>JAPDPM010000020.1:16015000-16640000 GCA_032173925.1 Heritiera fomes | reverse complement strand
GCCTAGTATGTTTTATTTAAACTACTTACTGAGCCGTGGATTGCTCACCCCTTAATTTAACAACTGCAGATCATACGAGTTGATAGCCGGCTCAGGCTTCGCGTAGGCTCCTGGGAAATCGTACCTAGTAGTGGTACCCATTGCGTTCTCCAGAGCTAGCATTTTGTATTTTGAGGTATACTGATAGTATATCATTTTGATAATTATGTGTACGTTAACTTTCACAGTACTAAGATAATATGTGGGATGTAACTATGGATCGCATTAGATGACTATGAGAGTCTAGGTGGTTATCGAGTCCGATCCAGGTCTTAAATTATGTTTTGAATTATGTATAAATGTGGTAGATACGAACTTAGTAACGGTTAAACTCTCGAGATCTTGAAATACGTGATTGCATGAAATTGTGGAGAAACACCAGCTGTTGTATTATGTGATTTAGAAATGCGTTTTGTGCAGGGAATTATACCTGGGGAAATTGATAAAATACAAAGGGGAGGTTTTCGATCTGTTTCTTTTGGGAATAGTAAAATAAGACGAAAATCATAAGAAAAACCTCTTTGAGAAACGTGTCATAGCTCGAGAAATAATATGAGTAAGATAGGATCGGAATTTAGATACTACACTAACACCGAATACAAACCGTAAGTAGAAAAAGAAAAATTTGGTTCGAAATTTTCGTAAGCAAATCTAGTAAGTGTTAAGTGGATGTCATTGACATTCGGGTCGTGACAGATTAAATGGTATCAGAGCATGGTTTGTCTAGTACGTGGTAGTGTAGTTAGATTGTCTGTAGCGTTACATCCCATGTACTGTGAAATTTATGTGAAAGTTTCCAAATTTGACTTATACTGAGATTGATCTGCTCTTGGTATAGGCACTTGAAATTTGAGTAGAATGAGGAGAACGAGACGTAGAGGTGGACCCGGGAGGCCATCTCGGGGGTCAGCAATACCACCCTCGACTTCTTCACCCTCTGCACCTCCATCACCTCCACATCCGACTCCTCCACATCCGACTCCACCACCACCGGATAGCATGGAGGCGAGGATGGCTAGAATGGAGCAGAATTATGAGGTTATGACAGCCTTGCTACAACAACTTGTGGCAAACCAAACTAGTGTACCTCAGGCTCCGCCACCTCCACATGCATCTTCAGCACCTTTGGTGCCTCCATCTGCTCCCGTAGTGCCTCCACCTGCACCACCACAGGTACCGCCTCCACCGACTCCCGTAGAGCCACAGATTGCTCCTCCTCCAGTTACACCCCAAGTAGCCGTGCCGCAGCCAGCTACTATTCAGGTTGGGAGTCCAGTGGATCGGAATATGTCTCTCTTGAAGCAATTTCAAAAGATGAATCCTCCACAGTTCAAGGGGGAAAAAGATCCCACTAAGGCGGAAGAGTGGATAGAGGAGATGGAGTTCCTCTTTAAATACATGGGCTGCAATTCCACCGAGAAGGTATCCTTAGCCGTGTATATGATGAGAGGTGAGGCTCAGAAGTGGTGGAAGACTAATGAGCCCTTGGTATTGGCCAAAGATCCCATTATTACATGGGAGAAGTTTGTTGAGACCTTTATGGATTATTATGTGTCGGCAGTGGCAAGACGAAAGAAGAAGACACAGTTTCTTGAACTAAAGCAAGGGTCTATGAAAGTAGAGGAGTATGAGACCCGATTCACTGCCTTAGTCAAATATGATGCGGATTATGCCAACAATGATGAGAAGAAGGCAAAGAAATTCACTTCGGGTTTGAGGTCCAATATTAGGGGTAGAGTTAGGCCCTTTGAGCTTACGGAGTATGCGGCTGTTGTGAGGAAGGCATTGACAGTCGAACAAGAAATTGAGGCTTCTCAGGTCGAATATGATGCTAGAAGACAGCCCAAGCCGAACCAGCCCCCTAATAAAAGATTTGATAGAAGGAGGCCAGAACAAAGAAGATATCAGGGCCCTAGTAAGAGGCAGAAGTTTGTTGCGCCTCGACCACAGGCTATTAGGCCTATTACTACAGCTACACCCACTACTCGAGCCGTAACTACAACACCCATTGATACTTCTCAGCCGTGTACTGCTTGCGGCAGAATTCATAGGAATCGACCTTGTCTTAAATCTTCCGGAGCTTGTTTTAATTGTGGTGAGAGAGGCCACTTGATTAGAGATTGCCCCCATCCTAAGGCCACAGAAAAACGAGATGATAGACCATCGATAGCCCAGCAGAAGAAGGCCCAAGATAAGGGTAAGAAACCCATGGAGCATGGAAGGGTGTTTGCTCTCGACCAAGAAACAGCCGACGCTTCTGGTTCGGTCATTAAGGGTAAGCTTACTATTTGTAATTTAGAAGCATTTGTACTTGTTGATCCAGGCTCGACACACTCCTTTATTTCACCTATGTTTGCTAGTAAATTGCATATAGAGTGTGAGCCCTTAGGACATCTATTACATGTGATTACTCCGCTCAAAGAATTTCAAATGACCGAACATGTGTATCGTAAGTGTAAAGTAAAGGTGGGAGATAAATCCTAGTGGTAGATTTGGTGTTATTAGACATGTATGACTTTGATGTAATACTAGGCATGGATTGGCTAACCAACCACCATGCCAGTGTGGACTGCTATAGCAAAGTTGTTACTTTCTCCTTACCTGAAAAGCTTGTACTACGTCTTGGAGATAATGAATAGAATAATTATGATTTTATTGGTGTCTCACTAATATGAGATTGATTTGTTTGTGAAGGCTATCTCGCGTTTGTCGAGGATGCCGAAAAGAGCCAATCGGAACTGTCTGACATCCCAGTTGTCAAGGACTTCTCCGATGTATTTCCGGATGAGCTACCGGGGCTACCTCCGGAAAGAGAGATGGAGTTTGCTATAGAGCTACTCCCAGGCACTCAACCCATATCCAGGCCCCCGTATCGAATGGCCTTAGTTGAGTTAGAGGAGTTGAAAAAGCAATTACAAGAGTTGTTGGACAAAGGGTTCATAAGACCGAGTGTGTCGCCATGGGGAGCTCCAGTGTTGTTTGTGAAAAAGAAGGATGGCAGTTTGAGGCTATGTATCGATTATAGGCAGTTGAATCAAGCAACGGTGAAGAATAAGTATCCCCTGCCTAGGATTGATGATCTGTTGGATCAATTGAAAGGTGCCCAAATATTTTCGAAGATTGATTTGAGGTCGGGGTACCACCAATTGAGGATTAAAGGGGAAGATGTGCCAAAGACAGCCTTTAGAACTCGATATGGCCACTACGAATTCCTAGTTATGCCATTCGGCCTAACGAATGCCCCTGCAGCATTCATGGCATTGATGAATGAAGTATTCAAGCCTCACTTGGATAAGTTCGTCATTGTGTTCATAGATGACATACTGGTGTATTCCCGATCCCGGGAAGAACATGAGCACCACCTCCACATAGTACTCCAAACTCTTAGGAAGGAAGGGCTATACGCGAAGTTCAGCAAGTGTGAGTTTTGGTTGGAACAAATCAGTTTTCTGGGGCATGTGGTATCCAAGGATGGTGTAGCAGTTGATCCAGTTAAGATAGAGGCCGTGATGAATTGGGAGAGGCCTAAAACAGTGACCGAGATTCGCAGCTTTTTAGGGCTTGCAGGTTACTATAGGAGATTTGTAGAGGGGTTTTCCAAGCTTGCTGCTCCACTAACCCGACTTACACGCAAGGATGTCAAGTTTGAATGGAATGATGCGTGTGAGCGTAGCTTTCTAGAACTCAAGCAAAGGTTGACTACGGCTCCTGTGTTGACGGTTCCAAGTGGATCCGGAGAATTTGCAGTGTATAGTGATGCTTCTCTACAGGGTCTAGGGTGTGTGTTGATGCAGAATGGTAGAGTAGTGGCATATGGTTCAAGACAGTTGAAGGACCACGAGAGGAACTACCCTACTCATGATCTGGAGTTGGCAGCGGTAGTGTTTGCGCTAAAGATATGGCGCCATTATTTGTATGGTGAGCGGTTCCAGGTTTATACAGACCACAAGAGCTTAAAGTACCTATTCTCGCAGAAAGAGTTGAATATGAGACAGAGAAGATGGATGGAGCTATTGAAGGACTATGACTGCGAGATTCTCTATCATCCGGGTAAAGCAAACCGGGTAGCGGATGCATTAAGTAGGAAGAGTGTGGGTTTTGTTAGTTACATGATGGTCCGGGAATGGGATTTGCTGGAGAAATTTTCAGAGTTGAATATCAACCTAGAGCCCGATGGTGAGTATTTGATGGCTAGCTTGAGGATAGAGCCTAACATTATGGATCAAATTAGACAAGCTCAGAAAGAGGATCCTAGACTTGTGGAGATCATTGGTGGAATACAACCGGGACAAGACTCAGAGTTTAGGGTTTCAGATGATGGGTTGTTGAGATATAGGGGTAGAATTTATGTCCCGAATGATGAGATGTTGAAGAGGCAAATTTTAGAAGAGGCACACAGCTCCAAATACACTATGCATCCAGGGAATACGAAGATGTATCAGAATTTACGAAAGGTGTTTTGGTGGGCTGGTATGAAGAAAGATATAGCGACCTTTGTGTCGAGGTGTCTAGTGTGCCAAAAGGTTAAGATTGAGGGAATTTTCTGGAAATTAAATTCTAAAATTTAGAATTTTTCCATAATTATTTAAATAAATAACTTATTTAAATAATTTAACACTTTTCGGGATTTCTTACCGATTCCCGTATTTCTCGGGATCTCCCGTAATTTTCGAATTCTCGGGAATTCTCCAAATTCCTGGAATTGCTTTTCCCTTTTTCTTTCTTCTTTTTCTTTTTCCTTTTCTTTCTTTTTCTCTTTTCTTTTTCCTTTTTCTTTTCTTTTTCTTTTTCTCTTTTTTTTTTCTTTTTCTTTTTCCTTTTCTTTCTTTTCCCGCCGGACCGGTCTACCTCCCTCACCGTCGGTTCTTCTCCGGTGGTCGGTTCTCCGGCGGTTCGGCGGCTCCACAGCTGGCCGGCACCACGGCGAAGCTGGATCTGGCCTCCGTTCGTCACGAATCGACGGCACGGCGGCGGATCTACTCGGTTTTGGTTCGGTTCCTTCTCCTCCTCCGTCGGCCTTCCTCCACCGTTCTCCGCCTGAACCGTGGCCTCCATCCCTTTCCTCTTCTTTCGGCGGTGCTTCGACTGTGGTGGCGATGGCCAGTTTGGCCGGCACTGCCAGATCTAGTTTCCTTTCTCTTCGGTTTCTGCCGCGTTTCTCCCTCTGTTTTTGCTTCCGTTTCTTTCCTTTCCGGCGCCGGTCGTCTTCTCCTCTCTGGTCGGCGCCGTCTCTTCCTTTTTCCCTCGCCGGCGGTGGCATCTCCACCACCGTCAATCTCGCCTGGGAAAATCGGGATTCTTCCCCGATCTTCCTTCTCTTTTTCTGTTTTGTGTCTATTTTTTTTGTATATAATTATACTATAACATATATTTTATACATATATATAATATATACTATATATCATACATATTTATTATTTCATATATAATATAATTCAATATATATTATATATAATGTATATATTGTATATTACAAAATATATACCTAGTATATATATATGTATATTAATACATTTCCAATTTAAATAACTTTCATATATATTTTCAAACTTTAATGTAAATTAATATTTACATTTCTCTCACATATGTATATATTTATATATACATAAAATGTCATACTTGAATACATATGTATTATTTAAATTTGTAAAATTGTATATATATACTTATATATACCCATGTATATTTAATATATACTATATACCATACGGTATTTAAATACATATATGTTTGCATGAAAATACATTTATATAATATATAATTATATAAATATATTTCACATTTCCTTTCTCATTTTCTTATTTAATTTGGATTTTCATTTATCCAAATTAAATTTCCTCCTTTCATTATTTTCCATAATTCTCATCTTATTTTTCCGATTTAATTTTCCTTCACTCAGATTTGCACCATCTGTTTCTTTCTCAATTCTCGAGATTTTCACCAATATCCCGTTCTCAAATTTTCATTTATTTATTTATTTCCAATATTTATTTTCTCCAATATTTATTTCCAATAAATGGAAAATTTACAGTTATCACAAATTATGTGATAACCAACACAACTCATTTCCAGTCTTACCTTCGGGAACTATTTCATATCGATGTTCCCTTCTCATCATGCAATTTATTTCCTTATTCCATCTTCATTTTCGTTTTCATATTTCCACTTTTATCTCTTCATATTTTTACTCTCATCCTTTTTGTCGATTTATATATATAATTATATTACTAATAGTATATATATTTTATTTTCACAGTATATATATATATTTACACTTTAATTAAATTAATTAATATATATATTTCATACATATACATATTTATTTATATACGTAATTGTATATAAAAGTATACATATGTATTTATATAAAAATTATTAAAATATATTTATATAATCTAATTATATAAATATATAATATACACATTTTTATTTCATTTGATTTTTGGATTTCTTAATATCCAATTATTTCTCCTTTTCATTTCCTATTTAATTTGGATTTCCATTTATCCAAATTAAATTCCTCCTTTCCTTATTTTTCGTAACTCCGACTTTATTTTCTTTAATTAGGTCTCATCTATAGAGCAGCTAGCCTCATCACTCTTTTATAGACTGGCAGTGGTATCTAGCTAGACTCATTACTTTCGTATCTCAATCATTATCTCTATAAAATAGACAGGTTCACTGTCATCCTGTCGTCTCGAGATCATATATCTCAAAAGGCGATACTGTCTAGCCAAATCTCTTAGTTGCCAATCTTAGCATAATTCCACAGTCTTTAAGAGTTTAAAGATCATATCACAATGCTGCTCATGTTCCATTTATACTTTAGACTCTATCAGTATTTCATCAATTTACTCATGTAAGGATGCCTCATTCTTTAGGCTTATATACTTCAGAAGGCAACTCATTAACCTTGTAACTTCAATAGGAACTCGTAAAATTCACTCCGAGTTCTAATCATCGTCTTATGGACACCAATCTTCAATCTTTTATCTAAGGACACTTTATACTGAGGCTAGTCTTATTAACTCCTCACATATCTCTAATCAGATCAATAAAGCGTCTATTTTCATGTAGATGAATACTTGTTCTTCACTAGAACTTTATTAATGATAGGAAATTAATACATCCTTTTTAATTCATCTATTTCTCAATATCATTTGTATTTCTTTCATTTACACTTATACAAACAATTTCATTATCATCAAATTTACGTTATCTGTATTTTCATCAATCAAACCTTTACACGTGAATTTCATTATTCATTCGATTTTCAAAGTTACTTTCTTAATTTTTTCGAATTCTTTCTATATTTTCTGATATAAGCTCAGATTTAAATTTCATATCATCAACCGAGTCAATGTTAGCTCGATTTCTCCAATCTATATAACTCTGGAAGAATTTATCGAGAATCAGATCTGATGCTTTATGTAAGATCCGATTCTACACTACTGTAGAGTTTAAATTTATAAAATTGACAATGGAAATGAAATAAATAATGAATGTTAATTTCCAAAAGGGTGAAAAAGCTCTTTTATTTGAGATATGAACGGAGCAAATTATAAGAAATATATTATGGGCGAGTAAGCCGGTAGCTCGCCAATGGGCGAGCAAGAGCACATTCGCCAATGATCACGGTAAGTTGGACAAATGGCGTGGGCGAATAGATGAGTTCGCCAGCTATTTGCGTGAGGTGATCGCCCGAGTGGGCGAGGACATCTAATCGCCCATATATATTGAATAAACTGGAACGAGAATTAGCAAAGACAAATGAAAAGATGATCAAACCATTTGGCAGCCAAAATTGACTTATAAGTCACACGGTTGAAGAGACTTAACGGATAAGAGGCTTAACGGATAAGAGGTTGAAGTCAGTAAGGAATTTACCTGATTGGTTGAGAAATAAAACAAAGTCAACAGCAGCAGAAGAAAAAGAATGTGAAAGGGAGACTTTCATGCCACTTGTGCCTCAGTTTTCTTCATGCATTAAAGACGTGAAATGATGAAGGATACAGGATAAGGGACAGGCGGTAGCTATTGATTGGTTGAGCATGGTTATATAAGAAGAAACAATAGAGGAAAACCGAGTTAGCCAATTTGATCTTCTTTACGAAAACCATTTCTCTGCTTCTTCCATTTCTGCTATGGTTGATCGAATAAGCTTCACCCTTAAGCTGGCTAAACAAGCAAAACAGCTTGCAAACCTTTCTTTCTTAGTGGGTTGAGCTAAAAGAATAGGCAAAGGAAGGTCAACATGAGATGGAAAGCAATCTGTTCTGGAAGTGCAGTTGATTGAGGTGAGTTTCATATTTTTGTAGTGTTCTTGATATTCAAGGGTAGACTTATATGTTTACAACGTAGAACACAACCTTGTTTTAGTTAGATCCTTAGAGAACATGAAAGCAAGGAAAATAATGGAATAAGTGACAATAATGGCGACTACAGTGATCGCCCATGTTGAAAACTAGTAATCGCCAATGAGGCGAGTAGATAATAAGGAACTCACCAAGGTAAGGCTGTGTTCAAGGGGCGAGAACCCCCAATTGTAGTGAAATGAATTCATGGGCGAGCTCTAATGCAGAAACGTTGGGCGAATAGGATTGTGGGTGAACTCCCACAATTAGGCCAATGAAGGTCTCGTGAGTTGCCTAGCGGGCGAGATGACACGTGGTAGCCATATGGTGAATGGCGAGCTCGTCTGGCGAACTAGTAAAGCTCTATTTGGGCGAGTAGTGATTGAGTTATTTTAATTTCGCCCAAGTAATGGAAAATTATATATATATTATATAAAGAAAATATTAACGGAATTTATATAATTTGCAGCCGAGAATGGGGAATAGCTGTGGGCGAACAGAGAGCAGGGCGAAGCAAGGCTTCGTTTCTAACAGGTAAGGGAGATATGTGTGGAGTAATGCATGTCCTGTGGAGTAAGTTTTATAAAAACATAAAGTTAAATGTTTTGTTTTCTGACATGCATTGTTTGAGAAAAGTTATTTTGATAATTATTTTGATACGGGCGAGCTAAAGGCCGACCCCTATGTTGTTTTGGGTGAACTGATACAAGGCGGGCGAGCCCTTGTATTTTTATGATGGGCGAATTGGTAATGGCGGGTGAGCCAAACTCTTTTATATTTTTATAGAACCGTCTCTAGTTTTAAGGGCGGGCGAACTCGTTTTAATGTGTTTGGGCGAGCGGCCCTTTGTTTTAAATTTATGGCGGGCGAACCGCTATCAACGAGAGAGTTCTCTTTTGAAAAGCTAAGTGGCGGGCGAATACAAATTCACCGTCTTGTCGAGTTAGTCATGGGCGAGCCAGATGGGCGAGCTGACCATGGCGAATAGGTTTCACGTTTCCAAGGTTTCTAAATTGGAAAAATAAACTAATTTTATTATCTTTGAAAATAAAAAAAATTAGAAATATGAAACCTTTGGCGAGTTGATTACTGGGCGAGCCACTGAGGGCGAGCTGGTTTTGTTTTCAAATTTAAAAGCAAGATGGCGGGTGAACACAGGTTCTCCGCGTTGGGCGAACTGTCATGGGCGAGCCATATCGGGCGAGTCGACCATGGCGAACAGGTTTCGCTTTTCCAAAATTTTTCAACGAAAAATGAATTGTTTTCATTTTGTTTTTGGGGGCGAGTTGACCAATGGGTGAGTTGACCATGGGCGAACTAGCCATGGTATGTCAGTTTAACCCGTGTCTTTCTCACACGGAATTCAGTGAGATTGCGGGCTATTTTAAAACCTTTTTGGAAAGAAAGCGATGACATTATGAAATGATTCCTTAAAGGTTTTTCATGTGATATAAATTGATTTTGAGACGTTAGGCCTCTAGTTCATGCATTACTATTACGTGACCTGCCTGGGGCGGTGGCTCAGTCGATGGACCAATGAGTGCACCTCAGGGCGTCACAGGGCTGATGGACCCGCTAAGTCATCAGCGGTCTCAAGGTCACTTGGCAAGTGGACCCAAGGACCATTATAGATTATGGCCATAGATCTGAGATAGCCGTGAGGGGCGATGGCCTACGGGTGCACCCCAATAGCGGCAGATTCTGTTCTCGCAAGGGGGAGGGGGAACGATGATAGCATGATTTATTTGTTGCCTAGTCTTAACTTACCAATTTCTGTTTACTGATAAGATTTATTGAATCTTATGTATTGTTTACTGCATTTTAAAGTAAACTGTTTAACCAGTGATTTAAGTGGTGTAATAAGAGAATTGTTTACTATATATCCTTGTTCTTTTCTACTGAGTTATTATAAGAAAAGAATAAATGTGTTGCGATATATAGTTTTGCTTTAATTAAAGCAGCATATGTTTCCTTTACTGAGCGTATGAATCGCTCACCCCTTTGTTTTAACTCCACAGATAAAAAGTACACGGAGTTGAGAGAATTAGCCCTCAGATGGGTATAGCTATGCTTAAAGCACTGAGGCATGGCACGTTAAACGTGACAGGTACAGTCTCTTCTCTTTTACATTTCAGACATATGTATACAGTACTACCTTAGTGAAATAAAGGTTAATAGGGGATGTTAGATGTAAGGAAATATGAAAAGAATTTTCATATTCCGTTTTTGGTAAATAAATGTTTATCATTTATTATTGTTACTGTTAAATGTTAATGGCATCGCAGACAGCCCAACCGGTAAAGTTGTATAGAAATACGTGAAAAATGTGGTAACGGGATGTTACACTTTCTTTAATCACACATCTCTTATCATCTTGGACATTTCATCCTCATGTCCTGTCATTTACACTGTGTATTCTCAAGGCAGAAACATTCGATATTCAAATTATTTTGATACATACTCTACCTTGATTTCATCACCTAGTCATACTTTACAGCATTACGAATCTCATTCTAGTAAGCTGTATCAAGTACAATGGTTATCAACACACCTTACAGCTACCCGTTTCAATTCAGTTATTCACTTTCAAATTATTTCCATTTAATGAATTCAGGCTTAATTCCCTTGAGTATATTCTCCACGAGGTTTGAACCTTGGCATCCTTACTTACCTAGTTCTTTACACTCGTGTTACCATTGAGATAATTGTAAGAGCCCCGCCCGTTCGTATCAACCATCGGTGAGCATCCCCTAGGCGATCCTTTCACCCCAGGTTTACCCTTACTAGTGAGTCGGCGATAACATAGTTCGCCTGTATCTCACAACACATGATCCACTATGGGTCGCCCATCATTGAGTCGCCCATCACAATTCTGTATAAGGGTCCTGAAGAACTTAGGTTAGCTGTCATCTTTTTTTATCACTTCACTGTTCTTATAATTATTCTCTAATTCACAGTACTCCACACAGTACCTCATTCTGTAGCACATATTTCAAGATATGTCGGTTCTATATAAGATTATCTGTTTGATACCTCAAAGTAGTGAAAATGTATAGAACCATAAGTAACCACACCAGTATGTATTTCATTATCTGTACTATTCACCTCATCAGTCAATTCCTGTAATCACTTCACTTTTCATAGTATTCAACGATCCCGTTCAATACACTCTTAATTTTCGGCCCTTACAGTCAATAACCGGGCTAATAATCTGATGACATTTCCACTGCACTCTCTGGATCACACCATATAAGGCCCCGGCCCGTCTGCCGTTCGTCTTTACATATGTGTATTGTACTCTTTGAGAATGCCCAGCCCATTCACTGGGTCACTCATAGTCACGTCTAAAATCTAAGTGTCAGTGGAATCAGTAATAGGGATCGCTATATCCATATGACATCCTCTATGCCATTAATAACTCCATTTCTATCAATGGATTCCAATTCAGCTCGGTTTTAACACTATTCCGAACATTGCCCAACATAGGGGCATTTTCATCATTTCGACATTTATTTCTATGTCCTCAATATATATTTAAATCAATGAACTGATCATCTATATGTTGATAGTATCCTTTCTGATACTTATACTAGCAATTTAGATCTTATTCAATTTCGATAGAGAAGTTCACTAAAATCCACAATTGGATTATTTTGCTTGTAATTCAGCTTTATATCATCAATTTCTCTATCAGATCAATCAATTCCAACCTCTAATGGTTTATTTTAGCTCCTTGCAAAATATTGGAGTCAGGGGTATTTTTGTCATTTTTGGCCAAAAATTTTCTCTCTCTTCAAATTACCCTCAATCAGTGAACTTAAAGTCTATTTAATGATGATATTTCATTCCCCTCCTTTATACCATCACTTTCAGGTCTCAGTTCGGTTCGAAAAGAAAAGTACTGGTGGGGCCCTCACAGAGTCCTTTCAGTTCCTTACCGAACAAGCCTTCATTTAGATTATAAGAATCACCATTTCAAGTAACATTCCCAAGCCGTTTTCCCCTTTTAGCATTCCTTATTCCAAAATTGCTCACTCCCTTCTAAACACTTAATTCAAATTGTAATAATTTATTTTCTCTATGTATTCAAACTACACAGTACTACAGGGGATGTTTAACTCTTTTCCTTCCAAAAGTATCCACAGACATCAGGCCAACCATGCTCTAATACCATTAAATCTGTCATGACCCGTGACCACATTTTTCACCTTATTGTACACAACTTAACCGGTTGGGCTGTCTGTGATACTTCACTTGTACTAACTGTTAAACAATTTTACATAATATTGTTTACATTATACACATCCCCTATCGTATTTAATCAGATAAGTAGTACTGTAGACATGTCTAAATACAGAGAATAAATGATCATACCTCAAATAATTCAGTCGGTCTGTCACATTGTCCTTTGTGTACAGCCGTGATCCACAATAAACTGATCTCATGATCATCAAAACCTGAAATGTTTAAAATTAAAGGTTGAGCAAAACTACAGCTCAGTAAGGGAATTATATGCATACCTGATATTCAGCTTCCTATATGCTGAAAATCTTTTTCATTTTTTCCTATGGGCTCTAGGCTCGTATGTAGGAAGGATACTACAGTCGGCTAGGGATCCGGATGGAGTAAGGTAGGTATTTTAGAATACCATACTTATTTCGGAACCTAGAAGCAACTGTAGAGAAAAATCTTCGTTTAGTTTTGAATTTATAAATCCTTTTCCTTTTCATCCCATAACCTTTTCAAATTCTTTTCAAAATAATGCTTTTATGAAAGAAAGCATTTAAATAAAATAACTAATATTCATATATTCTTTGAAAGGAATATTAGTTAAATCATCATCATTTTTCTTTAAAACTCATTTCATGTTTTACTGTACTCTCATAATTAGTACAGTACCTAAATAGCAAAGTAAGCTATTAAAATCTATTCCACTTATCACATTAGCAAAGTAGCAGGCACTTCGGTAGATTAGTCACTATACACGTCGATAATTCGATTACTATGCAAGTTAATAAATCAATCCATTTACAAAACAAAAGTCAATAAACTTTAAGCATATAGCTTAACTCACTGAAAACAGTTTCAAATAACCGATCACTTAATCACTTTAGGCGTAAGCCCCGGTTCACTGATTCAATTACGACATCCATTCTAACTAGCAATGGAGTTAAGTGTCATATCGAGGAACTCGTGTAGCACGTAGGTCCTTCGGGATTCTAGAGGTGGCTCCCACGGTCCAACTGGTATCCGCATAACACATAGTTCCCTTGGGATTCTAGAGGTGGCTCCCATGATCCAAACACTATCCATGTAGCAATTAGGTCCTTTGAGATTCTAGAGGTGGCTCCCATGGTCCAACTGGTATCCGTATAGCACATAGGTCCCTTAAGATTCTAGAGGTGGCTCCCACGGTACAGAAATCGAGTCTTCACTCGGTTTGGCCTTTAGGACACAGACTTCTTACTAACACATCGAAACTCATGTAGCACTTATTTCTCAAAGGATTCTAGAGGTGGCTCCTCATAGTTCACGAAGACTCTATGTAGCACTTAGGTCCCTTGAGTCTTCTAGAGGTGGCTCACATGGTACAGAAATCGAGTCTTCACTCGGTTTGGCCATTAGGACACAGACTTCTTACTAACACATCGGAACTCGTGTAGCACATAGTTTTCAAAGGATTCTAGAGGTGGCTCCTCATAGTTCACAAAGAATCTATGTAGCACTTAGGTCCCTTGAGTCTTCTAGAGGTGGCTCACACGGTACAGAAATCGAGTCTTCACTCAGTTTGGCCTTTAGGACACAGACTTCTTACTAACACATCAGAACTAGTGTAGCACTTAGTTCTCAAAGGATTCTAGAGGTGGCTCCTCATAGTTCACGAAGAATCTATGTAGCACTTAAGTCCCTTGAGTCTTCTAGAGGTGGCTCACACGGTACAGAAATCGAGTTTTCACTCGGTTTGGCCTTTAGGACACAGACTTCTTACTAACACATCGGAACTCGTGTAGTACTTATTATCTAATATTCCATTTAAAATCATAGTAAGAATATTAGATTTATCAATTCTTCCTTTTTGAAAACATATTACATGTTCGTATCACATGTCTTATGAAAATCATCTCACAGTACTATAATCAGTACTGAAATGAGCATTTTGTAAAAATGCTATAAATCAATTGATTTTCTTAAACATATTCTTTTAACATGTCACGCATCCTATAACACATTTTCCTTTTTACAAAACCCATGTCGTATAAAACACTTTCCTTTTTAACATGTCACTGATCATTTATGGAGTCTAAGATAATCATCAATCTTATCATACTATAGACCCCGGAGGGTAAAAAATAAACGTGTCAAATCTATAACCATAATCTATATCGTCCTCGGTGGATCACTGATCAGGTGTCGATCAGGACTAAACGTATCAAAAAATACGTGATTTACAGTATGTGTGGACTGTTACAAATATGGCTGAAAGGCTGAAACATTGGCTGCATGTATGTAACGTGAATGGAAGAGATATAAATTCTGCTGTGTATGTGTGTGACGTGAACGGCAGAAAATAGAGATTTAACATGAAAATAAATTAATACTATTTATATACATAAGCCATACTGCTACGGTTAGCCATGAGGGTTTTAAAAAGGCAAAAACGTGGTGTCTTGATGGTGTGAAAACAGAAAATAAAGGCTGAAAATCGAACAGAAAAATGAGGACTGACTTAATGTGTTGGCCGAATAGGATGAATAGTGGCATGATAGTCAACAAAGAGGGCTGTCGTGGCGTGGAAATGAGAAAGAATAAAGGCTGAATATGTGATAAATGACCAAGTGAAAAGTGGTCAACAATAAGGGCTGTAGAGAAGTAAATAAAACCATAAAAGAAAAATGTAGTCAATGTGTGTGTGTATGCTGCCAGTTGGAGAAGAATAAAGGAAAGAAATATTACCTTTATTTCTTAATTGGTAAAAATAAAATACAAATGAAAAGGTAGCTCATCTCATTGATACATTGGCTACAAAATAAACCAATAAATTTAACCATAGAAAGGCCATTCGGCCATAGTGGAAAAGAAAGAAGATGGCATGAAGAATAACCATCTTTAGCTATGAGATCTTGTTTACATCTATATTTCTGTAAATCATAGCTTAAAAATAAAGAATAAATAAGCTAATGATTTTTGGTGAAATCAAATTGCAGTCGAAAAATTCGACGTTCGTGTGGTGCACGCGAGAGCTCGATCTCGATAAACAAGTAAGAGACGCATATGTAGATTTGTAGGGATATCTGAATGCATGATTTACATGCTATGAATTTTATATGAATTATGGAATATGGTTTTGCCTCGAAATTGCATGAAAACCTATGGATTGTGGTTGGTGAACTGTGTTTGAAAGTGCAGAGAGGCTAGGACCTGGCAGTCATCATGCTATCGAAATTTATTAAAAATATTCCTAACAATGCTAGAAAATATTTTAGGTGCATTATTGATATTCTCCTAGCCTTGAAATTATTAAATTAAATATTTTTTATAAAACGTTATTATACCAAAAAATATTTATTAAATATTCTTGACATCGATTTTGGTGAAGGTGTCACTACTGAAAATCCATCCCACGTGTTTTGCAGTAAATTGTTTGATTGGTGATATGAATTAATAAATAGTGAATATTTTATACATGATTTTAAATTAATATTCACTATTTGAGAATATATTTTCCTTTATGGAATTAGTGAGATTTTACCATGAGTAATAAATTCCGTAAAAGTTTTATCACCGTGTAATTACTGTTTTGAGACAGCCATGCTCACGTGATCATGTGTAGCCTCTCATGTGTTATGCTATTGACATTGAGCCGTCTTCAGTGTCCCAGTTGTCACCCGCTCAGTTTACGACCGAGGACACCTATAAACTATGGCCATAGATCTTTATGATGATTTATTGTCCCTACAGGGATCTCACATGTACCATATTATTCCCTATGGGACTTATAGCATGATATCATTAAGGTGTTGCCTGGTCTCCACTATTATTCCACGTGTTATTATTGGATTTGGTGAGAAATTTGAAAATATACTGTTATTGTGATGCTTTATCACTGATTTGTGAAATATGTTAATAGTGTATTTTACTGCTACATGTGTTTAAAGTGATTGATTTCAACGGTGAAAATCAGAATAAATTTCTAGTGTGGTTCATATGATTTACTAAATGGTTTTATTTAATCATATGACATTTTATGTGCAGTAAATATTTTAATGAACTTTATATTTAAATAAATTTCTATACCCTATAGTCGCTCTTGGTTTTCGGAACAAGACAAGTATTTCAAAATACCTTCCATGCTCCATCTGGAATTCCCGACCGACTATAGTATCATTTCCTTGGTAGTGTACCGGCTTATACATAGGAATTTAAAGATTTTATTGCATATAGTCTTCGAGGTATCAAGATTTGCGTACAAATCTCTTACTGAACGGTGGTTTACTCACTCCAATATACTATCTCTCCAAATTATTTTGATGAGTGTCGTCAGTCACCAAAAATAAAATTTCCTAACTCTACTATGTAGATAGCGGAGCAAGGGTCGAACCCATAAAGACTGAATTTTTTAAGTTAATTATTAAATTAAAAATCTAATCTTAGGGTTTAGGGAAAGAAGAAGTTTGGGGGTTTTGTAAACTATTCCAAAATAAAGAAAACAAGAATTATTAAATATAAAAAAACAAATAGCAAAAAGCTTCAGTTACGAGGCAATCAATCATTCTTGGATTTTGATGTTGATCATTGATTACAAAATATCACTGTCAATTAAATAGTCAACCGTAGCATAACAACAAGCTCTGTTACACCATCTTTCCTTACTGAGTCGTTAGTTAAAACAAGCTCTTTAACTAATCTCTAACTACTTAACCTACCTAGAACAAGCTCTCTAGATATAAGTTGTAGCAGCATTAACAACAAGAAAGATATAGGTTGACATTAGATAACAAACACATAAGCTCGGTTCATTTAATCTAAACCTTAATTCTCCTCCATCCCTAGTGATTAACTCCACAAGCAATTACGGACTTATGTTTTTAATCTGGCGGTAGATTATTTAATTTAACTAAATAGTGTGCACCCTATCTAATCAAACAAACAATCATTATAATGTGCTCAGAGAATCTTGGATACTTAATCAACAATTATATAATAGGTTCAAGAATCTCACAACATGCTTTTCCCAAGAATAATCAATTTACCTCATAACTGAATAAGAAAACTACTCACTAGTCATATTCAAGATCATAAAATTCAAGTTTAATATTATAAAGATTACAAATATCATGCAAGAAACAATCAAAGAAGCAATCTTTAATAATATAAAATCAGAATTACTAATCAAGATTATAAACTAGCAAGCAAGAACACACAAACAATATAAATTTAAATAAAGAAAACAAATTCAGAAATAATAATAATAATAATAATAATAATAAAGAAATCAACAACTAATTAAAAATAAAGAAAAAAATAAAATTTTATTAAAAACCCTAAAGAAAATCCTACAAGACTAAAAAAG
The DNA here is from genome assembly GCA_032173925.1 of Heritiera fomes. Classification (NCBI taxonomy): domain Eukaryota; kingdom Viridiplantae; phylum Streptophyta; class Magnoliopsida; order Malvales; family Malvaceae; genus Heritiera; species Heritiera fomes. Next base: position 16,622,036 of record JAPDPM010000020.1, on the reverse strand, counting down.
AAGAGGGAAGAGAGGGATATAAAGGGGATGTAAAGGTATAAGAGGGATAAGAGGGATAAGGAATGCTGTTTATGAGAGCCTTGTGCTCTTTATATAGGCCTAAGGAAGAGTTTAAAAGACTTTCCTAAGCAATGTGGGATTCAGATAAGAGTTTACTTGGGAAACAAGTAATTTGACTAGTCAAACTCATACCTTTATCTCATCATCTTTTTACAATTATTTTCTAAGTAAAATTTCTAAGGCCTATTCTTATTAATTAATTACAGATCTAAGACATAATAAAATTAAGAAATTATCTTCTCTCAACAAAATCTGATCTTGAACTTGCTTTGTTGGAATTTCTTCTCAATCTCGTTTTTCTGCCCATAATTTCGTACTGATTTTGTCTAGATGTTTGACCCACCAAATGAACTCCGATTTTTGTGATCTTGTGCATTCTGGAAACCTTAAGAAGTCCTCTACAACTTTCATGAAGGCCACTTCTTGAGATCAGGTCGTTAAATTGGTCAAAAATGTCAATCTTTCAAGCTGGACAGAAAGTACTGCACTTTGCTCCTTTTAGCTCCTTTTTATTCCAACTTTGATATTTAATACCTAAAACATAAAATAAACATTAGTAAGCTCTTTTAGGCATAAAACATCAATAAAAAAAATATATTAGCACATATAAAATTCTCAAAATATCATCCTATCAAATTCCCCCACACTTAGCTTTTGCTAGTCCTCTAGCAAACCTAAACTAACTTCCTAAAGAACTAAATCCTAAAGTCCTAACTCACTTTCGTAGGAATCACGATTGCATTTAGCTTATGCAATAAGCCTTTAAACCCCTAGGTCACCCCTAGTGGACGAGTTGTGTCTCGTGAGGGCTTTCAGAAGATATACCCACAAAATCTTTTACTTAAGACTCAATCCTAAAAATTCAAAATAAGACTCAAAAATTAAAAATTAAGACTCAAAACAAGATTAAGACTAGGAACATATTTTCAAATCTTTCAATTCTTAACTCATAACTTCAACAAGAGTCAAATAATCAAGTCAATCATATTCTAATCATTACTTATCATAGTCATGCATACTTCTAAATAAATTAATGCAAAATTCACAATCAACACAATTGAAACATATAATATTAACTTTGCATTTATCCACTTTACATTACTACAAACAAAGTCAATAGATCAAGAACTTTTTTTTCTTTTTCTGTTTTCTCTTCCTTCTTTTTCTTTTTCTTTTTCTTTTGAGGTTTCAATAATGGTTTCCCTAAGTACTTACTTACCTTTTTACGCGAATGTTAATATTGGTGATACCAACACTCGGTTACTCAACAAGTAAGCCCTCTTTTAGAGTGCTTTGCATACTCATATTTCAAGTCACTTTAAGAATTCAGTCAATAAAAGCAAGCAACTCAAAACATTGGAGTAGAATTTAAAGCTTTCAACCTCTATTTTTCTTTTTTTTTTTCTTATGTTCTTTTCTATTTATCCTTTGCTTATACCAACTTCAATGAAATAATCACATTATCAATATCATATGAGCAATCATATTTAATCATGAACTCACATAAATTCTTTAGAAAGTATTCACTTCAACAATAATAAAAATCAAAATACTCTCAACTTTCTTATAAAACTTTGTTTTAGTTAAGAATCAATCCTTAAAAGAAAGAAAACATATCATGATCTTTAAAACTCTAAAAAATTTGACCCTTTTTTAAAAAAAAAAAATTCCAGTTCAAAAAAAAAAACTCTATAGACTCATAAACCAATATTCCCCCCCCCCCCCCACACTTAAATCTTACTTTGTCCTCAAAGTAAGTCTAGCATGCAAAGGAGAACAATAAAAAAACTCAAAAATTAAATGGTAATACAAGTAAAGGAAGAAATACTCCCTCGTTTTACATCCTTGGGTTGCCTCCCAAGTAGCGCTTTTGTTTAATGTCGTTAGCTCGACCGCTCCACCTTCCATCATCCAATCCCAAACCTCAACCTTTTTATCGGTCTCTCGAGTTCATCATTCACAAGATTTTTGCTCATGGCTATTTCTAGCTCATCTTTAAGAACTTGCTTTTCATCACCTTTTAATTTCCTCTTGGAAGTGCATAGTTCCTTTAAAAACTTGGCATCGCAAAGCACTTGATCATTAATTTCATCAAGGAGGGGAATATTAACTTCCATTTTCCTAAATGTCTTCAAGGTCTCCTTGTCTTGCGCTTCATTTGTAGCTCTTGCAAACCTACCAAGAAAAGGAGAAGGGTAAGTAGAAGCATTAAAGGGAATTTGTTTATCACTTACCTCAGCTTTGAATTCCTTGATTTCAACATCCTCATAGTGCTTTATAAAATTGTTGAAATTCTCTCTCCCTTTTACATTGTGCATGTCAACAACTCCACCTTTAATATTGAAATCGGTTTCATCCTCCCTTTCTATAAAGTCATCGACATCTTCATGTGCACTTTCCTTGGAATCAATTTCCCTTTCACTTTTCAAGGTGATGTTAGTAACATTATCTCTTGGATTCTCCACAGGTTGAGAGGTCATAGCTTTAATGTTACTTAAAGAATTCAATATTTGACTCACATGGTGATCAATATTCTTAATATAAACATCAGCCTCTTGTGACAATTGTAAAGTTTTAATCTCAAGAATCTTAACAATATCTTCAAGAGACATACTTGATTCTTGAGGTGGAGGCATACCTGAGTCTTGAAGTGGAGCTTGATATGTATCTTGGAATGGCATATTGTAAACCTCATATTGATTCCCATAACTAAAATTAGAATGATCCCACCATCCTTGATAGTAGGTATCATAGTGTGGTTCATAATTATAGTATGGGTCATGATCATAGTATGGCTCATAAGCTTGCTCCATGGAGTCCTCTTCTTGTCTTAAGTGGTAGTGACGGTGGATGTTGTGGTGCTTGTGGCACTACGCTTTGGATTGCTTGTATGTAGTCCTTAATCTTTTGAAATTTGTGACTATAATCCTTGTCAATCTTGCAATCCCTGAAAAGGAAAAGAAAAAAAATCAGACTTTAATTTAAAATAATTAACTTAAACAAAAATTCAATCCCCGGCAACGGCGCCAAAATTTGATGAGTGTCGTCAGTCACCAAAAATAAAATCTCCTAACTCTACTATGTAGATAGCGGAGCAAGGGTCGAACCCACAAAGATTGAATTTTTTAAGTTAATTATTAAATTAAAAATCTAATCTTAGGGTTTAGGGAAAGAAGAAGTTTGGGGGTTTTGTAAACTATTCCAAAATAAAGAAAACAAGAATTATTAAATATAAAAAATCAAATAGCAAAAAGCTTCAGTTACGAGGCAATCAATCATTCTTGGATTTTGATGTTGATCATTGATTACAAAATATCACTGTCAATTAAATAGTTAACCGTAGCATAACAACAAGCTCTGTTACACCATCTTTCCTTACTGAGTCGTTAGTTAAAACAAGCTCTTTAACTAATCTCTAACTACTTAACCTACCTAGAACAAGCTCTCTAGATATAAGTTGTAGCAGCATTAACAACAAGAAAGATATGGGCTGACATTAGATAACAAACACATAAGCTCGGTTCATTTAATCTAAACCTTAATTCTCCTCCATCCCTAGTGATTAACTCCACAAGCAATTACGGACTTATGTTTTTAATCTGGCGGTAGATTATTTAATTTAACTAAATAGTGTGCACCCTATCTAATCAAACAAACAATCATTATAATGTGCTCAGAGAATCTTGGATACTTAATCAACAATTATATAATAGGTTCAAGAATCTCACAACATGCTTTTCCCAAGAATAATCAATTTACCTCATAACTGAATAAGAAAACTACTCACTAGTCATATTCAAGATCATAAAATTCAAGTTTAATATTATAAAGATTACAAATATCATGCAAGAAACAATCAAAGAAGCAATCTTTAATAATATAAAATCAGAATTACTAATCAAGATTATAAACTAGCAAGCAAGAACACACAAACAATATAAATTTAAATAAAGAAAACAAATTCAGAAATAATAATAATAATAATAATAATAATAATAATAAAGAAATCAGCAACTAATTAAAAATAAAGAAAAAAAATAAAATTTTATTAAAAACCCTAAAGAAAATCCTACAAGACTAAAAAAGAAGAGGGAAGAGAGGGATATAAAGGGGATGTAAAGGGATAAGAGGGATAAGAGGGATAAGGGATGCTGTTTATGAGAGCCTTGTGCTCTTTATATAGGCCTAAGGAAGAGTTTAAAAGACTTTCATAAGCAATGTGGGATTCAGATAAGAGTTTACTTGGGAAACAAGTAATTTGACTAGTCAAACTCTTACCTTTATCTCATCATCTTTTTACAATTATTTTCTAAGTAAAATTTCTAAGGCCTATTCTTATTAATTAATTACAGATCTAAGACATATTAAAATTAAGAAATTATCTTCTCTCAACAAAATCTGGTCTTGAACTTGCTTTGTTGGAATTTCTTCTCAATCTCGTTTTTCTGCCCATAATTTCGTACTGATTTTGTCCAGATGTTTGACCCACCAAATGAACTCCGATTTTTTGCGATCTTGTGCATTCTGGAAACCTTAAGAAGTCTTCTACAACTTTCATGAAGGCCACTTCTTGAGATCAGGTCGTTAAATTGGTCAAAAATGTCAATCTTTCAAGCTGGACAGAAAATACTGCACTTTGCTCCTTTTAGCTCCTTTTTATTCAACTTTGATATTTAATACCTAAAACATAAAATAAACATTAGTAAGCTCTTTTAGGCATAAAACATCAATAAAAAAAATATATTAGCACATATAAAATTCTGAAAATATCATCCTATCATATTTTTAGTGACCGATTGAGTATATCATCCGAGGATTAGATGCTGCACACTGAGCACCCCGAGGCAACATTTATAGATCCCGGAGGTATATTTATTTTATTTTATATGTTCAGACTTCTGATTTACATACTACAGTGTTATATTAAATTAGGGGATGTAAGTGTGGATTAAAATACAATTTGTAATTATTTATTTTCATTAATTATATTAATTTACGAATATCGTGTTTTCAGTGAATTAAATATGGAAAATAAGATATTACAGACAGCCCAACCTATTCATGTGTTGTGAAATTGTGTAAAAGAGTAAAATATTGTGTACTTGGGATGTGACAGATAAGTAGCTGGCTTCAAATTGTGTGTAACAATGCTGCAAAGGAATTTAAACTAAGGATATACACCATTATGACTCCACATTGAATATATTAGATAATTTATCTACCAAGCAAATCTCGACATATAGATCACTGCAAAGCAAGTAATCTATGAAGTTTGCTCTGCACAATCAAAAGCAAACCTTAACTTTCGAGCACAAAAAAAAAAGGTTGATGTAATGAAAATGTTTCAGATTTTCTAAACTTGAAATCATTGCTGAAAAGGAAATACCACAACAACAAACTTAAACAGCAATTAAACTTAATTCTGTAAAGGTTACATGATTTATTTCTTGTTTTACATCTTCCAAAAGAGGCTGATCATAACTAGATCAGAACCAAATAGAAAAAAAGAACGGCGAATAAGGAAAACACAAACCAAACCAATTGATTACACTTCAAAAAACAATATCTAATGCTAATTGATCAAGATAAAAAATAATATAAATGCATGGATGATGCAGTGAATCATATCAAATACTTGTAAGCAAAAATTAGTGTAACATACTAAAAATTAAATAGAACAAACGCAACCAAGAGCATTGAAAAGTATAGCTAAGAATATTCAACAATAAACCAACATTCAGTTGATCTATCAATTATATATGACCCTAGCTAGTCTCCGCTCTTAAACAAATTATATAGTGGAAAATCATTGAAGGTAACCAATAAATATTGGCTTTCTTCTTTTCATTTCTCTATATTGTCCATTATTTGTAACATGTTTCATATATTTCTATAATTATGATGAACAACCAACATGGAAGAATTTGACATAATTATTTCATCCCCAATTTATATACACTTGTTTTTAATCTAATTCCATATTATAAGTAGCTAGCTTCAAATTGTGTGTAACAACGGAGCAAAGGAATTTAAACTGAGGATATAAACCATTATGACTTGACATTGAATATATTAGATAATTTATCTACCAAGCAAATCTTGACATATAGATCACTGCAAAGCAAGTAATCTATGAAGTTCACTCTGCATAATCAAAAGCAAACCTTAACTTTCGAGCAAAAAAAAAGGCTGATGTAATGAAAATGTTTTAGATTTTCTAAACTTGAAATCATTGGAGAAAAGGAAATACAACAACAACAAACTTAAACAGCAATTAAACTTAGTTCTGCAGAGCTTACATGCTTTATTTCTTGTTTTATGTCTTCCAGAAGAGGCTGATCACAACCAGATTAGAACCAAATAGAAAAAAAGAATGGTGAATCAGGAAAACACAGACCAAGCCAATCTTAATTGATAAAAATCGAAGTTCAAGCATTCAAAATATCAAGTAGAACAATAAAGCCATGCATAAGGCAAAGGGAAGGAAAGAAAAAAATGATCAAAGCAGGGATATCACCTATTTGATAAAAAAGATCTCAGAATACCCTTGTCTCAGAAAACAAAAAATGACACTGCAATTCCGTCCCTAAATTTGTATTCTTAATTGAAAAGTTTCCTTTGTTAAGAACTATAACTCCCAAATTGGTTTGGAGTTCCTATCAACTAACTCCCTAGCCTTTCTATATCTTTACCAAATGAAGCACACTAAGACTCTCAGCATTGACAATAATTGGTAACAGCAGTTGAGCACACCGGGCACACCAAGTATAGCAACCATCTACTTCAGTTTACTAACATTCTATAAAAGGTGCTCACTATTTCTTAAATAAGATGTGAGGAATCAATTTATTATCAGCAACAATAAATCATACAGAATCTGTAAGTCATCTAACTAAAAATAAAATTTAACACATTGAGGAATTATATCCTTTCATCATATAAGTTTAAGTATAGTGCACAAATAGGAAGTTAGTACATGACTGGAAAACCAAGTAGAGTAACAAATGACCTTACAAGTCCAAGCTCACAATAACATCACACCAAATAAGAATAGCTATTTCGACTAATTCTCAAAAAGCTGTCTTCTTAAATGCTTGAGAGCATCAACAACTTTAGAATTGAAATTGTAACAAAAAAATTCAGAATTTGTTCTTATAGGCACACATAAAAATGATAAGGCCACAAGTATTTTGATTTCAAACATTCCAATGTCTTGATCTATTTGTTCATGTAGCAAAGATAGCAAAGTTCCATGCATCAATAATGAATACAACAATGGTAAATGCAGTAACCAAGGTAATATAGCAAGCAAGCTCAAGTTCGTAGCTATATTACAGCAAGAAATTTGTTGCAGTAGTTTTAATACAGCAGTTGCAAATACAAGAAACAATGTCATATAGCAAGCAAGCTTAAGTTCCAATGCAAAAGTTTAATTGAATATAATAGACTGAGGAAGAATATAACAAACAATTATATACCAAACAATTTGTAGCAGACTTCCTTTTCATGTTCAAGGTCATACCAAACAGTTCATATTGCTACAAGGAATATAAATCTTATATTCTAAATGTACTAGATACCAGAATTTTCAGTGGGTGAATCTTGATCAGCTTGTGGTGATTGCATCAAGTTATTAGCAGAACGAACTTGATGTGATGTTTCCATTAGATTATTTTGTTGTGATATAAGTGGAGGTTACACAAATGATTGGACTAGCTCTTCCATAGCATTTCTTTTTTTACCTCTTTTTCTCGGTGCCATCCTAAAGTATAGATAAAGAAATTGTAAATGATCATATATTCTTTAGTAAAATCAAACAAAAAATAACAAAAAAATATTAAAAGAATAATTACCTTAATGACTCAAAGATTTTAAACCAAGTTGGAAAACATAATACAAAAATAGTTACCAGTGAAATAATCAAACATAACATAAAAAAACTATCATTGTAAATAAAATTACTTCGTAACAACCAAACTTAAATGGTTACATAAGTTCTCATGAAAATAACATAAATATTTACAACATAGGATTTATATCACTATCATATTCATCAAAATCATTTTCCTCCTTGTCAATGTCATCTTCAATCCCTTTTTGATCATCATGATCAAATTCTTCCATATAAGCATTATCAACTATTGCTTGAGTATTTTCACAACCTCAAGACTAATGTGTGAGACTCGATTTTATAACACTGTACACCATATTTGTATATGATTGATAGTGGAAATAAATGTTTTAGTGGAATTAAATAAATATTGAGTATGAATTTCGACTTTGAATTATGGAATTATTGGAACTATAATTTGTAATATGGTGTATATGAATTGAAATCAGAAAATTTAGAATGGAAGTATTATTTTCATGGTATCAAATAGCAATAAATATATTTATAAGAGAAAGGAATTATTTATTGATCATGTGATGTATTTTAGTTGGATGGAATATACAAAGAAAGGAGAAAAATATTAATAATTTTTTATAAAATTATTTTGCAGCCCGAGTTGACAGAATTCGGTAAAAGTAACCGGGAAGCTCGACTTCATAAGACCAGTAAGGGGGGAGTGTGTGAGTTGTAGTGATATAATGAATTGCATGTTTTCTTAAGCTAAATTTTATGAGAATATTGGATACATGATTTGATTTGAAAACATGTAAAATTGTGGTTGATAAACTGGTTTATATACTGCGATTTGTGTGCAGGAGGTTAGGAATCCGCAGCCATTATGCTGTCGGAAAAATTCCTAAAATACTCTACAATATTATAAAATATATTTATAAGCATAAGATGATTTAAATGGAAAATTTTAAATATAATTCCCACCAATTTTCCATAAATCGGAAATTATGAGAAAGTTATGAAAAATTAAATATTCATGTTTATATTTTATTAAAGTGAGAATTTGAATTATTTTATATGATATTAAATATTCAAATTGAATATTTATTTATTTTCTCACTTGATACATGAATATCTACTAATGGATTTATTGTATGTGAAAATGGGGAATAAAATACCTTTTTGGAAAGTAATTCTTTAAATAAAGGATGAAATTTACAAAATATTCCTTAAAGGTATTTTTGAGAAATAAATTGATTTTGTGACTTTAGGCCCTGAGATTCATGCTTTACTGTTATACTGTTACTGTCACATGGCTGATTGACCCGTCAGTCATCAGCGGTCCTGGAGGCACCTGGCAAGTGTACACCGAGGACCACCTATAGATTATGGTCATAAATCTAACTGTATACTGTTACTGTGTTCCTTCAGAAACCATCATTGTGTCCCTAGTGGACGATTACAGCATGATACCATGTAGGGTGATGCCTAGTCTCAACTTACTGATTACTGTTTACTGAACTGGTAGCTACTGATTACCGTTTACTGAACTGAAAGCTATTGATTACCGTTTACTAAGCTGTTAGCTACTGATTACTGTTTACTGAACTGAAAACTACTAATTAATTTTACTGAACTGAAAGCTACTGATTTTTGTTTACTGAAAGGGTAGCTACTGATTACGGTTTACTGAACTGAGACCTACTGTGATAACCGTAAATTTTTCCATTTATTGGAAATTATAAATATTAGAAATAAATATTTGGAGAAAATAAATCAGAAGAAATAAATAAAATTTTGCGAGAACGGGATATGGGTGAAAATCTCGAGAAGTGAGGAAGTGAAAGAATCGGGAAATTGGTGTAAAGGAAATTAAATTGGAAGTGAAGATAAAAATAATAGAGAGAGGAAAATAATTAAATTGGATAAATTAAAATCCAAATCTAATTAAGAAAATAAGAAAATAAAATGAAATATATTTATATAATTATATGTTATATAAATGTATTTTTATACAAATACATATGTATGTAAATACTATATAGTATATTTTAATATACGTTGGTATATATATGGAAATATATACTATTTCATAAATTTAAATAATACATATGTATATAAACATAATATTTTATGTGTATATATAATTATACAAATACGTGTAGAAGAAAGGTAAATGTGGTTTTATATTAAAGTTTATATATATAAATATTGTATTATAACATCTACATAATTTGTATATGTAAATGTTATTTATTTTAAGTATATATATATATATATATATATATATATATACTAGATATACATTTTGTAATACTTAATATACATATATGTATATGTATGTATCTCTTTAAATATATATAGTACAATACTATATAAATAAACTAATATTATTATATTTAAATTGTATAACATAAATATAAAGAATATATATTGTTATATTATATCTATATAAATATTTATATTATGTATGAAATAATATATGTATAGTATATAATATATATTATATGTATAAAATATAAAATATAGTGTATAATATATAGTGTATTTTATACCAAATATAGAAAGAGAAGAAAAATATAAAGGGAAATAAAACAGAAAAAGGAAAGGAGAAAATCGGGGAGGAACCCCGACCCTTCCAGCCAGACCGCCAGTGGCGGAGTTGCCATCGCCAGTGAGGGGAAAAGGAAGGTGAGACGCCACCAGCCAGAGAAAGGGAAGAAGCTGCCGGCGACGTGAAGAAAACAGAAACGGAATCGACGGAAACGAAGGAAAGCCGGAAGAGAAAAGGAAAATGGCCGACGGTGGTGCCGGCCAAATCGGTGGCTGCCACTGCAACCGAAGCTTCACCGAAGGATGGGGAAGATGTGGGAAGCCACCAGAGGCGCAATGAATGGCGGAGGAAGGGCGACGAAGGAGGAGGAGAAACCGAGACTCACGTCACCAGATCTGTCGCCGTGCCGCCGATCCAGGCCAAGCTGAGGCCACCGGCAAGTTCGTCTCGACGCTGGCCAGCTGAAGGACGCCCGAACCGCTGGAGAACCGGCCGCTGGCGAGGAACCGGAGAGGAGTGGTTTGAACCGGTCTGAACGGGAAAGGAAGAAAAGAAAATGAAAAAAAAAGAAAAAAAGAAAAAGAAAAGAAAAAAGAAAAAGAAAAAGAAAAGGGGAAAAAAGGAAGAAAAGAGGAAAAAGGAGAATTTTGGGAATTCGAAAAATTCCCGAAAATTCGACAACCCGGAATTTTACAAAATTCGGTAAGAAATTTCTCGGAGATTTAATTTTAGAAAAAAATTAAATAAATTATGAAAAATTCTAAAAATTAGAATTTTTATTTCCAGAAATTAATTTCAACGATCGGGATAAGGAATCGGGAGAAATGGAGTGCAGGTGCGATCGATAAGAGGAAGTTGCCGACCCGGAAAAAGGTAAGGGATGCATGTGCAGCACTGTAAGGATACTCAGTCTGCATATTTTAAATTGAAATACTTTATGCAAATATTTTATGAAAATTATTATGATGCATGAATCGCTGAAAATTTTGAGATGAAGTACTGGCTGCAAATTTTATTACTGTATTTTCCGTGCAGGATGTTAGTAAATCGGCAGCTGTTATGCTACCGAAAATTTTAGAAAAACTTTATAAAATCATATTAAATGATTTTATTTCCGAAAATCGATATTAAATCACGAAACATGAGAAAATTACTAAATTTTATAAAACATGAATATAATGAGATGGAATTTTAAAATATTCATGTATTCGGGAATGGTGATAATGAAACCACCGAAAATTCTCGGAATAGATAAATTACACGAAATACGAAACGAAAGATGAAGTGAAATACAGTGAATATTTTTATGAATATTTCTATAAATATTCACTAAAGGATTTTAACCCTTATGGATTTAAATTATGGAATTATATATTTATATAAATTCCATAAAGGTTTATTTTATGATAAAAAATACGGTTTTGATACTCGCCAGCATCCTATCATGCTGATGCATGATATGTGACAAGTTTAGTCCCGGTCGACACTTGATCAGTGATCCACCGAGGACAATATAGATTATGGTCATAGATTTGACCCTTTTATTCCGTTACTCTCCAGTGTTTATAGTATGATAAGATTGATGTCTATCTTAGACTCCATAAATGATAGGTGACATGATAAAAAGGAAAGTGTTTTACATGATATGGAATATGTCAAACGGAAAATGTGATATATGATTACGTGACATGTGAAAAGAACATGTTTTATATGATATGAGAAGAAAATCAATTGATTTATAGCATTTTTACAAAATGCTCATTCCAACACTGATTATAGTACTGTAAGATGATTTTCATAAGACATGGGATACGAACATGTAATATGCTTTCAAAAGGAAGAATCGATAAATCTAATATTCTTACTATGATTTAAATGGAGTACTAGATTATGAGTACTACTCATAATGATGAAAGACAGCATGTAGTGGTCTAAAGCACTCTTGGTGTTGAAAGTGTACTGGCAGTATTACTTGGAGGATGAATTAGAGGTCAAAAGTCGCAAGTATACGGCATATACCACCTTTGGACTTAAGTTAAATTCGGAGGACCGAATTTCTTAAGGTGGGAAGGATGTGATAATCGCAAAATTTTATTTATTTCCTCTGATTTATTTTCTCCAAATATTTATTTCTAATATTTATAATTTCCAATAAATGGAAAAATTTACGGTTATCACATCCTCCCCACCTTAAGAAATTCGGTCCTCCGAATTTAACTTAAGTCCAAAGGTGGTATATGTCGTATACTTGCGACTTTTGACCTCTAGGTCATCCTTCAAGTAATACTGCTAGTACACTTTCAACATCAAGAGTGTTTTAGACCACTACATGCTGTCTTTCATCATATATGTCTATGCTCATGTAATTTCATTTTCTCAAATCAAGAGTTATTCACTTTTACTCTTTTCATATAAGAGTCCATACATAATATTTTTCATATTACAGCTGATCTATGTTGTTCATCATCCATTCTTCTCACTTACTGCCAAGTCGACATAATTTGGTACTATCATGTACTCATGTAAATCAATTATATGTAAGTGTCCCAGTAGCTTTCACATCTCATGCACAAGCTCTCTCAATATCATAGAGCGTTTACATCTCACGCTCATATATATAAATATATATCAGTATGGAGCAGTGCTATCAATACACTTGGGATCTCAAAACCTTTTGCTATCTCTCATTAGCATATGGCAACACAGAGACTCCCATCACATGTAAGGCTCACTAGAACTGTACATACACATTCACATCGTTTAACACTTATACTTCGACTAAGGCACTAGAGAATTTAGATGTCTGATAATGGAAAGTGATTCTATTTAGATCATCAGTCTTTAATCACTTCCATATCATCATTTCTCTTTTGGACTTTTTATTGTCCACAATATTCATTTTCACACTTATTCCACCAAGGCTGCATCTCATTTGCCGACTTTACTATAGATCATCTCTTACAATCATAATTCATGAGACTATCATATTTTCTTCATGTAGTATGGTCTTTAAATCTCTTTTCATAATTTAGATTCTGTGATTGAATCCTCGAATTATCCATTTAAGCACCACATTATCTATACAATTCCACCATCTCTATCATTTCGAGGTGGTTATATGTACAAACATTTCTTATTTATATACTAGTAGTAAACATATCAATTATCTTACTCCTTGGAGTATCATTACTTTCACTCATCAATTCTGGCTTTGATTTTACATATTGCCACAGTTATGTGATAACCAACACAATTCTTTTCCAGTCTTAACTTCGGGAATTGTTTCATATTGATGTTCCCTTCTCATCATGCAATTTATTTCCTTATTCCACTTTCATTTCCGTTTTCAGATTTCTACTATTTATCTCTTCATATATATATATATATATATATATACACATATATTTTTAATTGGCATGGTACTATACTGCTAAGATCTTTTAAAATCTTGTATACCATCCTTTTTCTTTACACTTATCCATCTACCGACTTTAATTTCTTTACTTAGATCTCATCTACAGAGTAGCTAGTCTCATCACTCTTTTATAGGCTGGCAATAGTATTTAGCTAGACTCATTACTTTCGTATCTCTATCATTATCTTTATATCATAGACAGGTTCACTGTCATCCTGTCGTCTCAAGATCATATATCTCAAGAGGAGATATTGTCTAGCGAAATTTCTTAGTTGCTAATCTTAGCACAATTCCACAGCCTCTAAGAGTTTAAGGATCATATCGCAATGCTGCTCATGTTCCATTTATACTTTGGACTCTATCAGTATTTCATCAATTTACTCATGTGAGGATGCCTCATTCTTTAGGCTTATCTACTTCACAAGGCAACTCATTACCCTTGTAACTTCAATAGGAACTCGAAAAATTCACTCTGAGCTCAAATCATTATCTCATGGACACCAATCTTCAATCTTTTATCTAATGACGCTTTATACTGAGGCTAGTCTTATTTACTCCTCAAGTATCTCTAATCAGATCAATAAGGCGTCTATTTTCATGTAGATGAATACTTGTTCTTCACCAGAACTTTATCAATGATAGGAAATTAATACATCCTTTTTAATTCATTTACAATTCAATATAATTTGTATTTCTCTCATTTATACTTATACAGACAATTTCATTATTCTCAATTTTTCATTATCTGTATTTTCGTCATCCCGACCTTTACACGTGAATTTCATTATTCACACAATTTCTAGAGTTATTTTCTTAAGCTTTTCAAATTTTTTCTACATCCTCCGATATAAACTTAGAATTTAACTTCATATTCAAAATCGAGTCAATGTTATCTCGTTTCTTCTAATTTATATATCTCTGGAAGTTCTATCGGAAATCAAATCTGATATTTTCTTTAATCATTCATTTCTTATCATCTTGTGACCATCGTTCTTCAACTTTTCATCTGATGATGCCTTTTACAAAGATTGCTCTTATAAGCTCCTTATACATCTCCGATTAAATCATATTTAAGGCATCACTTCCATATGATATTTATTTGTTCTTCACAAGAACTTTAGTGTATAACAAAAATTTTAATACATCATTTAATTCGTCCTCAAATCATATCATTTTCATATTTCAGAGTATGAAAATCAGATAATTCAGAAATCAGAAATAACAGAAAGTGGAGACATGGCAGTAACTCAATATACATCAAGCATCAAAGATATCCTATAAGGATAATAACAGATAGGCGTGTGGCCATAGTCCAAGTGGTCTACAGTGAACACTGATCAGGTGTCATCTGTGGCCGCTGCGAACTGGATCAAATCACACAGCAACATAGTGCACAAAATTCATATCAAATACAAATACTGTAGGCCTCGAAAGTCACACTATAGCCAGATACTATAGGCCCCGAAGGTCACGCTATAGCCAGATACTGCAGGCCCCGAAGGTCACGCTACAGCCAGATACTGCGTATCATCGTAGAAAATCATAATTATTTTTCAAATATTTAAAAACTTAGTAATTTCCAACATATATATAAAGAAAAAAAATAGATTTTTAGTGCCATGATTTATAATAAATTCGTAAAACCAAATTTAAGACGGAAAAATCACAAGACTTTAAAATCATGAAATTTAATAAGCTTTCAATAAAAACTGAATTCTTTAGATAATTCATGCTAATGCAGAGTTTCATAAGTCTTAGTTCGAAAGAGCATTTTCAAAACTCATAAAGGTTCCGAAACCAATTAAAATGCAAAGAATTTCAGAAATCTGAAACTTCATAACTTTTTTATAAATATTTCTAAAACACTAAAGTTTGGTAATTTCCATAAGATAAAATTTAATTTAAATATTCATGATTATGCTAAAATCAGGCAACTTAATATTTTCAAGACTGAATTCCTTAAAAAAGTTCTATCCTTAAGAAGTTTCTTACCTTTTTAGCTGAAATCGTAAAAATCAATATTCTTACAAAAATTCGATAGCATAACGATATCAAATTTCTAAAGTCTCTTGCAAATCATTCGTAGTTCATAAAACACAATGCAATTGATCTTAAAATCATTTCATTTTTCATAGTATTCAACGATCCAGTTCAATACACTCTTAATTTTTCGACCCTTACAGTCAATAACCGGGCCAATCATCTGATGACATTCCACTACACTCTTTGGATCGCATCATATAAGGCCCCAGCCCGTCCGCCGTCCGCCTGTACACATCTGTACTGTCCGCTCTGGGTTCTAGAGGTGGCCCCCGTCACACAGACGTGGCACTTAGCCCCTCACGGATTTCTTTCGCGTCCGTAAGCTAAGTGTTAGTGGAATTAGTAATAGGGATCATTATATTCATATGACATCCTCTATGCCATTAATAATTTCATTACTATCAATGTATTCCAATTCAGCTTGATTTTACCACTGTTCTGAACATCAACCCACATAAGGGCATTTTCGTTATTTTGACATTTATTTCTTTCTCCACAATATACATTCAAATCAACGAACTGATCATCTATGTGTTGATAGTATCCTTTTTGATACTTATAACAGTAATTTAGATCTCATTCGATTTTCGATAGAGAAATTCACTAAAATCCATAATTGGATTATTTTGCTTGTAATTCAGCTTTATATCTTTAATTTCTCTGTCAAATCGGTCAATTCCAACTTCTGGTGATCTATTTTGACTCTCGGTAAATTTTAGGGGTGGGGGTATTTTGGTCATTTTTGGCTAAAAATTTTCTCTCTTCAAATTACCCTCAATCGGTGATCTTAAAGTCTATTTAATGATGATATTTCATTCCCCTACTTTATATCATCACTTTCAGGTCTCAGTTTGGTTCGGACAGAAAAGTATTGGTGGGGCCCTCACCGAGTCCATTTCTGTTCCTTACCGATAGGCCTTCATTTAGATTAGAAGAATCACCAATTTTTCGGTAATTTTTTAGCCTATTTTCTTCTTTAACATTCTCAATTTATACTTTCTCACTCCCTTTAAATCATTTTACTCCATTTATAATCATTTATTTTCTCTATGTATTCAGACAACACAGTACTACAGGGGATGTTTAACTCTTTTCTTTCCAAAAGTATCCACAGACATCAGGCCAACCATTGCTCTAATACCATTAAATCTGTCACGACCCGTGACCACATTTCTTACCTTATTGTACACAACTTAACCGGTTGGGCTGTCTGTGATACTTCACTTATACTGACTATTAAACAATTTTACATAAGATTATTTATATTATACACATCCCCTATCGAAATTAATCAGAAAAGCAGTACTGTTGACATGTCTAAATACAGAAAATAACTGATCATACCTCAAATAACTCAGTTGGTCTGTCACATTGTCCTTCGTGTACAGCCAAGATCCACAATTCACTGAACTCACAATTGTCAAAAACCTGAAATGTTTAAAATTAAGGGGTGAGCAAAACCACGACTCAGTAAGAGAATTATATGCCTCACTTGATACTCAGCTTCCTATATGCTAAAAATCTTTTTCATTTTTCCTATGGGCTCTAGGCTCGCATGTAGGAAGGATACTACAGTCGGCTAGCGATCCAAATGGAGTAAGGTAGGTATTTTAGAATACCATACTTGTTACGGAACCTAGAAGCAACTGCAGAGAGAAATTTTCGTTTCTTTTTGAATTAATAAATCCTTTTCTTTTTCAAACTTTCATAACCTTTTTCATATTCTTTTTAAAATAATGCTTCTACGAAATAAAGCATTTAAATAAAATGATTAATATTCGTATATTCCTTGAAAAGAATATTAGTTAAATCATCATCTTATTTCTTTGAAACTCATTTCATGTTTTAATGTACTCTCTTAATTAGTACTGTACTTTAAAGAGCAAAATAAGCTATTAAAATCTATTCCCATATAACCGATTACTTAATCACTTTAGGCGTAAGCCCCAATTCACTGATTCAGTTATGACATCCATTCTAACTAGCAACGGAGTTAAGTGTCATATCGAGGAACTCGTGTAGCACTTAGTGCTCAAAGGTTTCTAGAGGTGGCTCCTCATAGTTCACAAAGAATCTATGTAGCACTTAGGTCCCTTGAGTGTTCTAGAGGTGGCTCACACGGTACAGAAACTTCTTATTCACACATCGAAACTCATGTAGCACTTAGTTCCCGAAGGACTCTAGAGGTGGCTCCCACGGCACAGAAATTTCTTACTCACATCGAAACTTGTGTAGCACTTAGTTCCCGAAGGATTCTAGAGGTGGCTGAAGGAAACCGAAACAAACACGCAGCAGAATTTAAATCATTCGGCCTCCACCAGGATCGATTCGGAGAGTCGCCTGATAAGGGTTTCGAGATTTTACCTAACGTTTTCTCTGATTTCTGTCCTTGGTCGAGTCACAAGCAACAACTTTTCGTTCCTGCCTCTATGGTATCCACACGAACGGATCTCACGACTCTTGAACGTCTCACGATCAGAAGCCTTAAAGAGCGTTTTTGATTCCTTATAATCGAATTGCTAGCTTCGATTAAAAGAATACTTTTTTTTGTTTTTAATTATACGGCTCTGTTTTAGAAAAACATCCTTTTATAGGCAGTCTTAGTCTCATATTGATTTATTCGAGCACGGCCATGCATTTCTTAGTCTCACTCTATCAAAGGGACCAAGACATCACTCTTGTTATATAAGAGGGATAAATCCTATCTTGATCACTCAACATCCCTCTACATAGATCAAGGCATACCCAATTACTACCTTTATAGTCCATCCTGTTACGAATGACATCTAGCAGCATTAAAGTATGCAATTCTCTATGTTGGGATCTCTGATGATCTCAAGTCAAAGGATCACATACACCATCATCACTATGAGAATCGCTTATGACACTCATATAACAATCCATGTAGCGTTCTCATGGAGGGTCGATCCAGTACATAGTTCTCTAACATGTACATATGTGATGACTTGATATCCTATATCCATGACAATGGTCATCAGTCAACCACATACTAGTCTTATCGTATCATTGTTATCCTTGTTCACAATAATACTTGACTAGGGATATTTTAAGAATAGTGTGTTATTACTATTCTAATGACATTATCATATAAGATTACATTATGCAGTTATAAGACAAATATAATAATGAACTATAAATAAAAATGTCATGATACATAAAAATGCCAAAGTCAATCATCTAATGAATGGTTCTAAGGGCATAATCCAACAATCTCCCATTTGCACTAAGACCATTCACTCATGTATCTAATACCTAGTGACCTAGTGTGACGATCATGTCTTTGCTGCGTCAAAGGCTTCGTCAGTGGGTCGGCAATGTTATCGTCAGTTGGCACTTTGCATATCCTCACATCTCCTCTCTCGATGATATCTCGAATGAGATGGAAGCGCCGTAGTATATGTTTGGATCGTTGGTGAGATCTAGGTTCCTTAGCTTGTGCGATGGCTCCATTGTTGTCACAATAGAGCTCAATCGGATCTATAATGCTAGGAACAACTTCAAGTTTAGTAATGAACTTCCTGATCCAAACAGCCTCCTTAGCAGCTTCAGAGGCAGCTATATACTCAGCCTCTGTTGTAGAACCGGCCACTGTCGCCTGCTTTGAACTCTTCCAGCTCACAGCACCACCATTAAGGCAAAACACATAACCAGACTGCGATCTATAGTCATCTTTATCAGTTTGGAAGCTAGCATCAGTGTAACCTGTTACAATGAGCTCTTCCTCACCTCCATATATCAAGAATGTATCCTTAGTCTTTCTCAAGTACTTAAGAATATTCTTGACAGTGATCCAGTGACGTTCACCATGATCAACTTAATATCTACTCGTCATGCTCAAGGCATACGAGACATCGGGACGTGTGCATAACATGGCATACATAATGGATCCAATAGCATATGCATATGGAACTTTACTCATACGTTCTCTCTCTTTTAGTGTTGTAGGACACTGTTCTTTTGAGAGAGTAATGCCATGTGTCATAGGCAAGAATCCTTTCTTGGAATCCTGCATGCTAAACCTCTTTAGCACTCTATCTATGTATGCACTTTGACTTAGGCCAATTAATTTCCTTGATCTATCTCTATAGATCCTTATACCCAGTACATAGGTAGCTTCGCCCAAGTCCTTCATTGAAAAGCAATTCCCTAACCAAATCTTTACAGACTGAAGGGTAGGGATGTCATTCCCAATGAGTAGTATGTCGTCTACATACAACACCAGGAAGACAATAGTGCTCCCACTGACCTTCTTGTAGACACAAGGTTCATCTTCGTTCTTGATGAAACCAAACTCTTTGATTCCATCATCAAAACGAAGATTCCAACTTCGAGAAGCTTGCTTTAGTCCATAAATAGAATGTTGCAGCTTACAAACCTTTCCAGCATTTCTTGGATCAACAAAACCCTCAGGTTGTGTCATGGACACATCCTCAAGTAGCTTTCCATTAAGAAAAGCAGTCTTGACGTCCATTTGCCAGATTTCATAATCATGGTATGCAGCTATTGCAAGCAAGATCCTAATGGATTTGATCATCGCGACTGGTGAAAAAGTTTCATCATAGTCAATACCATGAATTTGTTTAAAACCTTTAGCAACCAATCGCCCTTTATAGGTATGAACATTTCCTTCCATGTCGATTTTCTTCTTAAAAACCCATTTACACCCTATAGGTTTTACCCTCTCGGGTAAGTCAACCAAGGTCTAAACTTGGTTGGCATACATGGATTCCATCTCAGATCTCATGGCTTCAAGCCATTTCTCAGAGTCTGGCCCTGTAATAGCCTCTTGATAGGTAGTAGGCTCATCTTGGTCCATGAGCAATACATCACCGTTCTGAGTCATTAGAAATCCATATCTCTGTGGCTCACGATGTGTTCTAACTGATCTACGCAAGGCTTGTGTCTCTTGAGTAGGCAGTTGCTCCACAACAGCTTGTGGTTCTGGTTCCACAACAACTTGTGGTGCTTGCTCAGGCTCCATCTCAACATCGGGTGCGCTATCTTGTAGCTCTTGAATTTCTTCAAGTTCTACTTTTCTCCCACTGGTTCTTCTAGAAATGAATTCTCTTTCTAGAAAGACACCTGTTCGAGCTACAAACACTTTGCGCTCAGTGGGATTGTAAAAATAATATCCTTTAGTTAATTTAAGATATCCCACAAAATAGCACTTATCAGATTTAGGTGCAAGTTTGTTAGAGACTTGATGTCTCACATAAGCCTCACAACCCCAAATCTTCATAAAAGACATACTGGGACGTTTACCAGTCCATATCTCATATGGTATCTTCGGAACAGATTTAAATGGAACACGGTTTAGTGTTAAAGCAGCTGTTTCTAATGCATGTCCCCAAAAGGATTCTGGAAGATCTGTATGACTCATCATTGATCGAACCATATCTAATAAAGTTCGGTTTCTCCTTTCAGATACACCATTCCATTGTGGTGTACCTGGAGGAGTGAGTTGTGAGACAATCCCACACTCTTTAAGATAGTCATAAAATTCTTGATTTAAGTATTCACCACCTCGATCTGATCGAAGTGCCTTAATGCTCTTGCCAAGTTGGTTTTGTACTTCATTCTTGAATTCTTTGAACTTTTCAAAAGATTCTGACTTGTGTCTCATAAGATACTCATAGCCATATCTACTGAAATCATCAGTAAATGTAATAAAGTACATAAACCCACCTCTGGCCTGTGTGTTTAAAGGTCCACATACATCTGTATGTACTAAGCCCAATAAATCACTTGCCCTTTCACTGTGTCCTTTGAAAGGGGCTTTAGTCATCTTACCCATCAAACAAGATTCACATGTCTCATACGATTCAAAATCAAATGAGTCCAAAATTCCATCTTTATAGAGTTTGGAAATGTGATTCTCATTTATGCGTCCCAAGCGAGAATGCCAGAGATATGTTGGATTTTGATCATTAGATTTAATCCTTTTAGCATTTATGTTATAAATAGGCATATCAAGATTTAGAATGTAAAGACCATTAATTAGTTATGCACTACCATAAAAGATATCATTTAAATAAATAGAGCAGCAGTTGTCCTTTATTATAAATGAAAAACCCTTCTTGTCCAAACAAGAAATATAAAATAATGTTTTTAGTGATGGAAGGCACATAATAACAATCATCTAATTCTAAAACAAGCCCTGTGGGCAATGTCAAAATATAAGTTCCTACAGCTAATGCAGCAACCCTTGCTCCATTTCCCACTCGTAGGTCGACCTCACCCTTAATCAACGATCTACTCCTTTTGAGTTCCTGCACATTTACACAAATGTGAGAACCACATCCAGTATCTAATACCCATGATGAAGAAGTAGATAGATTAACTTCTATAACATAAATACCTGAAGTGGAAGTCTCACTGCCTTTCTTCTTCTTTAGCTCTTCCAGGTATTTGTTGCAGTTCCTCTTCCAATGTTCGGTCTCACCGCAATGGAAGCATTTCCCTTCTTTGGCAACCCCACCTTTTGGCTTCAGTGCAGTATCATTGGGCTTGAACTTGCCATTGGCTTTATTACCTTTTTCTTGCCCTTTGCATTAGCCCTGCCCTTAGCTTTCTTAACCCTTAGCTTTCTTAACTATTAAGACATCTTTGGGCTTGGCATTTTTCATGTTGGATTCAGCTATTTTCAACATGCTAAGTAACTGTGGCAAAGTCTTGTCAATTTCATTCATGTTGTAATTAACAACAAACTGACTGTAGCTGTCTGCCAACGCCCCTTATCCAGAAGTGTCCTAATCTTATCAAGATGATGCATTGGATGTTAGTTGCCTTATGCTTGCCTCCATGAATCCTGAGCTTCAAAAGCAACATGAGGAAATGGATGCATTCGATATGATCGAGCATCTCAAGCAACTCTATCAAGAGGAAGCTAGGTAAGAAAGGTACAATGTCTCTAAGGCATTGTTTCAGTGTAGGATGGCAGATGGGACTCCCATTGGTACTCATGTGCTCAAGAAGATTGGGTACATTGAAAACCTTGAAAGATTGGGATTTCCTTTGGGCAGTGAAGGAAACCGAAACAAACACGCAGCGGAATTCAAATCATTCGGCCTCCACCAGGATCGATTCGGAGAGTTGCTTGATTAGGGTTTCGAGATTTTACCTAACGTTTTCTCTGATTTCTGTCGTTGGTCGAGTCACAAGCAACAACTTTTCGTTCCTGCCTCCATGGTATCCACACGAACGGATCTCACGACTCTTAAACGTCTCACGATCAGAAGCCTTAAAGAGTGTTTTTGATTCCTTATAATCGAATTGCTAGCTTCGATTAAAAGAATACTTTTTTTTTGTTTTTAATTATACGGCTCTGTTTTAGAAAAACATCCTTTTATAGGAATGATGGAGATCCAAGCTCACAAAGCTCAAGTCATGTTCGTGATGATCGTGATCCTTTGAGTATCCATGGAGGTCCAATTACAAGAGCTAAATCAAAGATGATGCAACAAGCCTTGGCTGGTTTCATTGATATTGCTAGAGAGAAAGCCCAACAAAGCTTGAGCATGGAGGATGATAAAGTCTTCTACAACTTGATCCAAGCCCAAGTTCAACCTTCTTGAAGACACACAAGTATTGGGCCGAAATGCAAATTAGGCTAGATGCATATTTTATTTAGTTAAGTATTATTGGGCTGAACATTGTCTTAATTTAATTTAAGCCCAATTCCTTTTTAAATAATAGATTTTGTAAGACTTCTATTACTTGTTCTGCAAGTTAGGAGAGTAGGATTCCTATTGCTTGTTCTGCAAGTTTGTTATTTCCTATTCTGCAAGTTAGGAAAGTAGGATTCCTATTACTTGTGCTGCAAGTTATCTATTTGCCTATAAATAGTTATGTAACCCTTTGGGGAGAACACAATTGATTTTAGCAATAAAATTGAGAGACTTCTTCTCTTTGGTTCTCTTGAGAACTCTTGAACTTATCAAGGTCTTCCTTGTGGCGTTCTTCTACCTTCCACCAATATATACCATAGGTTCTTGCTTTTCTAGGCAACGGGTCTTGGTCCAATACCATAGGTTCTTGTGTTTCTACACAACGGGTCTTGGTTTTACTTCTAATTTTTATTTTCTTTTGCTGCGTTTTTAACTTGTTATTGTTTTTTTTTCAAGTGTTCTTCGTCTTCTTCATATGAACCTCATCTTCTTTCGGTGAGGTCCATATCATTTGATATCAGAGCTTAGGTTCAATTTGTGGGAGTCTCGTTTTTGTTTTTTTTTTGTTTTTTTTCTTTGTCTTCTTATCTTGGATAAACCTTGATCTTGAATCCTTTTCATAAGCCACCGTTCTCTCTCGTTCCTTGCCACATAAGCTACTACCAAAACTAGCTTGTTTTTTCTCAAAAGTTGCCTTGTTCCTCAAGTAAACCTCTTCTTATTTTTTTAAACTTTTTCTTTTTCTTCATTGTTTGTTTACTTTAGTAAAAAAAAGAAAAAAAGGAAAAAAAAAGAAAAGAAAAAAAGGAAAAAAAAAGAAAAAAAAGAGAAAAGAAAAATCAATTCAAGAGGGGATTATTACGTCGTGTGTAGCAAGTGCAACATCAAAGGCAATTTGTGGAGGTGTGCTTCATCAAAATCTTGAGGTAGTCAATCTTTTTTGAGCTTTGAGATTTCTTATTTGCCTAATTTGAAAATTCATTGTTACCATTCTACCCTACTGCCTAAAATTATCTTTTGACCCTACCACATAAAAGGACAAAACTACCCCACCTTTGGCTAAACCCTACCCTAATTAGACACCCCAAAACACACATATTTCCTTCAAGGTTTAGTTTCATTAGAGTCTTCTTAAGCCATATTGAGTCTTGCAAAGTCTCGTTGAGTCTTTATTGTTTTGTTTTCCCTTGATTAAAATCTTGTGCTCAGCTTGTTTATTGTTGGTTGATAGTTGAATTCCATAAGCTGATTTTTGATTGAATCTTGAGCTTAATATAGAACCTATAGAGAAAAGTTCTGTGAGGGAAAAAGGCAAGTGTGTGAGTAACATTAGTAGAGAAAAGCCATATTAAAATTGTGTGAAACACGAGTGTGAGTGTTACATTCTTGTGTGTATTGAGTGTAAACACGTGAGGTCATACTTGTGAGGTCTGTTTCTCTTACTAACGTTTCTTGCAGGTTACAATTATGTCTTCTAATAGTGAAAAGCTTGCTTTGAGTAACATTGAGATCATGTTCCTAGACATGCAACAACAACTTTCGAGGATAGAGTCAAACTTGATTAAATATGATAAGTTGGAGCAACATGATGTTGCCTTAGCTAAGGTAAACCAAGATAATACTTCTTATGCATGCTATAATGTTGCTAATAATAAGTTGGATAGCAATTATGAAGAAGATTTTGATGATGATTCTATGCTGCAATTAGAGGATGATGAGGATAGTATGGAATTACCCATGGATGGAAAGGAATATGTAGCATGTCAAACTTTAAGTGTGCTAATGAAAGATGAGGATCAATTGAGATTAAAAGAGAGTGAGAAAAAAATAGTGAGTGAAGATGAGGTTAAGCAAAAAGAGAAAACAATCAAGATTGAGTGTGATGCTTCAAGCATAGGCATCGAAGTTGTTTTAATGCAAGAGAAGCCCCCCATTGCTTTCTTCAGTGAGAAGTTAAGTGGAGCTGGCCTTAACTATCCCATGTACAATAAAGAGATTTATGCATTAGTGAGGACCCTGGAAACATGGCAACATTATTTATGGCCCAAGGAATTCGTCATCCACACTGATCATGAGTCTTTGAAGCACTTGAAAGGACAAATCAAGTTGAACAAGCGTCATGCCAAGTGGATGGAGTTCATAAAGACATTTCCATATGTGATCAAATATAAACAAGGTAAACAAAATGTCGTGGCTGATGCATTGTCTCGAAGGTATACTCTAATCACTACTCTTAATGCAAAACTTCTTGGATTTGAGTATATTAAAGACTTGTATGCTATTGATGAGGATTTTGAAAATGTGTTGAATGCATGTGAGAAAACTTGTTTTGGAAAGTTTTATAGGCATGATGGATTCTTATTTAGGGAAAATAGATTATGTGTGCCTAGGAGTTCTTTAAGAGAATTACTAATTAGAGAAGCTCATAGTGGTGGGTTAATGAGACATTTTGGAGTAAAGAAAACTTTAGATATATTGCATGATCACTTCTTTTGGCCTAACATGAAAAGAGATGTTGAAAAATTGTGTGAAAGATGTGTCACTTGTAAACAAGCTAAGTCTAGAGTTATGAATCATGGTCTTTATACTCCATTGCCTATTTCTACTGCTCTTTGGATTGACATTTCTATAGACTTTCTTTTGGGGTTACCAAGAACAAAGAGAGGTAGAGATTCTCTTTTTGTTGTTGTTGACAGGTTCTCTAAGATGGCTCACTTCATTGCTTGTCACAAGACAGATGATGCAAGCAACATTGCCGATTTATTCTTCAAGGAAATTGTTCGACTACATGGTGTTCCGAGGACCATTGTTTCTGACCGTGATGTGAAGTTCCTTAGCTACTTTTGGAAAACATTATGGGGAAAGTTAGGAACAAAGCTATTGTTTTCCACTACTTGTCATCCACAAACCGACGGTCAAACTGAAGTAGTAAATCATACTTTGTCTACTTTGTTGAGGTCCATTATTCAAATGACTTTGAAGAATTGGGAAGATTGTTTGCCTCATGTGGAGTTTGCTTGCAATAGAAGTGTGCATTCTACTACTAGTTATTCTCCATTTGACGTTGTCTATGGTTTTAATTCACTCACTCCATTGGATCTTTTACCACTACCTATTGAGGAGAGAGCTAGTTTGGATGGGGAAAAGAAAGCTGATTTTGTTAAGCAACTACATGAGAAGGTACGTCAAAACATTAAGAAGAGGACTGAGCAATATGCTACTCAAGGCAACAAGCATCGCAAGAAAGTTGTCTTTGAACCTGGTGATTGGGTTTGGGTACATATGCGTAAAGAGAGATTTCCTGCTCAGCGTCGCTCTAAGTTGCAACCTCGAGGAGATGGACCATTCCAAGTGATTAAGAAGATCAATGACAATGCTTATAAGTTAGATCTTCCAGGTGAGTATAATGTTAGTGCTACATTTAATGTTTCTGATCTTTCTCCCTTTGATATGGATGTAGGTGATTCTGATTTGAGGACAAATCCTTTCGAGGAGAGGGGGAATGATGGAGATCCAAGCTCACAAAGCTCAAGTCATGTTCGTGATGATCGTGATCCTTTGAGTATCCATGGAGGTCCAATTACAAGAGCTAAATCAAAGATGATGCAACAAGCCTTGGCTGGTTTCATTGATATTGCTAGAGAGAAAGCCCAACAAAGCTTGAGCATGGAGGATGATAAAGTCTTCTACAACTTGATCCAAGCCCAAGTTCAACCTTCTTGAAGACACACAAGTATTGGGCCGAAATGCAAATTAGGCTAGATGCATATTTTATTTAGTTAAGTATTATTGGGCTGAACATTGTCTTAATTTAATTTAAGCCCAATTCCTTTTTAAATAATAGATTTTGTAAGACTTCTATTACTTGTTCTGCAAGTTAGGAGAGTAGGATTCCTATTGCTTGTTCTGCAAGTTTGTTATTTCCTATTCTGCAAGTTAGGAAAGTAGGATTCCTATTACTTGTGCTGCAAGTTATCTATTTGCCTATAAATAGTTATGTAACCCTTTGGGGAGAACACAATTGATTTTAGCAATAAAATTGAGAGACTTCTTCTCTTTGGTTCTCTTGAGAACTCTTGAACTTATCAAGGTCTTCCTTGTGGCGTTCTTCTACCTTCCACCAATATATACCATAGGTTCTTGCTTTTCTAGGCAACGGGTCTTGGTCCAATACCATAGGTTCTTGTGTTTCTACACAACGGGTCTTGGTTTTACTTCTAATTTTTATTTTCTTTTGCTGCGTTTTTAACTTGTTATTGTTTTTTTTTCAAGTGTTCTTCGTCTTCTTCATATGAACCTCATCTTCTTTCGGTGAGGTCCATATCACAGTCTTAGTCTCATATTGATTTATTCGAGCACGGCCATGCATTTCTTAGTCTCACTCTATCAAAGGGCCTAAGACATCACTCTTGTTATATAAGAGGGATAAATCCTATCTTCATCACTCAACATCCCTCTACATAGATCAAGGCATACCCAATTACTACCTTTATAGTCCATCCTGTTACGAATGACATCTAGCAGCATTAAAGTATGCAATTCTCTATGTTGGGATCTCTGATGATCTCAAGTCAAAGGATCACATACACCATCATCACTATGAGAATCGCTTATGACACTCATATAACAATCCATGTAGTGCTCTCATGGAGGGTCGATCCATAGCATCACAGTTGCTCAACCATTCATGGCCGAACAGCAGCCCATCATCACGCCACATTCCACGTTTTCGCAATTTATTCCTACACCCATGCTGCAATCAAGTTTTTATTCATCTTTTCTTACTAAATCATACCTAAATTCCATTAAAATCACAACAAATCCATCATTCTGCACTCACAGCCGAACCAACATGGGATTCCAAAATCTGATTTTCGTCTCATTTTCTTAAATTCCTTCCATGGACGATTACCTCCTAATTGCCTCTCAAATTTTAAATTCAATCCACACTATAAATATGTCTTACTAACCTGATGTAACCATAAACAACAAGTATCATGGACTAGATTCGTTTCCTTTCTTATCTCTTTTCAAAACAGAACCGCACAGCACATTAGGCAACACTAGACGCTAAATTTCATCCATCCAATTCTGAAATTTGGTTGTTCTTAAGGTGGAAAACAAGTTCTATAGAAGAGACTTGAGAGTTTGAGTGAGGAAACATGATGAACGACTGAACAAAACAAAGAAAACAGGAGGAGAATGGAAGGAAAATTCTGCAGCCAAGCAAACAGAAATAAGTCGGTCAAAGGGGGCTGAAAAAGATCGTAGAAATCCCATTTTGCTATTTTTTTATTAATGTTTCATCCACTAAAAATGTGACACATAGTCCTTTAATCAATTCTCCCCCTTTTCTCTCATTTCTTTTCTTTTTTTCTATTTTAACTTGCACTGCAGCAGGCTAGAAGCTTGCTGCGTTTTTTTTTTTAATTTATATTTTTATTATATATATTTTGTTTATTTCCATAGTTAACTTACTTTATTATTTTTATTTTTTTATTAAGTGTTTAAAATATAATTACCATTAGATTATATTCTTTCCCAAATTATATTCCAATTTCTATACTATAATCTTTGTAATTCTTTTTTATTTCCTATAATTTATTTATTTTATTTCTTATTAAATATTATTACATTTAATTATATTCTTTTTCAATTTTAATTTCATAATCTATCTTTATTTATTATTTACTTTAATTCTATAATTAACAAATATTAACAATTACAACATTTCGTTTCATTTTTTTCTTTTTTTTTCAAGTTAACTTAAGAGTTATTTCTATTCACGTAATATATTTATGATACACTTATTTTGTACTTAAAATTACACTAATTTTATCCTATAATATCATTATTCTAGGATCTCATTTCGATCTGGACAAAGGAAGTCTTGGAGGGGCCCTCACTAAGTACATTTTTTAACATTATTGAACAGACTCTTCATTTAAATATTTTAACAATTAATATTTTCTTTTTAAATTCCTACACTCTGTAGATTATATTGAATATGAGAAAATTGGGGTCTTCACATAAAATTATTTCAATTAAAATCATCAGTTACCATCATTCACTGTAAACATTTCTATCTTTTCAATTTAGTTAAATCGATATCTAATAATTTATAAATCAAATCAATAGAGACAGTCACCATTCAGTAGAATCATGCACAACAGTAAATAGTGACGAATGGCCACCGTTGATCAAGCACAGTTCGCACTAGTCAAGTGCTCGTTGTGGATACCTGTGAGCTTGACTAGAGTCTCACAGTCATACACCTACGGGCTGCTCAAATCTCGCAGTCATATACAATACCTGTAGACTCAATTAAGGTCTCGCAGTCATAAACCTACGGACATGGTTAGAGTCTTATAGTCATAAACAATAAACCTGCGGACTTGATCAGGGTCTCGCAATCATAACAGTATGCATAATTCACTAAGAAGCAATTGTCTCAAATTCATTTTCACAATTTCATAAAATCACAATAGGAAACCATTTCAGCAAAATTATCTTTAATCAATCCATAATCATGTAAAATAATAATTATTCTATTCAATAGTAATAAAATCAATTAGAAACTCAATACCACACTTCAAATATCCCATACACATTTGTACAATAATGGTAAATCATTTCATGCAAAATAATCATGTAATAAAATAATTCTCATACAGATTAATCATATAAAAATTCATATTGAATTTAAAATAATTTCCTATTTTTCTTTTGAAACAATTTAAGGTAGTTGAATCACTAAATTTACTTTTCTAAAAATTCAAATAACTTTCATTTTTAAAACCATGCAAGCATAGCTTTCCTATGCTACTTTTGTATAAGATTCTTTACTTCTACTCTCGCGCGATATTAAAATCTGATAGCGTTACTCACACCTTATTACCATTCGAACTTAGCACTGCATAATAATTTCAATTATATTTAAAATTCCATTCTATAATTTTTAATGAATAATATTTAATTTCTAATTCCCATTTTATTAATTATAACAATTTATTTATTATACTTTCTATTAAATACCAAAACATAATTGCATTTAAATCTTATTCTTTTCTCAAAAACAATTCCTCTAATATTCCTATTATCTTCAAATTATTTAATTTCCTATTTAAATACCAGAATATAACCGCACTTAATTATAATCTCTTGCTAATTTAATTCTACTAATAATTCCATTAATCCTTAATTTAAATTTACTATTAATTCCTATCTTCCGTTTATCCATTTCTATAATTAATTTATTTTATTTCCTAGCAAATCCTATCACACAACTACATTTATAATCTTTTCTAAATTTTTAATTGCACTAATAATTCCAAATTATATTTAAAATTACATATATTAACTACAATTAATATTTTACTAACTTTTATTTTCTAATTATTAATTCTAATGGTTACTTTATTTTATTTTCTATTAATCAGGAAAATATCACTTCAATTACATTGTATTCTTTTCAAATTTCCAATCTTATCAAAAAAACCTTATAAATTGTAATTTATTTATTTATTATTTTTATTATTATAACTCTTGAATCATGAAATTTAATATAATAATCTCATTTTTAAACTTAGCCAAATTTGCCAATTACTTAAAATTTATTCTTTTCTCATATTTTATTTTATAAATATTCTTTATTCATTATTGATATTAGTCCCACCATTAACTCATATCACAAATATTTCCAATTTTTATTAATTTTAACAATTAATTTAACTTAACTTACTTCTTATCAATTACCAAAATATAATTACAATTATATCACATTCTTTTCTAAATCTAATTTCATCAATAATTCTATTAATCAAATTTCATTATTTTCTACTTTATCAATTCGAATAATTAATTTATCTATTCTCCTACCAATTGTTACGATATAATCACTCTTAAATTACAAATCTTTTCTAAGTCTAATTTCATTAATAATCTTATAAATCTTAAAATTTCATATGGCAACTTATATATATATATATATATATATATTATATTTTGGCCAAATTTATCATATTACATAAACTCATTCTCTTTTTTTTTTTCAATTTTTATTTCACCCATGATATTTATTCTTCTTTATATTAATTCACTAATTATCCTATTCTAATATTACCTCTTCATCTATTTTCCCCCCTTTATGGCCGAACCATCTCCCCTTACCATTTCTTTCATCGTTTTCCATTTTCTTTCTGCTCAATTTATCTTCTCAAGTTAACTTCTGATTATTTTCCCACTTCATTTAGAACTTTTATCAAGCACCATGCCTACATGAAAGCTCATCACCATCGTCTACGTGCAGCAAAAACCGAGCAGCACCCATTTTTATACCAACATTCACGTTTTGCACAATCATCACCATACCCAAGTTTAATCCATCATTTGCTATTACTTCCTACCTAATAAGCATCATAACTACTACAATATCCCCATTTTCCACATCATGGCCGAATACCCATGGCCGCCTACAATTAGTTTTTGTTCAATTCAAAGCTATAAATAAGTTTTACTAACTCCCTACAATCATAACATTAAACAACATTGAGGGACATTGTTTCTTCTCTTACCTACCACATCAAACCGAACAGGGCAACAAGGAACCAACCTGAAATTCAATTGCTCAACCCCCCAAAAATTCCAAAATTCCAGATTTAAGATGCCTTTAAGGTGTGGGAGAGGTTTTATGAAGATTACCTGGTCTTTTAGTGATGAGACATGATGAATTTCTTGAGCAAAATGAAGAAAACGAGAGGAAATGGAGAGGAAATATGCAGCAGAGATTTAAGTCCGTAGGGGAAGGTTGAAGATGATGCTTTTCTGTCCCATATTAACATAAAAAATTATTTTATTCCTAAAAAAATGATGTAGGAAAAAAAAAAAGACAAATAGCTCCTTAAAATTTCTAGTATTTACACCTTTACCATTAGTATTATTTTATTATTTTATAAATTTCAGAATTTAATTTTTTTTAATTAAATTTAATTTATTTAAGTCCATTTATGGTCAACACTAACTTATTTGACCAGCCTCATGTCCAATGACCATAATGCCCTTATACAATATTATTATTTCTAATTATGTCCTAGCTTTATTTTAATATTTTAATTTCAGAATTTATATTTTTATTTTTTATTATTTCCATATATTTAAGTCAAACATAATCGAATATTGACTCTTAAGGTGGTTTGACCAAGTAGGGGTAGTGAAATTACTAGACCTGATAATCTTAGACACAACACAATTACACGACACAAAATAATAGGAATATAAGACACGAGTTGACATGAATTAAAATTAAGTAAAAATTGTATATCAATAGTGTAAAATCTAAAATTAAGATTTTATATTTTTCGTGTCAATATGAATTTTGACACGAAATTTTCATATGTTTCACGACACAAACACAATTTTACATGACACGAAACGAATTAGAAACACAAATTGCCAGGTCTAAAAATTACCAAATTACCCTTACACAATGCTTTTTGTTTCGTTCGTGTTGTTTTGAGCACTCTCGCGTAATTCGATTCATGGGTTGGATCCATTTGAAACTTCTTTATGCGAGACTTTCCTATGATAGTCTGTGGGTTTCAAATCAATTTAGCTTGACGGTTATTTAGAAAAATTCTTCGGGGGTATGGACACAATTGTCATTTTTGAATTTGTTGCATGTATCACTGTCAAAATGGGTCGGGCCAAAAGCCCTTTTAGTTAAATGGGCCTAAAAATGCAAGCCCATATCCGCTCCTAAGGGCTAACAGGCCTTAATGGGCCGGCCCGTATAAGAAATTAAAAAAATTAAATTTCATATTAAAATCCCATTTTTAGTAAATAAACAAAGTAAAATTTGAAATAAATATTAAACAAACATCAAATAAATTCACATCAAATCCATCAAGTCTTCAACATCATTTGAACATTACATATTAATAGTTTAGCAAGCAAAATATAAATTGTTTTAACAAACCTAGATACTGAAAAATATGTCTCAACCATATTAAAAATAAAAAACGTGATAAATAGATCTATGTCCATCCATCTCCTCCATAGTGTCAATCACATTCAATCAATTTTTTTTCAACTTTGTCATTTACAAATATAAATAAAGAACAATATAAGAACTCACAAGAATTAAACTAATGAATTGATTTAAAATTGTCAACTAATTAATAACATTACTTTTAAAACCAAGAATCCAATTTCATGTGCAAATGAAAGTTTTCACGTTCTCATGATTTATAGAACTTCAATACTTATTTAAAACACAAGAACCAATACTAAAAAAACTCCCTGATGCTATTGTTGTTATTGGAATGCTCAAGATATCACAAGCTATACTTGCGAGCTTTGAAAATCTTGGCTTATGATCTTTCTACCTTTGTAGCACATTTAAATTTTCAATCATGCGACCCATAATTCTTAGCTCTTCCAAATAAAGATCTAATTGAGATTTTGATTTTCCACTTGAATAGTTTCAAATTTTTTGAAAGCCTATATCCTTGGACATTTCAAAATAAATTAATTGTCATTACAAAAGAGAATTTAAAATAAAGTATATACTTAAAAAACAAAAATAATCTTACATCACTTAAAGCAAATGTACTCTTCCCCTTCCAACTAGTATGTGTAAGAGGTTGTGAGTCATTAGGTTGGTTTAAAGTAAATTAGTAATACTAAATAGTATTAATTTTATATATTTTACTTTGATTAAAATGTTAAACATATAAATAATTAAAATAAAAATAAAATTTTAATATAATTAAAAATATTAAAAAAATTAAACGGGCCGGCCCATTTAAGCCTGGGCTAAATCCTAGACAGGGCCAAAAAGCCCTCTTTGTTAAATGGGCTACAAAAATGAAGTTCGAGCCTTGAATAAATGGGCCACGTCGGGTCGGCCCAACGAGCCTTAGCCCATTTTGACAGTGCTAGTTGCATGTAAACCAAGCTATGTCCATCTTAAAGAATTTCAGAAAATGGTCTTTTTGATCTTTAGATATTTCAGGCCCAATTTTCACATTTTACCACTTCAAAGGCAATCTGAGTTATGGATTACCTTGTGGGACTCGACAATTTTCTCGATAACTACAACACGTGAAAATAATTTTTTCGTAACTTCACTTAATTTTCTAATTCAACACCTTTAATAAATATGGAAAGAATAGAGAATTTTGGGATCTCACATCCTCCCCCTTTAGAAATTTGGTCTTCCAAATTTAAGTCCAACTACTGCTTTAACAGTTTTAACCTATCAATATCATTTATCCATTTTCTTCTTTCTACGAGCAAACTTCAATTACAGTATGCTATATTAATCATTTGAGTTTTTTCACATGTACCAGAACAAGAAAATTTTTGAGCAATTTTAACAAACATACACAAGTACAAATTCAAGACATCCTATACGCAGTTTAGATAAACGAAATAAAATAGCTTAGGCACGATCTACTTTTTTGATACTATAGTTGGTTGGATAACCAGTTAGAGCATGGGAAGTACTTTAAAGTACCTTTCATGTTCTGGCTTCCAATACCACTATAGAGAATTTATTTGCATTAAATTTAATCTTAAATCAAACAATATAATAACCGGTATATTTAGAAGTAATGAATCTTACCTTTAATCATATTTGAGGAAGGGGTATCATTAGACTCCTTATCTATTGCAAAAACCCGACCTTGCGTCACAGGTTTCTCTCCTTTCTCTACCTCTGTCGTCCTATGCTGTAGTTGTTTAGTCTGCTAGGTGGTCTTTACTATTGATAGGATGATATTTTAGAAATTTTATATGTTCTAATATATTTGCTTTATTGATGTTTTATGCCTAAAAGAGCTTACTAATGTTTATTTTATGTTTTAGGTATTAAATATCAAAGTTGGAATAAAAAGGAGCTAAAAGGAGCAAAATGCAGTATTTTCTGTCCAGCTTGAAAGATTGACATGTTTGACCAATTTAACGCCCTGATCTCAAGAAGTGGCCTTCATGAAAGTTGTAGAGGACTTCTCAAGGTTTCCAGAATGCACAAGATCACAAAAATCGGAGTTCATTTGGTGGGTCAAACATCTGGACAAAATCAGTACGAAATTCTGGGCAGAAAAACGAGATTGAGAAGAAATTCCAACAAAGCAAGTTCAAGACCAGATTTTGTTGAGAGAAGATAATTTCTGAATTTTATTATGTCTTAGATCTGTAATTAATTAATAAGAATAGGCTTTAGGAATTTTACTTAGAAAATAATTGTAAAAAGATGATGAGATAAAGGTAAGAGTTTGACTAGTCAAATTACTTTTTCCCAAGTAAACTCTTATCTGAATCCCACATTGCTTAGGAAAGTCTTTTAAACTCTTCCTTAGGCCTATATAAAGAGCACAAGGCTCTCATAAACAGCATCCCTCTTATCCCTCTTATCCCTTTACATCTCTCACATCCCTCTCCTCCCTCTTCTCTTTTAGTCTTGTAGGATTTTCTTTAGGGTTTTTAATAAAAATTTTATTTTTCTTTATTTTAATTAGTTGCTTTATTTTTCTTTATAAAATTATTTTCTTTTTATTTTTTTTAGATTTTGTGCTTTCTTTTTTTGTTAAAATCTTATTAAATCATAATCTTGATTATAGATTTCTTGTTTGATATTATTAAAGATTGATAGTTTAATTGTTTATTGCATGATATTTGTAATCTTTATAATATTAAACTTGAATTTTATGATCTTGAATATGACTAGTGAGTAGTTTTCTTATTCAGTTATGAGGTAAATTGATTATTCTTGGGAAAAGCATGTTGTGAGATTCTTGAACCTATTATATAATTGTTGATTAAGTATCCAAGATTCTCTGAGCACATTATAATGATTGTTTGTTTGATTAGATAGGGTGCACACTATTTAGTTAAATTAAATAATCTACCGCCAGATTAAAAACATAAGTCCGTAATTGCTTGTGGAGTTAATCACTAGGGATGGAGGAGAATTAAGGTTTAGATTAAATGAACCGAGCTTATGTGTTTGTTATCTAATGTCAACCCATATCTTTCTTGTTGTTAATGCTGCTACAACTTATATCTAGAGAACTTGTTCTAGGTAGGTTAAGTAGTTAGAGATTAGTTAAAGAGCTTGTTTTAACTAACGACTCAGTAAGGAAAGATGGTGTAACAAAGCTTGTTGTTATGCTACGGTTGGCTATTTAATTGATAGTGATATTTTGTAATCAATGATCAACATCAAAATCCAAGAATGATTGATTGCCTCGTAACTGAAGCTTTTTGCTATTTGTTTTTTTATATTTAATAATTCTTGTTTTCTTTATTTTGGAATAGTTTACAAAACCCTCAAACTTCTTCTTTCCCTAAACCCTAAGATTAGATTTTTAATTTAATAATTAACTTAAAAAATTCAGCCTCTGTGGGTTCGACCCTTGCTCCGCTATCTACATAGTAAAGTTAGGAAATTTTATTTTTGGTGACTGACGACACTCATCAACTATCCTTTTAGATACCTTCGGTTTAGTTATTAGATAATCCTTTATCCGATGTCCCATTTGACCACATCTTAGACACGCTCCAGTTAAAAAGCGACAAGCTGTGTACCATGAAGTTTACCACAATATTCACACTGCTGCTGTATGCACCACTGTGGACCAATATTACTACCCATTGATGATCAGGTTTTATCATCTATTATTTTTATACTTATAGCTTTTGGAGTTTCTTCCTCTCTCTTCGCCTTTTTAGATGACCGGTCACCTGAAATTTTATCATCCACTGTCCACTTCATCTTTTCCTTCACTTTAACTTAGGATTGAAAATCGGCATGATGAAATTCATAGTCTTGCTCACATAACTGAGCCTCACAGATTGCTTCATCGTAGGTAGCAATATCTAGCGGATAAAGCTCGGACCGAATAAACGGCTTTAAACCCTCCATGAATCGGTATATTTTATGTTCCTCACTCTTGAGGACCTCTGGATCAAATCTGGTCAAAGTAATAAACTTTGACTCATATTGATCGACTGTCATATCTCCCCGAGTCAAATTCAGAAATTCTATCTTTGTGATAATCGAGAATTTCCCCTATTTTTGGATTTGGGGACCGTAAATTTAATTTCAGATGTTAGTAGACAAGTTAAAATAAATAAATAAATTTTTAGAGGACAGGGATATTTCGAGATTATGATACTTGATCTATTAACAAATTCGATATTTAATAATTAGAAATTTAATTTGAATATTAAGGAATTAAAATTTTTAAAAAATAAAAACATGTGTTTGTGTGTGTGTATATATATATATTATTGTATATATGTACAAATATATAAGTATATATATAAATAAATTATAAATATTATTTTGAATTAAAGTATACATACACACACACACACACACACACACACACACACATATATATATATATATATAAATATATATAAGAATGAATAATACAATGGATAAATATATGTTTTAAGGAATATCTATATAAAATGTAAATTATCTATAAATGTGTTTTAATATGTATATTAGTTGTATTTTAAGTATAAATTTTAATTAAATATATATACTATATATACCAATAATATATATAATTGTTAATATAATATATATAGTATTAATAGAAAATGTGTTTATAATATATTGTATTAATATAAAGATATTTATAAATATAAAAAAAGAAGAAAACATAGCAAGCTTGCTGCAACAGATCTGATATTTAAAAAAAAGAAAGAAAAAGAGGAGAAGAAGAGAAATAGGAGAGAAAGAGAAATCGATCGGAGGGAAAGAGAGGGGGGCTCTAATCGTCACCGGCTAAGGAAGAGAAGGGCTGGCCGGCGACAGTGAAGAGAGAAGAGAAGCGATCAGTCCGAGCAGAAAAGAAAGAAAAGGAAGAAAGGAAAAGAGAAAGAAGAAGGGAAAAGAAAAAAGGACCGCCAGTGGCCGGCCGAAGCTGGTAGAGGCAGATCCGACGAAGGTGGATCTGATCGGAGCAGAAGGGAAACGAGGAAGGTCGACAACCAGAAAAAAAAAGAGAAGAGAGAAAGAAGGAAACTATTGGGGCAGACAGAGACAGGGAAAGAAAGGGAGAAATGTCGTGCCCTCTGACACTGTTGGAAGGGCTGAACCGGCGGTGGTAAAGGAAGAGGAAGGCTGAACCGGTTCGAGAAGGCTGAACCGGGTCTGAATCGGTTCAGCCAAAAAAATGAAAGAACTGAAAAAAAGAAAAAAAGGAAGATAAAGACAAAATGGAGGAATGGTAAAGAATTTTATTTCATGTTATTTTAGTTTATTTTTATTTAATTGATAAATTGTTAAATTGTTTGTGGAATGTTTTAAGTATGAAAATGGATTTGGGGACTGTAGAGAATCGTAAAAAGGGGTGAAATTCGGCTAAGCTTGGAAGTGCTACAATGCGAGACATTGGTAAAATAGGTAAGATATTTCTATAAGATTGTGTTAGTGTTATATTGTATAAGTTAGTGTTTAAATGATGAAAATTTTTGGATGATGGGTGAATTGATATTTAATGGTGATTGAATTCTATGAGTGACATGGAACTATTGTTAGCATATAAATTGTGGATGTTGCATGTATTAAATAATAATGTTTACTGTTGGAAATTATGAGTTTGATGAGGAAATGTGAATTGATGGGTATGAGTGTAAATTATGACTGTGGAGTGTGAATAAAATAATTTTTGGAGAAATAATACAAGTGAAAGTGAAAGGTAAATAGGGTTGATGCATCACAAACTTGTTGGTAGAACAAAATGAAGAAAGTATTGAATTGATTTGAAACTTAATGAATGTTTGTGGTTTAAGAGCTGAACTGCTTGTGGACTTTGTGGATTTAAAATGCTTTGGATCATTGTGGGTTATCAGAATTGTTTTTAGGAGGTTTTTATTTATGAAACGTTATGTTGCCGGATTTTATATAAAAATATTTGATGTAAAAGTTATTGTTTTCCGTATAAGTTAACCCTTGG
Source organism: Heritiera fomes (assembly GCA_032173925.1). Taxonomy (NCBI): domain Eukaryota; kingdom Viridiplantae; phylum Streptophyta; class Magnoliopsida; order Malvales; family Malvaceae; genus Heritiera; species Heritiera fomes. The sequence continues at coordinate 16,582,459 of JAPDPM010000020.1, read as the reverse complement.
AAAGGAATTATATGTTAATTTGTTTAAATCGAATTTAAAGTATAGCATTTGAAGTTTAACTTTATCGGAATAATTAAAGAGATTTTAAGAATTTAAGGAGTAGTAGCAGTTAAGTATTTCCATACGAAAGGAAACGTTTTGGGACTTCTTTTAATGATTTTAAAGATGGAAACTTGTATTAAGGTAGTTGTTTGAAGTGAATTTGGTGTTGTAGATTGTCGATGTGCTGAAGTGGTCTAGGGAACCATTTGACTATGTTTTATATAATATCAATGCCTTGAAGAGTAATATATGTTGTGATTAAAAATGGGGTTAACGGTTGTGAAAATAATGTCGGACTATGATAAGGCCTTAATAATTTTGGTGAAATCGGTGGAAAACAAATTTAGTGAATACAATGCATCGAGGATGAATAAATAGTTGATTTGTGTGACACTGAAACAGGACCAAGGTAGATGGTTCATGTTGATAGTACGATTGTGGAAGATAAGAATAAGGATCTTTTACTTACGACATTTGATGAATTTTGATAATCTCTTAGGCGAAAAATATCAAATAATTGAGGTATGCAACCATAATGATAATGGGGGCAATGCACGATGAAAGTAAGAAATTATATTTGTGATATCCCGTGAGTCTTGATGATCTTACGGTAGACCTCTTTTGAGGGTTATGAGATGAAGTGTTTAAGTTTGAGTGAATGTTGATTTTGATAAGGTGATTTAATATATCAACTGTTAGAGTATCAATAGGTGTTATTGAAATGTTACGGCATCTGGCTGAAATATCATTGAAATATCGATCGAAATGTAAATGTATATTGATGTGACATCGTGATCTTGACAAGGGATATGTGTTTTTTTTAACATTCTGTGATATTATTGAAATTATATAAATATGTACATATTATCGAAATTATATAGATATGTACACATGAAGATGTGTAAATATGCATTTTATTTTAATGAACGAAGAATTCATGATAGAAAAGGAAAGTAAATTGATACTTTTCGTGGGTGATACTTTGATATGGAAAGGTGGATATACACAACATTGTAAGCAAGATGAGAGATGTATGATCTAGTAACCATGGATGTTATCGAAATATATCTAAATAAATATTTATATATATACAAACGCGTCATGAACTCTTATTGACTATTGAGGGCATAATAGCCTATGTGATGTTTGTGGTATAAGCTGATGTTTAAATACTATTAAGGATTGATGGATTGTAAATGCATAATGATTGATAGGTTATAACGGTATCAAGATTGCGTATGAATGAGGAATCAAGGTTACTACAGATATACCTAACTACAGATATACCTAAATGTATTAGGCTGAGCATGCACAATATCTGATTGAATAACGACTGAACTATATATTGGTGTACTTGGGTTCATTCATGCATAGCATATGATCTTGAACCTTTAGGATCCCATGTCGCTTTTAAAACAGAAAACATTGTTTTAAAAGATATGCATCGAAATCTTTTAAGTGAAAGTAAATATTTGAAATGCCCATATAGCCCAATACATATATCTTTAACTCGTGTTTTGATATCATGCATGACATGTATAGATTGAACATACAGTCTAATTATGCATTTATTTGAGGAATAATGGTTTTATAAATGTTTATGATGTGGGTTGTCTAAATGAATTTAAAATGTTATAACAAAAGATTTCGATGTTGAGATGACAGGTACCCTATTGATTGCTTGTGTGGCACATGCCTTTGTGGCATTGAGTATATATATTGTGTGGTTCTGCCTGTGTGGCATGGAACCCCGTTTATATATACGTGATATGTACATGTTGCATGATGAGACCATTCCAGGCTATCCGACAATAGTTGTGGACACATTCCTCAGTTTTCAGCTGATCAGTGGGACTGGGACGATCGATGATCATAGATAGAGGCCCCTCAAGGGAAACTATCCCATTGATAGCTACAATGGGTTAGAGATGATATGATAACAGAATAAGGATCCATGCCTAGTCTCTCACTAAATGTTAAACGTTGTCTAGAGTATGATTTACTATATGTGAACTCTAGACATGATATGTTTTTACAGCATATTTCATATGATTGAGATTGAATATGATTTACACATGGTTTTATACCACACATGATATGATTTGAGATTGTATATGTTTTGAAATGTGTTTTAAAGCATATGTTGAATGCTTTTGAACTACATGAGTTTCATACATGATTATATACTACTTGAAATATGATTTGAAATGGATGTTTTATATAGCAAAATTTTTATACATTACATATTGAATTCTGTCATGACAGTATATGTTGCATTGATGCATGAATTGTAATGATACAAGGATACTGAGTATCACTAGGGCATGATCGAATAAATACTTAAAGAATATTGACTTCTAAATGATACTGGGAGATACACTCGCAGGATTTCATGGATTGCATTGGGGACGATATAATCCTAATTCAATTGTTATATTAGTATCTTACTGAGCCGTGGATTTGCTCACCCCCTTAATTTCACCTCTTTTCATACTATTTGAGTTAAACTCCGCCATGAGAGCTTTTGAGTAGGCCTTCGGAGACGGTATCTAGGCTTGGTACTGGCCCTTGTCCTCCGAACCTACTTTGTTGCTTTTGAGGTATACAGTTTTTGTAAATCGTTTGTTTACATGTACAGACTTTAATTGATGCACAGTATGTATTTTGTTTAGATGTAATTTAAGACCGTGTTAGATTATTATATAGGTTCATATAATCATCGAACGCTATCTAGGATGTGATTATATTTGGTTGACCGTATGTTTTGTGAAATATGTAAATGTAATTGAGATGATTCTGAGATTGTATGTACAACATGAGGTATATGAATTGTAGATTGTAGATTTCTTGTAGGTAATTAACTGGGGAAAGTGATAAAATATAAAGGGGAGGTTTTCGATCCGTTTCTTTGCTAGTTTAATATTTAAGTGAAATGACTATAGTTCACTTAGATAGTTGAGTAAATACGCTCATAAATTAATGTTTAAGTTATCAAGGCTAGAGTATAAAGAAAGGATCAATGAAATTAGTTTAGTGATTACACTGACATCGAATACAACCTTAAATCGAAAAAGAAAAATTTAGTTTGAAAATTTCTTAACTGGTATAAGTGTAAGTGCCAAGCGAACGTCACGGCCTTCGGGTCGTGACAATCTTCAATTTCTTCTGAACAATGCATGTGATATATTGCTTATTAAATGCCTCTAGGAATCTATCCCACGTAACTTTAGTATGTCTAGCCTCTAGTATGGTTTGAGTGGACTGCCACCAGTACTCAGCATCATCCACTAACAGATATGTCGCTGGCCCACTTTCTCATTCTCTAAACAAGTCATATACTTAAATAATTTCATCACAGCCCTTACCCAATTCTCTATTGCTAGTGAATCTTTGTCGTCCTTGAATTTAGGTGGATTCAACTTCTTAAATTCTTTTATCAAACTAACACTATAGTAAGCATTCGGACCCTGTCTCTTTGGAGCTAGAACTGATGAGGGTAAATCTGGCTGTACTAGTGGAGGCTACATTGGAGGCGCAGGAGGTGTGAGAGGAGCATTTCCCGATGGAATGGGGGGAACTATAGAAGGAGTGGGTGGTACACTCATGGCTACATTGGGAAAGTTCACCATAAATGGCATGAACATTGCAGCCATAGTCTTTAAATTCTGCTCAATTTTGGACAGCCGGACGTTCGGGCTATTTAGTGGCGATGGAGGAGGGGAATGTGCAGGAGGCAGTTCCGCTCGTCCCCTACCTCATCCTTTTACAGTACCCCTTCTACGACTGCTCATTCTGTTAAGATCACAACAAAATTTCACGATTTAGTATAACTTTAACTAGTTATACCATTAATATATATTCAGATAAGAATAGTACTCAAGGATGTAAACTATTTCTAGCCTAATGACACAGACAAACATCAGACTGACCTTGCTCTGATACAATCTTTGTAATGTTTGGTTTTCTATAAAAATACCACTAACTTTTTCGCTTTCTTTCAAATGGTTAGGCTGTTTGTCGATACATTTTCTCTTTCTCCTTCATATCATATAAGTTATTTCAGTAACTTTATTTTCTCAACAATAGATTTACTATGAACAGTAATAAAACTTTAAACCGTATAATACAAAAATATTTATTCATAACTATACACATATATAAGTTCCTAGGTTCTAAGTACTATCACGATACTAGTTCTATTTATTTACATCTCCAAAGTTGTCTACCAATAGCGAGTACTGTACAAAATGTCTAAAAAATATATATAAAATACAATAAACCTTCAGTGGACTCTACGTGCTCCCCGACGGAATACTGTATCTTCAAAAAATATGTGCTCCTTTACAATGAGCAGATTTCACTGCAAATAGTCTGGTGGAAAAATAAGGGAGTGAGTTTATGCTCAGTAAGGAAACCTATCCAAATGAGCTGAACTATGCTACTATATGCAGATAAAATCATTCAATAAAATTCTTTTGTCACTAGTGATGAAGGATCTATTAATAAATTCATTTAGAGTACAATTATATAATAGAAGCAATTCTTTTAAAAATCATCAATAATCATCATTCAAAACATATTATATGTAAGCAATATAGTGCAATAGTACAGTAAAATTATTTCATTTAAAATCATCAATTACCATCATTCACTATAAACATTCCTTCTTTTCAATTCAGTTAAATCAATATCTAATAATTCATAAATCAAATCAATAGAGACAAATAACTATTCAGTAGAATCATGCACAACAGTAAACGGTAACGAATGGCCATCATCGATCAAGCACAGTTCGCACTAGTCAAGTGCTCACTGTGGATACTTGTGAGCTTGACTAGAGTATCACAGTTATACACCTACGGATTGATCAGGTCTCCCAATCATATACAATACCTATGGACTCAATTAATATGAGACCCGAATTTATTACACTGTACACTATAATTGTAAATTATTGATAGTGGAATTAAATTATTTAATGAAGTTTAAATATGGAATGATGAATTAAAAGTATGGAATGAAGGAAGAAAAGGAAATCAGAAAATTGAGACTAGAAGCATTATTTTATGACATAAAATATCAATAAATATAATCATAAGAGAAAGGGATTACTTATATTACATGTAAATTATTTTGATTGGTGGAGATGTATGAAAAAAAGGATGAAGAATAAGCCAATGGGCAGCAGAAAATTGCTGTTACACACCACTTTCGATTTGAGAGAAAGTCGGCTGTGCGGGACGAAATGAGAAGAGAAAAATGTTAAGTCAATATGAGATGTGTTTTAATTGTACGAGGAATAAGACAAAGGTGCAAATAAGTCAAGAAAAACGGGATGGACAAAATCACTGCACGCCGTTCTTGTTGGCTGCAGTTTTCTTCGCCATTTAATGGGAGCAGAAAAATGTGCACACCGCCACTTATCTTTCGGCTGCTATTTTCTTCACCATTTAATGAACCATCAGACAACGTAATGAAGAAGAAAATGATAAGAAGCTACGAGGCTTTGATGATAGAATATATATATCTTACTAAGTGAAACCAAAACTCCAGCATATTTCCTCTTCATGCCTGACGCTGTTGCTGTTAAATTTTGCTTTGTTTTGCCGCCTATCTCACGTTTAAGTTGCAAGATTTCACCTTCTTGCTATCAAATCACTTAACACTCCTTCATACATCTTTCCTTCACCCTCAAACCATCCAAGAAACCAAGAAATGAAGGACTGACGAGGGAGGAAACAACAACAACTTTGAGATGTGCTGATTCGATTAAACAAAGGTAAAGGAATTTCCAGCCAACATTGTATGTATTTAATCCTTGGTTTATAATGATGATATTGTTGGATTATGCCCTTAGAACCATTCATTAGATGATTGACTTTGGCATTTTTATGTATCATGACATTTTATTTATAGTTCATTATTATATTTGTCTTATAACTGCGTAATGTAATCTTATATGATAATGTCCTTAGAATAGTAATAACACACTATTCTTAAAATATCCCTAGTCAAGTATTATTGTGAACAAGGATAACAATGATACAATAAGACTAGTATGTGGTTGACTGATGACCATTGTCATGGATATAGGATATTAAGTCATCACATAGGTAAATGTTAGAGAACTATGTACTGGATCGACCCTCCATGAGAACGCTACATGGATTGTTATATGAGCGTCATAAGCGATTCTCATAGTGATGATGGTGTATGTGATCCTTTGACTTGAGATCATCAGAGATCCCAACATAGAGAATTGCATACTTTAATGCTGCTGGATGTCATTCGTAACAGGATGGACTATAAAGGTAGTAATTGGGTATGCCTTGATCTATGTAGAGGGATGTTGAGTGATCAAGATAGGATTTATCCCTCTTATATAACAAGAGTGATGTCTTGGGCCCTTTGATAGAGTGAGACTAAGAAATGCATGGCCATGCTCGAATAAGTCAATATGAGATATTGATTTTATTTGTTTAATTAGTCTACTCAAGAATCAAGAAACGCTGATTAGACTATACAAGTGTGACACATTCCATGACTTGTGTCTAATCAAGACATCAAAGGATAAAGGGATTAGACTACACAGTAACATCTATCACGAGTAAGGTTATGTCGAGTCATTGACATTCTCGTTACATGGGTAGCAATGATGTGTTGCTAGATACCGCTCATTGCCTATGATAATTTTGTCATTGCCATTGTTTTGAGAACCTATTGGGTCGCACACTTAGAACGGATCAATGAGGAGCTTAATTAATCATATTCTAAATTAGATTAAGGATATATCTAATCCTATTCTGAATTGGATTAAGGATATAGTTAATCCTATTCTAAGTAGGATTAGAGTTCTGTTTGGCAGTAAATTTTAGGGTAAAATTTACTGCTTATAAAAGGGTGTTTTTTCTAAAACAGAGCCGCACAATTAAAACAGAAAAGGTATTCTTTTAATCGTAGCTAGCAAATCGATTATAAGAATAAAAAACGCTCTTTAAGGCTTCTGATCGTGAGACATTCAAGAGTCGTGAGATCCGTTCGTGTGGATACTATAGAGGCAGGAACGAAAAGTTGTTGCTTGTGACTCGACCAATGACAGAAATCTGAGAAAACGTTAGGTAAAATCTAGAAACCCTAATCAGGCAACCCTCCGAATCGATCCTAGTGGAGATCAAATGATTTAAATTCCGCTGCATGTTTGTTTTCGGTTTCCTTTACTGGTATAAGAGCCAGATTCGGAGTCCCTGATTTGTTTTTATAAAAGCATGATCTCTGGTTACTTTCTGTTTATGATTACATGTAATCGTTTTAATGAGATTAATACGGATTAGAATGTATATGATATATTCAGAGGCTAGAAATCGAATTGTTGAAATTATATATATGATATATATCAATTTTGATTCAACTTATATGTAAGATATAATCTGTGATGCGAATTATTAATGGCGGTTTCTGTTCTGCATAAACGTTATGGAAGAAACAGAATAATGTCGAAAGTGTATAAAGATCCTGATAAGATTGAAACAATTTTACATAAGAGTTCTAATGCGACTAAAATTAAAGTCAGTATGAGATACTGGCTGGAACATCCTGATGATATTAGGACACTTCCGGATAAGGGGCGTTGGCAATGTCAATACTGTTGACCTTTTTTTTTTTGGGGGCTCCGCCCCCAAACCCCCGCAAGGGGCGTTGCCCCTTGACCCCGCCCCTGGGAACCCCGCAGTCAGGGTCATAATTCCTTTCAAATGTGTCTCATTAATAAAACTAAAAGTTGAAATTGCATTACACTTATTTGTATAACACGGTGGTTGTTGTTTGAGCATGGTGCATAGTTATAGCCCTAGCCCAATATGATTGTATTTTGGTGGTTGTAAAATTTTAATAAATACGACCTGCGTGTCGTGCCTTGTTCTTGAAATTCTAGTTGTACATTCTTTTCTCATCTTACTCCCCTCGAATGTAACTCGAGATTTCTCTTAAACTATGTAATTGTAACGTAGTATAGGGTTAGAATTTAGCTAAGTATGAGTTGATGGTGATCAACACTAATGGAGCTAACAATCATGCAAAGGATGACCAAAGAGGCACTTGGAGAAGATGCTGTTACCCTTAGGTTAACCCTTAAGGTTTCTCATTGGCTTGGGAAATCCATTTAGTTTGGGCTATAACTATGTCACGTTTATTTTATTGCTTAATTGCATGAGATGCATGGTTTATTTTGTACGTTTATGATATGAAAATCATATGATAATTCAATAAACTAAGAAAATCCTTCAAATTAAATTAAGTCAATAATAGATGCCTACCAATGAATAGCACTCGTCAAGGCTAGAATCGATTTTGTTATGTTTGCCAAAGCAAAATATCATATCTATCTTAGTAAGACGTGATGGGATAATAGTGATATCCAAAGGCTATAAATTGGGTTGACTTAACTAGATTTCCTCAATAGGATTGGGAATTTGGAGGCATAAAGTTGGGCTTCCATTCATGAGATGAATTAGAACAAGTGTTGTTCACCCAACTATCCAAGAGTTACATGAGATGTAATTGGTAAGTGTTGCCTACCTAAATAGCCAAATCTTGGGTGATTAGCCAACGCTAACTCTAGAAAAGGTGAAATATGGATCTTGGCCCACTAGAGAAATTATGTGATAATTTTTCCGAATTAATAGTGAGGGTTGTTGATTCGATAAAAATAGTGGGAGCATCATTTAATAAATAAATATTTAATTAAATGAATGCATTCATGATACTTATATTTTGCATATTTCTGTTGTAGATTATCATGGCATCAAACACAAATAACACACTTTCACTGCGATCTGTCCTTGAGAAGGACAAGTTGAATGGGACAAACTTCCTGGATTGGTACAGGAACCTGAGGATAGTCCTCAAGCAAGAAAAGAAGTTGTATGTCCTTGAGATTCCCTTACCTGAGGAATCACCCTCTAATGCTCCAAGGGCAGAAAGAGATGCTTATAAGAAGCATCAAGATGATGCATTGGATGTTAGTTGCCTTATGCTTGCCTCCATGAATCCTGAGCTTCAAAAGCAACATGAGGAAATGGATGCGTTCGATATGATCGAGCATCTCAAGCAACTCTATCAAGAGGAAGCTAGGCAAGAAAGGTACAATGTCTCTAAGGCATTGTTTTAGTGTAGGATGGCAGAGGGGACTCCCGTTGGTACTCATTTGTTCAAGATGATTGGGTATATTGAAAACCTTGAAAGATTGGGATTTCCTTTGGGCCAAGAGTTGGCCACTGATGTGATTCTGCAATCGTTGCCAGACAGCTACAGTCAGTTTGTTGTTAATTACAACATGAATGAAATTGACAAGACTCTGCCACAGTTACTTAGCATGTTGAAAACAGCTGAATCCAATATGAAAAAGGCCAAGCCCAAAGATGTCTTAATAGTTAAGAAAGCTAAGGGCAAGGCTAATGCAAAGGGCAAGAAAAAAGGTAATAAATCCAATGGCAAGTTCAAGCCCAATGATACTGCACTGAAGCCTAAAGGTGGGGTTGCCAAAGAAGGGAAATGCTTCCATTGCGGTGAGACCGGACATTGGAAGAGGAACTGCAACAAATACCTGGAAGAGCTAAAGAAGAAGAAAGGTAGTGAGACTTCCACTTCAGGTATTTATGTTATAGAAGTTAATCTATCTACTTCTTCATCATGGGTATTAGATACTGGATGTGCTTCTCACATTTGTGTAAATGTGCAGGAACTCAAAAGGAGTAGATCGTTGACTAAGGGCAAGGTCGACCTACGAGTGGGAAATGGAGCAAGGGTTGCTGCATTAGCTGTAGGAACTTATATTTTGACATTGCCCACAAGGCTTGTTTTAGAATTAGATGATTGTTATTATGTGCCTTCCATCACTAAAAACATTATTTCTATTTCTTGTTTGGACAAGAAGGGTTTTTCATTTATAATAAAGGACAACTGTTGCTCCATTTATTTAAATGATATCTTTTATGGTAGTGCACAACTAATTAATGGTCTTTACATTCTAAATCTTGATATGCCTATTTATAACATAAATGCTAAAAGGATTAAATCTAATGATCAAAATCCAACATATCTCTGGCATTGTCGCTTGGGACACATAAATGAGAATCACATTTCCAAACTCCATAAAGATGGAATTTTGGACTCATTTGATTTTGAATCATATGAGACATGTGAATCTTGTTTGATGGGTAAGATGACTAAAGCCCCTTTCAAAGGACATAGTGAAAGGGCAAGTGATTTATTGGGTTTAGTACATACAGATGTATGTGGACCTTTAAACACACAGGTCAGAGGTGGGTTTATGTACTTTATTACATTTACTGATGATTTCAGTAGATATGGCTATGTGTATCTTATGAGACACAAGTCAGAATCTTTTGAAAAGTTCAAAGAATTCAAGAATGAAGTACAAAACCAACTTGGCAAGAGCTTTAAGGCACTTCGATCAGATCGAGGTGGTGAATACTTAAGCCAAGAATTTTATGACTATCTTAAAGAGTGTGGGATTGTCTCACAACTCGCTCCTCCAGGTACACCACAATGGAATGGTGTATCTGAAAGGAGAAATCGAACTTTATTAGATATGGTTCGATCAATGATGAGTCATACAGATCTTCCAGAATCCTTTTGGGAACATGCATTAGAAACAGCTACTTTTACACTGAACCGTGTTCCATCTAAATCGGTTCCAAAGACACCATATGAGATATGGACTGGTAAACGTCCCAGTATGTCTTTTATGAAGATTTGGGGTTGTGAGGCTTATGTGAGACGTCAAGTCTCTAACAAACTTGCACCTAAATCTGATAAGTGCTATTTTGTGGGATATCCTAAATTAACTAAAAGATATTATTTTTACAATCCCACTGAGCGCAAAGTGTTTGTAGCTCGAACAGGTGTCTTTCTAGAAAGAGAATTCATTTCTAGAAGAACTAGTGGGAGAAAAGTAGAACTTGAAGAAATTTAAGAGCTACAAGATAGCGCACCCGATGTTGAGATGGAGCCTGAGCAAGCACCACAAGTTATTGTGGAACCAGAACCACAAGCTGTTGTGGAGCAACCGCCTGCTCAAAAGACATAAGCCTTGCGTAGGTCAGTTAGAACACATCATGAGCCACAGAGATATGGATTTCTAATGACTCAGAACGGTGATGTATTGCTCATGGACCAAGATGAGCCTACTACCTATCAAGAGGCTATTACAGGGCCAAACTCTGAGAAATTGCTTGAAGCCATGAGATCTGAGATGGAATCCATGTATGCCAACCAAGTTTGGACCTTGGTTGACTTACCCGAAAGGGTAAAACCTATAGGGTGTAAATGGGTTTTTAAGAAAACCGACATGGAAGGAAATGTTCATACCTATAAAGGGCGATTGGTTGCAAAAGGTTTTAAATAAATTCATGGTATTGACTATGATGAAACTTTTTCACCATTCGCGATGATCAAATCCATTAGGATCTTGCTTGCGATAGCTGCATACCATGATTATGAAATCTGGCAAATGGACGTCAAGACCGCTTTTCTTAATGGAAAGCTACTCGAGGATGTGTACATGACACAACCTAAGGGTTTTGTTGATCTAAAAATTGCTGGAAAGGTTTGTAAGCTACAACGTTCTATTTATGGACTAAAGCAAGCTTCTCGAAGTTGGAATCTTCGTTTTGATGATGCAATCAAAGAGTTTGGTTTCATCAAGAACGAAGATGAACCTTGTGTCTACAAGAAGGTCAGTAGGAGCACTATTATCTTCCTGGTGTTGTATGTAGATGACATACTACTCATTGGGAATGACATCCTTACCCTTCAGTCTGTAAAGACTTGGTTAGGGAATTGCTTTTCAATGAAGGACTTGGGCGAAGCTACCTATGTACTGGGTATAAGGATCTATAGAGATAGATCAAGGAAATTAATTGGCCTAAGTCAAAGTGCATACATAGATAAAGTGCTAAAGAGGTTTAGCATGCAGGATTCCAAGAAAGGATTCTTGCTTATGACACATGGCATTACTCTCTCAAAAGAACAGTGTCCTACAACACAAGAAGAGAGAGAACGTATGAGTAAAGTTCCATATGCATTTGCTATTGGATCCATTATGTATGCCATGTTATGCACACGTCCCGATGTCTCATATGCCTTGAGCATGACGAGTAGATATCAAGTTGATCCTAATGAACGTCACTGGATCACTGTCAAGAATATTCTTAAGTACTTGAGAAAGACTAAGGATACATTCTTGATATATGGAGGTGAGGAAGAGCTCATTGTAACAGGTTACACTGATGCTAGCTTGCAAACTGATAAAGATGACTATAGATCGCAGTCTGGTTATGTGTTTTGCCTTAATGGTGGTGCTGTGAGCTGGAAGAGTTCAAAGCAGGCGACCGTGGCCGATTCTACAACAGAGGCTGAGTATATAGCTGCCTCTGAAGCTGCTAAGGAGGCTGTTTGGATCAGGAAGTTCATTACTGAGCTTGAAGTTGTTCCTAGCATTACAGATCTGATTGAGCTCTATTGTGACAACAATGGAGCCATCGCACAAGCTAAGGAACCTAGATCTCACCAACGATCCAAACATATACTACGGCGCTTCCATCTTATTCGAGATATCATCGAGAGAGGAGATGTGAGGATATGCAAAGTACCAACTGATGATAACATCGCCGACCCACTGACGAAGCCTTTGACGCAGCAGAGACATGATCGTCACACTAGGTCACTAGGTATTAGATACATGAGTGAATGGTCTTAGTGCAAGTGGGAGATTGTTGGATTATGCCCTTAGAACCATTCATTAGATGATTGACTTTGGCATTTTTATGTATCATGACATTTTATTTATAGTTCATTATTATATTTGTCTTATAACTGTGTAATGTAATCTTATATGATAATGTCCTTAGAATAGTAATAACACACTATTCTTAAAATATCCCTAGTCAAGTATTATTGTGAACAAGGATAACAATGATACGATAAGACTAGTATGTGGTTGACTGCTGACCATTGTCATGGATATAGGATATCAAGTCATCACATAGGTACATGTTAGAGAACTATGTACTGGATCGACCCTCCATGAGAACGCTACATGGATTGTTATATGAGTGTCATAAGCGATTCTCATAGTGATGATGGTGTATATGATCCTTTGACTTGAGATCATCAGAGATCCCAACATAGAGAATTGCATACTTTAATGCTGCTAGATGTCATTCGTAACAGGATGGACTATAAAGGTAGTAATTGGGTATGCCTTGATCTATGTAGAGGGATGTTGAGTGATCAAGATAGGATTTATCCCTCTTATATAACAAGAGTGATGTCTTGGGCCCTTTGATAGAGTGAGACTAAGAAATGCATGGCCATGCTCAAATAAGTCAATATGAGATATTGATTTTATTTGTTTAATTAGTCTACTCAGGAATCAAGAAACGCTGATTAGACTATACAAGTGTGACACATTCCATGACTTGTGTCTAATCAAGACATCAAAGGATAAAGGGATTAGACTACACGGTAACATCTATCACGAGTAAGGTTATGTCGAGTCATTGACATTCTCGTTACATGGGTAGCAATGATGTGTTGCTAGATACCGCTCATTGCCTATGACAATTTTGTCATTGCCATTGTTTTGAGAACTTATTGGGTCGTACACTTAGAACGGATCAATGAGGAGCTTAATTAATCCTATTCTGAATTGGATTAAGGATATATCTAATCCTATTCTGAATTGGATTAAGGATATAGTTAATCCTATTCAAAGTAGGATTAGAGTTCTGTTTGGCAGTAAATTTTAAGGTAAAATTTACTGCTTATAAAAGGGTGTTTTTTCTAAAACAGAGCCGCACAATTAAAACAGAAAAGGTATTCTTTTAATCGTAGCTAGCAAATCGATTATAAGAATCAAAAACGCTCTTTAAGGCTTCTGATCATGAGACGTTCAAGAGTCGTGAGATCCATTCGTGTGGATACCATAGAGGCAGGAACGAAAAGTTGCTGCTTGTGACTCGACCAACGACAGAAATCTGAGAAAACGTTAGGTAAAATCTCGAAACCCTAATCAGGCAACCCTCCGAATCGATCCTGGTGGAGGCTGAATGATTTAAATTCCGCTGCATGTTTGTTTTCGGTTTCCTTCATATATGCTAAGTAGGAAATGTGTAGGTATATTACTTGGCATGAAAGTATGTAGTTTCTTACTGGTTGGGGACGTTAATGGCTGAACATAAACTGCTGTGTTATGCATATGTAACGTGAGCAGATGAAACACAATGGGCAAATGTGATTATCCAACTGCTCGCCAAATAGGCGAGTAAAGAAATTAGGATACTCGCCTAAAGGATAAGGCGAGCTTAATGAAATGCATGAATCGACGATTTACATGTTCGCCAACTTCTTGAAAAATCAGAATGATCGCCCGAATGGGCAAGGGCTTATGATCGCCCAAAATGTATGGACTTGATGTGATAACCGTAAATTTTTCAATTTTGGAAATTAGTAATATTGGAAATAAATATTAGAGAAAATAAATAAGCGGAAATAAATAAAAGTATAAGATGAGAAATTATGGAAAACAATGAAGGAGGAAATTTAATTTGGATAATAAGAAATCCAAATTAAATAAGAAAATGAGAAAAGAATATGCAATATATTTATATAATTAGATATTATATAAATGTGTTTTTATACAAATACATATGTATTTAAAAGCTAGATAGTATATATCATTATTCATTAGTATATATATCTGTGTATATATACTATTTCATAAAGTTAAATAATACATATGTATTAAATATAACATTGTATGTATATATAAGTATATACTATTTGAGAAAGGCAAATATTAAATTATATTAAAGTTTGAAAAATATATATTGTAAATACAATATATATTACCTCATAAAATATATATATACATATATATATATATATACATATACATATATATGTAAAGATTGTTTATTTTAAGTATATAAATATATACATATATATATATATATATATATCTATACTAGATCTACAATTTTAATGCACAAAATATATATTATATATATAATATATATAAGACTATATTATATATATGCTAATAATAAGATTTTGTGTACTAGATATATTATTATTATGTATGTATATATATTATATAAATATACTATATAGTATAGTATATTATATATACTAAAAAGGGAAATAAATAAAAAAAATAAAAACAAAAAAGGAAAGGAAAGAATCGAGAAGCCTCCCGATTCTTCCTCCTCGAAGGGCGACCGGCCCTGTTTCCGGAGAAAGAAAGAGGGACGAGGGAGGATCGGCGTCGCCGGGGAGCCGAAAGCTGGAAGAGGGGGCGACCGGCGACGACAAATGGAAGAAACAGAGGCGAAACCGGCGGAGAAAATCGAAGGAAAGGAGAAGAGAAGAGAAATCGGCGGTGCCAGCCGGTCCAGGCACAACCACCACCACTCGAAGCTCGGCGAAGGTGAGAGGAAGGAAAAGAAGGCCACCGGTGAGGCCACCGATGGCGGAGGAAGGCCGAAGGAGGAGAAGAAGAAACCGAGGCAAAACCGAGTAGATCCACCATCGTGCCGTCGATCCAGGCCGAGCTAAGGCCACCGGCAGCTTTGCCTTGATGCCGGCCAGATAAGGGAAGGCTGAACCGCAAGAGAACCGGCCGCCGGAGAAGAATCGGGCATGGAAGAGGCTGATCGGTCTGGAACTGATCTGAACCAGAAAAGAAAGAAAAGAAAAAAAAAGGAAAAAGAAAAAGAAAAAGAAAAGAAAAGAGAAAAATAAAGAAAAGAGGAAAAAGAAGAAAGAGGAAGAGAAATGGAATTTCGGGAATTTGGAAAATTTCCGAGAATTCAGAAATTACGGGAAATCTCAAGAAACTCAGAAATCCGAGAAATTCGGTAAGGAATTCGGGAATTATTTTCAAATAATTAATTTGAATAAATTATGGAAAAATTCTAATTTTTAGAATTTAAATTTCAAAAAATTCCCTCGATGATCGAGCCGATAAAATCAGGCGAGGTGAACACGGGACCGACCTTCGAGAAGCAGTCGCCGACCCGAGACAGGTAAGGGAGACATAAGCAGCCTGTAAGGATATTTGGCAC
Organism: Heritiera fomes; assembly: GCA_032173925.1. Lineage (NCBI taxonomy): Eukaryota > Viridiplantae > Streptophyta > Magnoliopsida > Malvales > Malvaceae > Heritiera > Heritiera fomes. The sequence goes on along the minus strand of JAPDPM010000020.1, from coordinate 16,566,272 downwards.
ACATGTTTTAAATTATGCATTTAATTTTTATAAATGCTAATAATAATTATTGGTTTGAAAAATTGTGGTGATTTACCGGTTGAGATTTAAAATGTATTTTTCGTGCAGGAGGCTAGCCAATCGGCAGCTGTTATACTGTCGAAAATTATTGGAAAAAAGTATCGAAAATAATAATAAATGATTTTTCATTACGAGAAACGAATTTCAACCACGAAAATCGAGAAATCGATTAGTTTTCATAAAACATGAATATACTGATAATTAATTTTAAAATATTCATGTTTTTGAAAATGGTGAAAAAGGAAATCACCTAAATTTATCCTGATAGGTGATATTTCACTTGAAACGAGGTGAAAAATGAAAAGGACCAAAGTGAATATTTTAATAATATTTCTCCAAATATTCACTTGATTTTATAAATAACCTATATGGGTTCAATTGTGAAAATAAGTGTTTATAGAAAATTTCATAAAGGTGATTAAAGGTGGAAAACAGTGTTTTGAGACTAAAAGGTCTCCGCATGTGTTTACAGAGAAAACACGGGACAGGAGTGTTGATTTGGAAAATAAATATTTTAATTTTTCATAAATCATAAAAATAATTGATTTGAATCCCGATAACTTTGAAAATCATGTTTTGATAGAAAGCACGGAAAAGTGTGCGTTTATGTTTTACGATGAAAAAGGACAGTTATGACCTCTTATATTTTACAGTGATTATTTGATAAACTGTTTTCACTGTATGGAAAATGTGATTTATACTGTTCTATAATGTTTAGAACATTTTCGGGAATGATGACCCCAGTATGAATATTTTATAAATTGTTATTCATAAGATGAAAATATTTTCCTTATGAATATTTGTGTATTGATTGAACTTATATTCAGTGAAATTGATTTCATAAATAGGGTTTATATCGCGTGTTTACTATTTTGAGACTGTTAGGCCCCATATCATGCTCACGTGTCACGTGTTAGTGCTGATAGATTCTGATCCTATTACCAGCGTCCCAGTGGACACCTGATCAGTGCACACTGAGGACCCTATAGAATAAGGTCATAGATCTCATGTGTTTCCCCTATTAGGGATGATATTATTATAGCATGATATATTTAGGGTGTTGCCTGGTCTCCATGATATTGAACTGAAAGCTACCGTATACTGTTTACTGAATTGGTAGCTACTGTTTACTGTTTACTGACTGAACCGTATCAAGATATTGTTTTACTGATTTGGAAAATACTGTTTTACTGAACTGTAAGATACGGTTACTGTACTGATGAGAAAAACAGTAAACTACAAGTTTTGCTAGTATATTGTCATGTGTTTTAACTTTACTGAAGGAAACCACTGTTTTATTACTAAACTGTCACGTGTTTTAAATTATATGGAAGTGAAAAGAAATAAGTGGTTTACTCTGTGAAAACGAAAATTATATCGTTTTGAAAACAAAGAATATATTATTCTCTACAGTTGCTTCTAGGTTTCGAGACAGGACAGGTATTTGAAAATACCTACCTTACTCCATCCGAATCCTTAGCCGACTGTAGTATCCTTCCTACATATGAGCCTAGAGCCTCTAGGAAGATTTAAAGAAACTGAAAAATTATTTTCAGCATATAGGTAGCTGAATATCAAGTGTTGCATATAACTCTCTTACTGAGCCGTGGTTTGCTCACCCCTTAATATTAACATTTCAGATTTTCGAGGACTAAGAGATCTGACATCTGAGGATTTCGAGCTGCACATTTGGAGACACTGCGACAGCTTGATTTATAATATAAGGTATGATCATTTATTTTCTGTATTTAGACTTACTTTCAGTACTACTTTCTTGAGAATTAAAATAGGGGATGTAATTGATATTACGAATTTTATATTTAATAGTTAAATGAATATGAAAAGTGAAGTATCACAGACAGCCCAACCGTATAAGTTGTATAGAAATATGTGAAAAATGTGGTCACGGGATGTGACAGATTTAATGATAACAGAGCAGGGTTGGCCTGATGTCTGTTGATACTTTTGGAAAGAAATATGTTGAGAAACGTTAAACATCCCCTGTAGTACTGTGTAGTCTAAATACATAGAGAAAATAAATGATTGCGAATTGAGTAAAATAAATTAAAGGGAGTGAGAAAGTGTAAATTGAGAATGTTAAAGAGAAAAATAGGCTCAAAATTACCAAAATGTTGGTGATCTTATAATCTAAATGAAGGCCTGTTCGGTAAGGAACCGAAAGGACTCAGTGAGGGCCCTACCAGTACTTTTCGGTTCGGATCGAACTGAGACCTGAAAGTGATGATATAAAGGAGGGGAATGACATATCGTCATTAAATAGACTTTAAGATCATCGATTAAGGGTAATTTAAAGAGAGAGAAAATTTTGGCCAAAATTGACCAAAATAACCTTGCCTCCAAAATTTTACAGAGAGTTAAAATAAACCAATAGAGGTTGAAATTGATTGATCTGATAGAGAAATTGATGATATAAAGCTGCATTACAAGCAAATTAATCCAATTATGGATTCTAGTGGATTATTCTGTTGAAATCGAATGAGATCTCAAATTGCTGATATTAGTATGAGAAAAGGTAATATCAGCACAAAGATATTAAAATCCTTGATTTAAAGGTATATTGAGGAGAAAAAAAAACTAAATGTCAAAATGACGAAAATGCCCCTATGTTGGGCAATGTTCGGAACAGTGATAAAACCAAGCTGAATTGGAATCCATTGATAGTAATGGAGTTATTAATGGCATAGAGGAGATGATATGAATATAACGATCCCTATTACTGATTCCACTTACACGTAGATTATGGACGCGAATGGTGAGTGACCTAGTGAACAGACTGGGCCTCACGATAGATCCTTGAGGGGGCCAATGTGCTCACAAAAAAGGACGGTATAGATATGTACAGGCAGATGGCGGACGGGCTGAGGCCTTACACGGTGCGATCCAATGAGTGTATAGTGGAATGTCATAAGATGGTTGACTCGGTTATAGACTGTAAGGGCCGAAATTCAAAGTGTATTGAATTATTACGGGATTGTTAGATATTATGAAAAGTGAAATGAATACAGAAAATGACTGAGAAAGTGAATAGTACAAATAATAAAATCAAGGTGGATAATATTTCAAAATGATTTGAATATTAAATGTTTTTACCTTGAGGATATATAGTGAAAATGACAGGTCATGAGGATGAAATGTCCAAGATGATAAGAGAAGTGTGATTAAGGAAAGTATCAGATGTAATACTCAATAAAACTTTCAGCGTTGTATAGATTGGAGAAATCGAGCTAACATTGGCTCGGTTGATGATATGAAATCTAATTCTAAGCTTATATCGGAAAACATAGAAGAATCCGAAAGCTTAAGAAATCCACTCTGGAAAATGTGAGAATAACGAAATGCACGTGTAAAAGTGTGATTAATGAAAATATAGATATTGTGATTTGAGGTTAATGAAGTATCTGTATAAGTGCAAATGAGAGAAGCACAGATGACCGTGATATGTAGATGGATTAAAATGGTATATTAAATTCTAAATATTTAAGAAAGTTCTTGTGAAGAACAAGTGATCATCTACATGAAAATGGACGCTTTATTGATCTAATCAAAGATATATGAGGAGTTATAAGACTAGCCTCAGTATAAAGCGTCATTAAATAAAAGATTGGAGATTGATGTCCATAAGATGATGATTAGAACTTGGAGTTAATTTTTACGAGTTCCTATTGAGGTTACAAGGTTAATGAATTGCCTTGTGAGGTATATAAGCCTAAGAAATGAGGCATCCGTACATGAATAAATTGAGGAGATATTAATAGAGCCTAAAGTACAAATGGAAAATGAGCAGCATTTTAGTATGATCCCTTAAACTCTTAAAGACTGTGGAATTATGTTAAGATTGGCGAATAAGAGACTTGGCTAGACAGTATCTCTTTCTAGGATATATGATCTCAAGATGACAAAATGACAGTGAATCTGTCTATGATAGTGAGATAATGATTGAGATATGAGATTAATGAGTCTAGCTAGATACTACTGCCAATCTATAAAAGAGTGATGGAACTAGCTGCTCTACTAGTGAGACATAATTAGAGAAATAAAAGTCGGTAAATGGATAAGTGAGAAGAAAAGATAGTATGCAAAATGTTAAGAAATTTTACTGTAGAATACCATACCACTTGAGAAAACTGACTAAATTGATGAAAATATGAAAACAAAAATGAAATAAGAAGATAAGTTGCATGATGAGTAGGGAACATGAAATAGTTCCCGAATGTAAGACTGAAAAGTGACTCGTGTTGGTTGTCACATAACAGTGGCAAGATGTAAAATCAAGCCAAATTTGATAAGCGAAATTAATGATACTCCAAGGAGTAAGATAATTGATATGTTTACTGCCAGTATCTAAAAAAAAGTGTTATACATACACATAACCACCTTGAAATGGTGAATGGTGGAATTGTATATATAAAGTGGTGATGAAAGTGATGATTAGTAAAGTCTGCAAGTGAGATGCAGCCTTGATGAAATAAAAGAGAAAATGACTACTGTGGACAATAAAGAGTCCAAGAGGAATATGAGGATATGGAAGTGATCAATGACTGATGGTCTAATGGGATCACTTTTCCATTTTCAGAATCCTAGATTCTCTAGTGCCATAGTCCAAGTATGAGCATGAAATGGTGTAAATGTATATGTATAGTTCCAGTGAGCATGACATATGATGGGAGTCTCTGAGTTGTCATATGCTTAATGAGAAATAGCAAAAGGCTTTGAAATCCCAAGTGTACTGATAGCATCACTCCGTAATGATGTAAATATCTTAGCGTGGTATAGAAACGGTTGAAGATACATTGAGAGAGTAGATGCATGAGATGTGAAAGCTACTGGGACACGTACATATAATTGATTGACATGTGTAATTGATAGTTTAAAACTATATTGACTTGGCACTAAGTGAGAAGAATGGATGATGAACAGCATATATCAGCTATGATATGAAAAATACTGTGTATGGACTCTTATGTGAAAAGAGTGGAAATGAATAACTCCCGATTTGAGAAATGAACTTACGGGAGTATAGAAATATATGATGAAAGACAGCATGTAGTGGTCTAAAATACTCTTGATGTTGAAAGTGTACTGGCAGTATTACTTGGAGGATGACCTAGAGGTCAGAAGTCGTAAGTATACGGCATATACCACCTTTGGACTTAAGCTAAATTTGGAGGACCGAATTTTTTAAGGTGGGGAGAATGTGATAACCGTAAATTTTTCAATTTTGGAAATTAGTAATATTGGAAATAAATATTAGAGAAAATAAATAAGCGGAAATAAATAAAAGTATAAGATGAGAAATTATGGAAAACAATGGAGGAAATTTAATTTGGATAATAAGAAATCCAAATTAAATAAGAAAATGAGAAAAGAATATGCAATATATTTATATAATTAGATATTATATAAATGTGTTTTTATACAAATACATATGTATTTAAAAGCTAGATAGTATATATCATTATTCATTAGTATATATATCTGTATATATATACTATTTCATAAAGTTAAATAATACATATGTATTAAATATAACATTGTATGTATATATAAGTATATACATATTTGAGAAAGGTAAATATTAAATTATATTAAAGTTTGAAAAATATATATTGTAAATACAATATATATTACCTCATAACATATATATATACATATATATATAAATATATATATGTAAAGATTGTTTATTTTAAGTATATAAATATATACATATATATATATATCTATACTAGATCTATAATTTTAATGCACAAAATATATATTATATATATAATATATATAAGACTATATTATATATATGCTAATAATAAGATTTTGTGTATTAGATATATTATTATATTATGTATGTGTATATATTATATAAATATACTATATCGTATAGTATATTATATATACTAAAAAGGTAAATAAATAAAAAAAAGACAAAAACAGAAAAGGAAAGGAAAGAATCGGAAAGCCTCCCGATTCTTCCTCCCCGAAGGGTGACCGGCCCTGTTGCCGGAGAAAGAAAGAGGGACGAGGGAGGATCGGCATCGCCGGCGAGTCGAAAGCTGGAAGAGGGGCGACCGGCGACGAAAAACAGGAGAAACAAAGTCGGAAAACAAAGGCGAAACCGGTGGAGAAAATCGAAGGAAAGGAGAAGAGAAATCGGCGGTGCCAGTCGGTCCAGGCACCGCCACCACCACTCGAACCTTGGTGGAGGTGAGGGGAAGGAAAAGAAGGCCACCGATGAGGCCACTGACGGCACAGGAAGGCCGACGGAGGAGGAGAAGAACCCGAGTAGATACGCCATCGTGCCGTCAATCCAGGCCGAGCTGAGGCCACTGGCAGCTTCGCCTTGACGCCGGCCAACTGAGGGAAGGCTGAACCGCCAGAGAATCGACCGCCGGAAAAGAACCGGCCATGGAGGAGGTTGATCGGTCTGGAACCGGTCTGAACCAGAAAAGAAAGAAACGAAAAAAAAAGAAAAAGGAAAAAGAAAAAGAAAAAAAAAGAAAAAGAAAAGAAAAGAGAAAAAGAAAGAAAAGAGGAAAAAGAAGAAAGAGGAAGAGAAAAGAAATTCTGGGAATTTGAAAAATTTCCGAGAATTCAGAAATTACGGGAAATCGCAGGAAACTCAGAAATCTGAGAAATTCAGTAAGGAATTCGGGAATTATTTCCGAGTAATTAATTTGAATAAATTATGGAAAAATTCTAATTTTTAGAATTTAAATTCCAGAAAATTCCCTCGATAACCGAGCCGATAAAATCGGGTGAGGTGAACATGGGACCGACTTTCGAGAGGCAGTCACCGACTCGAGACAAATAAGGGAGACATGTGCAGCCTGTAAGGATATTTGGCACACATGTTTTAAATTATGCATTTAATTTTTATAAATGCTATTAATAATGATTGGTTGGAAAAATTGTGGTGATTTACCGGTTGAGATTTAAACTGTATTTTTCGTGCAGGCAGCTAGCCAATCGGCAGCCGTTATACTGCCGAAAATTATTGGAAAAAAGTACCGAAAATCATAATAAATGATTTTTCATTACGAGAAACGATTTCCAATCACGAAAATCGAGAAATCGATTAGTTTTCATAAAACATGAATATACTGATAATTAATTTTTAAATATTCATGTTTTTGAAAATGGTAAAAAAGGAAATCACCTAAATTTATCCTGATAGGTGATATTTCACTTGAAACGAGGTAAAAAGTGAAAAGGACCAAAGTGAATATTTTAATAATATTTCTCCAAATATTCACTTGATTTTATAAATAACATATATGGGTTCAATTGTGAAAATAAGTGTTTATAGAAAATTTCATAAAGGTGATTAAAGGTGGAAAACAGTGTTTTGAGACTAAAAGGTCTCCGTATGTGTTTACAAAGAAAACACGGGATAGGAGTGTTGATTTGGAAAATAAATATTTTAATTTTTCATAAATCATAAAAATAATTTATTTGAATCTCGATAACTTAGAAAATCATGTTTTGATAGAAAGCACTGAAAAGCGTGCGTTTATGTTTTACGATGAAAAAGGACAATTATGACCTTTTATATTTTACAGTGATTATTTGATAAACTGTTTTCACTGTATGGAAAATGTGATTTATACTGTTCTATAATATTTAGAACATTTTCGAGAATGATGACACCAGTATGAATATTTTATAAATTGTTATTCATAAGATGAAAATATTTTCCTTATGAATATTTGTGGATTGATTAAACTTATATTCAGTGAAATTGATTTCATAAATGAGGTTTATATCACGTGTTTACTATTTTGAGACTGTTAGGCCCCATATCATGCTCACGTGTCACGTGTTAGTGCTAATAGATGTTGATCCTATTATCAGCGTCCTAGTGGACACCTGATCAATGCACACTGAGGACCCTATAGACTATGGCCATAGATCTCATGTGTTTCCCCTATTAGGGATGATTTTATTATAGCATGATATACTTAGGGTGTTGCCTCGTCTTCATGATACTGAACTAAAAGATACTGTATACTGTTTACTGAATTGGTAGCTACTGTTTACTATTTACTGACTGAACTGTATCAAGATATTGTTTTACTGATTTGCAAAATACTGTTTTACTGAACTATAAGATACGGTTACTGTACTGATGAGAAAAAAAGTAAACTACAAGTTTTGCTACTATACTGTCATGTGTTTTAACTGTACTGAAGGAAACCACTATTTTATTACTAAACTGTCACATGTTTTAAATTATACGGAAGTGAAAAGAAATAAATGGTTTACTCTGTGAAAACGAAAATTATATCGTTTTGAAAACAAGGAATATAGTATTCTCTACAGTTGCTTCTAGGTTCCGAGACAAGAGAGGTATTTCAAAATACCTGCCTTACTCCATCCGGATCCCTAGCTGATTGTAGTATCTTTCCTACATATGAGCCTAAAGCCTCTAGGAAGATTTAAAGAAATTGAAAAATTATTTTCAGCATATAGGTAGCTGAATATCAAGTGTTGTATATAACTCTCTTACTGAGCCGTGGTTTGCTCACCCCTTAATATTAACATTTCAGATTTTCGAGGACTAAGAGATCTGACATCTGAGGATTTCGAGCTGCGCATTTGGAGACACTGTGATAGCTTTTTTTATAATATGAGGTATGATCATTTATTTTCTGTATTTAGACTTACTTTCAGTACTACTTTCTTGAGAATTAAAATAGGGGATGTAATTGATATTACGAATTTTATATTTAATAGTTAAATGAATATGAAAAGTGAAGTATCACAAACAGCCCAACCGTATAAGTTGTATAGAAATACGTGAAAAATGTGGTCACGGGATGTGACACTTGATGATCACCAAAAGAGCGAGAATAGGTGAGGGCATAGGATCGCCTAAATGGACCGAGGTATGATCACCCAAAAGGGTGAGAATGGTGACTATTGTGATCGCCCATGTGGAACGTTAGTGATCGCCAATGAGGCGAGTAGGAAATAAAGAACTCGCCAAGTTGAAAGTACTTGTCCAAGTAGGCAAGGATCTCACTTTAGAGTTATAAAGTAAGAGAGAATGACATTAAGAATAGCCATTTTAACTGTGGGACTTACTTATAGTTTGATAAGAATCATAGCTTAAAGATACAAGGAGAATTAAGCTAATGAGTTGATACAATTATTTTGCAGCTGAGAAGTACGATTTCGGTAGACGTAATCGGGAAGCACGGTTTCGTAAGACCAGGTAAGAGAGATGTGTGTGAAGTGAATGCATGTTCTGTGGAGTTAAATTTTATGGAAAAATTGAGAAAATGATTTGGTTTGAGATATGCATTGGTTTGATAAATTATTTTCACAGACCATGATTTGGGCGAGCTATAAAGCTGACCCCTATGTTGTTTTCTAGGCGAGCCAAAGAAAGACGACCCTTGTTTTAATAAAAATCCGAGTGAGCCAAAGATAGGTGACCCCTTTTGTGATATTTCGGGCGAGCCAAAAGTGGGTGACCCCTTGGTTTTTAAAGATAAGTGCTTATGGGCGATCCCTAATAATCTTATGAGCAACCCTAAACTATTTTGTGGGTGACCCCCCAGTTCAGCTAGGTCCGAGAACCAAAGTAGGCAATGTTAGTTCGCCACATGGGCGAATAAAAACAAGCGAGCTCAATGCACTACGATGGGCAAGCCATAATGGGCGAGCCATAATGGGCGAGCTGACCATGGGCGAGTCGGTTTAACTCACGTTTTTCTCATGCGTAAAATGGTGAGATTTCGGGCTATTTTTACTGTGTTTTGTTAACAGAAAATATAATGCCTTTTTGGAAAGCAATCATTTTGAGAAAATGATGAAATATGTGAAATATTCCTTAAAGGTTCTTTATGAGATATAAAGTGATTTTTGAGACTTTAGGCCCTGAGTTTCATGCATTACTATTCACGTAGCTAAGTGACCTGCCTGGGGCGATGGCTTGAGTCAGTGGACCAGCCGATGCACCCCAAGGCATCACAATATAGACCATGGCCATAGATCTACTGTATCCCTGTGGGGATGATTACTATGTTTCTTCGGAAACGATGCATTCCTTTGGGAACGATGATAGCATGATTTAATTGTAGGGTGATGCCTAGTCTCAACTTATTGATTTCTGTTTACTGAAAGGATTTATTGAATCCTGTTTACTGTTTACTATATTATATCATAAACTGTTTAGCCAGTGATTTGAATATTAAAGACTGTTTACTATATCCACTGTTTTCCTACTGGGTATGCTGTTAGAGAAAATAAACATTCTGTGGGATATAGTTTTTATTTTACAAAGTAGCATACACCTTCCTTACTGAGCACGTTGTCGCTCACCCCTTATTTTCTACTTCACAGGTTATTGATCTTGGATTAAGAGAATTACCTTCCAGATATTATCGACTGCTAGAATCGGCAGATTTTCAATATCGAAGGTATATGATTTTCTTTTATATATTCAGTGAATTTGTACAGTACTACTTTGAGTAGAAGGAAATGTATATATATATCTTAAGGAAATAATGTACCAATGCATACTTTCATATTGGTACGATGAATAAGAGTACTAATTTTACTAAAATGATTAACGGATGGTTAAGCATCACAGACAGCCCAACCGGTAAGTAAGTGTGATTTATAAGTAAATATTATATTATATTATGGATTCAAGATGTTACAGATTTAATGGTATCAGAGCAGGATTGGTCGATTGTCTAGTGATGCTTAAAATGAAAAGTGAATAGTAAACATTCTCTGTAGTAATGTATAATCTGAATATATAATTGATATACTGATGATAAGTGAAATAAATGATCCTTGTGGTACAGATATGAGTGGAAGAAGGGTGAAACGCTCAGTTAGAGGTAAAGGCCGAGGTAGGGCGACACAGATTCCGAAATCGCAAACATCGGAACCCGCCCCAAGACCTGCACGTCCTCTACAGCCAGAGAGCACTGATGCTCGTGTGAGCCGAGTAGAGAGGTTAGTAGCCGATTTCATGGCTATGTATCAGGCAGATAGAGCCGCGGATAGGGCGGAGAGGGAGAGAGCAGCAGCTCCTACAGCTCTAGTAGTGGCGCCAGCATCGCCACAGCCGACACCAGTTGTACCCGAGCCTCAGCCTATTCCACCACCGGCACCTCAGCCACAAGTAGCTCACCATAGCCATTGATTCAGCGGCCTAGAGATGTAGAGTCGTATTGTGATGTCATTTTGGTACGATCATTTAAGAAGTTGGATCCACCTAAGTTTAAAGGTGCTAGGGATCCGTTGGTGGCAGAGCAATGGGTTATTGCTATAAAGAAGCTATTAAGGATTATGAGGTGTACGGAGACTGAGAAGGTAGGTCTAGCAGTGTTCCAATTGACAGATGATGCGGAGCACTAGTGGAAGGCTACTCAGATAGTATTGTTCTCCCAGCATCAAGATATTACTTGGGTGATTTTTGTAGATGCCTTTAGACGAAGGTATATCCCTGACATTGCCCAGCAGAAACTACAGCAAGAGTTTATGGATTTAACTTAGGGAAGTATGGCAGTGGATGAGTATGAGGCTAAGTTTACCACCTTGAGCCGATTTGATTCACAGACCAGTGTTAATGAGAGACATAAGATCGAGAGATTTAAGGCTGATTTGAGACCCTCCATCAGATCGAAGCTAGCCCCATTTGATATCTTGACCTATGATGAGGTAGTACGACGGCCTCAGCTATGTGAGAGGGATTTTGAGCAGTACCATATAGAGGCTGGTGGTAAGAGAAAGAGTAAAGGTAAAGATAAGGGTAAAAGATTTTTGGAGAATAGATATAGTACGGAGCAGCCTAAGAGAACTAGAATTTCGGGCATACAGATTTCCAAGTGACGATTCAATAGATCAGTAGTTTCTACCCCTGCTAGTGGCCCCACCACCACTCAGAGAAGTGTTGCTATATTATGTAGACATTGTGGAAGATCACATGGGTCACGCCCTTATCCTTTGATGTCTAAGGCATGTTTTAGATGTGGACAGATGAGGCACTTTATCAGGAATTGCCCGATGCTCAGAGAATCAGTTGCTTCTACTATTCCTCCTGCATTACCTCAGACAGCACCGGCATCTCCGAGTGAGCCGGAGAAGGCGACACCCTCACAGCCTAGGCGAGCGACAACCGCAGAGAAGGGTAAGAAGGTTGTGACTTAGGGTCGGGTGTACGCGATGGATCAGGAGACTACGGACGCCTCTATTGATGTGATTAATGGTAAAGTTTATCTCTTTGATATTCCCGTAATTGCCTTAATTGATCCGGGTTCTACCCATTCGTTTTTATCGCCTACATGTGCTAACCGGATCCCAATAGAGTCGGAGTTGTTAGGGTATACTTTGCAAGTGAATACTCCTTTTAAAGATTTCCAGAGGACAGATATTGTATATAGGAATTGTAAATTGACTATAGGAGTGAAGGTTATGACAGCTAACCTAATTTTGTTGAATATATATGATTTTGACATCATTTTGGGTATGGATTGGTTAGCTACAAATCATGTTAGTTTGGATTGTAATACTAAGTTTATTACCTTCTCTCATCCTGAAAAGTACATTGTAAAGTTATGGTAAATTAATAAAAAGTATGTGAATATATGTTTGTGAAATGACCTATGTACTGAAATTGTGGTTGTGTATGAATGTTTATGAAGGATATATTGCTAGTGTGGAGGATGTAGAGAGGAAACATCCAGAGATTCAAGAGATTCTTATGGTCAAGGACTTTTCAGATGTATTTCTAGAGAATTTACCAGGGTTACCACCAGATCAAGAGATGGAGTTTATGATCGAGTTGGTACCCGATATGGAGCCGATTTCTTGACCCCCTGTATTGGATGGCACTGACTGAGTTAGATGAGCTTAAGAAACAGCTCCAAGAGTTATTAGATAAGGGATTTATACATCCCAATATGCCACCGTGGGGAGCTCCAGTATTACTTGTTCGGAAGAAGGATGGTAGTCTCCGGTTGTGTATAGATTACCGGATGTTGAATCGGGCTACCATTAAGAATAAGTATCCACTACCCACGATCGACGACCTGTTTGACCAGCTCAGGGGTGCACAGGTATTTTCCAAGATAGATCTCCGATCAGGCTACCACCAGTTGAAGATTAAGGAGTCGGATGTGCATAAGACAGCATTTCGGACTCGCTATGGTCATTATGAGTTCTTAGTGATGCCTTTTGGGTTGACAAATGCCCCTGCAGCTTTTATGAGTTTGATGAATGAGGTGTTCCATCCATTTTTGGATAAGTTTGTCATAGTATTTATAGATGACATTCTGATTTATTCTAAGACTCCAGAGGAGCATGAGTAGCATTTGTATATGGTATTATAGACCCTCAGAGACCGGAGGTTGTATGCAAAATTCAGTAAGTGTGATTTCTGGCTAGACCATATAATTTTTTTGGGACACATAGTGTCGAAGGACGGGGTGTCAGTTGATCCGTCCAAGATAAAAGCCATTGTATAGTGTGAAAGGCCTAACATCGTTACTGAGATACGAAGTTTCTTGGGTCTTGCCGGATATTATCGCAGGTTCGTGGAGGGATTTTCCAAACTTGCTGCTCCATTGACACGAATCACATGTAAGGATGTGAAGTTTGAGTGGAATGATGCATGTGAGTGTAGTTTTCTTGAGCTTAAGCGTAGATTGACTACTACCCCCGTATTATCCCTTCCCAGCGGATCAGGTGGATTTATGGTGTATATTGATGCGTCTGCTCAAGGTTTAGGGTGTGCGCTTATGCAGCATGGTCGGGTTATAGCCTATGGTTCTCGGCAGTTGAAGGATCATGAGAGGAATTACCCGACACATGATTTGGAGTTAGCCGCAGTAGTGTTTGCACTGAAGATATGGCGGCATAACTTGTACAGGGAGAAATTTCAGATATATACAGACCATAAGAGTCTGAAGTATATATTCTCGCAACAAGAGTTGAACTTGAGGCAGCGACGGTGGATGCAACTATTAAAGGACTATGATTGTGAGATTTTGTATCACCCAGGTAAAGCTAATGTAGTAGCAGATGCACTGAGCCGTAAGCATGTTGGTATGGTATCTTACATGATGATCAGGGAGAATGATTTGATGGAGCAGTTCTCTAGCCTCAGCTTGACAGTTATTTCCTCTGACTAGTATGGATTTACAACTAGTTTTCGGATAGAGCCAGATTTGATGGATCGGATTAGGGAAGCTCAGAGGAGTGATGATTATTGCGTCGGGGTAGCTAGTCAGATTCAGATGGGAGTTGTGTCAGATTTCAAAATTGGCACTGATGGAATACTGAGGTTTAGAGGCAGGTATGTGTTCCCAGAGATCAATAGATTAAAGACTTGATTTTATCCGAGGCCCATACCTCTAGATATACATTACATCAGGGTAGTACTAAGATGTACCAGAATCTCTAGAGAGTATATTGGTGGCCTAAGATGAAGAACGACATCACTGATTTTGTTGCTAGATGTCTGACATGCCAGCAAATTAAGATTGAGCATCAGAAGCCTGCAGGTATGTTTCGACCATTATCGATTCCTACGTGGAAATGGGAGCATGTGACTATGGATTTTGTTATAGGTTTACCACGGACCCGGAAGGGTTATGATACTATTTGGGTAATCGTAGATAGATTGACTAAGTCTGCTCATTTCTTGTCCATGAGATCTACAGATTCAGTTAGTGCCTTGCCGAATTGTATGTCAGGGAGATAGTGAGATTACATGGTGTTCCAGTGAGTATTATATATGATAGGGATTCCTGCTTCACATCTCATTTTTGGAAAAGATTTCAGGAGTCTATGGGATCCCAGCTGAATTTTAGCACCGCTTTTCATCCACAGACTGATGGACAGTCCGAGCGTACGATACAGACGCTCGATGATATGTTGAGAGCGTGTGCACTGGATTTTAGAGGCTCATGGGACGATCACTTACCCTTGGCAGAGTTTGCTTATAATAATAGCTTTCATACAAGTATCGGCATGGCACTTTATGAGGCCTTATATGGCAGGCGATGCAGATCCTTGATAGCATGGGAAGAAGTGGGAGATCGTAAATTGTTAGCTCCTGATTTGGTCGAATAGGCTTCCTGTGATGTAAAGATGATTTGTGAGAGGCTCAAAACGGCTCAGAGTCGACAGAAGAGTTATGCAGATATTAGACGCCGACCATTAGAGTTTGTAGCGGGTGATTATATATTCTTAAAAGTCTTACCGTTCAAAGGTATACTGAGATTCGAGAAGAGAGGAAAGTTGAGCCCCCGATACATTGGGCCTTATGAGATCTTAGGTCGCGTGGGAGATGTGGCATATCGGTTAGCACTACCACCAGAGTTGTTAGGAGTGCAAAACGTATTCCATGTCTCGATGTTGAGAAAGTACCATCTAGATCCTTCTCACGTGATACGACATGAGCCATTAGAGATCAGAGAGGACATAAGTTACGTTGAGAAATCGGTACGGATCCTAGATAGGAAGGATAAGGTATTGTGATCTAAGATGATTCCTTTGGTTCAAGTGCTTTGACTGTATCATAACGAGGAGGAGGCTACTTGGGAGTTGGAGAGCCTTATGCGTGAAAAATATCCGGAGCTCTTCCAGTGACAGGTCTGGGTTAAATTTGGAGGACCAAATTTCTTAAGGTGGGGAGAAATGTGAGACACGAATTTATTACACTGTAAACCATAATTGTAAATTATTGATAGTGGAATTAAATTATTTAGCGAAGTTTAAATATGGAATGATGAATTAAAAGTATGGAATGAAGGAAGAAAAGGAAATTAGAAAATTTAGACTAGAAGCATTATTTTATAACATAAAATATCAATAAATATAATCATAAGAGAAAGGGATTACTTATATTACATGTAAATTATTTTGATTGGTGGAGATGTATGTAAAAAGGGATGAAGAATAAGTCAATGGGCAGCAGAAAATTGTTGTTACACGCCACTTCTGATTTGAGAGAAAGTCGGCTGTGAGGGACGAAATGAGAAGAGAGAAATGTTAAGTCAATATGAGATGTGTTTTAATTAGACGAGGAATCAGACAAAGGTGAAAATAAGTCAAGAAAAACGGGATGGACAAAATCACTACACGCCGTTCTTGTTGGCTATGGTTTTCTTCGCCATTTAATGGGAGAAGAAAAATGTGCACCCCGCCACTTACCTTTCGGCCGCTATTTTCTTCACCATTTAATGAACCATCAGACAACGTAATGAAGAAGAAAAATGATAAGAAGCTACGAGGCTTTGATGATAATATATATATATATATCTTACTAAGTGAAACCAAGAACTCCAGCATATTTCCTCTTCATGCCCGACACTGTTGCTGTTAAATTCTGCTTTGTTTTGCCGCCTATCTCACGTTTAAGTTGCAAGATTTCACCTTCTTGCTATCAAATCACTTAACACTCCTTTATACATCTTTCCTTCACCCTCAAACCATCCAAGAAACCAAGAAATGAAGGACTGACGAGGGAGGAAACAACAACAACTTTGAGCTGTGCTGGTTCGGTTAAACAAAGGTAAAGGAATTTCCAGCCAACGTTGTATGTATTTAATCCTTGGTTTATAATGATGATATGCTAAGTAGGAGATGTGTAGGTATATTACTCGTCATGAAAGTATGTAGCAAGTTAACATGGCTCAATTTCTTACTGGTTGGGGACGTTAATGGCTGAACATAAACTGTTGTGTTATGCATATGTAACATGAGTAGATGAAACACAATGGGCGAATGTGATTATCCAACTACTCACCAAATAGGCGAGCAAAGAAATTAGGATACTCGCTTAAAGGATGAGGCGAGCTTAATGAAATACATGAATCGACGATATACATGTTCACCAACTTTTTGAAAAATCAGAATGATTGCTCGAATGGGTGAGGGCTTATGATCACCCAAAATGTATGGACTTGATGATCGCCAAAAGAGCGAGAATAGGTGAGGGCATAGGATCGCCTAAATGGACCGAGGTATGATCGCCCAAAAGGGCGAGAATGGCGACTATTGTGATCGCCCATGTGGAACGTTAGTGATCGCCAATGAGGCGAGTAGGAAATAAAGAACTCACCAAGTAGAAAGTACTTGTCCAAGTAGGCGAGGACCTCACTTTAGAGTTATAAAGTAAGAGAGAATGGCATGAAGAATAGCTATTTTAGCTGTGGGACTTACTTATAGTTTGATATGAATCATAGCTTAAAGATACAAGCATAATTAAGCTAATGAGTTGATACAATTATTTTGCAGCTAAGAAGTACGATTTCGGTAGACGTAACCGGAAAGCACGGTTTCATAAGACCAGGTAAAAGAGATGTGTGTGAAGTGAACGCATGTTCTGTGGAGTTAAATTTTATGGAAATATTGAGAAAATGATTTGGTTTGAAACATGCATTGGTTTGATAAACTATTTTCATAGACCATGATTTGGGCGAGCTATAAAGCCGACCCCTATGTTGTTTTCTAGACGAGCCAAAGAAAGTCGACCCTTGTTTTAATAAAAATCCGGGCGAGCCAAAGATAAGTGACCCCTTTTGTGATATTTCGGGCGAGCCAAAAGTGGGTGACCCCTTGGTTTTTAAAGATAAGTGCTTATGGGCGATCCCTAATAATCTTATGAGCAACCCTAAACTATTTTGTGGGTGATCCCCCAGTTCAGCTCGGTCTGAGAACCAAAGTGGGCGATGTTATTTCGCCACATGGGTGAATAAAAACAGGCGAGCTCAATCCACTGCAATGGGCAAGCCATAATGGGCGAGCTGACCATGGGCGGTCGGTTTAACTCATGTTTTCTCACGCGTAAAATGGTGAGATTTCGGGTTGTTTTTACTGTGTTTTGTAAACAGAAAATATATTGCCTTTTTCGAAAACAATCATTTTGAGAAAATGATGAAATATGTGAAATATTCCTTAAAAGTTCTTCATGAGATATAAAGTGATTTTTGAGACTTTAGGTCCCTAGTTTCATGCATTACTATTCACGTACCTAAGTGACCCACCTGGGGTGATGGCTCGGGTCGGTGGACCAGCGGGTGCACCCCAGGGCGTCACAATATAGACCATGGCCATAGATCAACTGTATCCCTGTGGGGATGATTACTATGTTTCTTCGGAAACGATGCATTCCTTTGGGATCGATGATGGCATGATTTAATTGTAGGGTGATGCCTAGTCTCAACTTATTGATTTCTATTTACTGAAAGGATTTATTGAATCCTGTTTACTGTTTACTATATTATATCGTAAACTGTTTAGCCAGTGATTTGAATATTAAAGACTGTTTACTATATCCACTGTTTTCCTACTGGGTATGTTGTTAGGGAAAATAAACGTTCTGTGGGATATAGTTTTTATTTTATAAAGCGGCATACACCTTCTTTACTGAGCACGTCGTCTCTCACCCCTTATTTTCCACTCCATAGGTTGTTGATCTTGGATTAAGAGAATTACCTTCCGAAGATTATCGACTGCTAGAATCAGCAGATTTTCAATATCGAAGGTATATGATTTTCTTTTATATATTCAGTGAATTTGTACAATACTACTTTAAGTAGAAGGGAATGTATATATATATATCTTAAGGAAATAATGTAACATTGCATACTTCCATATTGGTACAATGAATAAGAGTACTAATTTTACTAAAGTGATTAACGGATGGTTAAGCATCACAGATAGCCCAACCGGTAAGTAAGTGTGATTTATAAGTAAATATTATATTATACTGTGGATTCGGGATGTTACAATTAAGGTCTTGCAGTCATAAACCTACGAACTTGGTTAGAGTTTCGTAGTCATAAACAATAAGCCTGCAAACTTGATCAAGGTCTCCCAGTCATAACAGTAAACATAATTCACTAAGAAGCAACTGTCTCGAATTCATTTTCACAATTTCATAAAATCATGATAGGAAATCATTTCAACAAATATTATCTTTAATCAGTCCATAATCATGTAAAATAATAATTATTCTATTAAGTAGTAATAAAATTAGTTAGAAACTCAATACCACACTTCAAATATCCCATAGACATTTGTACAATAATGGTAAATCAATTCATGTAAAATAATCATGTAATAATAACTCTCATGCAAATTAATCATATAAAAATTTATATGGAATTTAAAATAAATTCCTATTTTTCTTTTGAAACAATTTATGGTAGTTGGATCACTAAATTTACTTTTCTAAAAATTCAAATAACTTTCATTTTTAAAAACATGCAAGCATAGCTTTCCTATGCTACTTCTGTATAAGATTCCTTACCTCTACTCCCGCACAATATTAAAATCCGATAGCGTTACTCACACCTTTTTACCTTTCGAACTTAGCACTGCACAATAATTTCAATTATATTTAAAATTCCATGCTATAATTTTTAATGAATAGTATTTAATTTCTATTTCCCATTTTATTAATTTTAACAATTTATTTATTATACTTTCTATTAAATACCAAAACATAATTGCATTTAAATCTTATTCTTTTCTCAAATCCAATTCCTCCAATATTCCTATTATCTTCAAGTTATTTAATTTCCTATTTAAAATACCAAAATATAACCATACTTAATTATAATCTCTTGCTAATTTAATTCTACTAATAATTCCATTAATCCTTAATTTAAATTTACTCTTAATTCCCATCTTTCGTTTATCCATTTCTATAATTAATTTATTTTATTTCCTAGCAAATCCTATCACACAATTACACTCAATTTATAATCTTTTCTAAATTTTTAATCTCACTAATAATTCCAAATTATATTTAAAATTACATATATTAACTACAATTAATATTTACTAACTTTTCTTTTCTAATTATTAATTCTAATGGTTACTTTATTTTATTTTCTATTAATCACACAAATATCACTTCAATTACATTGTATTCTTTTCAAATTTCCAATCTCATCAAAAATCCTATAAATTGTAATTTATTTATTTATTCATTATTATTAATATTATTATTATTATTATTATTATTATTATTATTATTATTATTTTAACTCTTGAATCATGAAATTTAATATAATAATCTCATTCTTAAATGTAGCCAAATTTGCCAATTGCTTAAAATTTGCTCATCTTGTCAAATTCTTGGAGATATGTTACTTATGCAAGTACGATGGTGTTTCTGATGATGCCATTCGACTGAGACTCTTCTCATTCTCACTCAGGGATAGGGCAAAGGATTGGCTACGATCACTTCCTCATCATTCTATTTGTACATGGGATGATTTGGCTCATAAGTTCTTAGCTAGATTCATTTCACTTGAGTATATGGCAAAGATGAGGAATTAAATTTTATCCTTTGAGCAATATGACTCCGAGCCTTTTTGTGAAGCATGGGAAAGATTTAAGGACTTGATCAGGAGATGTCCTTCTCATGGATTGCCTATGTGGCTACAAATTCAAAGTTTCTATAATGGTTTGGGTGATCTATCGAGAGCAGTGGTTGATGCAGCAGCGGGTGGAGCTCTTATGGGGAAGTCTGTTGAGGAAGCATATAAGTTGATAGATTTAATGACTTCCAATGGCATTATATAAGAGATAAATCGAGGAAGATCATCTATAAACAAGAGCTTGATCTTATTGAGACCATGTCTTCTCCAGAAACCACCTTGCCCAGAAAAGTTTACATGAGTCCTTTTATTTCCTACGAGATATGTGAAGGGAGTCATGCCACTGAGAATTGTCCTATTAATCTGAATTGGGAGAGTCATCCAAGCTATTCATCAAGCAACTATGAGAAGCTTTCATCACCTCCTTCGAAGCTTATGTGATGGAGATCCACTTGCTCGTGATGTTTGTGATGCTAAGGATCCATTGGTCATCCAAGGAGGTCCAATTACCCAAGCTCGAGTTAAGAAGACGCAACAAGCCCTGGCCTCATTAATGCAACAAGCTCTGGCATCATTGAAGTGTCAAGGAAGCTTCCATGAAGAGTCCCAAGACATCTATACTTGCTTGGAAGCCCAAATGACATGAGCATGGTTTACTGTCTTATTTTAGCTTGACAATAAGATGGGCTAAGTGTTTGGATAGCCCACGTTTGAGTCTTGTTGTGTTTTGGACTATTTATTTTATGTAACTAGGTTTAGGCATGAATTTAGGTTTAGTCTTATTTTCTGTTGGTGTTAATTCCAACCCACTTGTTTATGGGCTTAAGTGCTAGGTATTATTATAAATACCTTATAAACGCTATTGATGAGGAGATCAGTAAAATTGAATTTTCGAAATTTGAGTGTGCCTTTCTCTTGGGTTCCCTATCTACTAGGCTTATCAAGGTCTTCTTCCTTGTGGCGCCTCCTTCTTCACCATCCGCCATTGCTATACCTTAGGTTCTCGAATTCTTATTCGTAGGGTCAAGGTCCAATACCTTTGGGTTCGAGTCTCTTTAGGCTTCGGGTATAGGTTTCAAAAGTTTGTCCTGTTGCGTTTTAGCTCCTTCAAATTCAAGCTACGTTTCTCTTGTCCGTGCGCATTATTATGAAGACATGTGACCTTTCTCCTCAAGCTCCTCTGCAAGCACTACATCAAGAGGTGTTGAGTGAAGAAATTGAAAAGCCTTCACCACCTGAGCTTATTGAAATTGAAAGTGCGAGTGAAGAAAAAGAAATGGAGAATAATAAGGATGAGGAAAAAGTCCAAGAGGAAGGATTTAAGATTGAAGTCCAAGTTCCAGAGGTTGATAAGAAAAACCAAGAGACATCCTTCATTGTTTCTTCATGAACTTTCCACTTGAGAATGAAGAGGGTTTTATCTTAGAAGACCGTGGAGTGAAGTTCTTTGAAGAAAAATATCTGACAGAGTCACCTTCCATGGTGGTGCATTATATGCATCCATCCATCTTTAGACCATTCGAACCACCGTGAAGGATGACAGAGATAGTCAAGCTGATGACTATAAATCAAGCGCTTATGGGGAGGCAACCCCATCTTTTTATTAGTTTCTTAGTTGTTTCTTTCTTTTATTAGCTTTAGTGTTAATACTCCGTAGCTTTGATTTTCTTTTTCTTTCTATTTTGTAGGTTTGAATCTAAGTTTGGGACAGCAGTGAAGACACTTTGTGGGCATGCAGTGAGCTTCAACAGAAAATCTAGGGGAGTTTCTTTCTATCTTTTCTGAATTCTTGAATCACTTACACATTGAGGACAATGTGCACTTCAAGTTTAGGGAGAAGGAAATTTGAGCTAAATTGTTTCAAAAATTCCAAAATTTTTCAAACTTTTTGAGCTTTAAATGTTTTGCCTTGAGATATATTGTGCTTGATTTGGTTATTTCCCATGTCCCTATGATTGAGATTATGATTAAGACTGATTTTAATCTTTGGAAAAGCATGATTATTGAGAAGTATGAGTTGAATTCTTGAACTTGCCTTGTTCTGATTATGATTTTTCCATCTTTATGTACTATGTCTTGATCATTGATTGGTATGCATGTTTAGAGAAGGATTATGTGAATATAGGATTGCATTTGTCTTTGAAGTTGTGAGCATATTCTAGAATTTGTTTGATCTCCTCTCAAGGCGAAATTTATAGCCCATGCTTAGTTAGGAAAATGATTTAGGCCATCCTTGGATCGTTTGAGCTTTTCAAGCTAACCTTGTACATATTAGTCCTTAGTCACCCCTCTGCGTCAAACTAGCCTATCTCTGTTTATACACCTACAAGTCATTTTCCTTTAGCCAAATAAATACACTTTCCTATCCTTTACCTTGAAAGCATGTGTTTTACTAGGATATATCATGAGCTATGTGCATATTTGGGTATAAAGATAGGATATAAAAAAATGAAAAATGAAAAAAAAGGAAAGAAAAAAGAAAAAATAGAAAAATAGAAAATTCAAAAGAAAAAGAAAAAGAAGAAAAAAGAAAAGAAAAGAAAAGAAAATGAATGAAAAATGAGAAAAATACAAAAATAGAATAAAGTGTACAACAAAGTAAGAAGAAAACAGTTTGGGGGAATTAATCGAAGCTCAAAACATAAAGATCCTAGAGTGTAATGCATGATTTGGGGTTGTTGAACCTAAATTGACTTTTATCATACCTTTACCCTAGCTTTACATTACAAGCTTATTGAAGTCCTATTGATTCTTGATTTAGTATGGCTACATTAGTGGAGAGAGAAGTGAAAAGCAAACCTATGGGATTGTTCATGTTTTAGAGACTTTGCATTTCATGTTTGCATAATCTCATCCGAATATGCATGCTTTGATATGTGATGGACACTTCACACACACATGGAGAATCTAATTAGGACTTGGGCATGTGATTAGAGGAAACTCTATGTTAATTAATAATTTTGACTTTCCTTAGATTAAATCAATACTCTTTTTATGAGATGTATATGGGGAATATATCTATTAAGTACGTGTTATCTCTTGCATGTTTAAGATTGTTTTGCTTGAGGACAAGCAAAATATTAAGTTTGGGGGTGTGATAAGTCCTTGAAATGTCTATTTTTATGGGATATTATTACATGATTTTTGGATGAATTTTGGAATTTTTATTTATTTTCTTTTCTAATTAATTAAATTTTTTTGTCTTGTGTAGAAAATTCAAAAATCAAGATAAAGTTGAGAAATGATGCAAAAAGAGACAAAAGTGATTGTTTTGGGATCTAAATCACAAACTCAAGAGCTCATGTAATCTCATACAAGCCCATAACCCATATGAAGGCTACAATATGAAGACTACACTATGAAGACTCAAATAAATTTAGGCCAAAAGGAAACAAAAGCCGGGCCAATTTTTGGTTAGAATTGGAAATTCAAAGGGGGAGGCTGCTGATTTAGACGAGGAGATGCAGAAAGAAACCCTAAGCCTTGCATATAAAAATATCAAAAGAGCCGAAAGGAGAGATGTGAAGGGGGGCTAGTGAGAGAAGCTCATCTTCAACCTTTACTGCAATTTGTTCTTTACTATGTTTCTAGTTTAGGCGTGGAGAGCTAGTGACAATAGCTTCTCCCTTATATTGCTGTACTACTTTTAAGTGCTCAAGCTCCTTAGCTCTTGTTTAAGATTTTAGCTTAATTTTAAAACAGTAAAGTCTTCTTTCTGAATTTGGATTTCATGAAATTCCAGCTTTTAGTTCTTTCTTTCAATACTCTTCTTCTTATTTTTTTTTGTTCTAGATTTAGTTTCTTTGCAAATTCTATTTAAAATTCATGTTTTAGTTTAAATATATTCCTCTGCATTGTTTATTTCTTTTTCTGCATTCACGTTATCTTATTTTTGCATCATACTTTGTTCTCTGTTTAACTGGTTCTTTTCTTGCTCATATAGCAGTTTCAGTTTTCTAAATCAGTCTTGCTTATTTTTCTTTCTTTTGGTTCTGCTCTATTTTATTTTTATTTTTTTCTCTACTCTGTTGGAAGTATTGCTCGAGTTTTCTCTCCCCTACTATTAGTTACGTGAACAGAACTGGTGCTGGAGGCTACCTCACGTGGTTGTCGCAAGGGAGCAGTTCAGGGCTAAAGCTTACTGGTGCGATGCAGCTGCTGTTGTGGGCTATAATGCATGAATCACTGGACAACAAGCTACTGTGTGAAGCAAGTGGAGTGATGGTTGGTGCACTCATAGCAGGAGGTGGCGATGCTTAATGGTCTATGGCTGGTGGTGTGTGCGTGGCAGAGCATGAAGGCAGGCAGAACAGTTTTCTATTGTGGGCCACGGTTTTAGCAAATTTTGTTGCTTCATTTGCTTAAGAGTTGAATATTTTATTCATTTAATAGTTTCATTATCCTATTTTGTTAGTTCTATGTTATAATAGTTTAGCTTTTAATTTTAGATAATTTAAATTTCAGATTTTAATTCTCTTCAATTTTAGTTTCTTTTACAATTTATTAACATATTAGTTTGTTTTAATTTAGTAGATTACTTAAGACTAGTTTATTAGTGAATTTAATTAAATATTAGTTTATTAGTTCATTAGATTTTAACTAGTTAGAATTAAATTTTCAATTTTAAATAGTTTAAGTTTTAAATATTTCTTTTATTTCTTCTTTATTTTTAATTTCTTCTTTATCTTATATTTATTTTATTTTATTTTAATTTTTTTATGCATTTAATTTTAATTTAATTGAGCTTAGTAGTTAATTCACTTAAGAAAATTTTTATTGCTTGAATAAATCTAGGTATGATCAATTTTAGTACTTAGCTAAAGCAAAATCTAACTAATCCTCATGGGAATGATACTTTACTTATTCTTTATTACTTGTTGTGACCCGTGCACTTGCGGTATAGGTCTTAGAGCGCAACACACAGTACATATTCTGTTAAACAAGTCGGGATGTAACTTAGAACCGTTTCCTCGCTAGTTTAATATTTAAATGAAATGACTATAGGTTACCTAGATAGTATAGTAACTACACTGACACCAAATACAAACCTTAAAATGAAAAAGAAAAATTTAGTCCATAAATTTGTAGACTAAGAAAAAATATGAGTATAAGTGAATGTCGTGGCCTTGGGGTCGTGACATTATTTGCCTTTAAATAGCTATGCAACCCTTTGGGCAGAACACAATTGATTTTAAGTTATAAAATTGAGAGGCTTCTTCTCTTTGGTTCTCTTGAGAACTCTGGAACGTATCAAGGTCTTTCTTGTGGCCTTCTTCTACCTTCCACCAATTCATACCATAGGTTCTTGCTTTTCTAAGCAATGGGTCTTGGTCCAATACCATAGGTTTTTGTGTTTCTACACAACGGGTCTTGGCTTTACCTTTAATTCTTTGTTTTACGTTGCTGCATTTTTAATTTGCTCTTGTTTATCTTTGAGTGTTCTTCATATTCTTCTTTGAAGATTTAATTAAGACATTTAGTAGGAAAATATATAAGTTATTAAGATTTATAAAACAGAAAATAGGAATTTATAGAAATATTCATTATAATTATGCATGGGATTTTACATAGAAATTGAAATTATTGGTGACATGAAAATTAAAGAACGAATGAGATTTAATTGAATTTATGTTTTAGTAGTTGGTAGGAAATAAAATAAAATAATTATTGAAATTTACAAATTAGAAGATAGAAATTTATAGAATAATTATTATAGTAAGAATATGAATTTTATATCTATTTGGAATTAATATGCAGTGCTACGAATTGAAAGATAAAGAGACGTAAGTGGAGTCATCAGATGTTATATTGCATGGTAGTCGAGGTAAGGAACATGTATAGGAGTTGCTTAGGAAGTGTTTTTAAATGTCTTCATAATTTTTGGAAAACAAATCGTAACCGCTCCCCATCCAATATTTCCTAAACAAGAAAATATAGATTATTCCAAATACATATGAGTTTTATATTTTTCAAATTGCATAAGATTATAAGGTATTTACTGCACTTATTTTTCATGAATTGATTTACATAAATTAATTTATATGAATGGATTTACATGAAATAATTTACATGCATTGATTTACATGAGATTATTTATATGAAATGTTTTAATTGTACAACATGAAATTTTATTACAATTTTACATGATTTTCGATTGACTGAGTAAATTGCTATTTGAAAATGATTTCTACTGTTAAGTGAAATGATTTACAAAAATGTTTTGAGACGGTCATTCCTTAGTGATCATGCATACTGTTATATGACTGCGAGACCTTGATCAAGTCTGTAGGTTTATTGTTATATGACTGCGAGACTTTAACCAAGTCCGCAGGTTTACTGTTATATGATTGTGAACCTGGTCTAATTTGTAGGTTTACTGATATGACTGTCGAAATTATGGTCAAACCCACAGGTTTCCACAGTGAGCACTTGACCAATCCTAACTGTGACTGTCGATGATGGCCATTCAGCACTGCTTACTGTACCGTGCATGATTCTATTGGATGTGACTGTCTCCACTGTACTGTACTATTTTATCGAATTGAATTGTTACTGATACTGAATTGTTTACTGATACTGAATGGTTTACTGATATTGAATTGTTTACCGATACTGAACTGTTCATTGATATTGAACTGTTTACCAATACTGAACCTTTTACTGTAGTTTTTTCAATTAACTGTTTATATATCGAAATATTTAATGAGATGATTTTTATAACATTATTCAAATAAATTATATACTAATATTGTTTTTGAAATTGCATTGCATAAATTACCACATGTTTCATATTGAATTCATGTTCAACTATTTATTCCCTATAGTTGCATCTAGGGACCAGAACACGACAAGTACTTCAAAGTACCTCCCATACTCTACCCAATTACCTAACCGACTATAGTATCCTTCCTATATTGTTTCCTAGTGAGCCGTTAGGAAAGAAATGTTTTATTGCATTTAATATTTACATTTAATATGTCTTTTTCATAAGAATTGAATAATAATATTATTATTTAATTGCATATAGTACATACTTTTATATATGTTTCTTACTATGCTTTCCCCAAAACTCACTCCCTTACTCATCATCTCAGATAGCTCACCAGTATACGTACCGTCCGCTGCGATAGGATAATTGAAGAGAATTACTATAAGTTTGAAATGCTCAGTGGCCAGGTGTACGTAGAATTTTACATTTATGTTTAGATGAGTATTTGCGCAGTAGCAGTAGATAAATATTGGGATGTAAATAGAGTAATGACTGATTAAAGATTTTATGAAAATTTTATGGGATGTAATTATATTGAATTGTTATAAATAGAATTATAAATAATATGTTATAGATTTTATTCTGATTTTATATTTATTATTTATGGATTAATTTATTTAATGATACAAAGATATAAATGAAATGAAAATTGTATATTGACCTTACATCAACACCAAACGTAAACCGACTAATACTGAATAATTGAATAAGAAAGATAGGAGTAACAACGAAATTTTGGTTTGAGATTTTATAATTCCAGACATTACAACCAATCAGCAGTAGATCTGGTCAAGGAAGGCTCGGTTGAGCCAGGGGGCACTGGCAGCTAGAAGAGGAAAAAGAAAGAAGTGTTGTCGTCGTTGCTGTCGCGTACAATCACCCCTAGTTCCATGAGCCACTACTGCCAGGGGAGACATATATGGAGATGGAGAGAAGAAAGGCCAACGCCAAACCACCCTAGTTGCTTCTGGTGGGCTTGAACCAATCAGCGGTAAGAAAAAAAAGAGGGCCTAAATCAGTAGGAAAAAAAAGAGAGAAAGGGGGCGCCGAACCAAGTCAGAATGGTTCTGCCAAACAAAAAAAGGAAAAAGAGACAGAATGAAAATAGAAGAGAAGAGAAGGTCGAAATTGAAAGAATGGTAAAGGATTGTATTTCATGTTATTTTATTTTATTTTATTTTATTAATAAATTGTTAAATTATTTATGGAATGTTCTAAGTGTGAAAATGGATTTGAGGTTGTAGAGAATGACACAAGTGGTGAAATTCAACTAAGCTCGAAAGTGCTATAGTGTGAAATGTTGGTAAAAAAGGGTAAGGTATTTATGTAAGTTAAAAGTTAGTATTATTATATTGTATAGGTTAATTTATAATTATTTGATTTTACGAATATGAAATTATGTGTAGATGGAACATGGTGAGAGAATTCTAGAGTAGTAAAAATATGTTGCAATATTGATGTTGCAATATTGATGAGAAATTGTTGGAGCATTGATATTTATTTATAGAATGAATATAGAAATTGTGAACTATGCTTGACTATTAGGTTGAATAGTCATGGAATGCCTTAAGAATGATGTGGGGCATTATAAGATGTTCTTATAGAGTGGATTGAAGACTCTTGTGACTTTGATATACTTGTAATGTCCGGTTTTCTATAAAAATACCACTAACTTTTTCGCTTTCTTTCAAATGGTCAGGCTGTTTGTCGGTATCTGTAAGATTCGATTTTACTCTACTATACATGTATATACATGTAAATTTTAATTAATAAATAAATTATTTTGTACATTTTTACAAAGATTAAATAAAAAGCTATGTGGACCCCACTTAGATTTCGGTGCTCAGATGATGATATGAGTGAGAAAATATATTTTTGGATGTTGAATTAAGGATTGGAAATTGTGAGGATAAAAATACATAAGGCTTGAATAACCAATCGATAGTGTTTCGATTATAATATTTGATCGGAGTATCCAAATGATAAACCGTAAAATTCTTTGGAAAGTTAATTTAATTATCTTTCCAAACAAATAGGCCTCTTATTCTAGTTCCTTATGGATCAATACCAGAAATTTTGTAAAGTTACCCTATGACCAGTAAATTCTACCAGCCGACCTATCTGTAAAGATTCACCCATAGCGGTTGGTAGGAAACTACAATTAAGGTGATTCAAATTCCATTAGAAAGCTAACTTAGATATCTTTTTATCCATATAAGGGTCATATTTTAATTCATTATAGATTAATAACAAGAAATTCCTACATTCACATCACATGTAGGGAATTTACAATTGAGCAATTAGTAAGGAGTCAAACATAATTTTTGATAGGGAACTCCAATTGAGGTGATTCAAATTTCATTGGAAAGTTAACTTGAAGACCTTTCCGGCCATATATGGCTCATATTTTTATACATTTTGGATTGATCTCGGTGAACTTTTAAAGTTGGTTATAATAGCAGTAAAATAATTACAAAATGAGATTAATGTTTTAAAGATGATATATATATATAATATGGTATATGCCAAAGATATGTTTATACATATAAAATTGTAAATATATATTTATAAATATATGTTAATAGAAAATATATATTTATAATATATATAAAAAAATTTATTACTGCAGCAAGCTTCACGTGGAAGCTCGCTGCACTACTAAATATTTAAAACATAAATGAAAGGAAAAAGAAGAGAGGGAGGGAAATTAAATGAGGGGATTACATGCTATAATTCTATTGGATGCATATTAATAAAAGAGGACTAACAACTCAGCCATTTCTTCAATCCTTCACCGACTTTCATCTGCTCATGCTCTGTTTCACGATTTCCTCCATTTTCCTTAAGGTATTTCAACATTTTGTTGGATTATGCCCTTAGAACCATTCATTAGATGATTGACTTTGGCATTTTTATGTATCATGACATTTTATTTATAGTTCATTATTATATTTGTCTTATAACTGCGTAATGTAATCTTATATGATAATGTCCTTAGAATAGTAATAACACACTATTCTTAAAATATCCCTAGTCAAGTATTATTGTGAACAAGGATAACAATGATATGATAAGACTAGTATGCGGTTGACTGATGACCATTGTCATGGATATAGGATATCAAGTCATCACATAGGTACATGTTAGAGAACTATGTACTGGATCGACCCTCCATGAGAACGCTACATGGATTGTTATATGAGTGTCATAAGCGATTCTCGTAGTGATGATGGTGTATGTGATCCTTTGACTTGAGATCATCAGAGATCCCAACATAGAGAATTGCATACTTTAATGCTGCTAGATGTCATTCGTAACAGGATGGACTATAAAGGTAGTAATTGGGTATGCCTTGATCTATGTAGAGGGATGTTGAGTGATCAAGATAGGATTTATCCCTCTTATATAACAAGAGTGATGTCTTGGGCCCTTTGATAGAGTGAGACTAAGAAATGCATGGTCGTGCTCAAATAAGTCAATATGAGATATTGATTTTATTTGTTTAATTAGTCTACTCAGGAATCAAGAAACGCTTATTAGACTATACAAGTGTGACACATTCCATGACTTGTGTCTAATCAAGACATCAAAGGATAAAGGGATTAGACTACACGGTAACATCTATCACGAGTAAGGTTATGTCGAGTCATTGACATTCTCGTTACATGGGTAGCAATGATGTGTTGCTAGATACCGCTCATTGCCTATGACAATTTTGTCATTGCCATTGTTTTGAGAACCTATTGGGTCGCACACTTAGAACGGATCAATGAGGAGCTTAATTAATCCTATTCTGAATTGGATTAAGTATATATCTAATCCTATTCTGAATTGGATTAAGGATATAGTTAATCCTATTCTAAGTAGGATTAGAGTTCTGTTTGGCAGTAAATTTTAGGGTAAAATTTACTGCTTATAAAAGGGTGTTTTTTCTAAAACAGAGCAGCCCAAAAAAAAACAGAAAAGGTATTCTTTTAATCGAAGCTAGCAAATCGATTATAAGAATCAAAAAACGCTCTTTAAGGCTTCTGATCGTGAGACGTTCAAGAGTCGTGAGATCCGTTCGTGTGGATACCATAGAGGCAGGAACGAAAAGTTGTTGCTTGTGACTCGACCAACGACAGAAATCTGAGAAAACGGTAGGTAAAATCTTGAAACCCTAATCAGGCGACTCTCCGAATCGATCCTGGTGGAGGCTGAATGATTTAAATTTCGCTGCATGTTTGTTTCGGTTTCCTTCACTGGTATCCGAGCCAAATTCAGAGTCCCTGATTTGTTTTGATAAAAGCATGATCTCTAGTTACTTTCTGTTTATGATTACATGCAATCGTTTTAATGAGATTAATACGGATTAGAATGTATATGATATATTCAGAGGCTAAATATCGAATTATTGAAATTATATATATGATATATATCAATTTCGATTCAACTTATATGTGAGATATAATTTGTGATGCGAATTATTAATGGCGGTTTCTGTTCTGCATAAACGTTATGGAAGAAACAGAACAATGTCGAAAGTGTTCTGCCCCTGGGAACCCCGCAGTCAGGGTCGTAATTCCTTTCAAATGTGCCTCATTAATAAAACTAAAAGTTGAAATTGCATTACACTTGTTTGTATAACACGGTGGTTGTTGTTTGAGCATGGTGCATAGTTATAGCCCTAGCCCAATATGATTGTATTTTGGTGGTTGTAAATTTTAATAAATATGACCTGCGTGTCGTGCCTTGATCTTGAAATTCTAGTTGTACATTCTTTTCTCATCTTACTCCCCTCGAATGTAACTCGAGGTTTCTCTTAAACTATGTAATTGTAACGTAGTATAGGGTTAGAATTTAGCTAAGTATGAGTTGATGGTGATCAACACTAATGAAGCTGACAATCATGCAAAGGATGACCAAAGAGGCACTTGGAGAAGATGCTGTTACCCTTAGGTTAACCCTTAGGGTTTCTCATTGGCTTGGGAAATCCATTTAGTTTGGGCTATAACTATGTCACGTTTATTTTATTGCTTAATTGCATGAGATGCATGGTTTATTTTGTACGTTTATGATATGAAAATCATATGATAATTCAATAAACTAAGAAAATCCCTCAAATTAAATTAAGTCAATAATAGATGCCTACCAATGAATAGCACTCGTCAAGGCTAGAATCGATTTTGTTATGTTTGCCAAAGCAAAATATCATATCTATCTTAGTAAGACGCGATGGGATAATAGTGATATCCAAAGGCTATAAATTAGGTTGACTTAACTAGATTTCCACAATAGGATTGGGAATTTAGAGGCGTAAAGTTGGGCTTCCATTCATGAGATGAATTAGAACAAGTGTTGTTCACCCAACTATCCAAGAGTTACATGAGATGTAAGTGGTAAGTGTTGCCTACCTAAATAGCCAAATCTTGGGCGATTAGCCAAAGCTAACTCTAGATAAGGTGAAATATGGATCTTGGCCCATTAGAGAAATTATGTGATAATTTTTTCGAATTAATAGTTAGGGTTGTTGATTTGATAAAAATAGTGGGAACATCATTTAATAAATAAATATTTAATTAAATGAATGCATTCATGATACTTATATTTTGCATATTTCTGTTGTAGATTATCATGGCATCAAACACAAATAACACACTTTCACTGCGATCTGTCCTTGAGAAGGACAAGTTGAATGGGACAAACTTCCTGGATTGGTACAGGAACCTGAGGATAGTCCTCAAGCAAGAAAAGAAGTTGTATGTCCTTGAGATTCCCTTACCTGAGGAACCACCCTCTAATGCTTCAAGGGCAGAAAGAGATGCTTATAAGAAGCATCAAGATGATGCATTGGATGTTAGTTGCCTTATGCTTGCCTCCATGAATCCTGAGCTTCAAAAGCAACATGAGGAAATGGATGCGTTCGATATGATCGAGCATCTCAAGCAACTCTATCAAGAGGAAGCTAGGCAAGAAAGGTACAATGTCTCTAAGGCATTGTTTCAGTGTAGGATGGCAGAGGGGACTCCCGTTGGTACTCATGTGCTCAAGACGATTGGGTATATTGAAAACCTTGAAAGATTGGGATTTCCTTTGGGCCAAGAGTTGGCCACTGATGTGATTCTGCAATCGTTGCCAGACAGCTACAGTCAGTTTGTTGTTAATTACAACATGAATGAAATGACAAGACTCTGCCACAGTTACTTAGCATGTTGAAAACAGCTGAATCCAACATGAAAAAGGCCAAGCCCAAAGATGTCTTAATAGTTAAGAAAGCTAAAGGCAGGGCTAATGCAAAGGGCAAGAAAAAGGTAATAAAGCCAATGGCAAGTTCAAGCCCAATGATACTGCACTGAAGCCTAAAGGTGGGGTTGCCAAAGAAGGGAAATGCTTCCATTGCGGTGAGACTGGACATTGGAAGAGGAACTGCAACAAATACCTGGAAGAGCTAAAGAAGAAGAAAGGCAGTGAGACTTCCACTTCAGGTATTTATGTTATAGAAGTTAATCTATCTACTTTTTCATCATGGGTATTAGATACTGGATGTGGTTCTCACATTTGTGTAAATGTGCAGGAACTCAAAAGGAGTAGATCGTTGACTAAGGGCAAGGTCGACCTACGAGTGGGAAATGGAGCAAGGGTTGCTACATTAGCTGTAGGAACTTATATTTTGACATTGCCCACAGGGCTTGTTTTAGAATTAGATGATTGTTATTATGTGCCTTCCATAAAGATAAATGAGAATCGCATTTCCAAACTCCATAAAGATGGAATTTTGGACTCATTTGATTTTGAATCGTATGAGACATGTGAATCTTGTTTAATGGGTAAGATGACTAAAGCCCCTTTCAAAGGACATAGTGAAAGGGCAAGTGATTTATTGGGTTTAGTACATACAGATGTATGTGGACCTTTAAACACACAGGCCAGAGGTGGGTTTATGTACTTTATTACATTTACTGATAATTTCAGTAGATATGGCTATGTGTATCTTATGAGACACAAGTCAGAATCTTTTGAAAAGTTCAAAGAATTCAAGAATGAAGTACAAAACCAACTTGGCAAGAGCATTAAGGCACTTTGATCAGATCGAGGTGGTGAATACTTAAGCCAAGAATTTTATGACTATCTTAAAGAGTGTGGGATTGTCTCACAACTCACTCCTCCAGGTACACCACAATGGAATGGTGTATCTGAAAGGAGAAATCGAACTTTATTAGATATGGTTCGATCAATGATGAGTCATACAGATCTTCCAGAATCCTTTTGGGGACATGCATTAGAAACAGCTGCTTTTACACTAAACCGTGTTCCATCTAAATCGGTTCCAAAGACACCATATGAGATATGGACTGGTAAACGTCCCAGTATGTCTTTTATGAAGATTTGGGGTTGTGAGGCTTATGTGAGACGTCAAGTCTTTAACAAACTTGCACCTAAATCTGATAAGTGTTATTTTGTGGGATATCCTAAATTAACTAAAGCATATTATTTTTACAATCCCACTGAGCGCAAAGTGTTTGTAGCTCGAACAGGTGTCTTTCTAGAAAGAGAATTCATTTCTAGAAGAACTAGTGGGAGAAAAGTAGAACTTGAAGAAATTCAAGAGCTACAAGATAGTGCACCCGATGTTGAGATGGAGCCTGAGCAAGCACCACAAGTTGTTGTGGAACCAGAACCACAAGCTGTTGTGGAGCAACCGCCTGCTCAAGAGACACAAGCCTTGCGTAGATCAGTTAGAACACATCGTGAGCCACAGAGATATGGATTTCTAATGACTCAGAACAGTGATGTATTGCTCATGGACCAAGATGAGCCTACTACCTATCAAGAGGCTATTACAGGGCCAGACTCTGAGAAATGGCTTGAAGCCATGAGATTTGAGATGGAACCCATGTATGCCAACCAAGTTTGGACCTTGGTTGACTTACCCGAAAGGGTAAAACTTATAGGGTGTAAATGGGTTTTTAAGAAGAAAACCGACATGGAAGGAAATGTTCATACCTATAAAGGGCGATTGGTTGCAAAAGGTTTTAAACAAATTCATGGTATTGACTATGATGAAACTTTTTCACTAGTCGCGATGATCAAATCCATTAGGATCTTGCTTGCGATAGCTGCATACCATGATTATGAAATCTGGCAAATGGACGTCAAGACCGCTTTTCTTAATGAAAAGCTACTCGAGGATGTGTACATGACACAACTTGAGGGTTTTGTTGATCCAAAAAATGCTGGAAAGGTTTGTAAGCTGCAACGTTCTATTTATGGACTAAAGCAAGCTTCTCGAAGTTGGAATCTTCGTTTTGATGATGCAATCAAAGAGTTTGGTTTCATCAAGAATGAAGATGAACCTTGTGTCTACAAGAAGGTCAGTGGGAGCACTATTGTCTTCCTGGTGTTGTATGTAGATGACATACTACTCATTGGAAATGACATCCCTACCCTTCAGTCTGTAAAGACTTGGTTAGGGAATTGCTTTTCAATGAAGGACTTGGGCGAAGCTACCTATGTACTGGGTATAAGGATCTATAGAGATAGATCAAGGAAATTAATTGGCCTAAGTCAATGTGCATACATAGATAAAGTGCTAAAAGAGGTTTAGCATGCAGGATTCCAAGAAAGGATTCTTGCCTATGAGACATGGCATTACTCTCTCAAAAGAACAGTGTCCTACAACACAAGAAGAGAGAGAACGTATGAGTAAAGTTCCATATGCATCTGCTATTGGATCCATTATGTATGCCATGTTATGCACACGTCCCGATGTCTCGTATGCCTTGAGCATGACGAGTAGATATCAAGTTGATCCTGGTGAACGTCACTGGATCACTGTCAACAATATTCTTAAGTACTTGAGAAAGACTAAGGATACATTCTTGATATATGGAGGTGAGGAAGAGCTCATTGTAATAGGTTACACTGATGCTAGCTTCCAAACTGATAAAGATGACTATAGATCGCAGTCTGATTATGTGTTTTGCCTTAATGGTGGTGCTGTGAGCTGGAAGAGTTCAAAGCAGGCGACCGTGGCCGGTTCTACAACAGAGGCTGAGTATATAGCTGCCTCTGAAGCTGCTAAGGAGGCTGTTTGGATCAGGAAGTTCATTACTGAGCTTGAAGTTGTTCCTAGCATTATAGATCCGATTGAGCTCTATTGTGACAACAATGGAGCCATCGCACAAGCTAAGGAACCTAGATCTCACCAACGATCCAAACATATACTACGGCGCTTCCATCTCATTCGAGATATCATCGAGAGAGGAGATGTGAGGATATGCAAAGTACCAACTGACGATAACATCGCCGACCCACTGACGAAGCCTTTGACGTAGCAGAGACATGATCGTCACACTAGGTCACTAGGTATTAGATACATGAGTGAATGGTCTTAGTGTAAGTGGGAGATTGTTGGATTATGCCCTTAGAACCATTCATTAGATGATTGACTTTGGCATTTTTATGTATCATGACATTTTATTTATAGTTCATTATTCTATTTGTCTTATAACTGCGTAATGTAATCTTATATGATAATGTCCTTAGAATAGTAATAACACACTATTCTTAAAATATCCCTAGTCAAGTATTATTGTGAACAAGGATAACAATGATACGATAAGACTAGTATGTGGTTGACTGATGACCATTGTCATGGATATAGGATATCAAGTCATCACATAGGTACATGTTAGAGAACTATGTACTGGATCGACCCTCCATGAGAACGCTACATGGATTGTTATATGAGTGTCATAAGCGATTCTCGTAGTGATGATGGTGTATGTGATCCTTTGACTTGAGATCATCAGAGATCCCAACATAGAGAATTGCATACTTTAATGCTGCTAGATGTCATTCGTAACAGGATGGACTATAAAGGTAGTAATTGGGTATGCCTTGATCTATGTAGAGGGATGTTGAGTGATCAAGATAGGATTTATCCCTCTTATATAACAAGAGTGATGTATTGGGCCCTTTGATAAAGTGAGACTAAGAAATGCATAGCCGTGCTCAAATAAGTCAATATGAGATATTGATTTTATTTGTTTAATTAGTCTACTCAGGAATCAAGAAACGCTGATTAGACTATACAAGTGTGACACATTCGATGACTTGTGTCTAATCAAGACATCAAAGGATAAAGGGATTAGACTACACGGTAACATCTATCACGAGTAAGGTTATGTCGAGTCATTGACATTCTCGTTACATGGGTAGCAATGATGTGTTGCTAGATATCGCTCATTGCCTATGACAATTTTGTCATTGCCATTGTTTTGAGAACCTATTGGGTCGCACACTTAGAACGGATCAATGAGGAGCTTAATTAATCCTATTCTGAATTGGATTAAGTATATATCTAATCCTATTCTGAATTGGATTAAGGATATAGTTAATCCTATTCTAAGTAGGATTACAGTTCTGTTTGGCAGTAAATTTTAGGGTAAAATTTACTGCTTATAAAAGGGTGTTTTTTCTAAAACAGAGCCGCACAAAAAAAACAGAAAAGGTATTCTTTTAATCGAAGCTAGCAAATCGATTATAAGAATCAAAAAACGCTCTTTAAGGCTTCTGATCGTGAGACGTTCAAGAGTCGTGAGATCCGTTCGTGTGGATACCATAGAGGCAGGAACGAAAAGTTGTTGCTTGTGACTCGACCAACAACAGAAATCTGAGAAAACGTTAGGTAAAATCTCGAAACCCTAATAAGGCAACTCTCCGAATCGATCCTGATGGAGGCCGAATGATTTAAATTCCGCTGCATGTTTGTTTCGGTTTCCTTCACATTTTGCTTAGAAAACCTTATTTTCCCTTCATGAATTCATCTAGTTTCTTTCCTAAACTTTGTTCCTTCCTTCAAGAGTTGCCTTACCACCTCGATTTCATGGCCAAAACGGAACAGAAAACCAGTTGTTCTGCTGCTGGTAGTGGCGATTCAAGGTGAGGAATTATAGTGTTGGTGTTTCCATTTGTTTTAGTTATGTTATTAGATGGTATCATGCATGGAAAAGATACTTTCAACTTTAATTTGAATGAATAATTATTTGTAGAAGAAGAGGTGTTGTTTGGCAGTAAAGAAAAAGGAAAGATACACGGGTCATTTTGATATATGTGAGAAAGAAAATGAAAGCTTTATAGACTAGCTAAATTAATTGCTTAAAGCTAAAAGGTAGGTTAGGCTATAGAACAATGGTGAGGATTTCTTGCAAAATATGCAATGGCGTGGAGAATGGAAATCAGTTGGCCAAAACAGGGGTGAAATAGTGATGAGTTGTATGTGTTTGATGATAATCCTAGATGAGTAAAATTAACATATAAAAATTGGAATTAATTGAAGATGGAAAAGCAATAAAGGGGCTGTCGATCATGGCTGGTTGGGAGGAGAAATGGAGGCTGCCAAACTGAAGGAAAGCATAAAAGAAAA
Source organism: Heritiera fomes (assembly GCA_032173925.1). Taxonomy (NCBI): domain Eukaryota; kingdom Viridiplantae; phylum Streptophyta; class Magnoliopsida; order Malvales; family Malvaceae; genus Heritiera; species Heritiera fomes. The sequence goes on along the minus strand of JAPDPM010000020.1, from coordinate 16,527,664 downwards.
CAGAACAAGAAAGAAAAGAAATAAAAAATAGAAAAGCTAAAAAGATTAAAGAAAAGAAAGGAAAAGAAAAGAAAAAAAAATAAAACTTGCTCATTAAAGGAGCATTCAGCCAAGCATGATTTCTCATACATTTAGTGTGTTTCATGTATAAAATGGATGCCAATTGGATGGTTAAACATAGTAGAATAAGGATATACCATTATATTGTTGAAAATTATTAAAGTATGGAAGACAGCAATTCAGTCAACATAAAGAGTACAATATGCATAGCTGATTTTAATAATTTGAAGGCATATTTAGACTATAGAAATTACAAAGAGTCTACCGGTATGCTCGGATTTAAAATCCGACGCAAAACGAAGAAGTTATGATATGCTATTGGTAGAATTTATACTGCAAAAATAATAGCAGTGTCCATTGTGGCCGCATTAAGACATGATTAATAGCTTAAAAAAATAAGAGTTCAGAGAACTAACATTTTTGGTAAAATCAATTGCAGCCCAAGAGTTAGGTTTACAAGTGGTGCGCTCGAGAAATGCGTATTCCCTAGACAGGTAAGGGATGCGTGTGTGAATTTGTAGGGATATTTGAATATATGCTTTTCATGCTATGAATTTTATAAGATTTGTTGGATATTGAATTTCCTCGAAATGCTACAAAATTGGGATTTTTTGGTTGTTGAGATTGTGTTTGAAAGTGCAGGGTGGCTAGGACTTTGGCAGCCGTTATGCTGCCGAAATTTACTAAAGATATTTCCAGAAATGTTATTAAATATTTTTAGTACATCATTGGTGTTTATCCTAGCCTCAAAAGTGATAAATTATTTATTTTTCATAAATGGTGGAATTACCGAAAAGTAGTGATTAAATATTCATGATACTGATTTCGGTAAAGGTTTCACTACTGAAAATTCATCCCACGTGCTTTATAGTGAAAGGTGTGATTGGTGAAGTGCAATGGTGAATAGTGAATATTTTATAACTATTTTCAGTATGATATTCACTATTTTATTTATGATTTTCCTTTATGGAAAAAATAAATTTTATCACGTGTAATGATTTCCATAAAGGTTTTATCGCTGTGTAAATATTATTTTGAGACTAAAATGTCTCTATATGTGTTCTATAATGAGAAATGTGTTTGGTGGAATTATTATTAATTTTGAAATAATAAATATTTCTATTTTTCCAGAAAATTTGAAACTACCGGAAATGTTTTCCAATATCTTGAATCTAAAGTTTTGAAAGGAAAGCATGGAAATATGAGTATATGTGTTTACGGTGAAATGAAGTGTTTATGAGATTCCTACTACAATGTAATTATTTTATAATACTGTTTTCACCATACAAGATACTGTGATTTATACCTTTATGGATTTTCTGAAAGATGTTATTGATTTTACTTAATTCCATAAAGGTAAAGAGATTTCACATATACTATTTTGAGACTGATAGGCCCCGTATTATGCTGATATGTGACATGTAATATGTGATGTGATATGTGAAGCTGTTGACACTGATCTTCTCTTCAGCGTCCCGGTTGACACCTGATCAGTGTATGACCGAGGACACCTATAGACTATGGCCATAGATCTCATGTGTTTATTATACTGTCCCCACAGGGATTTCATGTGTATGACCGAGGACACCTATAGACTAGGCCATGGGACTTATAGCATGATATCATTTGGGTGTTGCCTTAGTCTCCACTATTTTTATGACATCAAAAGATGAATGGTTATTATATGTTTTAAATGAAATGAATGGCTATTTTTCTAAACAGTTTACGGTACTAAATTCAGTCCAATACTGTTTATGAGATTTCAATGATATATGTGGCACGTGACATGTTTTCAAAAAGGAAATGGATTTTTGCAAATCTAATATTTTTTTGTGAATTATTATGAATATTAGATTATTTGGATTAAATGCTTTACTATATAAAAGTATAACTTTGAAAATTATTTTCAAAATGATATGGAAAAGTGTTTTATATAGAAAAATAAACACTTACTCCCTATAGTCGCTCTGGGTTTACGGGACAAGACAAGTATTCCAAAATACCTTTCATACTCTATCTGGATTTTCCGACTAACTATAGTATCCTTTCCTTTTAGTGTGCCCAGCATACCAATAGCAAACTAAAAGGTTTTACTGCATATAGTCTTCGAGATATCAAAATTTGCGTAAAATTCTCTTACTGAGCTGTGGTTTGCTCACTCCTTTACTTTTATTATCACAGATTGGTGTAAAGAATAGTTAAAGTACAAACCATAGATTAATTGCGCTTTGAGTAGCTCGAAGTGTCATATACGGGACTTATGAGGTAACGTGTTTACATTTGTACATTCAAACCTATTTATACAGTACTACTAGTTGTAAATGTATTCCAGGGGATGTAAACTAACTTTTATAGTTTGTGAATATTAGTTTACAATACATAAATATTGTCTAATTTGTTTACTGTTGTAGATAAACAGTGTGTAAAGGAATCATAGACAGCCCAACCATATAAAATGTGTAGAAAAACGTGAAATAATGTAGTCACAGGATGTGACAGTATCATTTTCTCTTTTCTCTTCCGTATCATAGAGGTCCTTTCAATAACTTTATTTTCTCAACAATAGATTTACTATGATCAGTAAAAAAACTTTAAACCACATAATACAAAAATATTTATTTATAACTGTACACATATATAAATCCCCAAGTTCTAATTACTATCACAGTACTAGTTCTATTTATTTACATCCCCAAAGTCGTCTACTAGTAGTAAGTACTGTACAAAATGTCTAATATATATAATACAATATACTTTTAATGGACTCTATGCGCACCCCAAAGGAATACTGTATCTCCCAATAATTTGTGCTCCTCTACTATTGTGAGATCTAGTCATACAATTACTGTACATGATATTGGACAATGGATCACTATTTAATTTCAGTGTATTTTGGCAGGTTGTAAGTAAAATAGTGATGCGGGCCCCACTGGCCCTACGGTGTCCGGATGGACGTGAGACATCAAAGCAATGCCTGGAGGGTATAATAAGCCTAAGGTAAGAATTTCAAGCCTAAAATATTTTATTTATATTATTTCTGGAATGCGTGCTAACAATTTAAAGGTGGTATTTTAGTAAATTGTGCCAAACTAACATGATTTCGGACCAAGTAAAAATAGCATGATATTTTGCATAAAAATAAATCTTAGGCTATGTCTATAGATAGATCGAATTGGTGGCTAAAACAGAAATTTATGCAATTTACTGGATATGGGTAATTTCGTGATTTCACCTTCACGGTAGGTTAAACCTGAACCAAACCATCATGATTCATTAAAATACATCTAATAAGAAATTTTGGTGATGAAAATCTAAATTTTTGGAGTGCAATTACATAGTTATAAAAATTACTAAAGCTTAAAGGCAAAATTGTCTGAAAATCTCACAACCAATGACATTTTGGTCATTTTGCTCATCTCTAGAAAATTTCACATAAATCCCCTTATTGCTGCTGGCCACTATTCATCATTTTCTCATCCTTGTTTCATGCCATTGAAGAGAAAATAAGAGAAAGAAAAGAAAAACTTCCATAACTCATAAACTATCCATTTTCTCAACAAAATTTCTTCTACAAAATTCATCTACTCATCTTCCTCTCTTCACCCATACCAAAATCCCATTGTATAAGTGACAAATAAGGAGAAAGGAGGGGGAGAAGGTATCGGCCACAAGGTACCATACACTATCCTTGAGCTTTTATTTAATTTCAAAGGTAGAAAATGATTATTTCAAGCATGTTAAGCATGATTATGGTGTTAGGTTCATTAGAATTGACTTGAAGCAAAATCTACCATGCATGAGGGTTTTGGCCCTGAGAAGAACATAAGGAAACCTTAGTGTTTCATGCATGAAAATGATGCCAAATTAAAGAGTGAGCATGGATAAGTAAGAATGTAAGCTTTGGATAAGTAAGAATGTAAGCTTAATTAGTTGAAAGATCATGAATTTGGCAAAAGGGAGGATTCAGCCTTGGCAAGGGGAGAGAGTTTCATGGCTGCATGTGATGAGTTTAATATGCCATTAGACTGTAGAAATTATTAAGGAGTCCATTGGTGCAATCGGATTTCAAATCGAACTTAAAATGGAGAAGTTATGTTTTAGCACCTGTCACGACCCAAAGGCTGAAGCAGTGTCTTTTTCATGTGCGGTTGCGCAGAAAATTGGGACTAATTTTTCTCTTTTCTATACTTGATTTGTCTAGGTGCAGTACAGTGAAATTTATTTAGGGATGTTAACTCCCACCCCTATTTTATCACTTTGCCTAGATTAAGTATCTGCACAAATCTCATAGTTGATGTACAGATGTATATTTCCCACAATGGCAGTTGATTTATAATCTTGTATTATTATCTATACATTCCCCACTTTTTTTACTCAATAAATCTAATTTTCTCCACAACATCAGTCTCTTTCCAATTTTTACATTTCACCCATATGGTTTCTTATCTTCTTGCTTAATCATTTGTCCATACCATCATATCATATATTTATACTCATGCAAACATGAACAGTTCCATAAGTTATCGTTAACGCAATCTAGATACTATTTACTGCTTTAGGTTACATCCCATCATAGTACTAAATCAAAAGCAGCTAAAATTTATATTAAGTACAAAAGAATAGTGTATACCCAAAGTGCTCAAAATAATCTCCTTGGAGAGTTGGGACGATATTTTAGGCCTTAGTAGCTTTCAGAAAGATCCGAAATACTTCCCCAACTCTATGCTCAATCTGAAAAATGTTAGAATTGAGTTTAATAAGCGAGGCTCAGTAAGTCAATTATATAAGTGCAGAAGTAGCTTTATACTATCCTAAATGCAATCCATGAATCCACACTTATGTAGTCATCAAATATCTTTTTTATAGGAATCAATACGTACTTTTACAGATATCATGCCCTAATGGATTCTAATCCAATACATGTATTCATAAGTAGCCAAATTCTAATGCATAGTTTAATATAAAGCTTAACATATACATTGATCATCCACTAACACACCATACCGTATGATTTTTATATCATTCATCCGTACTCAATAATAATCCACATTTGTCCTATACATCTCAAAATCCTAACCCATGCAGTACACGTAGTATGATTTCAAAGTTCATATGCAATAATTATGGAATATACTGCGTGAAAGAAAACATTATATAAAAACATTGATGTTATCATAGATGTCAAAGCATATGCCGAGGCTTAAGTCGTACTTAAACTCGGTCGAAACACGTAAGACCATCAAAATCAATTCCCAAGGCCGAGACATTGCTCTGGCTCATGGTCCAAAATACACAAACCAGTATCAAGTATGGTTTCCAAAATCAAAGCATGAGCAATAATCAATCAAGTCAATGTGGTAGAGATATGGCATAATCAATCAAGTATCAACTGTCAATTAATAAAGACTGATATATAAGTCCGCATGTATGCCTGGGAGCACCGTTCACTCAAGCGTGTCCATTTATACTTTATTGATGTCAATATACACATGCCAAAATCTCAAAACAGTTAAGCAATTATCTTTAATTCAATCATCTCATAAAACATGAAAACCTTTTCAATTTTGTTCATAAATTGTTTAAATTCGTATCCGTATGCATCATGCTTGCTTTCAGTCTTGTTGAACTTACAAAAAACTAATACACTCATTTAAGCATCTCAAATCAAAGCATTTTCGATAAAACTCATGTTATGTAATTTGTATATGTTCAAAGCCATGGAGTAACATGAGTCTAAGTCTTGTGATATGCTTATGCAAAATGTATATGTAGTTCTGCAATCATGCCATCAGATTCAATATCAATCAAAGCACCCATCATCTTATAATTAAATCTTTACCTAGTAACTTTGATATTCTCAATATTAGTGTTTACCAATCATGTCCATTCAACAAATTCAATATCACGGAACTGATACTAAGACCCTCACAACCAGTATGAGTCCTCCTGCTATCTCACAAATATTTAAATCTTATAAAACCAACAAAATCATCAAAACATCAAGATGATGAAATATCGTGAATTTTAAATCTAAGACTCATCCACAACCAAAAACCGAGATCATTCACCATCAAAAGATCATCACATATCCAATTTCTCAATAATTCTCCAAAACTCGATATTCAGTTATAGATCACTAAATCAATATTAATCTCATTTATACCGTTAGTTCATTCGATTAAGCAATCCTATATGACCTTGACAATATAATTCTACCGCAGACTTATGTAAATGTCTTACCGTTTTAAAGTTTAGCGTGCGTAACTTCTGAGCTTTGCAGGCATGCCTTGAATTTCACGCGTACACCTAGCTCGATGTGCGTATACACCTTCAAATATCAGTAATTCGTTTAGTACCGATCCAATAAAATTCCAAAATATATATACACACATGTATATGTGTATATATATTTAACAATATTGACTTGCATTTAACCCAAACCAAGCTTCATATATATTTATATTTCCTTTTTGCCTATGGTCATTTATTTAGCATATTATACATATACATATACATATACATATACATATACATATACATATATATATATATCTTGGCACACATGTATATATATATATATATATATTCTTTTCTTTTCTTTTCTTTCTTTCTTTCTCACCTTATCTCTCGGCTTGTGTAGCAGCTGACCACCTTTCAGCCTTGTTTTTAATCTGTTCATGCTATACAACCATTATAAATGCCTCCAAACTCCAGCTTGATTATAGCCTTCAAAGTAGTAGCTGGACACCCTTATAAGCAGCTCCAAATCAGCCACCAAAATGCTCTGTTTTCTGTTCTTCCGCCAGTCACCAATTACAACTGCCTACAGTGCTTGTTTCAGGCCACCCAAAGACTCAAATGTCCTTAACTTAGCCACTCAGTCCAAAAGAAAACAGCCTCTATTCAACTAAAACACAGCCACTTGAAGCTTTCATTTAGCCCTGGAAACAGCCTTCGACAGTCACCAAAATCTCAATTTTCATCCATTAAATCTAAACTTGAAGTAGCGCCATTGGACCACTAGTTTCCAGCCCTGAACCATTTCCTTTCAGCTCTCTCTCTATCTCGATTCAACCATGCCTTTGTCCTTCCTATTTGTAGTCGAGACCTTGCTCCACTCTTCCATGTTTCACCACTGTTTTCAGTCTCCTTACACTCACATTCTTCTTTCTCGATCAGCTCTTCCCTCTCGATTTTCCCTTTCTACTCAACCTTTACTTTTCTTTTGTTTATTTCTTACAACTCGGTTCTCAAATCTCTTCCCCTATTCTAACTTTCTCACCTTTCACCATAAGTTTCTGCTCTTTTTTTTTCTTCTTTAATATTTATTCTTTTTATTAAAGTAGGGGAGGTTTACAAAAGCAGAGCTAATGCCGAGTTTAGTGGGGAGCTTTCCCATCAAACCTCATTTCCCCCCTTATTATTATTATTATTATTATTATTATTATTATTATTATATATACTTAATTCTTATATTTATTCATTAATTTATGATATCAAGCATATATACACGTATGCATATATATATATTTATATTTATATTTATATTTATATGATTGCATACTATATAAATATATGCTTATATATATACTTGTTTTTCGTCTTCAACAATATTTATACTTATATTTTTTTTATTCATACACATATATTAATATTTATATTTATTTGCATGTGCTTACTTTTATTCTTAGGTGCATAAATATAAATATATTTATCTCTATATGATAAGATGATATTTTGTGAATTTTATATGTGCTAATATATTCTCTATGATGTTTTATACCTAAAAGAGCTTACTAATATTTATTATATGTTTTAGGTATTAAATATCAAAGTTGGAATTAAAAGAAGCTAAAAAGAGCAAAGTACAGATTTTTCTGTCCAGTTCAAAATATTGATGAATTTGACCAACTTAACGACCTGATCTCAAGATGTGTCCCTCATGAAAGTTGTAGAGGACTTCTCAAGGTTTCCAAAATGTACAAGATTGACAAAATCAATACGAAATTATGGGTAGAAAAACGAGATTGAGAAGAAATTCCAACAAAGCAAGTTCAAGACAAGATTTTGTTGAGACAAGATAATTTCTTAATTTTATTATGTCTTAGATCTGTAATTAATTAATAAAAATAGGCCTTAGGAATTTTACTGAGAAAATAATTGTAAAAGATGATGAGATAAAGGTAAGAGTTTGACTAGTCCAATTACTTGTTTTCCAAGTAAACTCTTATCTGAATCCCGCATTGCTTAGGAAAGTCTTTTAAACTCTTCCTTAGGCCTATATAAAGAACACAAAGCTCTCATAAACAGCATCCCTCACATCCCTCTCATCCCTTTTCCCTCTTAGTCTTTTGTAAGGTTTTCTTTAAGGTTTTAATAAAAGTTTTATTTTCTTTCTTTTAATTTTGATATTGCTGATTTCTTTTTCTTTAAAAACTTTATTTTTCTTCTTTTCTTTATCATTTGTCTTGCTGATTTCTTTCTTTTAAGTTATAAAATTATTTTCTTTTTCGTCTTCCCAATAGAAAGAGATTTAATTTTGTATTTAATATTTTTGAAAGTAAATAATTTCTTTATAGTTTTTAGGATTAAATTGTTTTCTTTTCTCTTCTTTATTTAAACAGATTCTTCCCTTAGGTCTATTAGGCTTTATCGATTTCTTATTTATAATTTTATATGGTTGCTGATTTCTTTAGTGATAATTATTTTGATTCTTGTTTCGTTTTTCATATTATTTGTTTAGTTCTTGCTAGTTTATAATCTGGATTCTAGATTTCTTGTTTTAAAATTATTAAAGATTGATATATTTTGATATATTGATTGTCTTTTGCATGATTCTTGATATCTTTATAATATTAAACTTGAAATTTATGATCTTGAATATGACTAGTGAGTAGGTTTCTTATTCAGTTATGAGGCAAATTGATTGTTCTTGAGAAAAAGAATGTTGTGAGATTTTGAGCTTATAATATAATTGTTGATTAAGTATCCAACATTCTCATAGCACATTTACATGATTATTTGCTTAATTAGATAGTAGGGCCCATTATTTAATTTAATTAAATAATCTACTGCCAGATTAAAAACATAAGTCCGTAATTGCTTAAGTAGTTAATCACTAGGAATGGAGGAGAATTGAGGTTTAGATTAAATGAACCGAGCTTATTTATTTGTTATCTAATGTCAACCTACATCTTTCTAGTTGTTAATGCTACTACAACTTCTATCTAGAGAACTTGTTCTAGGTAGGTTAAGTAGTTAGAGATTAGTTAAAGAGATTGTTTTAACTAACGACTCAGTAAGGGAAGCTAGTGTAACAGAGCTTGTTGTTATGCTACGGTTGACTATTTAATTGACAATAATATTTTGTAATCAATGATCAACATCTAAATCCAAGAATAATTAATTGCCTTGTAATTGAGCTTTTTGATATTTGTTTTTGATATTTAATAATCTTTGTTTTCTCCAAAACCCCAAAATTTCTTCTTTCCCTAAACCCTAAGATTAGATTTTTAATTTAATAATTAACTTAAATAATTCAGTCTCTGTGGGTTCAAGCCTTGCTCCAGTATCTACATAGTAGAGTTAGGAAATTTTATTTTTGGTGACTGATGACACTCATCACTATACTGATATACATTTATTTATACGTGCATTTAATTTATTTTCTTGTTTCTCTTGATCTCTTGCATATATAATTTATTAGACATGTATATATTTGTTTATACATGTATGTATTTTCTTATGCGTGTATGTTGCATGTGTTTAGTTTACATATGGATGCATGCATTTGATTCAGTCCATGTGTGTACGTTAACTTGCGTGAATAATTCGCGTAATTCCATTTACATCTATTTAATGTATATCGTATATACAACATACATGTATGTTTTAAGTCATTTTCAATTCCTATTCCCCAATGCTTCATTTTGATAATAATTTTTTTGAACCATAATTCATATATTTGAAATTCACGATTTCATTATTGCTTTGTGAACACTTGTAACTACACATCGAATACATGATTGGTTTAAGAAAATTTGCGATTCTACCAGCACTGGTAGAAATTATATTGGTTTAATATTTCCAGTATGTAAAATGGCTGCAATTATTGAATGAAATTAGTTTAAAAATTAAATTGAGGTTAATAAATGTTTTTGGTGAAATGTTTTACAGCCCGAGAGAATCGGATTACAAGTGGTGCTATTGGGAAAGCCGATTAAGCTAGACATGTAAGAGATACGTGTGTAGATTGTAGGGATATTATGGATGCTTGATTTTTGTGTGAATAATTTTATGAGGATATTATGATACTCAATTGCCTTGGAAACTATGAAAATTGTGGTTTTTATCTGGATTTGGAATTGTGTTTTTAGTGCAGGGAGGCTAGTTCAATATCAGCCATTATGTCGCAGAAATTTCTTAAAAAAATTTCTAAAAATATCATGAAATATTTTAGTGCATTATTGAGTGTTCCTAGCCTTAGAATTAAATATTTAATATTTTTCATAATATATAATTTACCTAAAAACATTATTTAAATATTCATGTTACCGAATTTAATTCAAGTGAAGCTGTTAATACCTTCTTATAAATGTTTTACAGTGATATAGAAGGTTTATAAAATGTATTATTACAATGTGAATATTTTATAAATTGTTTTCACTGTAATATTCACTGTATTACAAATTAACTTTTATGGACTAATTGAAGTTTTCATCTATTTTTATTTATTCCCATAAAGGTGATGAGATTGCTCATATACTGTTTTGAGACTGTTAGGCCCCGTATCATGCTCACGTGTTATTATTACTATTACTGTTACTATGCTGTTGATACTGATCCTATCTTAAGTGTCCCAATTGTCACCTGATCAGTGCACACTTCGAAAACAATAAACAATGGCCATATGTCTCACATGTTACTGTTACTGTTCCTGTTCCCTACGAGGATTATAGCATGATATATTTTGGGTGTTGCATGGTCTCCTCTACTGTTACTATTCTTGTGCTGTTTTTACTGAATCATCTATTTACCATACTATTTACTGAATTATGATTTCACTGAACTGTTATCGTACTTTCTGCTTACTAAACTATTTACTAAGATTTACTAAATTGTGAAAGTGATATTTTAAAGTGGAATTAATATTATTTCTTAAATATTTTATTTAATAGTTTTATATGCCATTTATGTGATTTAGTTCATATGGAAATTTTATTAAATGTGATTTGTATCAAAAATCAACTCTTACTCCCTATAGTTGCTTCTAGGTTCCGGGACACGACAAGTATTTTAAGATACCTTTCATATTCCATCCAGGTCCTTAGTCGACTATAATATCCTTACTTTACTGTGCATAGTGTACTGATAGGAAATAAATGTTTTAATGCATATAGATTTTATAATATCAGGTATGCATACAATTCTCTGACTGAGCATGTTTCGCTCACCCTTTTATTTTTCATCTCCATAGATTACTTACAGTGACTGCATGATACACCATTCCAAGGATTTTCGACTGTGCTTTTGGTTACCCTGAGGTAGCTTAGTGTTGATCCTGGAGGTATATTTATTTCCTTTATATGTTCAGATGATAAGATGATATTTTGTGAATTTTATATGTGCTAATATATTCTCTATATTGATGTTTTATGCCTAAAAGAGCTTACTAATATTTATTATATGTTTTAGGTATAAATATCAAAGTTGGAATTAAAAGGAGCTAAAAAGAGCAAAGTGCAGATTTTTCTGTCCAGTTTAAAAGATTAATGAATTTGACCAATGTAACGACCTAATCTCAAGAAGCAACTTTCATGGAAGTTGTAGAGAACTTCTCAAGTTCCTTTGATGGGTCAAACGTCTGGACAAAATCAGAATGAAATTCTGGGCAGAAAAACGAAATTGAGAAGAAATTCCAACAAAGCAAGTTCAAGACAAGATTTTGTTGAGACAAGATAATTTCTTAATTTTATTATGTCTTAGATTTGTAATTAATTAATAAAACTAGGCCTTGGGAATTTTATTTAAAAAATAATTGTAAAAAGATGATGAGATAAAGATATGAGTTTGACTAGTCAAATTACTTATTTCCCAAGTAAACTCTTATCTGAATCCCACATTGCATAGGAAAGTCTTTTAAACCCTTCCCTATGCCTATATAAACAGTATAAGGCTCTCATAAATAGCATCCCTCACATCCCTCTCATCCCTCTTCCCTCTTAGTCTTTTGTAAGGTTTTCTTCAAGGTTTTAATAAAAGTTTTATTTTCTTTGTTTTAATTTTGATATTGTTGATTTCTTTTTCTTTAAAAATTTTATTGTTCTTCTTTTCTTTATCATTTGTCTTGCTGATTTCTTTCATTTAAGTTATAAAATTATTTTCTTTTTAGTCTTCCTACTAGAAACAGATTTAATTTTGTATTTAATATTTTTCAAAGTATACAATTTCTTTATAGTTTTTAGGATTAAATTGTTTTCTTTTCTTTTCTTTATTTAAACTTATTCTTCCCTTAGGTTTATTTGGCTTTATCTATTTCTTATTTATAATTTTATATGGTTGCTGATTTCTTTAGTGATAATTATTTTGATTCTTATTTTATTTTTCATATTATTTGTTTAGTTCTTGCTAGCTTATAATCTTGATTTTAGATTTCTTGTTTTAGATTATTAAAGATTGATATATTGATTGTCTTTTACATGATTCTTGATATGACCAGTGAGTAGGTTTCTTATTTAGTTACGAAATAAATTGATCGTTCTTGGGAAAAAGAATGTTGTGAGATTTTGAGCTTATATTATAATTATTGATTAAGAATCCAAGATTCTCTGGGCACACTTGCATGATTATTTGCTTAATTAGATAGTAGAGCCCATTACTTAATTTAATTAAATAATCTACTGCTAGATTAAAAACATAAGTCTGTAATTGCTTGTAGAGTTAATCACTAGGGATGGAGGAGAATTGAGGTTTAGATTAAATGAACCGAGCTTATGTGTTTGTTATCTAATGTCAACCTATATCTTTCTAGTTGTTATTGCTACTACAACTTATATCTAGAGAGCTTGTTTTAGGTAGGTTAAGTAGCTAGAGATTAGTTAAAGAGTTCGTTTTAACTAACGACTCAGTAAGGGAAGATGGTGTAACAGAGCTTGTTGTTATGCTACAATTGACTATTTAATTCACAATAATATTTTGTAATCAATGATCAACATCTAAATCCAAGAATAATTAATTTCCTGGTAACTGAGCTTTTTGACATTTGTTTGTGATATTTAATAATCCTTGGGATATGAACCTCTTCGAAAGAAAATGAGGTTCAATGAAGAACACGAATAACACTTGAAGAAAAACAAGAACAAGTTAAAAACGCAGCAAAGGAAAACAAAAATTAGAGAAAAAACTAAGACACGTTGTGTAGAAACATAAGAAACTATAGTATTGTACTCAGACCCGTTGCTTAGAAAAGCAAGAACCTATGGTATGAATTGTTGGAATGTAGAAGAACGCCATAAGGAATACCTTGATAAGTTCAAGAGTTCTCAAGAGAATCGAAGAGAAGAAGTCTCTCAATTTTTATTACTAAAATCAATTGTGTTTTGCCCAAAGGGTTACATAGCTATTTTGATGGAGGCCCATCAAGCTCACAAAGCCCAAGTCAAGTTCGTGGTGATCGTGATCCTTTGAGCATCCATGGAGGTCCAATGACAAGCGCTAAAACAAAGATAATGCAACAAGCCTTGGCTGGTTTCATTAATTTTGCTAGAGAGAAAGTCCAACAAAGCTTGAGCATGGAGGATGACAAAGCCTTCACAACATGATCCAAGCCCAAGTTCAACCTTCTTGAAGACACATAAGTATTGGGCCGAAATGCAATTAGGCTAGTTGCATAAATTGGGCCTAGTGCAATTGGGCCAAATGCTATACTTAGTTTATTTAGTTATATATTATTGGGTTGAATATTTTCTTAATTTAATTTAAGCCCAATTCCTTTTTATTTAATAGGTATTGTAGGATTTCTATTTCTTGTTCTGCAAGTTAGAAAATGTGACGTCCTCACCACTACATCTTATCATCTAACTTTTTCCTTATCTTATGTGACTGGATTAGACTCACCCGTCAATATCATTCATTCTTCTTCTTCTTAAGCTACATATTTGTTAGCTCATCATAAAGGTTTTAATTTCAAATAACATAAAATAGTGATATATATATATATATACATATTATTTCTTCCCACAAGATCTTACACATCATTCCTAACTTAAATCCCCAAAATTTATAAACATCAAAGTACTGTAATACTGTCTGACTTACAAATTTACATAAGTATACCTTCAACTATTATCAGGAAGCGTATCTGGAAGGTACACTTGATATCTCGAAAGTAAGCTCTTCTATTTGGAGCGGGTTCACTTTAGATAATCTGTAGAAAAAATATTCGTAAGAGGGTGAGTTTACGCTCAGTAAGAAATATATGTAAAAGAGTGTACTATGCCTTTATATGCAGTTTTCCTTCTTGGCTATATAATGTCATGTAAAATCATTATAAAGCATAAGTTCTTCATAATAGCATATGCTTACAAATTAAGTAAATCATGTACTTCTTTGAAGTAGCATATGCAAACATACTTCACATGCTTTCTTCAAACATGCATCTTATACTTTCTTCAAAACATGCACATCCTATACTTTCTTTAAAACATGCATCATATTCTTTCTTCAAAAACATACGTCATATTCTTTCCTCAAAACATATATCATATACTTCTTTCAAAACATGCATCATATTCTTTCAAATAATAGAGAGACTATTGGCAATTTAATAGAATTATGCATTGAATCATGTGGTGTACTCCCGTAGGAGCCAGGAATCCTCCCCTAGCCAATATATACATAACAGAGATAATTTGACCAAACGTCGGTGGCTACAGTGAACACTAGTCCGGTGACATCTGTAGTACTGAGGGCTGGACTAGAGCTCCTCAGCCATGAACATATACAGAAGTGCATAATCATTAAGTACTTCATAGTCTCAAAACATTTGTCATATAGCTATTTGCTATGACATTCATACTTTCTTGAAATGGGTTTTAAAAACCTCTTTTCAAACAGGGCAGTCGGCTGCTGCTTCATATTTTCATTTATCGAAATTATTTTCTTTTAAAATTTCGATAATTCTCATTTTTGAAAACACGTGGGGCAGTCGACTGGTCCATATAGCAGTCGACTAGTTTTGAAACAGAATGCTTTTCGAGAAAAAGGTAGTCGACTGGTCATATAGTAGTCGACTGTTTTTGAAACAAAATGATTTTGGAAACATGGCAGTCGACTGGTTTTGAAACAAAATGCTTTTTAAATAAAAGAAATCGACTGTACCTTATAGCAGTCGATTGGTTTGAAATAGAATGCATACTTGAAAATAGCAGTCGACTGGTTTGTGTCGGCTTTCAGAAATCTACACTTTGGTTGTCTCTAGGTAGTCGGCTACTTCTTAAGGCAGTCAGCTGCTCCTAGCCTAACTAGTACTAAGAGTACAACCCGAAAATCTTATTTCCTGCACTTCAAAATAGTTGGTACTTCTTTCCAAATGACATTTAAAATATCTTAAAACATGCGGACATAGTCACCCTACGTCCGTTACATAAATTCCTTACCTTAAATACTCCAAGGTGCTTAATCGCTTGGTTGCATTAACCTTAGCATTTTCTCTTCTTCAAAACTGAAAACATCATCACAATTCAAACCTTTAAGAAATTACCATAGACATGTTATATCAACTCACTATGACTCCAAACTATGCACGAAATTGAAAGAATCCATTTCTACTCTTAACTTTGCCAATAACCAAAATTGAAAAAATTTCAGATCTCCTTGAATACCTGGATTCAGCTCTTCATATTACAAACATAGCTTGAGCTAGCGATAAGGAACGTTTTTCGTTAAAACAACTTAACAATTTGGTGACGTGTGTGAAGACCGAGAATTTTCTAAATAAATATAAGATATCCAAAAAATTTAATTTGGACAAAATGAAATCCAAATTAAATAAGAAATAAAAAGGAAAATTAAATTGGAAATAAGAAATGAAGGAGGAAATTTAATTTGGATAAATGGAAATCCAAATTAAATAAGAAAATGGAGAAAATAAATTTTGGATATTTAGAAATCCAAAACTTAATAAGAAATAAAAATATTTTGATATATTTATATAATGATATTATATAAATATACCTTGGATAAATATAAATATTATTTTGTGTTAAAAGTGTAAAAAGTATATATAAATATATATATTTTTAAATTTGAGTATAGATGTATAAGTGGTTATATGAAATATATATTTTACATATATATGATATATATATGAAATATATATAGTAATGTGAATTAAAGTATATATATATATATAAGTGATTTATATAAAAATATATATATATACTTATATAAAAAAAACAAGAAACAGAAGTGGGAATCGGGGAACCCGATTCCCACACTTCTCTTCTGTTTACTAAAACAGAAGAGAAGCAAATAGAGACACAAGGGAGAGCCGACCGGCGTCGGGAGGAAAAAGAGGCAGCACTGCCGCCGGTGAGCCGAGGAGAGGAAGCTGATGCCGGCGCCAATGCCAACGGTGGGAAAGAAAAAGGAGAAGAGAAAAACGAATGGAAAATAGAAAAAAGAAAGGAAAAAGAAAAGAAAAAGGGAAAAGGCAATGTCGGCCCATCCGGACGCCACCGCCGCTGCCTTCGACGCCGGCGAGGTCAGGCCAAGTGAAAGGGACAACCAGCGGTGAAGGAAGAAGAGAAAAGAGGGAGAAAAGAGGAGGAGAAAGAGGCCGCAAACCACCGCTAGATCCGTCATCGCTGGCGCTGTCGCTGGGGAAATCGAGACCAGATCCGGCCTCCCTGCAACCGTGGCTAGCTGTGGAGGGTGCGAATCGGCGGTGATGCCGGCGGGAGGTAACCGAACCGGCCAACAGAATCCGGCCTAACCAAACCAGCCTGAACCGGTCCGAATCGGTTTAGGCCAGAAAAAAAAAAACAGAACAAAAAAGAAAAAAAGAAAGAAAAAGAAAAGAAAGAAGAAAAGAAAAGAAAAGGAGAAAGAAAAGAAGGAAGAAGAAGAAGAAGGAAAGGAAAAAAAAGAGAAGAAAAAGAAAAAAATGTGGTAAGGAAAATATAGAAAATAAATTGATGGTATTTATTGAATAATTTATGGTTATATTGATGTAGTGCATTAATATTGAAATTGTAGTAAAACGGAAATGCGACGAATGGTGGAGTTCGGCAAGGCTCAAAAATCAAAAAGTGCGCTAAGCTTGGCGAATAGGTAAGATACTTTTATAAAGCACTAGTAGCATTATATTTTATGTGGGATTTATGATCTTATATAATGCTCTGATGGAATGATTTTTAATGGAATTATGATTTTTTTTATATATGATGAATTGATTTAATTGATGTTAAAAATGCTAAGAGGTCCCACAATTGATGGTGGGGGTCTTAGTAAGAGGTAAAAAAATTGGTGAGAATCAACGGTTGTCAGTATAAATTGTGTTTCCTTGCAGGAGGTTTAGAGGAAATTAAGCCATTATGCTGCCGAAATTTCCACGAAAATGTTTAAGGAAAAAAAATTAAGTTCTTATCTAAAAGGAATCCTGAAAGAATTATCGAAGATAAGCTTGAAAGAATCTTACTGTATCATAGGAAAAAATTGATTTTTAAATGGTTGAGAAGGTTAATGGATGAGCACGATAATGTGAGGAATTTGGTTGTGAATCTTATAGAGTCGATAATTCGAGTTATTTAATATTTCAAGATGACTATCGAGCAGAAATTAAGGTGGAATCTCGATAGTTGGAGTATTGATGGATGTAACGATGATTATATGATATTGCTTTGAAGAGAAGATCATAGTTGAAAAGTGATGATTATAGAATTGATATATTCAAACAAATGGACCGTCTTAGTGGTATGATTGAGATAATGATCATAAGAAAGTAGATCGCGAAATCTTATGGACATTTTGATGTGTTATGACCTCGAAGCTAGAGGATTGCAAGTGTGGATAATGACCTATCTGGCAATATGACAATATAATCTTAATATACCTTAAGACTGAAATTGAGAAAAATAATCGCAATAAAATGAGATTTAGAGAACTTGGTACTTGATAAGTAATACATTAGGGAATATCTTTGTCAATAGAATGGATTCGAATCAATGTTTGATTGTGGCATGTTAGCTTTGTATGTGTAAAGCTAATGTTGGGAATTGATTAATTAATGTGCAAAATAATGAAAGGGAGAATGAAAGCTTAAGGTAGCTTGTGATCTTTGATGGAAAAATATACTAAAATGATCCTAATAGTCTATGGATGTTATTGAAATGTATTTGAATAAACGTGCAAACAAATGTACTGTGGATTTTAGTGGTGCCATTGGGGACTTGAAAGACGTGTGTAATTGTAGAATGAATGACGGATGACTTTCGTGTCATGATCATGTTTGAATAAGAAATTGAGGCTACTGAAGACATACCTTAGTCTGATGTCATAATATGCACAACAATAGATTGAATGAGTATTAAGCTACATTTGGATATATTGAGAAAATCATTTAAGCATGGCATATGATCTCATGTTGTTTTAAAGAAAAAAAAAGAAGAAAGTGATATTTTAAAAAGAGATGCATCGAAATCTTTTAAGTGAAAGTAAATATTTGAAATGATTAGACAGCCACATACCTTGATGTTTAATATCATTTTGACATTATTCATGACATGTACAGATTGAACATGAGATTTGATTATGCATTGATTTGAGAAAAGACTCGGTTTTAAATGTTTTTTTTATGAGGGCTGTCTAAATGAATTCAAAATGATATATCAAAAGATTTCGATTTTTGAGACGACAGGTACCCTATTGAACGCCTGAGTGGCATATGCCTTTGTGGCACAGAGTATGTATTTATTGTGTGGTTCTACCTATGTGGCATGGAACCCCATTTATACATATATGATATGTACATGTAAATGTTGCCTGATGAGATCATTTCAGGCTGTCCGACAATAGTCGTGGACATATTCCTCAGTTTCCAGCTGATCAGTGGGACTGGGACGATCTATGATCATAGATAGAGAACCCTTCGAGGGAAACTATCCCATTGATAGCTACAATGGGTTAGAGATGATATGATAATAGAATAGGGATTCATGCCTAGTCTCTAACTAAATGCTAAAGAATGTCTAGAGTATGATTTATTATATATGAAACTCTAGACATGATATGTTTTACAGTATACATGAAATGATTGAAATTGAATGATTGAAACATGGTTTATATTACGCATTATATGATTTGAGACTTTATATGTTTTAAACCATTTTATTTGACATGACAGATGAAATGATGTACATATGGTTTTATACCACACATGATATGAATAGAGATTGCATATGTTTTTAAATGTGTTTTAAAGCATATGTCAAATGATTCTAAATTACATGACTTTCGTACATGATTATGTACTACATGAAACATGATTTGAAATGAATGTTTTATACAAAAAACAAATTTTATACGGTACATATTGAATCATGTGATGACAGTACACGGTGGTAGCGATATTTCATCTAGACGATGACATGATATGATTCATGAACATAAGATTGATATGAAGAGAATTGTGAACTTACACTATTGTGATCATGATTTCTCTATATGGAAAATGATATGAGATGATAGATTACAGGAGTACGATTATGAAACATAAAGTGAATTGATATGATACTTCAATTGGACATGATGTACACCGAGATAAAGGAAAATATAGACTAGTAGTATATGACATTCAATTTGGATATGATAGATTGTCGTGCGATGCACTATAGTGTAAGGACGAGAAGACTGAAAAAGTGATTATGATGATTTATTTAAAAGTATAAGCGATAGACAGATGACAAGAAATGAGATAATGATATGTTATCGATGAGAAAGGATTAACTGTAATTGCAAACTTGCAAGTTTTAAGTATTGTAGTTTAAGACAGTGTAATCCTACTCTTGTATTTATATTAGTGTCTTACTGAGTCGTGGTTTTGCTCACCCCACTAAATTTCATCTCTTTCAGACTATTGAAGTTAACATCTGCCATATGAGCTGCTAAGTGGGCATCGGAGACGGTGTATGGACTTAGTACTAGTCTTCTAAGGTATATGTTCCTTATCAAATACTTTTTTACATGTAAGACTTAAATTGATGCACAGTACATATTCTATTTAACAAGTCGGGATGTAACTAAGACTGTTTCCGTGTTAGTTTAATATTTAAATGAAATGACTATAGGTCACTTAGATAGTATAGTAACTACACTGACACCGAATACAAACTTTAAAATGAAAAAGAAAAATTTAGTCCATAAATTTGTAGACTAAGAAAAGTATAAGAATGAAGTGAAAGTCGCGGTCTTCGGGTCGTGACAACGTGAGATGGTGGTTTGTCAAGGTAAGTAAAATGGAGACTTAGAGGAAAATTGGAGGAAACGAGAGGGAGGCTGGGAAGGAAGCTACCGACTTGGTTGGAGGAAGATGTTGATGACTCATGCTATTTGCATTAATTGCCCATTAATCCATTAATCATCTCAGCCACTACTTTGACCATTTGACCAATTTACTTCCTCTGCTTCTTTCTTCATATGACACATGTCTATTTAATTAAATCATATACTTCTTTGAAGTAGCATATGCTTACAAATTAAGTAAATCATATACTTCTTTGAAGTAGCATATGCAAACATACTTCACATGCTTTCTTCAAACATGCATCTTATACTTTCTTCAAAACATGCACATCTCATACTTTCTTTAAAACATGCATCATATTCTTTCTTCGAAAACATACGTCATATTCTTTCTTCAAAACATACATCTTATACATCTTTCAAAACATTATATACTTCTTTCAAAACATGCATCATATTCTTTCAAATAACAGAGAGACTATTGGCAATTTAACAAAATTATGCACTGAATCATGTGGCGTACTCCCGTAGCAGCCATGAATCCTTCCCTAGCCAACATATACATAACAGAGACAATTTGGCCAAATGTCGGTGGCTATAATGAACACTAGTCAGGTGACATCTGTAGCACTGAGAGCTGGACTAGAGCTCCTCAGCGATGAACATATACAGAAGTGCATAATCATTAAGTACTTCATAGTCTCAAAACATTTGTCATATAGCTATTTGCTATGACATTCATACTTTCTTGAAATGGGTTTTAAAAACCTCTTTTCAAATAGGGCAGTCGACTAGCCTCATAAGGCAGTTGGCTGCTGCTTCATATTTTCATTTATTGAAATTATTTTCTTTTTAAATTTCGATAATTCTCATTTCTAAAAACACATGGGGCAGTTGACTGGTCCATATAATAATCGACTGGTTTTGAAACAGAATGCTTTTCGAGAAAAAGGTAGTTGACTGGTCATATAGCAGTTGACTGTTTTTGAAATAGAATGCTTCTGGAAACATGGCAGTCAACTGGTCTTATAGGCAGTTGGCTGGTTTTGAAACAAAATACTTTTTAAATAAAAATAGTCGACTGTTCCTTATAGCAGTCGACTGCTTTGAAACAGAATGCATACTGAAAAAATAGCAGACGACTGTTTGTCTCGGCTTTCGAAAATATACGCTTTGGTTGTCTTTAGGCAGTCGAATGCTACTTAAGGTAGTCAGCTGCTCCTAGCCTAATTGGTACTAAGAGTAAAACCTAAAAATCTTATTTCCTGCACTTCAAAACAGCTGGTATTTCTTTCCAAATGACATTTAAAATATCTTAAAACATGTGGACAGTCAACCTACGTCCGTTACATAAATTCCTTACCTCAAATACTCCAAGGTGCTTAATCGCTTGGTTGCATCAACCTTAGCCTTTTCTCTTCTTCAATACTGAAAACATCATCACAATTCAAACTTTTAAGAAATTAACATAGACATATTATACCAACTCACTATAACTCCAAACTATGCACGAAATTGAAAGAATTCATTTCTACTCTTACGTTTGCCAATAACTAAAATTGACAAAATTTCAGATCTCCTTAAATACTTGGATTCAGCTCTTCATATTACAAACATAGCTTGAGCTAGCGATGAGGAACGTTTTTTGTTAAAAGAGTTTAAAGATTTGGCGATGTGAGATGGTGGTTTGTCAAGGTAAGTAAAATGGAGACTTAAGGAAAATTTGAGGAAACGAGAGGGAGGTTGGAAAGGAAGCTGTCGACTTGGTTGGAGGAAGATGGTGATGACTCATGCTATTTGCATTAATTGCCCATTAATCCATTAATCATCTCAGCCACTACTTTGACCCTTTGACCAATTTACTTCCTCTTCTTCTTTCTTCATATAACACATGTCTATTTAATTGCCAAAATTTTTGAAATTAATTTCTTCATACTTTAATTATTTTCTTGATATCAAAATTAATTCCTTGACTAATTAGCTATCAATTCTATTTATTTGTTACATGTTCCATACATCATTCATACATCAAACTTCTCATATTTACTTAATCATTTCGGTTTATAATACTTTATAAACATGAGGGAATTACATGAAATTGGGGATTTCATGAAAAAGTAGGATTCCTATTACTTGTGCTGCAAGTTTACTATTTCCCTATAAATAGCTATGTAACCCTTTGGGTAGAATACAATTGATTTGAGTTATAAAATTTGAGAGACTTTCTCTTTGGTTCTCTTGAGAACTCTTGAACTTATCAAGGTGATATGAACCTCACCGAAAGAAGATGGGGTTCAATGAAGAACATGAAGAATACTCGAAGAAAAATAAGAACAAGTTAAAAACGAAGCAAAGTAAAACAAAAATTAAAGATAAAACCGACACCCGTTGTGTAGAAACACAAGAACCTATGGTATTGGACCTAGACCCGTTGCTTAGAAAAGCAAGAACCTAAGGTATAAATTGGTGGAAAGAAGAAGAACGCCACAAAGAAGACCTTGATAAGTTCAAGATTCTCAAGAGAACTGATGGAGACCCATCAAGCTCACACAGCTCAAGTCATGTTCGTGATGTTCGTGATCATTTGAGCATCCATGGAGGTCCAATTACAAGAGCTAAATCAAAGATATTGCAACAAGCCTTAGCTGGTTTCATTAATATTGATAGAGAGAAAGCCCAACAAAGCTTGAGCATGGAGGATGATAAAGTCTTCTACAACATGATCCAAGCCCAAGTTCAACCTTCTTGAAGACACACACAAGTATTGGGCTGAAATGCAATTAGGCTGGATGCATATTTTATTTAGTTAAGTATTATTGGGCTGAACGTTGTCTTAATTTAATTTAAGCCCAATTCTTTTTTTAAATAATATATTTTGTAGGATTTCTATTACTTGTTCTGCAAGTTAGGAGAGTAGGATTCCTATTAATTGTTCTGCAAGTTTGCTATTTCCTATTCTGCAGGTTAGGAAAGTAGGATTCCTATTACTTGTGCTGCAAGTTAGCTAATTGCCTATAAATAGTTATGTAACCCTTTGGGGAGAACACAATTGATTTTAGTAATAAAATTGAGAGGCTTCTTCTCTTTGGTTCTCTTGAGAACTCTTGAACTTATCAAGGTCTTCCTTGTGGCGTTCTTCTACCTTCCACCAATATATACCATAGATTCTTGCTTTTCTAAGCAACGGGTCTTGGTCCAATATCATAGGTTCTTGTGTATCTACACAACGGGTCTTGGTTTTATCTCTAATTTTTGTTTTCTTTTGCTGCGTTTTTAACTTGTTCTTGTTTTTCTTCAAGTGTTCTTTGTGTTCTTCATTGAACTTCACATTCTTTCGGTGAGGTTCATATCATTTGGTATCAGAGCTTAGGTTCAATTCGTGGGAGTCTCGTTTTTGTTTTTTTTCTTCTTCTTGTCTTGGATAAGCCTTGATCTTGAATCCTTTTCACAAGCCACCATTCTCTCTCGTTCCTTGCCACACAAGCTACTACCAAAACTAGCTTGTTTTTCTCAAAAGTTGCTTTGTTCTCTAAGTAAACCTCTTCTTATTTTTTTAGACTTTTCTTCATTGTTTGTTTACTTTAGTAAAAAAGAAAAGAAAAAAAAGAGAAAAGAAAAATCAATTCAAGAGGGGATTTATTATATCGTGTGTAGCAAGTGCAACATCAAAGGCAATTTGTGGAGGTGTGCTTCATCAAAATCTTGAGGTAGTCATTCTTTCTTGAGCTTTGAGATTTCTTATTTGCCTAATTTGAAAATTCATTGTTACCATTCTACCCTGTTACCTAAAATTACCTTTTTGACCCTACCACATAAAAGGACAAGACTACCTCACATTTGGCTAAACCCTACCCTAATCAAACACCCCAAAACACGCATATTTCCTTCAAGGTTTAGTTTCATTAGAGTCTTCTTAAGCCTTATTGAGTCTTGCAAAGTCTTGTTGAGTCTTCATTGTTTTGTTTTCCCTTGATTAAAATCTTGTGCTCAGCTTGTTTATTGTTGGTTGATAGTTGAATTCCATAAGCTGATTTTTTATTTAGTCTTGAGTTCAATATAGAACCTATAGAGGAAAGTTGTGTGAGGAAAAAAAAGGCAAGAGTGTGTGAGTAACATTAGTAGAGAAAAGCCATATTAAAATTGTGTGAAACACGAGTGTGAGTGTTACGTTCTTGTGTGTATTGAGTGTAAACATGTGAGGTCATACTTGTGAGGTCTGTTTCTTTTACTAACGTTTCTTGCAGGTTACAATTATGTCTTCTAATAGTGAAAAGCTTGCTTTGTGTAACATTGAGATCATGTTCCTAGACATGCAACAACAACTTTCGAGGATAGAGTTGAAGTCGATTAAATATGATAAGTTGGAGCAACATGACGTTGCCCTAGCTAAGGTAAACCAAGATAATGCTTCTTATGCATGTGATAATGTAGCTAATAATAAGTTGGATAGCAATTACGGAGAAGATTTTGATGATGATTCTATGCTGCAATTAAAGGAAGATGAGGATAGTATGGAATCACCCATGGATGGAAAGGAATCTATAGCATGTCAAACTTTAAGTGTGCTACTGAAAGATGAGGATCAATTAAGATTAAAAGAGAGTGAGGAAAAAGTAGTGAGTGAAGCCGAGGTTAAGCAAAAAGAGAAAACAATTGAGATTGAGTGTGATGCTTTAAGCATAAGTATCGAAGTTGTTTTAATGCAGGAGAAGCGCCCCATTGTTTTTTTCAGTGAGAAGTTAAGTGGAGCTGCCCTTAACTATCCCACATATGATAAAAGATGTATGCATTAGTGAGGGCCTTGGAAACATGGCAACACTATTTATGGCCCAAGGAATTTTTCATCCATACTGATCATGAGTCCTTGAAGCGCTTGAAAGGACAAAGCAAGTTGAACAAGCATCATGCCAAGTGGATGGAGTTCATAAAGACATTTCCATATGTGATCAAATATAAACAAGCTAAACAAAATGTCGTGGCTGATGCATTGTCTCGAAGGTTCTCTAAGATGGCTCACTTCATTACTTGTCATAAGACAGATGATGCAAGCAACATTGCCGATTTATTCTTCAAGGAAATTGTTCGTCTACATGGTGTTTCGAGGACCATTGTTTCTGATCGTGATGTGAAGTTCCTTAGCTACTTTTGGAAAACATTATGGGAAAAGTTAGGAACAAAGGTATTGTTTTCCACTACTTGTCATCCACAAACCGATGGTCAAACTGAAGTAGTAAATCGTACTTTGTCTACTTTGTTGAGGTCCATTATTCAAACGAATTTGAAGAATTAGGAAGATTGTTTGCCTCATGTGGAGTTTGCTTGCAATAGATGTGTGCATTCTACTACTAGTTATTCTCCATTCGAAGTTGTCTATGGTTTTAATTCACTCACTCCATTGGATCTTTTACCACTACCTATTGAGGAGAGAGCTAGTTTGGATGGGGAAAAGAAAGCTGATTTTGTTAAGCAATTACATGAGAAGGTACGTCAAAACATTAAGAAGAGGACTGAGCAATATGCTACTCAAGCCAACAAGCATCGCAAGAAAGTTGTCTTTGAACCTGGTGATTGGGTTTAGGTACATATGCGTAAAGAGAGATTTCCTGCTCAACGTCGCTCCAAGTTGCAACCTCGAGGAGATGGACCATTTCAAGTGATTGAGAAGATCAATGACAATGCTTATAAATTGGATCTTCCAGGTAAGTATAATGTTAGTGATACATTTAATGTTTCTGATCTTTCTTCCTTTGATATTGATATAGGTGATTCTGATTTGAGGACAAATCCTTTCGAGGAGAGGGGGAATGATGGAGACCCATCAAGCTCACACAGCTCAAGTCATGTTCGTGATGTTCGTGATCCTTTGAGCATCCATGGAGGTCCAATTACAAGAGCTAAATCAAAGATATTGCAACAAGCCTTAGCTGGCTTCATTAATATCGATAGAGAGAAAGCCCAACAAAGCTTGAGCATGGAGGATGATAAAGTCTTCTACAACATGATCCAAGCCCAAGTTCAACCTTCTTGAAGATACACACAAGTATTGGGCTGAAATGCAATTAGGCTGGATGCATATTTTATTTAGTTAAGTATTATTGGGCTGAACGTTGTCTTAATTTAATTTAAGCCCAATTCTTTTTTTAAATAATATATTTTGTAGGACTTCTATAACTTGTTCTGCAAGTTAGGAGAGTAGGATTCCTATTACTTGTTCTGCAAGTTTGCTATTTCCTATTCTGCAAGTTAGGAAAGTAGGAATCGTATTACTTGTGCTGCAAGTTAGCTAATTGCCTATAAATAGTTATGTAACCCTTTGGGGAGAACACAATTGATTTTAGTAATAAAATTGAGAGACTTCTTCTCTTTGGTTCTCTTGAGAACTCTTGAACTTATCAAGGTCTTCCTTGTGGCGTTCTTCTACCTTCCACCAATATATACCATAGGTTCTTGCTTTTTTAAGCAACGGGTCTTGGTCCAATACCATAGGTTCTTGTGTATCTACACAACGGGTCTTGATTTTATCTCTAATTTTTGTTTTCTTTTGCTGCGTTTTTAACTTGTTCTTGTTTTTCTTCAAGTGTTCTTTGTGTTCTTCATTGAACTTCATCTTCTTTCGGTGAGGTTCATATCAAGAACCAAAGAGAAAAGTCTCAAATTTTATAACTCAAATTAATTGTGTTTTGCCCAAATGGTTTCATAGCTATTTATAGGCAAATAACAAACTTGCAACACAAGTAATAGGAATCCTATTTTCCTAACTTGCAGAATAGGAAATAGAAAACTTGCATAACAAGTAATAAGAATCCTACTTTCCTAACTTGCAGAATAGGAAACAGAAAACTTGCATAACAAGTAATAGGAATCCTACTTTCCTAACTCGCGGAACAAGAAATAGAAATCCTACAATACCTATTAAATAAAAAGGAATTGGGCTTAAATTAAATTAAGACAATGTTCAGCCCAATAAGACATAACTAAATAAAATAAGTATAGCATTTGACATAATTGCACTAGGTCCAATTTATGCATCAAGCCTAATTGCATTTCAGCCCAGTACTTGTAAATCTTCAACAAGGTTGAACTTGAGCTTGGATCATGTTGTAAAAGACTTTGTTATCCTTCATGCTCAAACTTTGTTGGGCTTTCTCTCTAGCAATATTAATGAAACCAGCCAAGACTTGTTGCATTATCTTTGTTTTAGCTCTTGTCATTGGACCTAAATGAATGCTCAAAGGATCATGATCATCATGAACATGACTTGGGCTTTGTGAGTTTGATGGGCCTCCATCATTTCCCCTCTCCTCGAAAAGATTTGTCCTAAAATCAGAATCACCTATATCAATATCAAAGGGAGAAAGATCAGAAACATTAAATGTAGCACTAACATTATACTCACCTAGAAGATCCAACTTATAAGCATTGTCATTGATCCTCTCAATCACTTAGAATGGTCCATCACCTTGAGGTTTCAACTTGGAGTGACGTTAAGCAGGAAATCTCTCTTTACGTATATGTACCCAAACCCAATCACCAGGTTCAAACACAACTTTCTTGAGTAGCATGCTGCTTAGTCCTCTTCTCAATGTTTTGACGTACCTTTTCATGCAGTTGCTTAACAAAATCATCTTTCTTTTCCCCATCCAAACTAGCTTTCTCCTCAATAGGTAGTGGTAAAAGATCCAATAGAGTGAGTGGATTAAAACCATAGACAACTTCAAATAGAGAATAAGTAGTAGTAGAATGCACACTTCTACTTGTTTACACTTAATACACACAAGAATGTAATGCTCACACTCGTGTTTCACATAACTTTAATATGGTTTTTCTCTACTAATGTTACTCACACATTCTTCCTTTTTTTCCTCACACAACTTTTCTCTGTAGGTTCTATATTAAACTCAATACTCAATCAATAATCAACTTATGGAATCCAACTATCAACCAACATTTAACCAAGATGAGTACAAACTTTACTCAAGGGAAAACAAAATATTGATGACTCAACAAAATTAACTATGACTCAAGAAGACCCAAATGAATCTCGACCTTGAAGGAAATATGCGTGTTTTGGGGCGTTTGGTTCGAGTTATGTTCAGCCAAAGGTGGAGTAGTTTGGTTTTTTATGGTGGTAGGGTCAAAAGGTAATTTTAGGCAGTAGGGGTAGAAAGGTAACAATGAATTCTCAGATTTAGGCAAAAAAATCTCAAAGCTCAAAAAAGAATAACTACCTCAAGATTTTGATGAAGCACACCTCTACAAGTTGCACATGCTACATACGATATACCGAGTCACCTCTTGAATTGATTTTCTTTTCTTTCTTTTTTTTTCTTTTCTTCTCTTTTCTTTTCTTTTCTTTTTTTTGGCTTAATAGCCAAAAAAGCCCTCAACCTTTAGGGTAAAATAGAATTAAGCCCCTAATGTTTTATTGTATTGAATTCAATCTAAATTGTTCTATTTTCATGTAAATTAAACCAAAACATTTCAAATTCATTGAATTCAGCATAATTTCGTTAACTCAAGATAACATCTGTTATTTTTGTACAGCTGGATGCTGATGTGGCACTTATGTGTATTAATATGATGAATGCCACGTCAGCAACTTTCAGTGCCACATCAGTCACGTCAGAAGCCACATCATCATATTAATATACATAAGCACCACATCAGAGTCCAGCTATACAAAAATAACATATGTTATCTTGAGTTAACAAATTATACTGAATTCAATGAATTTGAAATGTTTTGGTTTAATTTACATAGAAATAGGACAATTTGGACTGAATTCAAAGCAATAAAATGTCAGGAGCTTAATTCCATTTTACCCTAAAGGTTGAGGGCTTTTTTAGCTATTAAGCTTTTTTTTTGTTACTTTTTTTTACTAAAGTAAATGATCAATGAAGAAAAACAAAAAGTCTAAGTGACAAGAACAGGTTCACTTGGAGAACAAGGCAACTTTTGTGAAAACAAGCTAGCTTTTGTAATAGCTTGTGTGGCAAGAAACGAGAGGGAATGGTGGCTTGTGAAACAAGTTAGTCTTTATGTGAAAGAAGAGTTTTTGAATGTTTCTTGGTGAGCAAGAAAACCTTTGGGTTTGGGTGCTTGGAGCATAAGAAAGGGTTTACTTGGTGGCTAAGTAAAAGTAGGTTATTTTAATGAATACAATAGGTTTGAGGGATATACAATATTGGTAGTAGCTTGGAAGAGGATTAAAGATCAAGATATGTCTTAACACAAGAAGATAAAGAAAAAAAAACACAAGAACAAAACAAGACTCCCACAAATTAAACCTAAGCTCTGATGTCAAATGAGATGAACCTTACCGAAAGAAGATGGGGTTCAATGAAGAACACGAAGAATACTCGAAGAAAAATAAGAACAAGTTTAAAACGTAGCAAAGTAAAACAGAAATTAGAGATAAAAATAAGACCCGTTGTGTAGAAACACAAGAACCTATCGTATTGGACCTAGACCCATTGCTTAGAAAAGCAAGAACCTAAGGTATAAATTGGTGGAAAGAAGAAGAACGCCACAAGGAAGACCTTGATAAGTTTAAGAGTTCTCAAGAGAACCAAAGAGAAAAGTCTCTCAAATTTTGTAACTCAAATTAATTGTGTTTTGCTCAAAGGATTCATAGCTATTTATAGGCAAATACCAAACTTGCAACACAAGTAATAGGAATCTTACTTTCCTAACTTGCAGAATAGGAAATAGAAAACTTGTATAACAAGTAATAGGAATCCTACTTTCCTAACTTGCAGAACAAGAAATAGAAATCCTATAACACCTATTAAATAACAAGGAATTGGGCTTAAGACAATGTTCAGCCCAATAAGACATAATTAAATAAAATAAATATAGCATTTGGCACAATTACACTAGGTCCAATTTTTGCATCAAGCCTAATTGCATTTCAGCCCAATACTTGTAAATCTTCAACAAGGTTGAACTTGAGCTTGGATCATGTTGTAGAAGACTTTGTTATCCTTCATTCTCAAACTTTGTTGGGCTTTCTCTCTAGCAATATTACTGAAACTAGCCAAGACTTGTTGCATTATCTTTGTTTTAGCTCTTGTCATTGGACCTCCATAGATGCTCGAAGGATCACAATCATTACGAACATGACTTGGGCTTTGTGAGCTTGATGGGCCTCCATCGCAAGGTCTTCCTTGTGGCGTTCTTCTTTATACCTTAGGTTCTTACTTTTCTAAGCAATGGGTCTAGGTCTAATACCATAGGTTCTTGCGTTTCTACATAACGGGTCTTGGTTTTATCTCTAATCTTTGTTTTACTTTACTGCATTTTTAACTTGTTCTTATTTTTCTTCAAATATTCTTCATGTTCTTCATTGAACCTCATTTTCTTTCAGTGAGGTTCATACCATTTGGCATCAGAGCTTAGGTTCAATTTGTGGGAGTCTTATTTTGTTTCGTTCTTGTGTTTTTTTTTCTTTGTCTTCTTGTCTTGGACAAACCTTCATCTTAAATCTCTTCCAAGCCACTACCAATATTGTTTGTCCCTCAAACCTATTGTGTTCATTAAAATAACCTACCTTTACTTAGCCACCAAGTAAACCCTATCTTGTTCTCCAAGCAACCTGTTGGCTATACCGAGAGGGGAGCTGAATCGGTTTTTCTACTAAATTTTGGTTTTTCTAACAGTTAATGCACCAATTAAACAAATAATGTAGAAATGAAATAAATGCAGTAAATAAGTAAGGAAAAGAGAAGAAAACACAGATTTATAGAGGTTTAGCCAATCTCTTGCCTACGCCCTCTCTCGTTGATCCTCTTGTCAAGGGATTGATTCCACTCTGCCTTTGGAATTCTTACAAACCACTTCAAGGTGTGGTGACACCTCACACACTTTCTCTTGATGGCTTAGAAACAACCTTCTAAGTCTATCCCCTTACAATGCTACCCTCATTCTTACAATAATAACCTCACAAGGTTTGCTCACACCTTTGAGAATCAGCAATTTGAGTGAGTGGGAGATGAACAATGTAATTTCTAACAAATGGAGTACAAGGAGAAAATCTTTCTGCTAGGATTTCTTTCTTGAATGTATGAGAGTTTCTTCAATGCTTGTTCTGCCTCCAATCTTCATAAATGCCTCTATTTATTGTCCACAAAATGATTGGAATGGTTGGTGAAGCACTTAATGCAAATCCTCCCATTGAAACCCTCAAAAACTAGTCGTTGAAGTCAGGTTTCGTGCAAAGGGATCGATCCCTTTACCAAACAAATCGATTCCTTTTCTTCAGAATGCTTTGCAACTTGTTCCAGGATGCCTTCCAAACTTTCTGCCATTTTGGGATCGATCCTTCTACAGTAGGGATCGATCCCTTTTCTCCAGATTGCTTTCCTGCACTTCTTTGGCTGCAATTTGAGATAGTTTATGGTTTTTTGTGATTCTAAGTCAGTTCAAAAACTTCTAACACTTTTCTAAGAGTATTTACTAACTTTTTCAATTGAAATCACAATCTAAAACTTTGTTTAAAATATTTCTATCATTGAGTTCATTTAAAGCAAATTTACTTTGTAGAAAAATCATTTTTAAGCTTACTTGAGTTTTGTCATTTCAAAATACTTGTCAATTTAAAGCTAACAATCTCCCCCTTTTTGATATGATAAAACTTAAGGTAAATTTGCTTATATGTTTGAAAAATGAGGTTGCTTAAATTTTTGAAAAATGATGCTCCCCCTCAATTTAAAATAAATTTACTACATTAATTCTCCCCTTTTTGTCATAGCAAAAAAAATGATATACTACCCTTCAATAAAAATAAATAACATGGAGAATTGGTTAGTGGTATAAGTCAATTTAAAGCAAAAAGTCAATGATATAAACTGAAGGACATAAATAAACCATGGCAAAATGATAAAATGATCGTAATCAGAAACATAAGCCATACCATAACATATAAGGTTCAAAGGGTCGACAAGCATAGCACATCAGTTCAGATATCTAAGAAAGTTCACACAAATAAACACCAAGGCCGAAATCATAACAAGGTAAAGGCGCATCCCACACAACAATCACAATCAGCGCCTAGGAAATGTCTTATAGTATTGGTCCATGAAATCCTCTTGCTGCATGTGAACATCTTGGACTTCATCGTACAGAGCAGCTTGGGTTTCCTCGATTTGATCAAGCTGCTGAGTGACGTCCTGCTAGAAATTGTGCTGAGAAGTGTTCATTTGTTGAAGCATTTGCATGATCTGGTCGAAAGAGGCTGAGGTCGAATCGGATGGGGCTGAGGAAGATGCAGGAGCTTTCTCTTCAAGAGCGTCTTCTTCACTAGCATGCTCGGGAGATGCAAGAGCACCATGAGCCTTTTCCCATACTACAGTATCACCTTGCTAATGAGAATACCATCCAAGATTATGCAATGTAGCAAGGTTGATGGTGGTACTTGGGTCCGGAAGGACACCAACCTCCCACGAACAATCAATGCCATGATCGAGTAGATAAAATGCAAGTGGCTGTGGGGAGACAATCGTGTGGACCTTGCCACAAACAATCTTTACCCAATCTTGGAGAATGAAATGAACAAGGTCTGGCTACTCACCGTCAGGGGAATGAATTTGGTGGAGCCAAAAGCGATCAAGTCACCGGAGTTGAGAATATTTTGTCCCTAGTGGACGAAGATTCCAGGAGATTATGATGTGAAGGAGTCTTGCGAAGACAGGAAGGTCACCCGCACGGTCATTGACTACATTAAACTCTAATGGGACATTGATATTTTCATGTGTAAGACCATGCTCTGGAATGCGAAAGGCACGCGAGAGGGAATATTCGGTGATTTCAACATCTCTACCCATAACAAAAGATTGATTTCCCACCACCTTGCATGGGTCATTTGGAGAATAGATAATTTCGGCATTGGAAAAGAATGCTCGAATGATGTTTGAAGGAACCGGAGTGTTGGTTTTGAGAAAGTGAGTCCAATGAAAAGCATCAAATTTGGCCAAGTAGGGAAAGTTAATTGATTCCAAGAAACCTAAATCAATTGAACGACAATGCTTAATGCGCATATTGGCAAATTGGGCATGGTAATGGTTTTTCTCTTCGGCATTTCAAAAGCATCGATTGAAGGCTATTGGAACGCAAGCGGAGGAAGAAGAGGGACGAGTTCTTTTCTTTGTGGAGGCATGTTTGATTTTAGGAGCCATTTGAAGTGAAGATTGAGGTCAAGAAATGAAGGAAAATTTGAAGAGGAATTTAGTCAAACAATTGGTGAGCACAAGTTTGGGTGATCATGGATGAGTGTATGGGGGAATGTAAGCCTATCCAATAACACAAAACCACAGATCAATATGCAATCAATAAGTTTGATGAAGAAATGATGCTGAAATATTCAAAGGATTCTAAGTTATGAACACTAGAAGTTAGACAAAAAAATGGGTTTTATGTGATATGAAAAATAAGATAGAATGAAAATTGATGCAGAAACGTAAAATGGGTTAACAAGATATGATGAAATAAACAAGATATGTAAGAAAAATTGATGAAAATGAGTGAAGAACACTTACAATTGAAATGTTGGGTGAATAGTGATGAACTCAAGGGAGATGAGAGGAAGTTAAAATTGATGAAGATTTGGTGTGAAAGGATAATGAGAACTGAAAGAGAAGGAGAAAAGATGAAGAATGATGAAGAAATGAAGCGATTTGGTGTAGAAATGGTGTAGATCTTGAAGTTTTGGTGAAAGAGAATAGAGGGGGGAAGGTTTCTGTGGATGGGGAAGATGAATAGTATGAGAAAAGAGAGGAAATCCCCACTTTAACAAGGGCCAGCGTGGATTTTGGCCCGAGGGGATCGATCCTTTTAAGGAAAAGATCGATCCCTTTTTGGCCGAATACACGTCTTGCCCATTCCGGAGCTATTGGATCGATCTCATGGTGAAAGGGATCGATCCCTTATAGCAAAAACCCAGATTTTTATGCCTCAATGACCTGGGAATCAATCCAATTTTCAAAAGAATTGACCCCTTAGTCCATAGCCTCAGTTTTGATGCAGAAAAATGATTTGAAACTTAAAGAACTTATGCATTTTCATTATTTAAAATCAAAATCAGGTTTATGGTACTTGGAAAACAAGATGTGTGACTTGAACAAGGCTGAAAAATGCAGAAAACCATTGAAAATATGTAGAAAATCTTCAAAATCCTTTTTGGCATGATTGAGTGGAAGTCTAAAGCATGTCAAGTGAGTTCTAACTGATGAAGATGAATATCAAAGGATTGACATGATCAAACACACATATTTCAACAATTCATCCCAAAGATTAACAACAATATGGTAAGTTAAGCTTATGCACAGCAAGTAGTCAGTACATTTTCTAAATTTCTTACTTGCAATCAGCACAACCAACTTAATCCATTCATTCAAAATCAATTTAATTCAAGGAGCATTCATGAGACCTAGTTCACCTCTAAGTGTGCAAAATCGCTCCCTATCTAAGGGTTTTGTAAAGATATCAGCTAATTGGTGTAAGGTATCTACATACTCTAGAACTATATCACCTTTTTGCACATAGTCTCTTATAAAATGATGTCTAATCTCAATGTGCTTAGTTCTAGAGTGTTGGATGGGATTTTTGGTAAGGTTGATGGCACTAGTATTATCACATTTGATAGGAAATTGACTCATTTCTATTTCATAGTCACTCATTTGTTGTTTAATCTACAATACTTGAGCACAACAACTTCCGGAAGCAATATATTCAGCTTCGGTTGTAGATTGAGCAACACAATTTTGTTTCTGAGAAAACCATGAAATGAGCTTATTTCCTAAGAATTGACAAGTTCTCGATGTGCTTTTCCTATCAACTTTACAACCACCAAAATCTGCATCGGAGTAAGTGTCACGACTTGAAGGCCGCGACAGTACCTCTTACTTGTACGGATGCGAAGACTTTAGGGCTAAATTTTTTTGTTTTCCTGTACTTGTTTTGTCTAAGTGCAATGCAGTGAATTTTATTTCGGGACGTTAACTCCCTTGCCTATTTTTATCACTTTACCCAGGTTAATTTCCTGCATAAATTTACAAATAATATCCAGCTCATGCTTCCCACAATAACAGTTGATTATATTCTAGCATTCCTATGACTAAGTTCATTTCCAATTCATGACATTTCATCTTATGGTTTACATTTTTCCTACTTGGTCACTTGTTCATGCTATTCAATTCATATATCCATACTCATGCAAAATCAACAATTCTATACTTCAACTTTACTATTGTCTAGATGCTATTCTCTATATTAGATTACATCCCATCTAAGTACTGAATCAAAAACAGCCTGAATTGATATTAAATACAAAAGAAGAGTGTGTATACCCAAATTGTTCACAAAAATCTCTTTGGAGAGTTGGGACTATATTTCAGGCTTGGGACTATTCGGAAAGCTCCGAAATACTCCCCCAACTCCGTGCTCAATTTGAAAAATTTAAATAGTGTTTAATGAGCAAGGCTCAGTAAGTCATTTATATAAGTACAGAGTTAGAATTATACTGTTCTAATGCATATGCATGATGTCATGTGAGGAGAATTTACTATCGATTATTCTTTTATTCATCATGTAACATATACCTGTTATGTTCTCAAGCTCAATTCAACTATACTTCAACATGTCATGAGATGTCTAAGTCATGAGGTCATAATATGACCTTTAACATGTAACTATGAGTGAAGTGGTTGCAGTTGTAAAACATATGATATCTATTCTTTTGAACAAGTTCAAGACATGTGAAATGTCAATACATCTCAATTTTTCTTTTAAGACATGCTTGAAGTATGCAAGCTTTTTCATATTTCATGTCATATGTACCTTTTAAACATATTTCATGTCATATATACTTTTGAAGCATATTTCATATCATGTGCAATATCAAAATACGTTTCATATGCTATAAAGTTATATCGAGTTTAGAGTTCATTTCTGTTTTAAAATCATACTCTAAACTTCATTTCATATCATTTGAGACTAGGCTAAATCCCTATTTCACTATCAATAAAGGGCTAGATCACTGTAGCTAGCAGTGAAGAATCATATCATCATCCCCTGGAAACCACTAGGGCACTATCTATGGCCATAGACCTCATGTCTCTCAGCCCCACTGATCAGGCGAGACTGAGACCTGTCCACGACTATTGTCGGACAAGCATCTATGCCTAATGATGAGTGTCGTCAGTCACCAAAAATAAAATTTCTTAACTCTACTATGTAGATAGCGGAGCAAAGGTTGAACCCACAGAGACTGAATTTTTTTAAGTTAATTATTAAATTAAAAATCTAATCTTAGGGTTTAGGGAAAGAAGAAGTTTGTGGTTTTTGGAGACTATTCTAAATAAAGAAAACAAGAGTTATTAAGTATAAAAGACAAATAGCAAAAAGCTTCAGTTATGAGGCAATCAATCATTCCTTGGATTTTGATGTTGATCATTGATTACAAAATATTATTGTCAATTAAACAGTCAACCGTAGCATAACAACAAGCTCTGTTACACCATATTTCCTTACTGAGTCGTTAGTTAAAACAAGCTCTTTAACTAATCTCTAACTACTTAACCTACCTAGAACAAGCTCTCTAGATAAAGTTGTAGCAGCATTAACAACAAGAAAGATATGGGTTGACATTAGATAACAAACACATAAGCTCGGTTCATTTAATCTAAACCTTAATTCTCCTCCATCCCTAGTGATTAACTCATAAGCAATTACGGACTTATGTTTTTAATCTGGCGGTAGATTATTTAATTTAACTAAATAGTGTGCACCCTATCTAATCAAACAAACAATCATTATAATGTGCTCAGACAATCTTGGATATTTAATCAACAATTATATTATAGGTACAAGAATCTCACAACATGCTTTTCCCAAGAATAATCAATTTACCTCATAACTGAAACTACTCATTAGACATATTCAAGATCATAAAATTCAAGTTATATATTATAAAGATTACAAATATCATGCAAGAAACAATCAAAGAAGCAATCTTTAATAATATAAAATCAGAATTAATAATCAAGATTATAAACTAGCAAGCAAGAACACACAAACAATATTAATTTAAATAAAGAAAACAAAATCAGAATTAAAAATAATAAAAAAATCAGCAACTAATTAAAAATAAAAAAATAAAATTTTATTAAAAACCCTAAAGAAAATCCTACAAGACTAAAAGAGAAGAGGGAGGAGAGTGGTTTGAAGGATTTGAGGGCTAAGAGGGATCCTGTTTATGAGAGCCTTGTGCTCTTTATATAGGCCTAAGGAAGAGTTTAAAAGACTTTCCTAAGCAAGGTGGGATTCAGATAAGAGTTTACTTGGGAAACAAGTAATTTAACTAGTCAAACTCTTACCTTTATCTCATCATCTTTTTACAATTATTTTCTAAGTAAAATTCCTAAGGCCTATTTTTATTAAGTAATTACAGATCTAAGACAAAATAAAATTAAGAAATTATCTTCTCTCAACAAAATCTGGTCTTGAACTTGCTTTGTTGGAATTTCTTCTCAATCTCGTTTTTCTACCCAGAATTTTGTACTGATTTTGTCCAGACGTTTGACCCACCAAATGAACTCCGATTTTTGCGATCTTGAAGATTTTGGAAACCTTGAGAAGTCCTCTACAATTTCCATGAAGGCCACTTCTTGAGATCAGGTCGTTAAATTTGTCAAAAACGTCAATCTTCCAAGCTGGACAGAAAATACTGTACTTTGCTCTTTTTAGCTTCTTTTTATTCTAACTTTGATATCTAATACCTAAAACATAAAATAAACATTAGTAAGCTCTTTTAGGCATAAAAAATCAATAAAGCAAATATATTAGCACATATAAATTCACAAAATATCATCTTATCAAATTCCCCCACACTTAGCTTTTGCTAGTCCTCTAGCAAACCTAAACTAACTTCCTAAAGAACTAAATCTTAAAATCATAACTCACTTTCGCAGGAATCACGATTGCATTTAGCTTATGCAATAAGCCTTTAAACCCCTAGGTCACCCCTAGTGGACGAGTTGTGTCTCGTGAGGGCTTTCAGAAGATATACCCACAAAATCTTTTACTTAAGACTCAATCCTAAAAATTCAAAATAAGACTCAAAAATTAAAAATTAAGACTCAAAACAAGATTAAGATCATGAACATATTTTCAAATCTTTCAATTCTTTAACTCATAACTTCAACAAGAGTCAAATAATCAAGTCAATCATATTCTAATCATTACTTCTCAAATTCATGTATACTTCTAAATAAATTCATGCAAAATTCACAATCAACACAATTGAAACATATAACATCAACTTTGCAATTATCCATTTTACATTACCACAAACAAAGTCAATAGATCAAGAATTTTTTTTCTATTTTCTCTTCCTTCTTTTTCTTTTTTTTTTCTTTTGAGGTTTCAATAATGGTTTCCCTAAGTACTTACTTGCCTTTTTACGCGAATGTTAATATTGGTGATGCCAACACCCGGTTACTCAACAAGTAAGCCCTCTTTTAGAGTGCTTTGCATACTCATATTTTAAGTCACTTCAAGAATTTAATCAACAAGATCGAGTAACTCAAAACATTGGAGTAGAATTTAAAGCTTTCAACCTCTATTTTTCTTCTCTTTTTATTTATGTTCTTGTCTATTTATCCTTTGCTGATACCAACTTCAATGAAATAATCACATTATCAATATCATATGAGCTATCATAGTTAATCATGAACTCACATAAATTCATTAGAAAGTACTCACTTCAACAATAATAACAATCAAAATACTCTCAACTTTCCTATAAAACTTTTCTTTAGTTTAGAATCAATCCTTAAAAGAAAGAAAACATATCATGATCTTTAAAAACTCTTAAAAATTTGACCCTTTTTTTTCAAAAAAAAAATTTTCCAGTTCCTAAAAAAAAAATTCTATAGACTCATAAACCAATATTCCCCCCACACTTAAATCTTACTTTGTCCTCAAAGTAAGTCTAGCATGCAAAGAAGAACAATAAAAAACTCAAAAATTAAATGGTAATACAAGTAAAGGAAGAAATACTGCCTCGTTTTACATCCTTGGGTTGCCTCCCAAGTAGCGCTTTTGTTTAATGTCGTTAGCTCGACTGCTCCACCTTCCATCATCAAATCCTAGTCCTCAACTTCTTTATCGGTCTCTCGAGTTCCTCATTCTCAAGATTTTTACTTGTGGCTATTTCTAGCTCATCTTTAAGAACCTGCTTTTCATCACCTTTTAATTTCCTCTTGGAAGTGCTTAGTTCCCTTAAAAACTTGGGATCACAAGGCACTTGATCATTAATTTCATCAAGGAGAGGAATATTGATTTCCATTTTCCTAAATGTCTTCAAGGTCTGCTTGTCTTGCTCTTCGTTTGTAGCTCTTGCAAACCTACTAGGAAAAGGAGAAGGGTAAGTAGAAGAATTAAAAGGAATTTGTTTATCACTTACCTCAGCTTTGAATTCCTTGATTTCAACATCCTCATAGTGCTTTATAAAATTGTCAAAATTCTCTCTCCCTTTTACATTGTGCATGTCAACAACTCCACCTTTAATATTGAAATCGGTTTCATCATCCCTTTTTATAAAGTCATCGACATCTTCATGTGCACTTTCCTTGGAATCAATTTCCCTTTCACTTTTCAAGGTGATGTTAGTAACATTATCTCTTGGATTCTCCACAGGTTGAGAGGTCATAGCTTCAATGTTACTTAAAGAATTCAATATTTGACTCACATAGTGATCAATATTCTTAATATAAACATCAGCCTCTTGTGACAATTGTAAAGTTTTAATCTCAAGAGTCTTAACAATATCTTCAAGAGACATACTTGATTCATGAGGTGGAGCTTGATATGTATCTTGGAATGGCATATTGTAAACCTCATATTGATTCCCATAACTAAAATTAGAATGATCCCACCATCCTTGATAGTAGGTATCGTAGTGTGGTTCATAATTATAGTATGGGTCATGATCATAGTGTGGTTCATAAGCTTGCTCCATGGAGACCTCTCACTTCTCGTCTTGGGAGGTAGTGGTGGTGGATGTTGTAGTGCTTGTGCCACTGCACTTTGGGTTGCTTGTATATAGTCCCTAATCTTTGGAAGTTTGTGACTAGAATCCTTGTCAGACAAGCAATCCCTGAAAAAGAAAAGAAAAAGAAAAGAAAAAAATTAGACTTTAAATTAAAATAATTAACCTAAACAAATTTCAGTCTCCGGCAACGGCGCCAAAATTTGATGAGTGTCGTCAGTCACCAAAAATAAAATTTCCTAACTCTACTATGTAGATAGCGGAGCAAGGTCGAACCCACAGAGACTGAATTTTTTTTAAGTTAATTATTAAATTAAAAATCTAATCTTAGGGTTTAGGGAAAGAAGAAGTTTGGGGGTTTTGGAGACTATTCTAAAATAAAGAAAACAAGAGTTATTAAGTATAAAAGACAAATAGCAAAAGCTTCAGTTACGAGGCAATCAATCATTCTTGGATTTTGATGTTGATCATTGATTACAAAATATTATCGTCAATTAAACAGTCAACCGTAGCATAACAACAAGCTCTGTTACACCATCTTTCCTTACTGAGTCGTTAGTTAAAACAAGCTCTTTAACTAATCTCTAACTACTTAACCTACCTAGAACAAGCTCTCTAGATAAAGTTGTAGCAGCATTAATAACAAGAAAGATATGGGTTGACATTAGATAACAAACACATAAGCTCGGTTCATTTAATCTAAACCTTAATTCTCCTCCATCCCTAGTGATTAACTCCACAAGCAATTACGGACTTATGTTTTTAATCTGGCGGTAGATTATTTAATTTAACTAAATAGTGTGCACCCTATCTAATCAAACAAACAATCATTATAATGTGCTCATAGAATCTTGGATATTTAATCAACAATTATATTATAGGTTCAAGAATCTCACAACATGCTTTTCCCAAGAATAATCAATTTACCTCATAACTGAATAAGAAAACTACTCACTAAACATATTCAAGATCATAAAATTCAAGTTATATATTATAAAGATTACAAATATCATGCAAGAAAGAATCAAATAAGCAATCTTTAATAATATAAAATCAGAATTAATAATCAAGATTATAAACTAGCAAGCAAGAACACACAAACAAGATTAATTTAAATAAAGAAAACAAAATCAGAATTAAAAATAATAAAGAAATCAGCAACTAATTAAAAATAAAAAAATAAAATTTTATTAAAAACCCTAAAGAAAATCCTACAAGACTAAAAGAGAAGAGGGAGGAGAGGGGTTTGAAGGATTTGAGGGCTAAGAGGGATTCTGTTTATGAGAGCCTTGTGCTCTTTATATAGGCCTAAGGAAGAGTTTAAAAGACTTTCCTAAGCAATGTGGGATTCAGATAAGAGTTTACTTGGGAAACAAGTAATTTGACTAGTCAAACTCTTACCTTTATCTCATCATCTTTTTACAATTATTTTCTAAGTAAAATTCCTAAGGCCTATTTTTATTAATTAATTACAGATCTAAGACAAAATAAAATTAAGAAATTATCTTCTCTCAACAAAATCTAGTCTTGAACTTGCTTTGTTGGAATTTCTTCTCAATCTCGTTTTTCTGTCCAGAATTTCGTACTGATTTTGTCCAGACGTTTACCCACCAAATGAACTCCGATTTTTGCAATCTTGGACATTTTGGAAACCTTGAGAAGTCATCTACAATTTCCATGAAGGCCACTTCTTGAGATCAGGTCGTTAAATTTGTCAAAAACGTCAATCTTCCAAGCTGGACAGAAAATACTGTACTTTGCTCTTTTTAGCTTCTTTTTATTCCAACTTGATATTTAATACCTAAAACATAAAATAAACATTAGTAAGCTCTTTTAGGCATAAAACATCAATAAAGCAAATATATTAGCACATATAAATTCACAAAATATCATCCTATCACCTAATGAGTAATCTACAATTATGCGGCTTCTACTATGCTTTATTGAATTTAATTCTCTTAGGGTGCCTATAGTCTCATAAAGCATTCAATCTTTCTTATGACAATAGTTCAATGTACGTAATGCTTTTCTTAAGATCATTTACATATATATATATATATATATATACGTACATATGTGAAAACTATAATTTCATTCTTTTTCAAAGCCATTCAAGCATCCAAAGTATTCTTATAAACATAATAAGAATAAATCATTTCGATTTTCATGTATAGTAATAAGGCATGCTTAATGGCAATAAAATTCAAGGAAATGAAATAAAAACCGTACAATGACATGCTCA
Source organism: Heritiera fomes (assembly GCA_032173925.1). Lineage (NCBI taxonomy): Eukaryota > Viridiplantae > Streptophyta > Magnoliopsida > Malvales > Malvaceae > Heritiera > Heritiera fomes. Next base: position 16,484,798 of record JAPDPM010000020.1, on the reverse strand, counting down.
CGAATTGCATGAATGCTTATCATTTCATCTCATGATGTCTATGAGTCTATACTATATCGATTCATTTCCGGTTAATATCTCACCACTATGTTACTTTATCAAGTCTAATATCGTACCTGCATTTCGTTCCGTTAAATCAAATCTCTAGGTAGTCAATTTATTTCATCGTAAGATTCAATCCTATACAGGATAATCCTACTTCTACGTTATATAAACATCTTACCTAAGGCGAGCTTAGTTTGGGCGTGTCCCATGTCCCGCTAGACCGTGTCCGTCATCGTCTTGGTGCAGTACACATTCACAAGGAATTTTGACTTAATAAAGTCTAGCACAAGTTTTCTATACACTTATGTAATTTAAATTCCAACATAATATTTATATATACATATGTATATATATATATATGTATATATATACACTTAATATAATTCAAGTTCTTAAATCACATTCTCTCATTTTTCCCACATCTTTATATATATGTACTATACATGCATACATATACATATATATATATATATATCTAATTCCATGTTTTTCAAGTAAGAAATATATATATATATATATATATATAACACTAGTATAATATAATTTCTTGAATCTTATTCTTTCATCTTTTTATATACAAATATGTATGCACTACTATACATTCACATATATATATATATATATATCTATTCCTTTCTTTTAAATTCCTTTCCTTTCTTTTATTTCTTTTCTCTTCTTTGCTTCTTATCTTGTCATCAAGTAGTATTTATATATATATATATATATATACACACATACACATGTATATAACACTAATATAATATAGACTCTTAAATCTATTTCTCTTATCTCCATATAGACAAATATATATATATATTCTTTCTTGTAATTTCTTTTCCTTTTCTTTCATCTCTTTTCCTATTCTTCTTTCTTTCCTTTTTACCTTGTGTTTCGGCAGTTTGGTGTAGAACACCACCCACGGCAGCCTCTAGCACCTCGTGAATAGCCCTTGTGTGTCAACTGTAACCACCACCAATGCCGCCTGTTTTGGCCCTTGAAACCTCTCGTTTGGGGGTTGGAAACACCCAAGCCAGCCACTACAAAGCCCTTCTTTCAGTGTTTTGTTTGAGCACCAAGGTTAGCCAAAATGCCTTCTCCGTTCAGCCTCCTTAAACCCTAACCTAACTTTAAAATCACAGCCTATCCCTTTTTATTTTTAAGCTTGTGGCACCACCCAGAATAGCCTGTCATCTGTCCAAGTAACCCACCTGAAGATGCCTGAACAGCTCTTATTACCTCGCCTGAGCAGCACCAAACGCAGCCTCCTTTCCCTCTTCCTTTCAGTTATCTACTCCAACATAATGCCATCCTGTTGCTGCAAACTTCCATCTTCTTGGTGCCATCAGTTTCAGCTTTGCCCAACTAATGTGATACGATGGAGGTGAAGAGGAAGGCATGATGGGAAGGCAAGGAAGTTCAGAGAATGTACAGAGGAAAACGGGAGAAAGAAAGCAAAAGTGGGCTGTGTTTTTGTGTCTTTTTAATTTGTAAACTAATTGTAAAAAAAAGAAATAGATGTGATAGGGACACCGATGGGTTAGTGGGTGTTTCCCACTAACCCTAATACCTATATATAATATATATATATATATATTCACTCACTTCATATTTTATTATAACCTTTTTACACATATTTATTTTATTTATTCATTTCTTTATCATTATTAATGTTTTTCATATGTATATAAAAATACTTTGAAGATATATATATATTTATATCTATTTTATATATTTTATACATATATATATATAATACTTATACACTTATACTCCAATTTATTTATCTAATCATCTATTTATATTGGTATAAGTGATATTATATATTCACTCTCAAACTTATTTACTTATATGTCTATTGAATTATTTTCACCTTTGTATATACATATATATATATATATATTTATATATGTATTTTATTTATTCATTTATCTATTTATTGATTTTTATCTCATTTAGTCCTTATTATTTACATATGCATTTGCATGCATTCGTACGTACGTTCATTGCATGCATGCACCTTTACACACGCATGCATGCATATTGCCTTCTTTTAAATTTGGTTTATATGTGTACGTAGTCCTTTCTAAGTGTAAAGTTATAGCGCCTTTCGTTCTCATTTACTACGCACTTCATTTACCGCATTATCGTATATTTCACATTACTCTCAGATACTTGGCTTCTATGAATACGTACCGTAATCTTATACTTGAAATCTTATAAGTACATCATCTCTTTATATCACTAAATTATATAAGAAGTATATATTTAGCTAGGAAAATTTCGGTTCTCACAGTAAGCATGGAGAGCAAATGTGAAATCTTTAGGATACCAAAGTCCTAAGGAAGAAGTGTCTTTAAGGTATCTAAGGATTCTTTTTACAGCTTGTAAGTGTGATTCTCTAGGATATGATTGAAATCTAGCATACAAGCACACACTAAACATTATATCGGGTCTACTAGCAGTGAGATATAGCAATGAACCAATCATAGACCTATATAGTTTAGTGTCTACACACTTTCCTCCATCCTTATCAAGCTTGATATTTGTGCTCATTGGAGTGGAGTAAGGTTTAGACTCATCCATTCCAAATCTTTTGAGCAAGTCTTTAGTATACTTAGCTTGATTTATAAAAATACCCTCTTTGCATTGTTTACCTAGAAAGAAGGTTAGCTCTCCCATCATACTCATCTAAAATTCACCTTGCATTAGTTTTGAGAAGTCTTGACACAATGACTCATTTGTAGATCCAAAGATGATATCATCCACATAAATTTGAACTACTAATAAGTCACTACCCTTAGATTGGATAAACAAGGTTGTGTCTACTTTGCCTCTTGCAAAAATCTTTTCAATCAAAAACTTTGAAAGTCTTTCATACCAAGCTCTAGGAACTTGTTTTGATCCATATAAAGCTTTTGATAGTTTGAAAACGTGATTAGGAAACTTTGAATTTTCAAAATCAGGACGTTGCTCAACATAAACCTCTTCATTTATGTAACCATTTAAGAAAGCACTTTTAACATCCATTTGATATAGTTTAAAATCCTTGTAGCATGAAAAGGCAAGTAGCATCCTAATGGCTTCTAATCTAGCTACCGGAGCATATGTTTCATCATAGTCTATCTCCTCTTCTTGCCTATATCCTTGAGCCACTAGTCTAGCTTTGTTTCTAACAATTATGCTATTCTCATCATCTTATTCTTGAATATCCATTTATTTCCAATAATTGGATAATCCTTAGGTCTTTTCACAAGTGTCCATACTTTGCTTCTTTCAAATTGATTTAGTTCCTCTTGCATAGCCATAATCCAATTTTCATCTTTCAAGGCCTCAAGCATATTTTTAGGCTCAAATTGTGACACAAAGGCTACATTTTGACATATGTTTCTAGAGGTGGACCTAGTTCTTACACCAATATTTGGATCTCCAACAATATCATTATCCTTCACATATCCAAGTTCTCTAGGACACCTAGATTCTTTCTCAATTATATTTTGTTCCATGGATGTAAGGCCCCAATTCACCAAGCAAGGTCACCTTACTCACCCGTACTATCCGCTTTGGGTCCAGACCACGAAGCAGGACCCTCACGGATTTCTTGGGAAATCATTTCCCAATTTGCGTCCCGCATGTCTTGAACTCTTGACATCCTCAAGTTATTGAGACATGCTAACCAATTGAATTGGGGCCTTACAATAAAACGCACATTTTTTTGTAAGGCCCCAGACCACAAAGCAGGGTCACCTTACTCACCCGTATTGTCCGCTTTAGGTTCAGACCACGAAACAGGACCCTCACGGATTTCTCGGGAAATCATTTCCCAATTCGCGTCCCGCATGTCTCGAACCCTTAACTTCCTCAAGTTGTTGAGACATGCTAACCAATTGATGCGTACGGACAAGAGGAAACGTAGCTTGGAAATTGAAGGGGCTGAAAACGCAAAGGACAGAAACAAAGTTGATGAATGACAACTTCTGAAACCTAGACCCGAAGCCTAAAGAGACTCGAACCCAAAGGTATTGGACCTTGACCCTACGAATAAGAATTCGAGAACCTAAGGTATAGCAATGGTGGATGGTGAAGAAGGAGGCACCACAAGGAAGAAGACCTTAATAAGCCTAGTAGAGAGGGAACCCAATAGAAAGGCACACTCAAATTCTGAAATTCAAAACTGATCTATTCATCAATAGCGTTTACAAGGTATTTATAATAATACCTAGCACTTAAGCCCATAAACAAGTGGGCTGGAATTAACACCAATAGAAAATAAGACTAAACCCAATTTCATGCCTAAACCTAATTACATAAAATAAATAGTCCAAAACACAGCAAGACTCAAACGTGGGCTATCCAAACACTTAGCCCATCTTATTGTTAAGCTAAAATAAGACAGTAAACCATGCACATGTCGTTTGGGCTTCCAAGTAAGTATAGATGTCTTGGGACTCTTCATGGAAGCTTCCTTGACACTTCAATGATGCCGGAGCTTGTTGCATTAATGAGGCCAAGGCTTGTTGCATCTTCTTAGCTCGAGCTCGGGTAATTGGACCTCCTTAAATGACCAATGGATCCTTAGCATCACGAACATCACGAGCAAGTGGATCTCCATCACTAATTGTCCCGCATGTCTCGAACCCTTGACTTCCTCAAGTTGTTGAGACATGCTAACCAATTGTCCTAGGACAATTGGTTAGCATGTCTCAACAACTTGAGAAAGTCAAGGGTTCGAGACATGCGGGACGCGAATTGGGAAATGATTTCCCAAGAAATCTGTGAGGGTCCTGCTTCGTGGTCTGGACCCAAAGCGGATAGTACGGGTGAGTAAAGTGACCCTGCGTTGTGGTCTGGGACCTTACAATGGACTCCTCATTCTTATTAATATCACGTTCTTCTAATTGATCTCTAACTTCCTTATCTTGAGATGGATCAACTATAGGTTCATCAAAAATCTCTACTTTATCATCAATATTGGTTCTACTAGAGGTATTTGACTCATCAAATATCGCATGAATTGACTCTTTTACAACAAGTGTTCTGTTATTGAAAATTCTATATGCCTTAGAATTTGAAGAATAACCAAGAAAAATGCCTTCATCACTTTTTGCATCAAATTTCCTAAGTTATCTTTTTCATTATTCAAAACAAAACATTTACATCCAAATGGATGAAAATAGCTTATGTTAGGCCTTTTTCCTTTATGAAGTTCATAGAGAGTTTTCTTTAAAATAGGCTTAACCATAGCTCTATTTATAACATAGCAAGCATTGTTTATGGCTTCAGCCCAAAAATATTTAGGTAAATTATTTTCACAAAGCATGGTTCTAGCCATTTCTTCTAAGGTTCTATTTCTCCTTTTAACTACCCCATTTTGTTGAGAAATTCTAGGAGCTGAAAAGTTATGGCTAATACCATTTTCATTACAATATGTATCAAAACCAAGATTTTCAAATTCTTTTCCATGATCACTCCTAATGCTTGTAATAGAGTAACCTTTTTCATTTTGAACAAGCTTTGAAAAAATAATGAATTTATCTAAGGCTTCATTTTTCACACTTAAAAAGAACACTCATGTAAACCTAGTGTAATCATCAACTATGACAAATCCATAGTGTTTTCCTCCTAAACTAGTGGTTCTAGTTGCTCCAAAGAGATCTAAGTGGAGGAGTTGAAGTGACCTAGAGGTAGGCAGTAACACAATTTTTAGACTTAAATGATATTCTTTTGTGTTTTCCTCTTACACATGCCTCACAAACTTTATCATTTTCAAATTGAAGTTTAGGCAAACTTACCACTAAGTCTCCTTTAACTAATTTAGATAAAACATGGATACTAGCATGACCTAGTCTTCTATGCCATAACCAAGGTTCATCTTCTCTAGTGGCCATAAGGCATACATTTTTGCTATTTATTTCATCTAAATTAACAATATAAATGTTTCCTTGTCTATGTCCAATAAAAAGAATTTGATTAGTTTTAGCATTAACAACACTGCAACATAAAGCATCAAACACAACTTGAAAACCTCTATCACACAATTGACTAATACTAAGCAAATTATGTTTTAAACCTCTAACATACAAAACATTCTCAATAGTTTAGGAAGAGTTGCCAATGAAGCCAATTCCTTCGATTTGTCCTTTGGAGTTGTCTCCAAATGTGACTTCTCCACCACTTTTAGGCTTTAAGAACTTGAATTGGCTCTTGTCATCGGTCATGTGTCTTGAGCATCCGCTATCAAGATACCAATGTTCTTTGGATCTTGCCTTGTAGCAATGCTCTTCCTCCTTTTCATCTTCAATGGCCAAAAAGCAAAGGTTGTCTACTTCATTTTCAACATTTTCTTCATCGGAGCAATCACTATCACTCCATGTCACCATCATTGCCTTCTTCTTTAGTTTCTTCTCATTTTGCTTTCTATAAAATGGACAATCAAATTTAATATGACCAGGTTTTTTACATTCATAACAAATAATTTGGTCCTTTTCTTTCCTACTTGTTTCACCTTTGTTAAAATCTCTCCTAGAGGGTCTCCTAGAGTTTCCACTAGCTCTCATCCTCATAAATCTATTGAACCTTTTTGCAAACATGGCCATTTCTAAATCCTCATCATCACCACTCTCATCATGATCATCTTTTGATTCCTCAATTGTGGTGGATTTTAAAGCTACTCCAACTTTCCTACGAGGATCTTGATTTCTCTTGATTTTCTTCTCATAAGTGAGTAGAGATCCCATGGGTTCATCTAGTGAAAGAATATGGGGATCCTTTGATTCCTCGATAGTTGTAACTTTAGCTTCCCATGATTTAGGTAAACTATTAAGGATCTTTTTCACCATTTCTACATTAGAGTATGTTTTTCCTAAGGCTTTAAGACCATTTATAATGTCAGTGAACCTAGTAAACATGTCACTAATAGATTCATCATTCTTCATTTTGAATAATTCATAATCTTGAGTGAGCATGCCTACCTTAGTTTCTTTAACTTGTATGGTTTCCTCATGAGTGACAGCTAGTTTATTCCAAATTTGCTTAGCATTTTCACATTGTGAAACTCTATTGTATTCATTTGGTCCTAATGCACAAAATAGTGTGTGCATTGCCTTAGCATTCAATTGTGCCATTCTAATATCATTTGTGTCCCATTCATCCTCTTTCTTTGACACCTCCTCCCCATCTACTTTCTTAATAGGAACTAAAGGACCTTTAACTATAATTCTCCACACTTCATAATCATTAGCTTGAATGAATAACATCATCCTTGTCTTCCAATATGCATAATGTTCACCATCGAAGAGTGATGGCCTAACCGTAGAGTGTCCCTCTCCTACCAAAAGTGTAGATACACTAGTTTGAGCCATCTAGATTGTTTTTACTCGAAGGAAATTACTCCTAATCGATTCTCGAGTCCAAGCTCTGATACCAATTGTTAGCTCTACCGAGAGGGGGTGAATCGGTTTTTCCACTAAATTTTGGTTTTTCTAACACTTCATGCACCAATTAAACAAATAATGTAGAAATAAAATAAATGCAGTAAATAAGTAAGGGAAAGAGAAGAAAACACAGATTTATAGAGGTTTGGCCAATCTCTTGCCTACGTCCTCTCTCCTTGATCCTCTTGTCAAGGGATTGATTCCACTTTTCCTTTGGAATTCTTACAAACCACTTCAAGGTGTGGTGAGATCTCTTACACTTTCTCTTGATGGCTTAGAAACAACCTTTTAAGTCTATCCCCTTACAATGCTACCCTCACTCTTACAATAATAACCTCACAAGGTTTGATCACACCTTTAAGAATCAGCAATTTGAGTGAGTGGGTGATGAACAATGTAATTTCTAACAAATGGTATAAGGAGAAAATCTTTATGGTAGGATTTCTTTCTTGAATGAATGAGAGTTTCTTCAGTGCTTGTTCTGCCTTCAATCTTCATAAATGCCTCTATTTATAGTCCACCAAACATTGGAATGGTTGTTGAAGCATTTAATGCAAATCCTCCCATTGAAACCCTCAAAAACTAGCAGTTGGAGTCAGGTTTCGTGCAAAGGGATAGATCCCTTTACCAAACGGATCGATTCCTTTTCTCCAAATTGCTTTCCAACTTGTTCCAGGATGCCTTCCAAAATTTATGCCATTTTGGGATCGATCCTTCTACAATAGGGATCGATCCCTTTTCTCCAGATTGCTTTCCTGCACTTCTTTGGCTGCAATTTGAGACAGTCTATGGCTTTTTGTGATTCTAAGTCAATTCAAAAACTTCTAACACTTTTCTAAGAATATTTACTGACTTTTTCAATTGAAATCACAATCCAAAACTTTGTTTAAAATATTTTCTATCATTGAGTTCATTTAAAGCAAATTTACTTTGTAGAAAAAATCATTTTTAAGCTTACTTGAGTTTTTTCATTTCAAAATATTTGTCAATTTAAAGCTAACACAATCAAACCCCAAAGGTTTTCTTGCTCCCCAAGAAACCTTCAAAAGCCTTACTTTCACATAAAGACTACCTTGTTTCGCAAGCCACCGTTCCCTCTCATTTCTTACCTGATATGATGATATTTTTTTAATTTTATATGTGCTAATATATTCTCTATATTGATGTTTTATGCCAAAAATAGCTTACTAATGTTTATTATATGTTTTAGGTATTAAATATCAAAGTTGGAACTAAAAAGAGCAAAGTGTAGTATTTTCTGTCTAGCTTGAAAGATTACTGAATTTGACCAACTTAAAGATATGATCTCAAGAAGTGGCCTTCATGAAGTTGTAGAGGACTTCTCAAGGTTTCCGGAATGTACAAGATAGTGAAAGTAGGAGTTCGTTTGTTGGGTCAAACATCTGGACAAAATCAGTACAACATTCTGGTCAGAAAAACAAGATTGAGACGAAATTCCAACAAAGCAAGTTCAAGACAAGATTTTGTTGAGACAAGATAATTTTTTAATTTTATTATGTCTTAGATCTATAATTAATTAATAAATATAGGCCTTAGGAATTTTACTTAGAAAATAATTGTAAAAGATGATGAGATAAAGTTAAGAGTTTGACTAGTCAAATTACTTGTTTCCCAAGAAAACTCTTATCTGAATCTCACATTGCTTAGGAAAGTCTTTTAAACTCTTCCTTAGGCCTATATAAAGAGCACAACGCTCTCATAAACAACATCCCTCACATGCCTCACATCCCTATTCCCTTTTTAGTCTTGTAGGATTTTCTTTAGGATTTTTAATAAAAATTTTATTTTTCTTTATTTTTTATTTAGTTGCTGATTTCTATAATAAGTTTAGCATAAATATTTTATTTTTCTTTTCTTTCTTACACTTGCTGATTTCTTATTGTTGTTTTATAAAATTGTTTTCTTTTTTATTTTTTAACTATTTCTTTCTTGATTTTTTTTAGACTTTGTGATTTCTAGTTTTGTTAGAATCATATTAGATCATAATCTTGATTACAGATTTCTTGTTTGATATTATTAAACATTGATAGTTTAATTGTTTATTGCATGATAATTGTCTTCTTTATAATATTAAACCTAAATTTTATGATCTTGAATATGACTAGTGAGTATGTTTCTTATTCAGTTATGAGGTAAATTGATTGTTCTTGGGAAAAAGAATGTTGTGAGATTTTGAGCTTATAATATAATTGTTGATTAAGTATCCAAAATTCTCTGAGCACATTTGCATGATTATTTGCTTAATTAGATAGTAGGGCTCGCTATTTAATTTAATTAAATAATCTACTACCAGATTATAAACATAAGCCCGTAACTACTTATGGAGTTAATCACTAGGGATGAAGGAGAATTGAGGTTTAGATTAAATGAACTGAGCTTATGTGTTTGTTATCTAATGTCAACCCATATCTTTCTAGTTGTTAATGCTACTACAACTTATATCTAGAGAGCTTGTTCTAGGTAGGTTAAGTAGTTAGAGATTAGTTAAAGAGCTCGTTTTAACTAACGACTCAATAAGAGAAGATGGCGTAACAGAGCTTATTGTTATGCTATGGTTGATTATTTAATTGACAAAAATATTTTGTAATCAATGATTAACATTTAAATCCAAGAATAATTAATTGCCTTGTAACTGAGCTTTTTGATATTTATTTTTGATATCTAATAATCTTTGCTTTCTCTCTTTTAGACATAGCTTACAAAACTTCAAAACCCTCATATTTCTTCTTCTTTCCCTAAACCCAGAGATTAGATTTTTAATTTAATAATTAACTTAAATGATTTAGTCTCTGTGGGTTCGACCCTTGCTCCACTATCCACATAGTATAGTTAGGAAAGTTTTTTTTGGTGACTAACAACACTCATCATTACCACACAAGTTATTACCAAAACTAGCTTGTTTTCTCAAAAGTTGCCTTGTTCTCCAAGTAAACCTCTTATTGTCACTTAGACTTTTTATTATTCTTCATTGTTTGTTTACTTTAGTAAAAAAAAGTAAAAAAAGAAAGAAAAGAAAATCAATTCAAGAGGTGATTCGTTATATCGTGCGTAACAAGTGCAACATCAAAGGCAATCGTAGAGGTGTGCTTCATCAAAATCTTGAGGTAGTCATTCTTTCTTGAGCTTTGAGATTTTTTTTGCCTAAATCTGAAAATTTCTATTTACCTTTTTACCCTACTTCTCAAAATTACCTTTTGACCCTACCACCTAAAAAAAACCAAACTACCCCACCTTTGGCTGAACCTAACCCTAACCAAACACCCCAAAACACCCATATTTCCTTTAAGGTTGAGATTCATTTAGGTCTTCTTGAGTCTTAGTTAATCTTGTTGAGCCATCATTATTTTTGTTTTCCCTTGATTAAAGTCTTGTACTCATCTTGGTTGATAGTTGGATTCCATAAGTTGATTTTTGATTGAGTCTTGAGTTCAATATAGAACCTATAGAGAAAAGTTGTGTGAGGGAAAAAGGCAAGAGTGTGTGAGTAGCATTAGTAGAGAAAAGCCATATTAAAATTGAGTGAAACACGAGTGTGAGTGTTACATTCTTGTGTGTATTTGAGTGTAAACAAGTGACGTCATACTTGTGAGGTCCTTTTCTTTTACTAACGTTTCTTGCAGGTTTTAATCATGTCTTCTAATAATGAAAAGCTTGATTTGAGTAAGATTGAGATCATGCTTCAAGCCATGCAACAACTTTTGAGAATAGAGTCGAAGTTGGGTAAATATGATAAGTTAGAGCAACATGATGCTACTCTAGCTAAGGTAAACCAAGGTAATACCTTTCATGCACCTGGTATTCTTGCTAATAATAAGTTGGATAGCAACTACATAGAAGAATCCAATAGTGATTCTATGCTAACATTAGAAGATGATGAGGATAGTATGGAATTACCTATGGATGGAAAGGTATTTGTAGCATGTCAAGCTTTAAGTGTGCTTGTGAAAGATAAGGATCAATTAAGATTAAAAGAGAGTGAGGATAAAATAGTGAGTGAAGCTGAAGTTAAAAAAAAAAAGAGAAAACAATCGAGTCTGAATGTGATGCTTCAAGCATAAGTATTGGAGTTGTTTTAATGCAGGAGAAGCGCCCCATTGCTTTCTTCAGTGAGAAGTTAAGTGGAGCTACCCTTAACTATTCCACGTACGATAAAGAGATGTATACATTAGTGAGGACCTTTGAAACATGGCAACATTATTTATGGCCCAAGGAATTCATCATCCATATTGATCATGAGCCCTTGAAGCATTTGAAGGGACAAAGCAAGCTGAACAAGCGTCATGCCAAGTGGATAGAGTTCGTTGAGACATTCCCATATGTGATCAAATATAAACAAGGTCAAGAAAATGTCGTGGCTGATGCATTGTCTCAAAGGTTCTCTAAGATGGCTCACTTCATTGCTTGTCATAAGACGGATGATGCAAGCAACATTGCTGATTTATTCTTTAAATAAATTGTTCGTCTACATGGTTTTCCAAGGACCATTGTTTTCTAACAGTGATGTGAAGTTCCTTAGCTACGTTTGGAAAAATTTGTGGGGAAAGTTGGGAACAAAGTTGTTGTTTTCAACTACTTGTCATCCACAAACCAATGGTCAAACTGAAGTAGTCAATCGTACTTTGTTTACTTTGTTGAGGTCCATTATTCAAAAGAATTTGAAGAATTGGGAAGATTGTTTGCCTCATGTGGAGTTTGCTTACAATAGAAGTGTGCATTCTACTACTAGTTATTCTCTATTTGAAGTTGTCTATGGTTTTAATCCACTCACTCCATTGAAACTTTTACCACTACCTATTGAGGAGAGAGCTAGTTTGGATGGGGAAAAGAAAGCTGATTTTGTTAAGGAACTGCATGAGAAGGTACGTCAAAACATTGAGAAGAAGACTGAGCAATATGCTACTCGAGCCAACAAGCATCGCAAGAAAGTTATCTTTGAACATGGTGATTGGGTTTGGGTACATATGCATAAAGAGAGATCTCCTGCTCAATTTCGAGGAGATGGACCATTCCAAGTGATTGAGAAGATCAATGACAATGCTTATAAGTTGGATCTTCCAGGTGAGTATAATGTTAGTGCTACATTTAATGTTTCTGATCTTTCTTCCTTTGATATTGATATAGGTGATTCTGATTTGAGAACAAATCCTTTCGAGGAGAGGGGGAATGATGGAGGCCCATCAAGCTCACAAAGTCCAAGTCATGTTAGTGGTGATCATCATCCTTTAAGTTGCTCTAATACCATTAAAACTGTAACAATCCACAGTACAGTAAAATAACATATTTTTTACATAATGTATAGTTAGGCTGTCTGCGATGCCTTTCACACTTGATCATTAACAGTAATAAATGGTAAACATTTATTCAATAAAATTTGGAATATAAAAATTTTTATAGTATTCCATACACTTCACATCCCCTGTTTCTATTTTGCAATAATATAGTACTGTATACAAGTGTCTGAATATATAAGAAAAGTGATTGTACCTTAAATTTCAATGCTCTTTGTCTTAGTGGGCTACTCGCAACTATATTTGTCCAAGGAAGCCATCAAATAATCCCTGTAATAAATCTGGAAAATTTGAAAGTAAAGGGGTGAGCGAACCACATGCTCAGTAAAGGAGTCGAATGCTGCTTGATATAATGAAATCTATATGCTGAAAAATATTTAATTTTTCATAAATCTAAATGGAATAAATCATTTAATTTCCACCACTTCGGTAACAGTTCAAAACACATGACAGTCTCAGTGATCAAACAATACAGTGAACTGTAGAAATAAAACTGTAGAAATAGTAATCAGTCACTTTCAGTACAGTAGTTTATAAATATCCAAAATCGTTGGATAAACAATTCAGTAATTATTTCTATATTAGAAATAATTTTAATAATATCCTTTTTCAATAAACAGTGACTGTTAGTGTAGTTTAGTAAACAGTAATCAGTACGATACAGTTCAGTAAACAATATTTATCAATACGGTACAGTTCAATAAACAATATTTCTTAGTACTGTATAATTCAGTAAAACAGTATTTCCCAGTACAGTACAGTTCAGTAAAACAATATTTTGGTACGGTTCAGTTTAGTAAACAGTAATTCACAATGCAGTATAATAAAACAGGATACAGTAAATCCTTTTAGTAAATAGAAATCAGTAAGTTGAGACTAGGCATCACCCTACATCATATCATGCTATCATCGTCCACTAAAGGGCACAATAATCATCCCCGAAGGGACACAATAACAGCTTACAGTGAGATCTATGGCCATGATCTACACGGGGTCCTCGGTGTACACTTGCCAGGTGACATCCGAGACCATTGATGATTGGTGAGTCAATCAGTCACGTGACAGTAACGGTAACAGTAACAGTAACAATAGTAAGCATGAATCTCGGGGCCTAAATCTCAAAACAGTATAAAAACCGTACCACAGCCTTTAAATGAGTAAATGGGGTGAGTGAACCACCTACTCATTAAATGAGTCGTATGCTGCTTGATACAATGAAATCTATATGCTGGAAAATATTTAATTTTCCATAAATCTAAATGGAATAAATCATTTAATTTCCACCACTTCAGTACCAGTTCAAAACATGTGACAGTCTCAGTGATCAAACAGTACAGTGAACTGTAGATATAAAACTGTAGAAACAGCAATCAGTCACTTTCAGTATAGTAGTTTATAAATATCTAAAATCGTTGGATAAACAATTCAGTAATTATTTCTATATTAGAAATAATTTTCATAATATCCTTTTTCAATAAACAATGATTGCCAGTGCAGTTCAGTAAACAGTATTTCTTAGTACCGTATAGTTAAGTAAAACAATGTTTCCCAGTACAGTACAGTTCAGTAAAACAGTATTTTCCAGTATAGTACAGTTCAATAAAACAGTATTTTGGTATGGTTCAATTCAATAAACAATAATTCACAATGCAGTACAGTAAAACAGTATTCAAAAAATCCATTCAGTTAACAGAAATCAGTAAATTGAGACTAGGCATCACCCTACATCATATCATGCTATCATCGTCCACTAAGGGACAGAATCATCCCCGAAGGGACACAGTAACAGTATACAGTGAGATCTATGGCCATGATCTATAGGGGGTCCTTGGTGTACACTTGCCAGGTGACATCCGGGACCGCTGATGATTGGCGAGTCAATCAGCCACATGACAGTAACGGTAACAGTAACAGTAATAGTAACAGTAGTAAGCATGAATCTCGGGGCCTAAGTCTCAAAACAGTAAAAAAATCGTACCACAGCCTTTATGGATCATATCAAAATAATTTGAAATATTTTATGTTTATCCATAGGGCTCTCATATTTGCATATCTCATCACCTTTATGGAATTTATAAAATAAATAAGATCAGTATTTAGTTCCATAAAGGTATAAAATCATTTCTTTTCCAATAAAAATATCTTGAAGGAAATCCTATAAATTAAATCATTTATTTAAGTAATTATTTCTAAAAAGGTATTTATTTCTCATTTTCACATACCGTAAAATCAGTTGGTAAATATTCATGTATTAAGGGAGAACACAATAAATATTCATTTTGAATATTTAATATCATATAAAACATAATTAATTTCTCACTTTAATGAAAATATAAAGCATGAATATTAATTTTATAACTTTCTCATAATTTTCAATTTATGAAAAATTGGTGGAAATTATATTCAACATTTCCCATTTAAATCATTTCATGCATCTAAAATATTTTATAATATTTTAGAATACTTTTGGAAATTTTCTGACAGCATAACGGCTGCGGATTCCTAACCTCCTGCACACAATTCATAGTATATAAACCAGCTTATCAACCATAATTTTGCATGTTTTCAAACCAAATTGATAAGTGTCGTCAGTCACAAAAAATAAAATTTTCTAACTCTACTATGTAGATAGCGGAGCAAGGGTCGAACCCACAAAGACTGAATTTTTTAAGTTAATTATTAAATTAAAAATCTAATCTTAGGGTTTAGGGAAAGAAGAAGTTTGGGGGTTTTATAAACTATTCCAAAATAAAGAAAACAAGAATTATTAAATATAAAAAAACAAATAGCAAAAAGCTTCAGTTACGAGGCAATCAATCATTCTTGGATTTTGATGTTGATCATTGATTACAAAATATCACTGTCAATTAAATAGTCAACCGTAGCATAACAACAAGCTCTGTTACACCATCTTTCCTTACTGAGTCGTTAGTTAAAACAAGCTCTTTAACTAATCTCTAACTACTTAACCCACCTAGAACATGCTCTCTAGATATAAGTTGTAGTAGCATTAACAACAAGAAAGATATGGGTTGACATTAGATAACAAACACATAAGCTTGGTTCATTTAATCTAAACCTTAATTCTCCTCCATCCCTAGTGATTAACTCCACAAGCAATTACGGACTTATGTTTTTAATCTGGCGGTAGATTATTTAATTTAACTAAATAGTGTGCACCCTATCTAATCAAACAAAAAATCATTATAATGTGCTCAGAGAATCTTGGATACTTAATCAACAATTATATAATAGGTTCAAGAATCTCACAAGATGCTTTTCCCAAGAATAATCAATTTACCTCATAATTGAATAAGAAAACTACTCACTAGTCATATTCAAGATCATAAAATTCAAGTTTAATATTATAAAGATTACAAATATCATGCAAGAAACAATCAAAGAAGCAATCTTTAATAATATAAAATCAGAATTAATAATCAAGATTATAAACTAGCAAGCAAGAACACAAACAATATAAATTTAAATAAAGAAAACAAATTCAGAAATAATAATAATAATAATAATAATAATAATAATAATAATAAAGAAATCAGCAACTAATTAAAAATAAAGAAAAGATAAAATTTTATTAAAAACCCTAAAGAAAATCCTACAAGACTAAAAGAGAAGAGGGAAGAGAGGGATTTGAAGGATTTGAGGACTAAGAGGGATAAGAGTGATGTTGTTTATGAGAGCCTTCTGCTCTTTATATAGGCCTAAGGAAGAGTTTAAAAGACTTTCCTAAGCAATGTGTGATTCAGATAAGAGTTTACTTGGAAAACAAGTAATTTGACTAGGCAAACTCTTACCTTTATCTCATCATCTTTTTACAATTATTTTCTAAGTAAAATTCCTAAGGCCTATTTTTATTAATTAATTACAGATCTAAGACAAAATAAAATTAAGAAGTTATCTTCTCTCAACAAAATCTGGTCTTAAACTTGCTTTGTTGGAATTTCTTCTCAATCTCGTTTTTCTGCCCAGAATTTCGTACTGATTTTGTCCAGATGTTTGACCCACCAAATGAACTCCGATGTTTGCGATCTTGTGCATTCTGGAAACCTTAAGAAGTCCTCTACAACGTTCACGAAGGCCACTTCTTGAGATCAAGTCATTAAATTGGTCAAAAATGTCAATCTTTCAAGCTGGACAGAAAATACTGCACTTTGTTCCTTTTAGCTCCTTTTTATTCCAACTTTGATATTTAATACCTAAAACATAAAATAAACATTAGTAAGCTCTTTTAGGTATAAAACATCAATAAAGAAAATATATTAGCACATATAAAATTCCCAAAATATCATCCTATCAAATTCCCCCACACTTCTTAGCTTTTGCTAGTCCTCTGGCAAACCTTAGGTAACTAATTCCTAAAGAACTAAATCCTAAAATCCTAACTTACTTTCGTAGGAATCACGATTGCATTTAGCTTATGCAATAAGCCTTTAAACCCCTAGGTCACCCCTAGTGGACGAGTTGTGTCTCGTGAGGGCTTTCAGAAGATATACCCACAAATCTTTTACTTAAGACTCAATCCTAAAAATTCAAAATAAGACTCAAAAATTAAAAATTAAGACTCAAAACAAGATTAAGATCATGAAAATATTTTCAAATCTTTCAATTCTTAACTCATAACTTCAACAAGAGTCAAATAATCAAGTCAATCATATTCTAATCATTACTTCTCATATTCATGCATACTTCTAAATAAATTCATGCAAAATTCACAATCAACACAATTGAAACATATAACATCAACTTTGCAATTATCCATTTTACATTACCACAAACAAATTCAATAGATCAAGAATTTTTTTTTTCTATTTTCTCTTCCTTCTTTTTCTTTTTTTTTTCTTTTGAGGTTTCAATAATGGTTTCCCTAAGTACTTACTTGCCTTTTTACGCGAATGTTAATATTTGTGATACCAACACCCGGTTACTCAATAAGTAAGCCCTCTTTTGGAGTGCTTTGCATACTCATATTTTAAGTCACTTCAAGAATTTAATCAACAAGATCGAGTAACTCAAAACATTGGAGTAGAATTTAAAGCTTTCAACCTCTATTTTTCTTCTCTTTTATGTTTTTTTTTGTTCTTGTCTATTTATCCTTGGCTTATACCAACTTCAATGAACTAATCACATTATCAATATCATATAAGCAATCATATTTAATCATGAGCTCACATAAATTCTTTAGAAAGTATTCACTTCAACAATAATAACAATCAAAATAGTCTCAACTTTTCTATAAAACTTTGTTTAGTTTAGAATCAATCCTTAAAAGAAAGAAAACATATCATGATCTTTAAAACTCTAAAAAATTTGACACTTTTTTTTTCAAAAAAACAATTCCAGTTCCGAAAAAAAAACTCTATAGACTCATAAACCAATATTCCCCCCCACACTTAAATCTTATTTTGTCCTCAAAGTAAGTCTAGCATGCAAAGAAGAACAATAAAAAAACTCAAAAATTAAATGGTAATACAAGTAAAGGAAGAAATACTCCCTCATTTTACATCCTTGGGTTGCCTCCCAAGTAGTGCTTTTGTTTAATGTCGTTAGCTCGACTGCTCCACCTTCCATCATCCAATCCCAAACCTCAACCTTTTTATCGGTCTCTCAAGTTCATCATTCACAAGATTTTTGCTCATGGCTATTTCTAGCTCATCTTTAAGAACTTGCTTTTCATCACCTTTTAATTTCCTCTTGGAAGTGCATAGTTCCTTTAAAAACTTGGCATCGCAAAGCACTTGATCATTAATTTCATCAAGGAGAGGAATATTAACTTCCATTTTCCTAAATGTCTTCAAGGTCTCCTTGTCTTGCTCTTCATTTGTAGCTCTTGGAAACCTACCAAGAAAAGAAGAAGGGTAAGTAGAAGCATTAAAAGGAATTTGTTTATCACTTACCTCAGCTTTGAATTCCTTGATTTCAACATCCTCATAGTGCTTTATAAAATTGTCGAAATTCTCTCTCCCTTTTTGATGAGTGTCGTCAGTCACCAAAAATAAAATTTCCTAACTCTACTATGTAGATAGCGGAGCAATGGTCGAACCCACAAAGACTGAATTTTTTAAGTTAATTATTAAATTAAAAATCTAATCTTAGGATTTAGGGAAAGAAGAAGTTTGGGGGTTTTGTAAACTATTCCAAAATAAAGAAAACAAGAATTATTAAATTTAAAAAAACAAATAGCAGAAAGCTTCGGTGACGAGGCAATCAATCATTCTTGGATTTTGATGTTGATCATTGATTACAAAATATCACTGTCAATTAAATAGTCAACCGTAGCATAACAACAAGCTCTGTTACACCATCTTTCCTTACGGAGTCGTTAGTTAAAACAAGCTCTTTAACTAATCTCTAACTACTTAACCTACCTAGAACAAGCTCTCTAAATAAAGTTCTAGTAGCATTGACAACAAGAAAGATATGGGTTGACATTAGATAACAAACACATAAGCTCGGTTCATTTAATCTAAACCTTAATTCTCCTCCATCCCTAGTGATTAACTCTACAAGCAATTATGGACTTATGTTTTTAATCTGGCGGTAGATTATTTAATTTAACTAAATAGTGTGCACCCTATCTAATCAAACAAACAATCATTATAATGTGCTCAGAGAATCTTGGATACTTAGTCAACAATTATATAATAGGTTCAAGAATCTCACAACATGCTTTTCCCAAGAATAATCAATTTACCTCATAACTGAATATGAAAACTACTCACTAGTCATATTCAAGATCATAAAATTTAAGTTTAATATTATAAAGATTACAAATATCATGCAAGAAACAATCAAAGAAGCAATCTTTAATAATATAAAATTAGAATTACTAATCAAGATTATAAACTAGCAAGCAAGAACACACAAACAATATTAATTTAAATAAAGAAAACAAAATCATAATTAAAAATAATAAAGAAATCAGTAACTAATTAAAAATAAAGAAAATAAAATTTTCTTAAAAACCCTAAAGAAAATCCTACAAGACTAAAAGAGAGAAGAGGGAAGAGAGAGATTTGAAGGATTTGAGGGCTAAGAGGGATAAGAGGGATCTGTTTATGAGAGCCTTGTGCTCTTTATATAGGCCTAAGGAAGAGTTTAAAAGACTTTCCTAAGCAATGTGGGATTCAGATAAGAGTTTACTTGGGAAACAAGTAATTTGACTAGTCAAACTCTTACATTTATCTCATCATCTTTTTACAATTATTTTCTAAGTAAAATTCCTAAGGCCTATTCTTATTAATTAATTACAGATCTAAGACATAATAAAATTAAGAAATTATCTTCTCTCAACAAAATCTGGTCTTGAACTTGCTTTGTTGCAATTTCTTCTCAATCTCGTTTTTCTGCCAAGAATTTCGTACTGATTTTGTCCAGATGTTTGACCCACCAAATGAACTCCAATTTTTGCGATCTTGTGCATTCTGGAAACCTTAAGAAGTCCTCTACAACGTTCACGAAGGCCACTTCTTGAGATCAAGTCATTAAATTGGTCAAAAATGTCAATCTTTCAAGCTGGACAGAAAATACTGCACTTTGTTCCTTTTAGCTCCTTTTTATTCCAACTTTGATATTTAATACCTCAAACATAAAATAAACATTAGTAAGCTCTTTTAGGTATAAAACATCAATAAAGAAAATATATTAGCACATATAAAATTCCCAAAATATCATCCTATCAAATTCCCCCACACTTCTTAGCTTTTGCTAGTCCTCTAGCAAGCCTAAAGTAACTTCCTAAAGAACTAAATCCTAAAGTCCTAACTCACTTTCGTAGGAATCACGATTGCATTTAGCTTATGCAATAAGCCTTTAAACCCATAGGTCACCCCTAGTGGACGAGTTGTGTCTCGTGAGGGCTTTCAGAAGATATACCCACAAAATCTTTTACTCAAGACTTAATCCTAAAAATTCAAAATAAGACTCAAAAATTAAAAATTAAGACTCAAAACAAGATTAAGATCATAAACATATTTTCAAATCTTTCAATTCTTAACTCATAACTTCAACAAGAGTCAAATAATCAAGTCAATCATATTCTAATCATTACTTCTCATATTCATGCATACTTCTAAATAAATTCATGCAAAATTCACAATCAACACAATTGAAACATATAACATCAACTTTGCAATTATCCATTTTACATTACCACAAACAAAGTCAATAGATCAAGAATTTTTTTTCTATTTTCTCTTCCTTCTTTTTCTTTTTTTTTTCTTTTGAGGTTTCAATAATGGTTTTCCTAAGTACTTACTTGCCTTTTTACGCGAATGTTAATATTGGTGATACCAACACCCGGTTACTCAACAAGTAAGCCCTCTTTTAAAGTGCTTTGCATACTCATATTTTAAGTCACTTCAAGAATTTAATCAATAAGATCAAGTAACTCAAAACATTGGAGTAGAATTTAAAGCTTTCAACCTCTATTTTTCTTCTCTTTTTATGTTTTTTTTTGTTCTTGTCTATTTATCCTTGGCTTATACCAACTTCAATGAACTAATCACATTATCAATATCATATGAGCAATCATATTTAATCATGAACTCACATAAATTCTTTAGAAAGTATTCACTTCAACAATAATAACAATCAAAATACTCTCAACTTTCTTATAAAACTTTGTTTTAGTTTAGAATCAATCCTTAAAAGAAAGAAAACATATCATGATCTTTAAAACTCTAAAAAATTTGTCCCTTTTTTTTCAAAAAAAAATTCCAGTTCTGAAAAAAAAAACTCTATAGACTCATAAACCAATATTCCCCCCCACACTTAAATCTTACTTTGTCCTCAAAGTAAGTCTAGCATGCAAAGAAGAACAATAAAAAACTCAAAAATTAAATGGTAATACAAGTAAAGGAAGAAATACTCCCTCGTTTTACATCCTTAGGTTGCCTCCCAAGTAGCGCTTTTGTTTAATGTCGTTAGCTCGACCGCTCCACCTTCCATCATCCAATCCCAAACCTCAACCTTTTTATCGGTCTCTCGAGTTCATCATTCACAAGATTTTTGCTCACGGCTATTTCTAGCTCATCTTTAAGAACTTGCTTTTCATCACCTTTTAATTTCCTCTTGGAAGTGCATAGTTCCTCTAAAAACTTGGCATCGCAAAGCACTTGATCATTAATGTCATCAAGGAGAGGAATATTAACTTCCATTTTCCTAAATGTCTTCAAGGTCTCCTTGTCTTGCTCTTCATTTGTAGCTCTTGCAAACCTATCAGGAAAAGGAGAAGGGTAAGTAGAAGCATTAAAAGGAATTTGTTTATCACTTACCTCAGCTTTCAATTCCTTGATTTCAACATCCTCATAGTGCTTTATAAAATTGTCGAAATTCTCTCTCCCTTTTACATTGTGCATGTCAACAACTCCACCTTTAATATTGAAATCGGTTTCATCCTCCCTTTCTATAAAGTCATCGACATCTTCATGTGCACTTTCCTTGGAATCAATTTCCCTTTCACTTTTCAAGGTGATGTTAGTAACATTATCTCTTGGATTCTCCACAGGTTGAGAGGTCATAGCTTCAATGTTACTTAAAGAATTCAATATTTGACTCACATGGTGATCAATATTCTTAATATAAACATCAGCCTCTTGTGACAATTGTAAAGTTTTAATCTCAAGAGTCTTAACAATATCTTCAAGAGACATACCTGATTCTTGAGGTGGAGGCATACCTGAGTTTTGAGATGGAGCTTGATATGTATCTTGGAATGGCGCATTGTAAACCTCATATTGATTCCCATAACTAAAATTAGAATGATCCCACCATCCTTGATAGTAAGTATCATAGTGTGGTACATAATTATAGTATGGGTCATGATCATAGTATGGTTCATAAGCTTGCTCCATGGAGTCCTCTCACTTCTCGTCTTGGGAGGTAGTGGTGGTGGATGTTGTGGTGCTTGTGGCACTGCGCTTTGGATTGCTTGTATGTAGTCCTTTGTCTTTTGAAATTTGTGACTAGAATCCTTGTCAATCTTGCAATCCTTGAAAAGGAAAAGAAAAAAAATCAGACTTTAATTTAAAATAATTAACTTAAACAAAAATTCAATCCCCGGCAACGGCGCCAAAATTTGATGAGTGCCGTCAGTCACCAAAAATAAAATTTCCTAACTCTACTATGTAGATAGCGGAGCAAGGGTCGAACCCACAAAGACTGAATTTTTTAAGTTAATTATTAAATTAAAAATCTAATCTTAGGGTTTAGGGAAAGAAGAAGTTTGGGGGTTTTGTAAACTATTCCAAAATAAAGAAAACAAGAATTATTAAATATAAAAAAACAAATAGCAAAAAGCTTCAGTTACGAGACAATCAATCATTCTTGGATTTTGATGTTGATCATTGATTACAAAATATCACTGTCAATTAAATAGTCAACCGTAGCATAACAACAAGCTCTGTTACACCATCTTTCCTTACTGAGTCGTTAGTTAAAACAAGCTCTTTAACTAATCTCTAACTACTTAACCTACCTAGAACAAGCTCTCTAGATATAAGTTGTAGCAGCATTAACAACAAGAAAGATATGGGTTGACATTAGATAACAAACACATAAGCTCGGTTCATTTAATCTAAACCTTAATTCTCCTCCATCCCTAGTGATTAACTCCACAAGCAATTACGGACTTATGTTTTTAATCTGGCGGTAGATTATTTAATTTAACTAAATAGTGTGCACCCTATCTAATCAAACAAACAATCATTATAATGTGCTCAGAGAATCTTGGATACTTAGTCAACAATTATATAATAGGTTCAAGAATCTCACAACATGCTTCTCCCAAGAATAATCAATTTACCTCATAACTGAATAAGAAAACTACTCACTAGTCATATTCAAGATCATAAAATTTAAGTTTAATATTATAAAGATTACAAATATCATGCAAGAAACAATCAAAGAAGCAATCTGTAATGATATAAAATTAGAATTACTAATCAAGATTATAAACTAGCAAGCAAGAACACACAAACAATATTAATTTAAATAAAGAAAACAAAATCAAAATTAAAAATAGTAAAGAAATCAGCAACTAATTAAAAATAAAGAAAATAAAATTTTATTAAAAACCCTAAAGAAAATCCTACAATACTAAAAGAGAGAAGAGGGAAGAGAGGGATTTGAAGGATTCGAGTGCTAAGAGGGATAAGAGGGATCTGTTTATGAGAGCCTTGTGCTCTTTATATAGGCCTAAGGAAGAGTTTAAAAGACTTTCCTAAGTAATGTGGGATTCAGATAAGAGTTTACTTGGGAAACAAGTAATTTGACTAGTCAAACTCTTACCTTTATCTCATCATCTTTTTACAATTATTTTCTAAGTAAAATTCCTAAGGCCTATTCTTATCAATTAATTACAGATCTAAGACATAATAAAATTAAGAAATTATCTTCTCTCAACAAAATCTGGTCTTGAACTTGCTTTGTTGGAATTTCTTCTCAATCTCGTTTTTCTGCCAAGAATTTCGTACTGATTTTGTCCAGATGTTTGACCCACCAAATGAACTCCGATTTTTGCGATCTTGTGCATTCTGGAAACCTTAAGAAGTCCTCTACAACATTCACGAAGGCCACTTCTTGAGATCAAGTCATTAAATTGTTCAAAAATGTCAATCTTTCAAGCTGGACAGAAAATACTGCACTTTGTTCCTTTTAGCTCCTTTTTATTCCAACTTTTATATATAATACCTAAAACATAAAATAAACATTTGTAGGCTCTTTTAGGTATAGAACATCAATAAAGAAAATATATTAGCACATATAAAATTCCCAAAATATCATCCTATCACTTTTACATTGTGCATGTCAACAACTCCACCTTTAATATTAAAATCGGTTTCATCCTCCCTTTCTATAAAGTCATCGACATCTTCATCTGCACTTTCCTTGGAATCAATTTCCCTTTCACTTTTCAAGGTGATGTTAGTAACATTATCTCTTGGATTCTTCACAGATTGAGAGGTCATAGCTTCAATGTTACTTAAAGAATTCAATTTTTGACTCACATGGTGATCAATATTCTTGATATAAACATCAGCCTCTTGTGACAATTGTAAAGTTTTAATCTCAAGAGTCTTAACAATATCTTCAAGAGACATACCTGATTCTTGAGGTGGAGGCATACCTGAGTTTTGGGGTGGAGCTTGATATGTATCTTGGAATGGCACATTGTAAACCTCATATTGATTCCCATAACTAAAATTAGAATGATCCCACCATCCTTGATAGTAGGTATCATAGTGTGGTTCATAATTATAGTATGGGTTATGATCATAGTATGGTTCATGAGCTTGCTCCATGGAGTCCTCTCACTTCTCGTCTTGGGAGGTAGTGGTGGTGGATGTTGTGAGAACTCATTAAATTGTACTGTGCATGTACGGAATAATAAAAATATTTTAAATAGATAAATAAATAAAATTTTGATATTTTCTAAATATCGAAATTAAGATGGAATAGAATCGAAAATTTCGATATTGTACAATAGTGAAAATTAGTTTTCTCATGGAGTGGTCAAAGTGGATCAAATAAGCCATAATTTGGCTTAAGAAGCAATTTGAAGAAACGAATTTTTGAATGGAAAATGGGCTGAACCAAAAAAATTAGTATGCAATGGCAAAATGAGTAATTAAAGTGTCTCTAATGGGTAATTTGGACTTTAGATAAATGAAATCAGAATTTTATTAATTAAAATTAATATTTGGCCAATTAGAATAAGCCAACAGGTAGCCTTCATTTATTTCCTGCAGCTTGTTGCACCGTCTCACCATTTTTCTGGCTTCAGCTCACGGTTCTGCTTTCACCTCCACCGATTTCATGCTTTAGCTTCAAAATCACCATCCTCCCATCATCAAATTAGCTAAGATCTCTCTTAAAACCTTATCCTCACCTCCATGGCTGCTCATTTCTCAAAGAAATTCAGCAAAAAATCGCCAAATAGGGGTTCCCCTGCAGCTGACCAGTGGTCTGAACCAGGTAATTTCCAGCTAACGTTACATACATTAATCTTTGATTTATGGGGATGATTTGTAAGTATGTGATGCATATGCACATAATTTGGCATGAAAAACATGTAGCAAGTTGGTATGGCTGGATTTTTGCTGGTTAATGGTGATGGAATTTTGCTGGTTAATGGTGATGTTAATGGCTGAGAAGAAAACTTGCTATTACATGCGTGTATGGCGTAAATAGAGGAAGCAGAAAAATTTCTACTGTGTAGGTGTATGTGGCGTGGCTGACTTGAATAAGAGATAAATATGGAAAGGAAATTATATATATATATATATATATATATATAGGACATGCTATTGAATGATAATAATAATGTTAAGAAATAAAACATGGTATATTACAAGCATGAAGACCGAATAGAAAAAAAAAAGGTCTGACTAGAAAAAAAAAAGAAATCGATTGAAGTTAGACTGACCTGATTTTGTGGTCCGTTGATGCTGAAAATTTAAGAGTAAAATACTATTTAAAAGACATGGAACAGAAAGTAAGAGCTGGAACCGAAAATGAAAATAGAAAGAGATGTAGGGTGTTGACCGATTGTGGCAAAGGACTGAAAATGAACAGAATAAGGGGGACTAAATTGGTGTAGTGATCGGCCTTGACAAAGTGTGGCAAGAGAGTCAACAAAAGAGGCTGATGAGGCATGAAATGAGAAAGAAAATGGCTGACTTTGGCAGGGAAAGAAAGATTAAATTTATGAGAAAATGACTAGGAAGCAAATGGTCAATAAAGGAGGCTAATGAAACGTGAAAGGAGAAAGGAAAAAAAAAATTGGCTGAAAGTAAGTGTGGTGTGTCACGTGAAACGAGAAACAAGAAAAGGTGGTGAGTGACGTGAAGAGGGGAAGAAATGAGAGCTGAAATGTGTGCTATGTAGTCAATAATAAAAGTCAATAAAAAGGACTAAAATGAAGGCTGTTAGAGCATAAAATAAAATTTATAAAAGAATGAATATAGTCAATACATGTAGCTGCCGAATGGAGAAGAAATGAAAGAAATAAAAATATGCTATTTTATTTCTTAATTGATAGAAATATACAAGAAAAGGGCAGCTCATGCATTTATTATATTAACAAAAAAAATTTAAAACAATAAATTTATTTATTTAAAGGTCATTCAGCCATAGTAGGACGAGGGAGAAAGAAGAGGATGAAAAATAGTCATTTTAGCTATAAGCATATACTTACATCTGCATGTTGATGTGGACAATAGCTTAAAATAAAATGAAATTTTAGCTAATGATTGCGATAAATTTAATTGCAATCGGAAGCTCCACGTTCGAGAGGAGCACGAGATAATGCGATCTCAATACTCAGGTAAGGGAGGCATGTGCAACACTGTAAGGATATTCAGTCTGCATGTTTTTAATTATGAAATATTTTATGAAAATATTGTGATGATTCTTGGGTTGGAAATTTGTGATGATGTACTGGCTGGAATTATAAATTGTATTTTTCGTGCAGGAGGCTAGCTAATCGGCAGCCGTTATACTGCCGAAAAATTATCAAAAATTTCTAGAAAATTTCATAAAATCATAATAAATGATTTTATTTCATGAGAAACGATTTCCAACCACGAAAATCGAGAAAATGATTATTTTTCATAAAACATGAATATAACGAAATTTATTTTAAAATATTTATGTTTTCGAAATTGGTGATAATGAGATCACTAAAAATTTTCTCGATATATGAATTATATGTGAGATGAAATGGAAAATGAAAATGGGATAAAGAGAATATTTATAAAAGTTTTCTCAATATTCTCTCGATATATGAATTATACGTAATATGAAATGAAAGATGAAAAAGGGAAAAAGTGAATATGTTATAAATATTTTCTTAAATATTCACTTGATTTATTATATAACCTTTATGGTTTTAATTATGAAATGATTATTTTTTATAAATTCCATAAAGGTTTTCTAATGATGAAAAATAATGTTTTGAGACTAGATGGCAATCTTATCATGCTGATATGTGATATGTGACATGTGATATGTAATATGTGATATGTGATATGTGATATGTAGTCCCGGCCGACACCTGATCAGTGATCCGCCGAGGACAATTATAGACTATGGCCATAGATCTGACATGATTATTTATACCATGCGGGGTCTATAGCATGATCTGAGTAATGACCCAGTGGACGGGCTGGGCGTGTGTGCCTAAGTCTCCATATGTAAAAATGTTTTACATGATAAGTGATATGTGAAATGTAAATGTTTTACATGATATGTGACAAGTTAAATGAAAGAGATGTACAGCATTTTACAAAATGCTCATTTCAGTACTGAATTTAGTACTACGAGATGATTTCATATGCTATGTGATACGAATATGTAATATGTTTTCAAAAGAAAAAAGAGGTTAGAAGTCTAATATTCTTACTATGATTTTCAATTGAATATTAGACTATATGTGACATGAATATGTGATATGTTTTTCCAAAAAGGAAAAGAGGAGGAAAATAAATCGAATATTCTTATTTTAGCTTTTAAATTGAATATTAGATTTAAATGATATATATATTATACGAAAAGAATTTAATAGCGGATTTTACTATTTAAAGTACTGTACTAATTATGGTTGTACAGTAAAACATGAAATGAGATTTAAATGAGAATGATGAGAATTTAACTAATATTCTTTTCAAAGGATATATGAATATTAGTTTTTTTATTTAAATGCTTTATTTTATAAAACCATTATTTTGAAGAGAATATGAAAATGATATGAAATGAAAAGGTAAAAGGATATAAATTTCAAACGAAAAGAAATTTATTACTCTCTACAGTTGCTTCTAGGCTCCGGGACAAGATAGGTATTTCAAAATACCTATCTTACTCCATCTGGATCCCTAGCCGACTGTAGTATCCTTCCTACATGCGAGCCTAGAGCCCCATAGGAAAAATGAAAAAGTTTTTCAGCATATAGGAAGCTGAATATCAAGTATGCATATAATTCCCTTACTGAACCATAGTTTGCTCACCCCTTAATTTTAACATTTCAGGTTTTTGAAGACTAAGAGTTTGACACCTAAGGGATTTCGGCTGCGCATTTGGGGACGATGCGACAGCTTGATTTATTTAATAAGGTATGATCATTTATTTTATGTATTTAGACTTATCGACAGTACTACTTTCTTATGGAGTAAGATAGGGGATATTTCATATTATAATTTAATATGAAATTATTTGTATGTAAAAGAGAAGTAAAGTATCACAGACAGCCCAACCAAATAAGATGTATAGAATAAGGTGAAAAATAGGGTCACGGGCTGTGACAGATGTTGTAGTGCTTGTGCCACTGCGCTTTGGGTTGCTTGTATATAGTCCCTAATCTTTGGAAGTTTGTGACTAGAATCCTTGTCAGACAAGCAATCCCTAAAAAAGAAAAGGAAAAGAAAAAAAATTAGACTTTAAATTAAAATAACTAACCTAAACAAATTTCAGTCCCCGGCAATGGCGCCAAAATTTGATGAGTGTCGTCAGTCACCAAAAATAAAATTTTCTAACTCTACTATGTAGATAGCGGAGCAAGGGTCGAACCCACAAAGATTGAATTTTTTAAGTTAATTATTAAATTAAAAATCTAATCTTAGGGTTTAGGGAAAGAAGAAGTTTGGGGGTTTTGTAAACTATTCCAAAATAAAGAAAACAAGAATTATTAAATATAAAAAAACAAATAGCAAAAAGCTTCAGTTACGAGGCAATCAATCATTCTTGGATTTTGATGTTGATCATTGATTACAAAATATCACTGTCAATTAAATAGTCAACCGTAGCATAACAACAAGCTCTGTTACACCATCTTTCCTTACTGAGTCGTTAGTTAAAACAAGCTCTTTAAGTAATCTCTAACTACTTAATCTACCTAGAACATGCTCTCTAGATATAAGTTGTAGCAGCATTAACAACAAGAAAGATATGGGTTGACATTAGATAACATACACATAAGCTCGGTTCATTTAATCTAAACCTTAATTCTCCTCCATCCCTAGTGATTAACTCCACAAGCAATTACGGACTTATGTTTTTAATCTGACGGCAGATTATTTAATTTAACTAAATAGTGTGCACCCCATCTAATCAAACAAACAATCATTATAATGTGCTCAGAGAATCTTGGATATTTAATCAACAATTATATAATAGGTTCAAGAATCTCACAACATGCTTTTCCCAAGAATAATCAATTTACCTCATAACTGAATAAGAAAACTACTCACTAGTCATATTCAAGATCATAAAATTCAAGTTTAATATTATAAAGATTGCAAATATCATGCAAGAAACAATCAAAGAAGCAATCTTTAATAATATAAAATCAGAATTAATAATCAAGATTATAAACTAGCAAGCAAGAACACAAACAATATAAATTTAAATAAAGAAAACAAATTCAGAAATAATAATAATAATAATAATAATAATAATAATAATAATAAAGAAATCAACAACTAATTAAAAATAAAGAAAAAATAAAATTTTATTAAAAACCTTAAAGAAAATCCTACAAGACTAAAAGAGAAGAGGGAAGAGAGGGATTTGAAGGATTTGAGGGCTAAGAGGGATAAGAGGGATGTTGTTTATGAGAGCCTTCTGCTCTTTATATAGGCCTAAGGAAGAGTTTAAAAGACTTTCCTAAGCAATGTGGGATTCAGATAAGAGTTTACTTGAAAAACAAGTAATTTGACTGGGTAAACTCTTACCTTTATCTCATTATCTTTTTACAATTATTTTCTAAGTAAAATTCCTAAGGCCTATTTTTATTAATTAATTACAGATCTAAGACAAAATAAAATTAAGAAATTATCTTCTCTCAACAAAATCTGGTCTTAAACTTGCTTGGTTGGAATTTCTTCTCAATCTCGTTTTTCTGCCCAGAATTTCGTACTGATTTTGTCTAGATGTTTGACCCACCAAATGAACTCTGATTTTTGCGATCTTGTGCATTCTAGAAACCTTAAGAAGTCCTCTACAACTTTCATGAAGGTCACTTCTTGAGATCAGGTCGTTAAATTAGTCAAAAATGTCAATCTTTCAAACTCGACAGAAAATACTGCACTTTTCTCTTTTTCGCTTCTTTTTATTCCAACTTTGATATTTAATACCTAAAACATAAAATAAACATTAGTAAGCTCTTTTAGGCATAAAACATTAATAAAGCAAATATATTAGCACATATAAAATTCCCAAAATATCATCCTATCACAAATCATGCATCCAATATTCTCACAAAATTTAGCTTAAGAAAACATGCAATTCATTATATCACTACAACTCACACACTCCCCCTTACCTGTCTTATGAAACCGATCTTCCCGGTTACGTTAGTCGAAATCCGTCAACTCAGGCTGCAAAATAATTTTATAAAAAATTATTAATATTTTTTCCTCTTACTTTTAAGCCACTAACTTTCATAAAATGCAGCCACTAATGTCATAACATAAGCACAACCAGTATAAATTATACTGGTGCTAAAACTCAACTTCCTCATTTTTGCTTCTTTTTCAGTTCTAATTCCACCAATCCTTCTCTTTCAATTTCTATATTCATCTTTTATTATCAATCTATAAAATTCAGCATGAATTCATGCTTAACCAAGTCATGGCCGAAACCCTAATTTAGTGTCATCTTTGACTTTTCAATCTTTTCCATGATGTTTTGTTTCTAACTTATAAATTCTTGTCCACATGAGCTCCTCCTAATATTTTCCTGCATAAAATAGTAAAGTATTCATTTATTTTCATGTCAACCAAAGTCTCTCTTAAATGGCAAATTTTGATCTTCGACCATTTCCTGAATTTTTGTTCTCCATTCATCTTATTCCATTTCAAACTATTATTTCCTACCATTTTCGTGCAAAAATTGCATGTCTTTCATGAGATCACAATTCCACCTGAATTCTCCAAAAATGACAGATTTTTATTGAGCTAATATTATGGAAAACTAACTTCATAATATTTTTCTACACTTTGAAAACACTAGAAATCAAGTTTGAAATCAAAGGAAACTATCAATTTTCAACATGCTCTTACCCTTGGCCAAATGGTTGTGGCTCCATTTTCTGTTCACTCTTTCACGTCAGCCCTCCTTCTTCCTTATTTTCTTAGAAAGTTTTAAGGTGAAGGTAAGGTTTTTGAAGAAGGTTTACGCGATTATTTAATAAGAGATGAGATTTTTGATAAATAATATGCAAGAAACGTAAGCAAACAGAATGGAATTGAACAGTAAAATAGAAAACCATGGAGCAGCAGGGAAAGTCGGCGAAGAAGGATGCAAATTGCTGGAGTTTTAGTTCCATTTAATTTTCTATTCATTCATGTCATCTAATAATAGGTTGCCACTTAGCTACTTAGCCCATTTCTCATCATTTCATGTCTCACATTGCATTAAAAATGGATAGTAACCAGCAGCAAAAGGAACGGCTGTGAAGGCTTAATTTTTTGCTACTCGGTTTGACTAAGTTTCTTCTTCTTTTTGGTAGGCTTTTAACTAATAAAAATTAGCCATATATATATATATCAATTATATGGCATTTTATACTATAAATATTGTGGTTAAATTTCCTTTAATATTTTTTTTTCTAGCTGAACACTCACGGCAGCAAGGGTGGCGTATGGAGACTGATTTTCTACTCCACGTTTTTAACTTGTTTTGCCTTCTTTTTGGAGGCTTCAACCAATAGAATTTAACTATATTTCCAAATAAAAAATTCCCCTCCATTTAAATATTATTTGGCTATATTTTATACCATAAAAATTCGCAATTTAATGCCATTTAAATGGGTCTAGCCGAGCAGCACAATAACAATAAAGAAGTGGCGTGCAGCCCACATTTTCTACACATTTTGATTTATCTTCACTCTCTTTTATCTATCCCAACCAATCACAATTTATCACTTGTCCACTAAATCAATTCCCTTCTCTAGAAAATTTATTTCTTTTGTATTTTATGCCATTGGAATTGCATTTCAATTCCAAATTTTCAGATTTACTTTCTTTATTTATTCTATACCTTCATTTCATCCTTTAATATTTATTCACCTCTTATACGCCATATTATAAATCATAATTCCAATAATCTAAAAATCCAAGGTGGAAATCCATCTCTAATAATTATTTAATTTCACTTATTAATTTATTTTTACTATCAAGGATTTATAAAATATAGTGTACAGTACTATAAAATCGGGTCTCACAGTATACTAGATAGGTAACACCTATGAGAGATAGATGACTAGGCTAGAGTCAACAGTATTCGGAACGGAATGGAAAGCATATACCTGTAGGTAGCTACAGGGCCAACTGTCACCACACATTTACTTAATTCCCAAGAGAAAACAAAATAGTTTTGTAAGTCTTCAAAACCAAATAGAATAATATAAACGCACATTTATTTTCAGAGTCTGGGAGTGCCTAGATCTATATTAACCAGGGATTTACCACCCCAGAAATCAAAATATAAGTTTTGGGAACAAAGTTTCATTTCAAAACGTATTATTCAAAAAATAAACATTTCATTCAGTATATTCAGATAAATCCAAATAATTAGAAATATTATTTCAACTAATATCCAGAACAATAAATAATACATTTCATAAACCAGAGTGCATGAATGGCATCGGACCAATTTTAAAATATTCAAATATAAATAATTATTTCAGATATTAATAATTTAGAGATCATGCATATTCAAAAAGTGACATGTATATAAAACTATGCTTTATGCATAAATCCAATAACAAAAATAAGATTTTATTTACCTTCACTTCATACCTCATCGTATAAGGTCGATCTCAAATTTTTCGATACATTTCATAAATTATCAAATCGATATACAAAAATCAGCCACATAGTTGCAAATATTAATTCGTTCCACCAAAATTTGGCCATATACATATGGATATCAAATTTGATATGAGTCAATTATCTCTAAATATTTTCAACAGTTCAGTCCTATACTCTTTAACATATATCTCATTACTATAAATCAATTCTAGTACCTTCAGAATATATCCTTAAAATCAACTCTAAACTTATCATTGAAATAATTTATCTAAAAATCATGACATTTTCACTTCAAACCATTTATAAAAGTTTCAACAGCATAACTATTTTATAATCAGATCCTTCGGCAAGTTTAATTAGAACAAATCCATATAATCACAGTCCAGTTCATTATCCATAAATCCAAAAACAGTAAGCATTTCTTGGATCCATTATCAAATGATAATCATTCGAAAATAATCATCCTTGTAACCCATCAATTGCTAAATTTTCTTCCGTTTACGAAATCCATCACTAACTAAAATAGTAACCCTATATTCTAGGTACCAAAATAAAACTAATGAACATTTTCAGAAAATTTGGATAGGATAATCTTTATAGCTAGTTAGAAGTTGGGTGAGTTTGGAAGGATGCTTTAAAGCACCTCACTTGTCTCGATTCCCTAACTCTTTGTCTATAGAGAAACTTAAGCGAACAAACAGAGAAGGAATTCATACGTATTAAATCAAGCCATTCAATAATTCTAAATTCATATCGGTTAATATCAAAGCCAAATATCAGATTTAGAATCATATTCAACATTATATTCAGCATCAAACCATTTTAAATTTTCGACGTTCAAATATCAGGAATTCAAAAGTCATTCAAATCCAAATCAATTAAAATCATTTCAGAATTCAAAGTTTAGATATCAAGGTTTCAGAAATAATTATGATGCAAAACATAATATCCCTAAGTCTCTTATATATGATCTTATTGGTATTCACTTCATCAGCACTGGTAGCTGTCACAGCCCGTGACCCTATTTTTCACCTTATTCTATACATCTTATTTGGTTGGGTTGTTAGCGATACTTTACTTTTCTTTTACATATAAATAATTTCATATAAAATTATAATATGAATTACATCCCCTATCTTAATTCGTAAGGAAGTAGTACTGTAGAAAAGTCTAAATACAAAAAATAAATGATCATAACTTATTAAATAAATCAAGCTGTCGCATCATCCCCAAATGCACAGCCGAAGTCCTTTAGATGTTAGACTCTTAGTCCTCGAAAACCTGAAATGTTAAAATTAAGGGGTGAGCAAACCACGGCTCAGCAAGGGAATTATATGCCTCACTTGATATTCAGCTATCTATATGCTGAAAAACTTTTTCATTTTTCCTATGGGGGCTCCAGGCACACATGTAGGAAGGATACTACAGTCGGCTAGGGATCCGGATGGAGTAATGCAGGTATTTTGAAATACTTGTCTTGTCCCGGAACCTAAAAGCAACTGTAGAGAGTAATAAATTTCATTTTGTTTGAAATTTAAATCCTTTTCCTTTTTTATTCCATATCGTTTTCATATTCTTTTCAAAATAATAATTTTATAAAATAAAGCATTTAAATAAAGTAACTGATATTCATATATTCTTTGAAAAGAATTTTAGTTAAATCATCACCATTCTTATTTAAAACTTGTTTCTGATTTACTGTACAATCATAATTAGTACAGTACTTTAAATAGCAAAAATAAGCTATTTAAATCTTTTTCGTATAACATATAAATCGTTTAAATCTAATATTCAATTTAAAAATTAAAATAAGAATATTAGATTTATTTTCCTCCTTTTTCCTTTTGAAAACATATTACATGTTCATATCACATGTCATATGAAAATCATCTCGTAGTACTAAAATCAATACTGTAATAAGCATTATGTAAAATGTTGTAAATCACTTTCATTCAACTTATCACATATCATGTAAAAAATTTACATTTCACGTATCACATATCATATAAAACATATTCATATATGGAGACTGAGGCACGCCCAGCCCGTCCACTGGGTTGTTACTCATATCATGTTATAGAGCCCGAAGGGTATAAAATAATCATGTCAGATCTATGGCCATAGTCTATAATTGTCCTCGACGGATCACTGATCAGGTGTTGATTGGGACTACATATCACATATCACATGTCACATATCACATATCAGCATGATAAGGTTGCCAACTAGTCTCAAAACCGTATTTTTCATCATAAAATAAACTTTTATGGAATTTATAAAAATATATAATTTCATAATTTAAAATCATAAAGGTTATAAAACCATTTAGTGAATATTTAAGAAATGTATATATAAAAATATTCACTTTATTTCTCTTCATTTTTCATCACGTATTACGTGTAATTTACATATCAAGAGAATTTTCGGTGATTTCATGATCACCATTCTCGAAAACATGAATATTTTAAAATCACATTCATGTTATTTATGTTTTTATGAAAATATTCATTTTCTCGATTTTCGTGATTGAAAATCGTTTCTCGTGACATAAAATCATTTATTATGATTTTCGATAATTTTTTAATATTTTTCGACAGTAACGACTGCCGATTGGCTAGCCTCCTGCACGGAAAATATAGTTTATATTTTCAACCGATGAATCATCACAACATTTCCATAAAATAATTTATAATTTAAAAACATGCAAACTGAATATCTTACAGTGCTGCACATGCATCCCTTACCTATCCCGGGTTGGTGACTTCCTCGTTATCAGTCGTGCCCGTGTTCATCTCTTCCGATTCCATCATCTCGTTCACCGAGAATAATTTTCTGGAATTCAAATTCTAAAAATTAGAATTTTTCATAATTTATTTAAATTAATTACTAGAAAATAATTTTCGAAATCCTTACCGAATGTTCGTGATTTTTCGAATTTTCGAATACCAGGAAATTTTTGAATTCCCGAAAATTCTCCCTTTTTCTCTCTCTTTCTTCTTTTCTTTCTCTTTTCCTTTCTTTTTCTTTTCTTTCTCTTTTCCTTTTCTTTTCTTTCTTCTTTTTCTTTTCTTTTTCTTTTCTTTTTTTTCCTTTTCTTTTCCTTTTTCCTGATCAGTTCAGACCAGTCCTGTGATAACCTCTAATTTTCTAAAATTTATATTAAATAATTGTAAATTTAATATTAAAACAAATAAATAAGTTAAAGAAAATAAATGAATTTATTTAAGAGATAGAAATATTTGGAAATTTGAAAGTTGATGAAATGATAAGATAAAGGAAATTTAATTTGGATAAATGGAAATCCAAATTAAATAAAAAAATGAAAATGAGAAATTATTTGGATATGAAGAAATCCAAATTAAAGGAATAAAAATGTTGGTATTTACATATTTATATATTTATATAATTAGATTATATAAATATATTTTTATATGTCGTTATATAATTACATATATATATATATAATATGGTATATATTATAAAAGGATATATACTATTTTATATTAAATAAATACATATGTGGATTTTTATACATTTATGTATATATATACATATATATGAAATATATATGTAGTATTTAAATTAAGGTGATATATCTATTGTGAAAACCCCAAATTCATGTAAATCCCTCATATTTGTGTAGTCTTCCAGCTTAAATGATGTAAATAAATGTGAAATTCTGATATATAAAGGATATATGGGACATGAATGGAATTAAAGCAATAGAATAGTCAATAATCACATTGTCAAAGAATTTAATGGTCAATGGCTGAGATAAATTAAATGAGACATTAAGAACAGAGTTTACTTGTTTAAAGGACATTTGTCACATGAAGAAGAAGAAAATTTAAGGTGGTCAAATTGTCAAAGGGTCAAGGAAGTTGGCTGACATGAAGTGAGGGATAAATACACATTAATTATGCATTTAATGTAATTGTCATCTTTTCCAGCAAAGAGGGCCGGCAGCCATAGCTCTTACTCTGAAATTCTCTAAGGTTTTCTTCCATATTCACCTTGTAGAACTACCTTATTCCTCCAACGAATCAACAAACTCCTTAAACGAAAAACGTTCCTTATTAATAGCTCTGCTCATACCTGTAAGATGAAAGGCTGAAACGAAGTCTTTAAGGAGATCAGAAATCCTGTAAATTTGGCTATTGACAAAGGTAAGAAAAGAAATTGATTCATTTGATTTCGTCCATAATTTGGAGTCATGTGATGTTGGTATAGTATACTTATGGT
The DNA here is from genome assembly GCA_032173925.1 of Heritiera fomes. Lineage (NCBI taxonomy): Eukaryota > Viridiplantae > Streptophyta > Magnoliopsida > Malvales > Malvaceae > Heritiera > Heritiera fomes. Next base: position 16,446,950 of record JAPDPM010000020.1, on the reverse strand, counting down.
GTCGAAATGAAAGAAAGCTAAAGATTTCAATTTATATGAATTATGCAGTTTTGAAGAAGTGAAGGAAAAGAATCGGTGCAACCAAGTGATTTACGTCTTTGAAGTGAATTGAGGTAAGGAATATATGTAACGGATGTAGGGTGATTATGTCCGCATGTTTTAAATGTTTTGGGATGAAACAAAAGCTGGTGTAAGTGCGGGAAATGTAAAAATTCACGGTTTTCGCCCAGTTACGATTTGGCTCGGGGCAGCCGACTGCCCTAAATAGCAGCCGACTGCTCAGAGACAGTCGTGACGTAACTTTTTCCGAAACCGACTTAGAGCAACCGACTGCCCTATATAGCAGTCGATTGCCATTTTTCCAGAAGCTTTCTGTTTGCAAACCAGTCGACCGCTAAAGAGCCAGTCGACTGCATTTTTTTTTAGAAACATTCTGTTTGCGAGCCAGTCGACTGCCCTATTTTAGCAGTCAACTGCCCTACTTGCATCCGAAAAATTAAATATTTTAAATTCAAAAAGAAAATAAAATTCATTGAATTTTTTTATACTATAGCAGTCGACTGCCCTAAAAGAGCAGTCCACTGCCCCCTTTGAAAAATAATAATTTTTAATTTATTTATATAAATGTATTTGGATTATCATTAAAGTATATAAGAAGGGTTATGAATATCCATGGTTTTACAAGAATGAATTTTACAACCCAATATTTTGAGATTAACGACTCCATTGGTGATCATGCATATTACTTGCTTATTTGTATTTGGCTGGGGGACTCTAGTCAAGCCCTCAGTACCACGGGTGTCACCTGACTAGTGCACACTGTGGAATATTGACAATGGCCATTAGTCCTTTATATGTGTTTGGCTTAAGGGAGGATCCCTGGCCCATACGTGGGTACGCCACTTTATTTGGTGTATGATTCTATTGGATGTTGACGGTCTCCCTCTATTTGAAGACTATTTGTATATGTAATTTCAAGTTATTTGACATATCTATGTGAAAGTATTTGAGTTATTTGAGTACGTGCAAGTGACTTCGTATGATTTTGTCATGTGTTATATGGTATTTGGTGAACTTATATGTTATATGTTTTTACAAGAATATTACCTGATATTATAGAGCCAAGCAGGAAAACTGCATATAGTGGCATAGTACGCTCTTTTATGTATATTTCTTACTGAGCGTAAACTCACCCCTTGATAGGATGATATTTTGGGATATTTATATGTGCTAATATATTTGCTTTATTGATGTTTTATGCCTAAAAGAGCTTATTAATGTTTATTTTATGTTTTAGGTATTAAATATCAAAGTTGGAATAAAAAGAAGCTAAAAAGAGCAAAGTGTAGTATTTTCTGTCCAGCTTGAAAGATTGAATTTTTGACCAATTTAACGGCCTGATCTCAAGAAGTAACCTTCATGGAAGTTGTAGAGAACTTCTCAAGGTTTCTAGAATGTCCAAGATCGCAAAAATCGGAGTTCATTTGGTGGGTCAAACATCTGGACAAAATAAGTACGAAATTTTGGGCAGAAAAACGAGATTGAGAAGAAATTCCAACAAAGCAAGTTCAAGACCAGATTTTGTTGAGAGAAGATAATTTCTTAATTTTATTTTGTCTTAGATCTGTAATTAATTAATAAAAATAGGCCTTAGGAATTTTACTTAGAAAATAATTGTAAAAGATGATGAGATAAAGATAAGCTCTGTTACACCATCTTTCCTTACCGAGTCGTTAGTTAAAACAAGCTCTTTAACTAATCTCTAACTACTTAACCTACCTAGAACAAGCTCTCTAGATATAAGTTGTAGCAGCATTAACATCAAGAAAGATATGGGTTGACATTAGATAACAAACACATAAGCTCGGTTTATTTAATCTAAACCTTAATTCTCCTCCATCCCTAGTGATTAACTCCACAAGCAATTACGGACTTATGTTTTTAATCTGGCAGTAGATTATTTAATTTAACTAAATAGTGTGCACCCTATCTAATCAAATAAACAATCATTATAATGTGCTCAGAGAATCTTGGATACTTATTCAACAATTATATAATAGGTTCAAGAATCTCACAACATGCTTTTCCTAAGAATAATTAATTTGCCTCATAACTGAATAAGAAAACTACTCACTAGACATATTCAAGATCATAAAATTCAAGTTTAATATCATAAAGAAGACAAATATCATGCAAGAAACAATCAAAGAAGCAATCTTTAATAACATAAAATCAGAATTACTAATCAAGATTATAAACTAACAAGCAAGAACACACAAACAATATTAATTTAAATAAAGAAAACAAAATCAGAATTAAAAATAATAATAAAGAAATCAGCAACTAAGAAAGAAAAAAATTAAAATTTTATTAAAAACCCTAAAGAAAATCCTACAAGACTAAAAGAGAAGAGGGAAGAGAGGGGTTTGAAGGATTTGAGGGCTAAGAGGGATGTGAGAGATGTAAAGGGATGCTGTTTATGAGAGCCTTGTGCTCTTTATATAGGCCTAAAGAAGAGTTTAAAAGACTTTTCTAAGCAATGTGGGATTCAGATAAGAGTTTACTTGGGAAACAAGTAATTTGACTAGTCAAACCCTTATCTTTATCTCATCATCTTTTACAATTATTTTCTAAGTAAAATTCCTAAGGACTATTTTTATTAATTAATTACAGATCTAAGACAAAATAAAATTAAGAAATTATCTTCTCTCAACAAAATCTGGTCTTGAACTTGCTTTGTTGGAATTTCTTCTCAATCTCGTTTTTTTGCCTAGAATTTCGTATTGATTTTGTCGAGACGTTTGACCCATCAAATGAACTCCGATTTTTGCGATCTTGGACATTCTGGAAACCTTGAGAAGTCCTCTACAACTTCTATGAAGACACTTCTTGAGATCAGGTCGTTAAGTTGGTCAAAAACGTCAATCTTTCAAGTTGGATAGAAAATACTGCACTTTGCTCTTTTTAGCTTCTTTTAATTCCAACTTTGATATTTAATACCTAAAACATAAAATAAACATTAGTAAGCTCTTTTAAGGTTAAAACATCAATAAAGTAAATATATTAGCACATATAAAATTCACAAAATATCATTCTATCAAATTCCCCCACACTTAGCTTTTGCTAGTCCTCTAGCAAACCTAAACTAACTTCCTAAAGAACTAAATCCTAAATCCTAACTCACTTTCATAGGAATCACGATTGCATTTAGCATATGCAATAAGCCTTTAAACCCCTAGGTAATCCCGAGTGGACAAGTTGTGTCTCGTGAGGGCTTTCAGAAGATATACCCACAAAATCTTTTACTTAAGACTCAATCCTAAAAATTCAAAATAAGACTGAAAAATTTAAAAATTAAGACTCAAAACAAGATTAAGATCATGAACATATTTTCAAATCTTTCAATTCTTAACTCATAACTTCAACAAGAGTCAAAAAATCAAGTCAATCATATTCTAATCATTACTTCTCATATTCATGCATACTTCTAAATAAATTCTTGCAAAAATTCACAATAAATACAACTGAAACATATAATATCAACTTTGCAATTATCCACTTTACAATACTACAAACAAAGTCAATAGACCAAGAACTTTTTTTTAGTTTTTATTTTCTCTTCTTTTTCTTTTTCTTTTGAGGTTTCAACAATGGTTTCCCTAAGTACCTACTTGCCTTTTTACGCGAATGTTAATATTGGTGATACCAACACCCGGTTACTCAACAAGTAAGCCCTCTTTTAGAGTGCTTTGCATACTCATATTTTAAGTCACTTCAAGAATTTAATCAACAAGAGCAACCAACTCAAAACATTGGAGTAGAATTTAAAGCTTTCAACCTCTAATTTTCTTTTTTTTATGTTCTTGTCTATTTATCCTTTGCTTATACCGACTTCAATGAAACAATCACATTATCAATATCATATGAACAATCATATTTAATCATGAACTCACATAAATTCTTTAGAAAGTACTCACTTCAACAATAATAACAATCAAAATACTCTCAACTTTCCTATAAAACTTTGTTTTAGTTTAGAATCAATCCTTAAAAGAAAGAAAACATATCATGATCTTTTAAAACTCTTAAAAATTTGACCCCTCTTTTTTTCAAAAAAAATTCCAGTTCCTAAAAAAAAAAAACTCTATAGACTCATAAACCAATATTCCTCCCCAACACTTAAATCTTACTTTGTCCTCAAAGTAAGTCTAGCATGCAAAGAAGAACAATAAAAAAACTCAGAAATTAAATAGTAATACAAGTAAAGGAAGAAATACTCCCTCGTTTTACATCCTTGGGTTGCCTCCCAAGTAGCGCTTTTGTTTAATGTCGTTAGCTCGACATTTTCACCTTCCATCATCCAATCCCAAACCTCAACTTTTTTATTGGTCTCTCGAGTTCCTCATTCTCAAGATTTTTACTTGTGGCTATTTCTAGCTCATCTTTAAGGACCTGCTTTTCATCACCTTTTAATTTCCTCTTGGAAGTGCATAGTTCCCTTAAAAACTTGGCATCACAAGGCACTTGATCATTAATTTCATCAAAGAGAGGAATATTAACTTCCATTTTCCTAAATGTCTTCAATGTCTCCTTGTCTTGCTCTTCGTTTGTAGCTCTTGCAAACATACCAGGAAAAGGAGGAGGGTAAGTAGAAGAATTAAAAGGAATTTGTTTTTCACTTACCTCAGCTTTGAATTCCTTGATTTCAACATCCTCATAGTGCTTTGTAAAATTGTCGAAATTCTCTCTCCCTTTTACATTGTGCATGTCAACAACTCCACCTTTAATATAGAAATTGGATTCATCCTCCTTTTCTATAAAGTTGTTGACATCTTCATGTGCACTTTCCTTGGAATCAATTTCCCTTTCACTTTTCAAGGTGATGTTAGTAACATTATCTCTTGGATTCTCCACAGGTTGAGAGGTCATAGCTTTAATGTTACTTAAAGAATTCAATATTTGACTCACATGGTGATCAATATTCTTAATATAAACATCAATCTCTTGTGACAATTGTAAAGTTTTAATTTCATGAGTCTTAACAATATATTCAAGAGACATACTTGATTCTTGAGGTGGAGGCATACCTGAGTCTTGAGGTGGAGCTTGATATGTATCTTGGAATGACATATTGTAAACCTCATATTGATTCCCATAACTAAAATTAGAATGATCCCACCATCCTTGATAGTAGGTATCATAGTGTGGTTCATAATTATAGTATGGGTCATGATCATAGTATGGTTCATAAGCTTGCTCCATGGAGTCCTCTCACTTCTCGTCTTGGGAGGTAGTGGTGGTGGATGTTGTAGTGCTTGTGCCACTGCGCTTTGGGTTGCTTGTATATAGTCCCTAATCTTTGAAAGTTTGTGACTAGAATCCTTGTCAGACAAGCAATCCCTGAAAAGGAAAAGAAAAGGAAAAGAAAAAAAATTAGACTTTAAATTAAAATAATTAACCTAAACAAATTTCTGCCCCTGGCAACGGCGCCAAAATTTGATGAGTGTCGTCAGTCACCAAAAATAAAATTTCCTAACTCTACTATGTAGATAGCGGAGAAAGGGTCAAACCCACAGAGACTGAATTATTTAAGTTAATTATTAAATTAAAAATCTAATCTTAGGGTTTAGGGAAAGAAGAAATTTGGGGGTTTTGGAGACTATTCTAAATAAAAAAATTATTAAATATCAAAAACAAATAGCAAAAAGCTTCAGTTACGAGGCAATCAATCATTCTTGGATTTTGATGATGAACATTGATTACAAAATATTATTGTCAATTAAATAGTAAACCGTAGCATAACAACAAGCTCTGTTGCACCATCTTTCCTTACTGAGTCGTTAGTTAAATCAAGCTCTTTAACTAATCTCTAACTACTTAACCTACCTAGAACAAGCTCTCTAGATATAAGTTGTAGCAGCATTAACATCAAGAAAGATATGGGTTGACATTAGATAACAAATACATAAGTTCGGTTTATTTAATCTAAACCTTAATTCTCCTCCATCCTTAGTGATTAACTTCACAAGCAATTACGGACTTATGTTTTTAATCTGGCAGAAGATTATTTAATTTAACTAAATAGTGTGCACCCTATCTAATCAAACAAACAATCATTATAATGTGCTCAGAGAATCTTGTATACTTAGTCAACAATTATATAATAGGTTCAAGAATCTCACAACATGCTTTTCCTAAGAATAATTAATTTACCTCATAACTGAATAAGAAAACTACTCACTAGACATATTCATGATCATAAAATTCAAGTTTAATATCATAAAGAAGACAAATATCATGCAAGAAACAATCAAAGAAGCAATCTTTAATAACATAAAATCAGAATTACTAATCAAGATTATAAACTAACAAGCAAGAACACACAAACAATATTAATTTAAATAAAGAAAACAAAATCAGAATTAAAAATAATAATAAAGAAATCAGCAACTAAGAAAGAAAAAAAAATAAAATTTTATTAAAAACCCTAAAGAAAATCCTACAAGACTAAAAGAGAAGAGGGACGAGAGGGGTTTGAAGGATTTGAGGGCTAAGAGGGATAAGAGGGATGTGAGAGATGTAAAGGGATGCTGTTTATGAGAGCCTTGTGCTCTTTATATAGGCCTAAGGAAGAGTTCAAAAGACTTTCTGATATGACCCTCACCGAAAGAAGATGAAGTTCAATGAAGAACACAAAGAACACTTGAAGAAAAACAAGAACAAGTTAAAAACGCAGCAAAAGAAAACAAAAATTAGAGATAAAACCAAGACCAGTTGTGTAGATACACAAGAACCTATGGTATTGGACCAAGACCCGTTGCTTAGAAAAGCAAGAACCTATGGTATATATTGGTGGAAGGTAGAAGAACGCCACAAGGAAGACCTTGATAAGTTCAAGAGTTCTCAAGAGAACCAAAGAGAAGAAGTCTCTCAATTTTATTACTAAAATCAATTGTGTTCTCCCCAAAGGGTTACATAACTATTTATAGGCAAATAGATAACTTGCAGCACAAGTAATAGGAATCCTACTTTCCTAACTTGCAGAATAGGAAATAGCAAACTTGCAGAACAGGAAATAGCAAACTTGCAGTACAAGCAATAGGAATCCTACTCTCCTAACTTGTAGAACAAGTAATAAAAGTCCTACAAAATCTATTATTTAAAAAGGAATTGGGCTTAAATTAAATTAAGACAATGTTCAGCCCAATAATGCTTAACTAAATAAAATATGCATCTAGCCTAATTTGCATTTCGGCCCAATACTTGTGTGACTTCAAGAAGGTTGAACTTGGGCTTCGATCATGTTGTAGAAGACTTTATCATCCTCCATGCTCAAACTTTGTTGGGCTTTCTCTCTAGCAATATCAATGAAACCAGCCAAAGCTTGTTGCATTATCTTTGATTTAGCTCTTGTAATTGGACCTCCATGGATACTCAAAGGATCACGATCATCATGAACATGACTTGAGCTGTGTGAGCTTGGATCTCCATCATTCCCCCTCTACTCGAAAGGGTTTGTCCTCAAATCAAAATCACCTACATCAATATCAAAGGGAGAAAGATCAGAAACATTAAATGTAGCACTAACATTATACTCACCTGGAAGATCTAACTTATAAGCATTGTCATTGATCTTCTTAATCACTTGGAATGGTCCATCTCCTCGAGGTTGCAACTTGGAGCGACGCTGATCAGGAAATCTCTCTTTACACATATGTACCCAAACCCAATCACCAAGTTCAAAGACAACTTTCTTGCGATGCTTGTTGGCTTGAGTAGCATATTGCTCAGTCCTCCTCTTAATGTTTTAACGTACCTTCTCATGTAGTTGCTTAACAAAATCAGCTTTCTTTTCCCCATCCAAACTAGCTCTCTCCTCAATAGGTAGTGGTAAAAGATCCAATGGAGTCAGTGGATTAAAACCATAGAGAACTTCAAATGGAGAATAACTAGTAGTAGAATGCACACTTCCATTGTAAGCAAACTCCACATGAGGCAAACAATCTTCCCAATTCTTCAAATTCTTTTAAATAATGGACCTCAACAAAGTGGACAAAGTACGATTGACTACTTCAGTTTGACCATCGGTTTGTGGATGACAAGTAGTTGAAAACAATAGCTTTGTTCCTAACTTTCCCTATAATGTTTTCCAAAAGTAGCTAAGGAACTTCACATCACGGTCAGAAACAATGGTCCTCGGAACCCCATGTAGACGAACAATTTCCTTGAAGAATAAATCGGCAATGTTACTTGCATCATCGGTCTTGTGACAAGCAATGAAGTGAGCCATCTTAGAGAACCTGTCAACAACAACAAAAACAAAATCTCTACCTCTCTTTGTTCTTGGTAACCCCAAAACAAAGTCCATAGAAATGTCAGTCCAAGGAGCAGTAGGAATAGGCAATGGAGTATAAAGACCATGATTCATAACTCTAGACTTAGCTTGTTTACAAGTGACACATCTTTCACACAATTTTTCAACATATCTTTTCATGTTAGGCCAAAAGAAGTGATCATGCAATATATCTAAAGTTTTCTTTACTCCAAAATGTCCAATTAACCCACCACTATGGGCTTCTCTAACAAGTAGTTCTCTTAAAGAACTCCTAGGCACACATAATCTATTTTCCCTAAATAAGAATCCATCATGCCTATAAAACTTTCCAAAACTAGTTTTCTTACATGCAATGAACACATTTTCAAAATCCTCATCAGTAGCATACAAGTCTTTAATATACTCAAATCCAAGTAGTTTTGCATTAAGAGTAGTGATTAGAGTATACCTTCGAGACAATGCATCAGCCACGACATTTTCTTTACCTTGTTTATATTTGATCACATATGGAAATGTCTCAAAGAACTCCATCCACTTGGCATGGCGCTTGTTCAACTTGCTTTGTCCTTTGAAGTGCTTCAAGGACTCATGATCAGTGTGGATGACAAATTCCTTAGGCCATAAATAGTGTTGCCATGTTTCCAAGGTCCTCACTAATGCATACATCTCTTTATTGTACATGGGATAGTTAAGGCCAACTTCACTTAACTTCTCACTGAAGAAAGCAATGGGGGGCTTCTCTTGCATTAAAACAACTTCGATACCTATGCTTGAAGCATCACACTCAATCTTGATTGTTTTCTCTTTTTGCTTAACCTCATCTTCACTCACTATTTTTTTCTCACTCTCTTTTAATCTCAATTGATCCTCATCTTTCATTAGCACACTTGAAGTTTGACATGCTATATATTCCTTTCCATCCATGGGTAATTCCATACTATCCTCATCATCCTCTAATTGCAGCATAGAATCATCATCAAAATCTTCTTCATAATTGCTATCCAACTTAATATGAGCAACATTATTCCATGCATAAGAAGTATTATCTTGGTTTACCTTAGCTAGGGCAACGTCATGTTGCTCCAACTTATCATATTTAATCAACTTCGACTCTATCCTCGAAAGTTGTTGTTGCATGTCTAGGAACATGATCTCAATGTTACTCAAAGCAAGCTTTTCACTATTAGAAGACATAATTGTAACCTGCAAGAAACGTTAGTAAAAGAAACAGACCTCACAAGTATGACCTCACGTGTTTATACTCAATACACACAAGAATGTAACACTCACACTCGTGTTTCACACAATTTTAATATGGCTTTTCTCTACTAATGTTACTCACACACTCTTGCCTTTTTTTCCTCACACAACTTTTCTCTATAGGTTCTATATTGAACTCAAGACTCAATCAAAAATCAGCTTATGGAATTCAACTATCAACCAACAATAAACAAGCTGAGCTCAAGATTTTAATCAAGGGAAAACAAAACAATGAAGACTCAACCAGACTTTGCAAGACTCAATAAGGCTTAAGAAGACTCTAATGAAACTAAACCTTGAAGGAAATATGCATGTTTTGGGGTGTTTAATTAGGGTAGGGTTTAGCCAAAGGTGGGGTAGTTTTGTCCTTTTATGTGGTAGGGTCAAAAAGGTAATTTTAGGTAGCAGGGTAGAATGGTAACAATGAATTTTCAAATTAGGTAAGTAAGAAATCTCAAAGCTCAAGAAAGAATGACTACCTCAAGATTTTGATGAAGCACACATCCACGAATTGCCTTTGATGTTGCACTTGCTACACACGATATAATAAATCCCCTCTTGAATTGATTTTTCTTTTCTCTTTTTTTTCTTTTTTTTCTCTTTTTTTTACTAAAGTAAACGAACAATGAAGAAAAAAACAAAAAGTCTAAATAATAAGAAGAGGTTTACTTGGGGAACTAGGCCACTTTTGAAAAAAATAAGCTAGTTTTAGTAGTAGCTTGTGTGGCAAGGAACGAGAGGGAACAGTGGCTTGTGAAACAAGTAGTCTTTATGTGATGTAGAGCTTTTAAAGGTTTCTTGAGCAAGAAAACCTTTGGGATTTGGTTGCTTGCAGAACAAGATAGGGTTTACTTGGTGGCTAAGTAAAGGTAGGTTATTTTAATGAAGATAATAGGTTTAAGGGACAAACAATATTAGTGGTGGCTTGGAAAACGATTCAAGATCAAGGTTTGTCCAAGACAAGAAGACAAACAAAACAAAAACAAAAACGAGACTCCCACGAATTGAACCTAAGCTCTGATGCCAAATGATATGAACCTCACCGAAAGAAGATGAAGTTCAATGAAGAACACAAAGAACACTTGAAGAAAAACAAGAACAAGTTAAAAACGTAGCAAAAGAAAACAAAAATTAGAGATAAAACCAAGACCCGTTGTGTAGATACAAGAACCTATGGTATTGGACCAAGACCCGTTGCTTAGAAAAGCAAGAACCTATGGTATATATTGGTGGAAGGTAGAAGAACGCCACACGGAAGACCTTGATAAGTTCAAGAGTTCTCAAGAGAACCAAAGAGAAGAAGTCTCTCAATTTTATTACTAAAATCAATTGTGTTCTCCCCAAAGGGTTACATAACTATTTATAGGCAAATAGATAACTTGCAGCACAAGTAATAGGAATCCTACTTTCCTATTCCTAACTTGCAGAATAGGAAATAGCAAACTTGCAGAACAAGCAATAGGAATCCTACTCTCCTAACTTGTAGAACAAGTAATAGAAGTCATACAAAATCTATTATTTAAAAAGGAATTGGGCTTAAATTAAATTAAGACAATGTTCAGCCCAATAATGCTTAACTAAATAAAATATGCATCTACCCTAATTTGCATTTCGGCCCAATACTTGTGTGTCTTCAAGAAGGTTGAACTTGGGCTTGGATCATGTTGTAGAAGACTTTATCATCCTCCATGCTCAAGCTTTGTTGGGCTTTCTCTCTAGCAATATCAATGAAACCAGCCAAGGCTTGTTACATTTTCTTTGATTTAGCTCTTGTAATTGGACCTCCATGGATACGCAAAGGATCACGATCATCACGAACATGACTTGAGCTTTGTGAGCTTGGATCTCCATCACTTTCCTAAGCAATGTGCGATTCAGATAAGAGTTTACTTGGGAAACAAGTAATTTGACTAGTCAAACTCTTATCTTTATCTCATCATCTTTTACAATTAGTTTCTAAGTAAAATTCTTAAGGCCTATTTTTATTAATTAATTACAGATCTAAGACAACATAAAATTAAGAAATTATCTTCTCTCAACAAAATCTGGTCTCGAACTTGCTTTGTTGGAATTTCTTCTCAATCTCGTTTTTCTGTCTAGAATTTCGTATTGATTTTGTCCAGACGTTTGACCCATCAAATGAACTATGATTTTTGCGATCTTGGACATTCTGGAAACCTTGAGAAGTCCTCTACAACTTCTATGAAGACCACTTCTTGAGATCAGGTCGTTAAATTGGTCAAAAACGTCAATCTTTGAAGCTGGACAGAAAATACTGCACTTTGCTCTTTTTAGCTTCTTTTAATTCCAACTTTGATATTTAATACCTAAAACATAAAATAAACATTAGTAAGCTCTTTTAGAGTTAAAACATAAATAAAGCAAATATATTAGCACATATAAAATTCACAAAATATCATCCTATCAATGAATAAGAAAGAGATCAGTATAAAGGATGTAATCCATAGCAGTATGGTTAATTCCACTTCTATACTGTTATTCTAGTTTTTGAAGTATTTAATGGATATTTATAGAACCGGAATATTTTGGAATATGTTTTATAGAATAATGTACTGTATGAAGTATATGAAATTGGAGAATATGCATAAGAACAATAAGTGAAGATAAGCGATGAGGAAGACAACAGCTAACCTGAATTATTAAATGAAAATGATTATAAAAGTAAATTACAGTAGTAATAAATCAGTTAGCTGTGAAAGATGTTAATCAAATGATGACACTTGATATAGTGTATTCATTAAGATGATCAATATGCTATGAAGTATGAGGAAATAAGTGAATCATGGCGGAGTAGATTTAAAATGATTTAAATATTAAATGTCTCTGCCTTGAGGATATACAGTGGAAATGATAGGACACAAAGATGAAATATCCAAAATGATAAGAGATGTGTGATTAAAGGAAGTATCGGATGAGATTCCCGATAAATTTTCAGAGTTATATAGATTGGAAAAATCGAGCTAACATTGATTCGATTGTGAATATGAAAGTTTTTCCAAGCTTATATCGGAGAACATAAAAGAATCCGAAAAGCTTAAGAAATAATTCTGAAAATATGTGAACAATGAAATTCACTTATATAAGGATCATCAACATCATCATCATCATCATCGTCAGAGCCTTTATCCCAATAGATTGGGGTAGGCTATATGAACAAATATCTAAAATCATGTTAGATCGTCCATATGTATTCTCTGTCTCCATAGATTCTCACTTATATTAGGATAATTGATGAAAATATAGATGATATGATTTGAGAATGAATTAAATGAGATATTAAATTCCTATTAATTTATGAGCTCTTATGAAGAACAGATAATCATCTATATGGAATTGATGCCTTAAATTGATTTAATCGGAGATGTATAAAGAGTCTATAAGATCAATCTCTGTACAAGGCATCACTAAACAAAAAGTTGGAAATTGATGATCATAAGATGATAATGATTAGAACTCGATATAATTTTTACGAGTTCCAATTGAGGTTTACAGGATCATGATGTATATGAGGCAACCATATATGAATAATATGATGAGATAGCAATACAGTCTAAGACACAAATGGAAAATGAGCAGCATAGTGGTATGACCCTACGAACTCTCAAAGATTGTAATTTATATGTTAAGATTGGCAAATAGAAGAAGGGCTGGACAGTATCTCTTTCTAAGATATATGATCTCGAATGACAGAGTAATGCAGATCTGTCTAGGATGAAGATATAATGATTGAGATACGAAATGGGCTAGGTCTAGCTAAATACTATTGCCAGTCTATGGAAGAGTCATTGGGTTAGCTGCTCTACTGATGTGATTAATAATGTAAAAGGTTAAAGTCACTGAATAAATAAATATAAAGATGATATGTAAAAGGTTAAAGGAATTTAATAGTGGAATATTTTACCACTGATGAAAGTGACTGAAATAATGATGAAGGAAAAGATGAATATGTCATAAGAGGAAAGTACATGATGAAAAGGGAACACGAATATGAAATAGTTCCTAAATTTAAAATTAAAAGTGATTTTGTGGTTATCACATGATTATGGTTAAATGTAAGATCGAGCCAAACTCAGTAGAGGAAAAGTAATTATACTCAAAGAAGTAAAGAAGTGATTTACATTTTACTGCCAGTTATGTAAATGGAACAAAAAGGATATATATATATATATATACCACCTCGAAATGATGGAAATAATGGATTTATATGGATAATGAGATGATTAAATTGATAATTGTAGATTCAATGATGAAGTTAAATAATGAGAACATTAAATTATAATTTGATTATGCCATAATGGAATCTAAATTATCAAAAGAGTATGTTCTCAGGTATATTCTAAAACCTAAGTGATATAGAGTATACCATAAGAATAAGAGATGTAATGATGAGATTACATGGAAGTAGATATGGGGAGAAAATGATTGTCTCCTGATTCAATTATGGTAAAAGGTGGTAAATAGTAAAGTCTGCAAATGAACTGCAGTAGTCGATGAAATAAATATGAAAAGAGTATTGAGGATAATAATGAAGAATCTAAAAGAGATATGATAATATGGAAGTGATTATAGACTGATAGTCTAATGAAATCACTCCTCCATTATCAAACTCTTAGATTCTTTAGTGCCATAGTCGAAATATGATTATAAAATGATGAGAATGTATGTGAAGTTCCAGTGAGCTCTATATATGATGGGAATCTCTGAGTAGCTATATGTTATGGGAAATAGCAAAAGGCTTTGAGATTCCAAATTTATAGACAGCATCGCTTCATACTGATGTAAATATCTGAGCGTAGTATGGAAACGCTCGAAGATATGTTAAATGAGCGGATGCACGAGATGTGAAAGCTACTAGGACAATTACATACTATTGATTTAAATCGATAAGTGATAGTTACCAAACTATATCGACTTGGCACTAATTGAGAAAACAGATGATGGAGATCCACTTGCTCGTGATGTTCGTGATGCTAAGGATCCATTGGTCATCCAAGGAGGCTCTTGTCCGTACGCATCAACAAATGATGAACAGTATGAATCATATGTGATATAAAAATGAGTGGAAATGGATAACTCCCAACTGATAAGAAATTTAAGGAAGTATGAGTATATGATGAAAGATGATATATAGTGGTATAAAAGGAGATTATAATCTTAAAGGTATACTGGCAGTATAATACGAAAGATAATCAAAAGGTCAAGAATGATAAGTGTACAGGATGCTACCACCTTATGAATTAAGTTAAATTCGGAGGACCGAATTTCTTAAGGTGGGGAGAATGTGATAACCACTAATTTTCTAAAATTTATATTAAATAATTGTAAATTTAATATTAAAACAAATAAATAAGTTAAAGAAAATAAATGAATTTATTTAAGAGATAGAAATATTTGGAAATTCGAAAGCTGATGAAATGATAAGATAGAGGAAATTTAATTTAAAAAATGGAAATCCAAATTAAATAAAAAAAATGAAAATGAGAAATTATTTGGATATGAAGAAATCCAAATTAAAGGAATAAAAATGTTGGTATTTACATATTTATATAATTAGATTATATAAATATATTTTTATATGTCTTTATATAATTACATATGTATATATATATAAAATATGGTATATATTATAAAAGGATATATACTATTTTATATTAAATAAATACATATGTGGATTTTTATACATTTATGTATATATATACATAAATATGAAATATATATATATATATATGTAGTATTTAAATTAAGGTGATATATATATTTAATGTGGTAAATATATAATTATAACAATATAATTATATATTATATTTATATTATAAAAAAAAGAAAAAGACATAAACGGGGTCGGGATATAACTCGATCCCCGTTATTTTCTATCTCAGGGAATAGAAATGAAACAGAAGGGAAAGGTGAGGGAAAAGCCGGCCACCGTCGGCTGGCCGACCAAAGGAAGAAGGAGAGGAGCGAAGCCGCTGACGACGTGAGGAAGGTGATCTGGCGACGGAAGAAGGAAGCGATGAAGCAAAATGGAAACAGAATCGAAACCGACGAAGCCAGGAAGAAAAAAATGGAAAGTGGCGGTGCCGGTCGATCCAGGCACCGCCACTGCTATCGAAGCACCGTCGAAGGGAGAGGAAGAGGATGGAGGCCACCTGAGGCACGGTGAACGGCGGAGGAGGGCCGGCGAAGAGGCGAAAGAAACCGAAGGTAAATCGACTCGATCCACCGCCGTGCCGTCGATCCAGGCCAAACGGAGACCACCAGCGGACTTGCTGTGCCGTGGCCAGCTGAAGGGCAGCTGAACCGTAGGAGGACCGGCCGCCGATGAGGAACCTGCAAGGAAGGAGGTAGATCGGTCTAAACCAGTCTACCCGGAAAAGAAAAGGAAAAAGAAAAAGAAAAGAAAAAGGAAAAGGAAAAGGAAAAAGAAAAAGAGAGAAAGAGAAAGAAAAGAAAAGAGAAAAAGGAAGAAAGAAAAGAGGAAAAAGAAGAAAGAGAGAAAAAAGAGAATTTCGAGAATTCGAAAGATTCTCGGGAATTCGGCAACTCGAAAATTACAAAAATTCAGTAAGAATTCCGAAAAATGATTTCGAGTAAAAATTTAATAAATTATTTATGAAAATTCTAAAATTTAGAATTTTAATTTCCAAAAATTATTCTCGGCGATTGAGATGAGGATCGGGAGAGATGGAGTACGGGCGCGATCGATATGTGAAATCCCCCAATTTCATGTGAATTCCCTATGATTGTAAAGTAACTCGGCTTAAATGAAGTAAATAGATATGAGAATTATGAAAGGAAAATGATGCATGGAACATGGAAGAAGTAATGAAATGGAAAGTCAAATAGTCAAGAAATTTATGTGGTCATCAGGAAAATAATTGAGGTATGAGAAAAGAATTAATATCAAAAAATTAAGTGTAATTAAAGACAAGTGTATATGGGAGAAAGAAGACCAATTAAATGAATGGTCAAATAATGATGGTTAAAGGCTAAGATGAAGTAATTTAATTGGATGAAGATGAAACAAATATCAGATTTCATAATTTGATGATATATGTGGCTAGTAGGAGGAAAGAGAAGAAAAGGAAGAGAATTAAGGGTCAAAAGCATGGTCAGTGGCTGAGATGAATTATGGATTTGCATGTATTTAATGCATATTGCATGAGTCACCCTTCAGCCATCATCACCCCTACGGCAGTAATTCTTTCCAGCCCTCTCCCTTTCGTTCTCTCCATTTCCATAAGCTTCCAAGTCTCCTTCCATAGCTACCTTGACCAGCTACCTTATTCCTCCATCGATCCCTTTAGCTAATTGAACAAAAATCGATCCTTGTCACTAGACTAAGAAATATCCGAAGTTTGGTAGATTGAATCCAAGTATTGGAGGAGATCTCAAAGTTTGAGATTTTGGTAACTAGCGAAAGGTAGGAGAAGAAGATGATTTGTTCAATTTCGTTCATGATATAGAGTTATATGGAGTTGATATGATATGTGTATGTTGTTTAATTTAAAGTTTGATTTGGTATGATAATTTCAGATTTGAAGAAGAAAAAGATTAGGGTTGGTGAACCAAGTGATTTCATGTTCTCGAAGTAATCGAGGTAAGAAATTTATGTAACGGACGTAAGGCGGCTATGTCCGCATGTTTTATGATGTTTATTTGTGGTTTGGAAAGAAACACCAGCTGATTTCAAGTAGGAAAAATGACATTTTCGAACTTGTCTCCTAGTACCAATTAGGCTAGGGGAAATCGACTGCCTTAAAGGGAAATCGACTGCCTAGAGACAACCAAAACGCCGTTTTTCGAAAACCGACTTAAACCAGTCGACTGCTATGTAAGCCAGTCGACTGCTATTTACCAAGATGCATTCTGTTTCAAACCAGTCGACTGCTGTATGGGACAGTCGATTACTATTTGCCAAAAATGCATTCTGTTTCAAACCAGTCGACTGCTATATGGACCAGTCGATTGCTATTTGCTAAAGAAGCATTCTGTTTGAAAACCAGTCGACTGCTATATGACTAGTCGACTGCTATTTGCTAAAGAAGCATTCTGTTTGAAAACCAGTCGACTGCTATTTGCTAAATAAGAATTCTATTTGAAAACCAGTCGACTGTCATATGTGCCAGTCGACTGCCCTTATATGTTTTCAACGACGAAAATATCGGAATTTTAAATGAAAATAATTTCGATAAATGAAAGTATGAAGCAGCAGCCGACTGCCCTATGAGGCCAGTCGACTGCCCTGTTTTGAAAAGAGGTTTTCAAACCTATTTTCAGAAAGTATGAAATGTCATGGCAAGAAGCTATATGGCATATGTTTTGAGATTATGCACTTTCATGTTTCTAGTAGGGGCTCTGATCAAGTCCTGAAATGATGTATGTTATGGGCTGAGGAATCATAAGTCAGGTCTCAGTCGCTACAGAAGGACACCTGACTGTGTTAACTGTAGCCACCAACAGTTGGCCAATCTGTCTATATTGCATGTTCTGCTAAGGGAGGATTCCTGTCCCTACGGGGTACGCCAAATGATGATGATGATGATGATGATGCAGTGCATAACTCCATAAAAGTACAAATAGTTTTTAAGTTATCAAAAACTATAAATATATACGATTTCAAAGAAATAAAGAAATCGAAAGTACTTGGTGTACTTGTATAAGAAGTTTTAAAAAGAAGTATATGATGTATGATTTCAAGAAAGTATAAGATGTTTTAAGAAAGGTATGTATGTATGTAAATGATATTTGAAAGAAGTACATGAAGTATGTTTTGAAGAAGTATACGAAACATGCTATGCTATAAAAGCATGTAAAGTATGTTTTAAATATGTTTATGATGCATGCTTTATAATGCTTTACATGACATTATAGAGCCCAGCAGGAAAAATGCATATAGAGGCATAGCACGCTCTTTTACATATTTTTCTTACTGAGCGTAAACTCACCATTTTACGAACATTTTTCATACAGACTATCTGAAGTAATCCCTCGCTTTCGATAGAAAAGCCTACGAGTGGATCTTGAAAGTTTACCTTCGAGAGACGCTTCCCAAGTAGTATAGAAGGTATACTTATGTAATTATGCAAAGTAAATTGTAATTCAGCTATGGTAGAATACAACTAACATTAATGTATATAAGATGTCGGGGATTTAAGTTAAGATGATGTATGAGATCCTGTGGAAATGGATGATACATATATACATGTATCATTAGTCTGTTTTATTGAAATTGAATTATTCATAATGAGCTATTAGATATTAAGCTTAAGAAAGAAAAGTATAATTGACATTGACAAGCAAATCTAATCAAGTTAAGTGGAAATGGAAAAAGTGAAATGGAAATGTATGGTGATTGGGACGTCACATAGTGATATCACAGCAGTTAGATTGATGTTTGCCAGTGTCGATGAGTTAGAAGTACCCAATTGTACTGTACTTGTCTTAATACATATACGATGTATAACTGTTTGAAGTTATACTAAATAGCTCATCTTTGTGATTTTATCGACAGAATGAGCTCAAGTAGAAGTGGTATTAAGAAAGGAAGAGGAAGGGGTTATGTAGAACAGTCCCCAACACAGTCTCTTTTCCCATCTCACCGCATAGCTCGAACACTAGGTTAGCGAAGATGGAGAAGCATGTGGAGAATATGACCACTATGTTTACGCATTTTATGGCGAACTTTCCAAATGTGGTCACAAGTGTACCATTCGCTATTCCTATAGTACAGCCACCACCAGTACAGACAGGGTTACCCCCACCATTCCCAGTTATTGAAAGGCGGGATCTCACAGCTTATTGTAGTATGACCTTAATTAAGGAATATAAGAAGCTGGATCCGCCTAAGTTTAAGGGGGATAAGGACACGTTGGCCGCAGTGAATTGGGTGAAGGCGGTCACTAGATCCTTCGAGTATATGCTATGTTCCGAAAAGGAAAAGGTGGGTTTGGCTGTGTATCTGTTAGTGGACAATGTAGAGTATTAGTGGCAGTCCACTCGGGCCATTTTGGAGGCTCAACATGTTGAGGTTACGTGGGATAGATTTTTAGAGGCCTTTATTGAGCAGTACATCCCATGCACCGATCAGACTAGGTTGAAGATTGAATTTCTGAAATTGACTCAAGGGACAATGTCTGTTAATCAATATGAGTCGAAGTTTATTTCTCTAAGCAGATTCGACCGAGAGACCATCAGGAGTGAAAGATATAAGATATACAGATTTATAGAAGGATTGAAGTCTCCTATCAAATCCAAGTTGTATACTATGGGTATCACTACTTATAATGAGACAGTCCGTAAGACTCAGTTGTGTGAGCAGGACTATGAGTTTCATTATGATGATTTTTGAGCCCAAGTAAAGGCAAAGGACCGATGAAGTGGAAGTCAACAGGGAAAGCCTCCAGTGACAGATATCCATATGGAAGAAGTAAGCCATATGACAGAGCTTCGATATGTAAGCAAGTAAATTATAAGAAAATAATGATTGTTTTAATTAAATGGTTATATGGAAATATATATTGAGTTAGGAGTATTATGATGATTATGGTACAGGGAATCCTAGAGCTACTGGGATCAAGATAAATGATGATAGATCCCGACATTCAGCTAGTAGTACCGTTAGCTCACCTAAGAGTACAAGACAAAGGTGTGAACATTGCAGAAAGTTCCACAGATCATGATAGGATGATATTTTAGGAATTTTATATGTGCTAATATATTTGCTTTATTGATGTTATGCCTAAAAGAGCTTACTAATGTTTATTTTATGTTTTAGGAATTAAATATCAAAGTTAGAATAAAAAGGAGCTAAAAGGAGCAAAGTGCAGTATTTTCTGTCCAGCTTGAAAGATTGACATTTTTGACCAATTTAACGACCTGATCTGAAGAAGCGGCCTTCATGAAAGTTGTAGAGGACTTCTTAAGGTTTCCAGAATGCACAAGATCGTAAAACTCGGAGTTCATTTGGTGGGTCAAACATCTGGACAAAATCAGTACGAAATTCTGGGCAGAAAAACGAGATTGAGAAGAAATTCCAACAAAGCAAGTTCAAGACCAGATTTTGTTGAGAGAAGATAATTTCTTAATTTTATTATGTCTTAGATCTGTAATTAATTAATAAGAATAGGCCTTAGGAATTTTACTTAGAAAATAATTGTAAAAAGATGATGAGATAAAGTAAGAGTTTGACTAGTCAAATTACTTGTTTCCCAAGAAAACTCTTATCTGAATCCCACATTGCTTAGGAAAGTCTTTTAAACTCTTCCTTATGCCTATATAAAGAGCAGAAGGCTCTCATAAACAACATCCCTCTCTTCCCTCTTCTCTTTTATTCTTGTAGGATTTTCTTTAGGCTTTTAATAAAATTTTATTTTCTTTATTTTTAATTAGTTGCTGATTTCTTTATTATTTTTAATTCTGATTTTGTTTTCTTTATTTAAATTTATATTGTTTGTGTGTTCTTGCTTGCTAGTTTATAATCTTGATTATTAATTCTGATTTTATATTATTAAAGATTGCTTTTTTGATTGTTTCTTGCATGATATTTGTAATCTTTATAATATTAAACTTGAATTTTATGATCTTGAATATGACTAGTGAGTAGTTTTCTTATTCAATTATGAGGTGAATTGATTATTCTTGGGAAAAGCATGTTGTGAGATTCTTGAACCTATTATATAAATGTTGATTAAGTATCCAAGATTCTCTGAGCACATTATAATGATTGTTTGTTTAATTAGATAGGGTGCACACTATTTAGTTAAATTAAATAATCTACCACCATATTAAAAACATAAGTCCGTAATTGCTTGTGGAGTTAATCACTAGGGATGGAGGAGAATTAAGGTTTAGATTAAATTAACCGAGCTTATGTGTTTGTTATCTAATGTCAACCCATATCTTTCTTGTTGTTAATGCTGCTACAACTTATATCTAAAGAGCTTGTTCTAGGTAGGTTAAGTAGTTAGAGATTAGTTAAAGAGCTTGTTTTAACTAACGACTCAGTAAGGAAAGATGGTGTAACAGAGCTTGTTGTTATGCTACGGTTGACTATTTAATTGACAGTGATATTTTGTAATCAATTATCAACATCAAAATCCAAGAATGATTGATTGCCTCGTAACTGAAGCTTTTTGCTATTTGTTTTTTTATATTTAATAATTCTTGTTTTCTTTATTTTGGAATAGTTTACAAAACCCCCAAACTTCTTCTTTCCCTAAACCCTAAGATTAGATTTTTAATTTAATAATTAACTTAAAAAATTCAGTCTCTGTGGGTTCGACCCTTACTCCTCTATCTACATAGTAGAGTTAGGAAATTTTATTTTTGGTGACTGACGACACTCATCAGATCACAGCCATGTCGGCTGGTAAGTGGCGCATGTTTTAGATGTGGTGAACAGGGACATATGATCAGGGATTGTTCCAAGAGAGATTTGAGGACACCCGAGGAATTTGAGAAGACCCCCCAACCACAACACAAGGCCACTATTGAAGAGAAGGGAAAGACGCCTATAAATTATGATGTAAATGTTGAAGATGTGTAATGCAAATGTATGTGGTATTATCTGACTCATTGTAAATGAAGTTAATAGAAGGTATGTATGATTATATGAAGGATTTTTGCTTACGATGTTGAGATAGTAAAGAAAAGTCCCGAACTTAATGAAATACAATAATTGATGAGAAATGATAGTTGGAATTCTGAAGTACTCTTTGGTATAAAGTTTTATGATATATAGTGATATGTGAAAGGAGTTTAAATGAGAATGATGATTGACTTTTATTAGTCAATTTTACTTAAATGTTTTATTCTATGAAAGCATTACTCTGAAAAGAATATGAATTAATATGAGAAATGGATTGTCTCAACGACGGTAATTATTCCCTATAGTCGCTTCTAGGTTTCGGAATAAGACAGGTACTTTAAAGTACCTTCCTTACTCCATCCGAATCCCTAGCCAACTATAGTATCCTTCCTGGTTGATCCCTAGAGTACCATAGGGAAATGAGGGCATTCATTCATTTGGCATGTTTGATGCTATGGGAAGAAAATATTTTGGATACAAGTTAAAAGAACTATGCTAATAGTTTAAATTGTGATCAGTATATGGGTATTTAGAAAGCAAAAGTAAGAAATTATGGATAGCCATTGTGAATAAATCATAGCTATAATTCTGATTAAGATAGAAGAGATGACTCGAGTTTTCAAAGGATTGTGAAGGTGAGATTATATCACCTAGGGAAAGCCATTGTGGTGGCAAATGCTATGAGTCAGAAGCATGAGAGAATAATGGTTTATATTATGATAAGAAAGTATGAAGTACTTAAGCAATTTACAAGCCTTAAGCTAAATGTTATGCCTTCAAGGTAAATTTGGAATGATGGCTAGTATAATGATTAAGCCAGAATTGATGAACGGATCTGCTAAGTCAGCCCACTTCCTGCCCATGAAGCCTGCAGATACACTTAGTGAGTTGGCAAAATGTAGGTGAAAGAAGTGTTAGACTACATGGAGTTCCAGTGAGCATTTTATATGGTAGAGATTTTAGGTTCACTGCGCACTTTAAGGAGATTAGCAAGGAACCATGGGATCTCAATTGAAAATTTTGCACAACATTTCATCTACGGACTAATGAGTAGTCCGAGCACATGATTTAGATGCTCGAGGATATGTAAAGAGCTGGTGCTATGTATTTTAAATGCTCATGGGATGACCATCTGCCATTGATTGAGTATACTTATGATAATAGCTATTATATAAGTATCCGGATGACACTGTATGAAATGTTATAAGAATAGAAAGTGTCAGTCTCCGAATTGGAGGGAAGAAGTAGGCAAGTGAAAGTTATTAGCTTTTGATTTAGTCGAGCAAGCATCTGAAGAGGTTAAGTGAGTGGTCAAAGACTTAAGATAGCTCAGAATAGACAAAAAGGTTATACAAATGCTTGACAAAGACTAATTGATGTTTTGGTTGGAGACTTGGTAAATTGAAAGTTCTCCATCCAAAGGAATTATAATATTTGGTCGACGAGGTAAGTTGAGCCCTCGTTATATCGATCCAATTGAAGTCTTAGATCAAATTAGCGATATCACCAATAAATTGATATTACCTCCAGAGCTATTGAGGATACGTAATGTTTGTATATGTCAATGCTTCGAAAGTATAATCTAGAATTCATCTTATGTCATAAAAGATGAAACCTTAGAAGTTCAGAAAGACATAGGTCATGTGAAAAAAAAAAGAAGCCATTTGGGATTTTGGACGGAAAAGATAAGGTATAGAAGTCTATGATGATTCCATTAGTTAAAGATTATTGACAATACCACATTATGGAAAAAGATACATGAAGCTAAATAGCTTGATGAAAGAGAAGTATCCGGAAATGGTTAAGACGTAACCTGATTTGAATTTGGAGGACCAAATTCTTTAAGGTGGGGAGAATGTGAAATCCCCCAATTTCATGTGAATTCCCTATGATTGTAAAGTAACTCGGCTTAAATGAAGTAAATAGATATGAGAATTATGAAAGGAAAATGATGCATGGAACATGGAAGAAGTAATGAAATGGAAAGTCAAATAGTCAAGAAATTTATGTGGACATCAGGAAAATAATTGAGGTATGAGAAAAGAATTAATATCAGAAAAGTAAGTATAATTAAAGACAAGTGTATATGGGAGAAAGAAGACCAATTAAATGAATGGTCAAATAATGATGGTTAAAGGCTAAGATGAAGTAATTTAATTGGATGAAGATGAAACAAATATCAGATTTCATAATTTGATGATATATGTGGCTAGTAGGAGGAAAGAGAAGAAAAGGAAGAGAATTAAGGGTCAAAAGCATGGTCAATGGCTGAGATGAATTATGGATTTGCATGCATTTAATGCATATTGCATGAGTCACCCTTTAGCCATCATCACCCCTACGGCAGTAATTCTTTCCAGACCTCTCCCTTTCGTTCTCTCCATTTCCATAAGCTTCCAAGTCTCCTTCCATAGCTACCTTGACAAGCTACCTTATTCCTCCATCGATCCCTTTAGCTAGTTGAACAAAAATCGATCCTTGTCACTAGACTAAGAGATATCCGAAGTTTGGTAGATTGAATCCAACTATTGGAGGAGATCTCAAAGTTTGAGATTTTGGTCACTACCGAAAGGTAAGAGAAGAAGATGATTTGTTCAATTTCGTTCATGATATGGAGTTGTATGGAGTTGATATAATATGTGTATGTTGTTTAATTTAAGGTTTGATTTGGTATGATGATTTCAGATTTGAAGAAGAAAAAGATTAGGGTTGGTGAACCAAGTGATTTCATGTTCTCGAAGTAATCGAGGTAAGAAATTTATGTAACGGACGTAAGGCGGCTATGTCCGCATGTTTTATGATGTTTATTTGTGGTTTGGAAAGAAACACCAGTTGATTTCATGCAGGAAAAATGACATTTTCGGACTTGTCTCCTAGTATTAATTAGGCTAGGGGCAGCCGATTGCCTTAAAGGGAAGTCGACTGCCTAGAGACAACCAAAACGCTGTTTTTCGAAAACCGACTTAAACCAGTCGACTGCTATGTAAGCCAATCGACTGCTATTTACCTAGATGCATTCTGTTTCAAACCAGTCGATTGCTATATGGGACAGTCGACTGCTATTTGCCAAAAATACATTCTGTTTCAAACTAGTCGATTGCTATATGGACCAGTCGACTGCTATTTGCTAAAGAAGCATTCTGTTTGAAAACCAGTCAACTGCTATATTGTCACATCCCGTTATCGTATTTTTCACCTTATTTTACACAATTCCTTCGGTTGGGCTGTCTGTGATACTTCACTTTTACTAACTGTTAAATAAATTTGCATTACATTGTTTATATTATACACATCCCCTATCTTAATTAATCAGATAAGTAGTACTGCAGATATGTCTAAATACAGAAAATAAATAATCGTACCTCATATAAATCAGTCGGTCTGTCACATTGTCCTTTGTGTACAGCCGTAATTCACAATCAATTGATCTCACAATCATTAAAACCTGAAATGTTTAAAATTAAGGGGTGAGCAAACCACGGCTCAGTAAGAGAGTTATATGTCACACTTGATATTCAGCTATCTATATGCTGAAAATATTTTTTTTTCTTCAGTTTCTTTAAAATCTTCCTAGCTGGCTCTAGGCACACATGTAAGAAGGATACTACAGTCGGCTAGGGATCCAAATAGAATAAGGTAGGTACTTTAGAATACCATACTTGTTCCGGAACCTAGAAGCAACTGTAGAGAATATCAATTTTGTTATTTCAAAACGATAAAATTTTTGTTTTTCCATAGAGTAAACCACGTGTTCCTTTTTTTCTTTAGTATACTTTAAAACACTTGGCAGTTCAGTAATGAAAACAGTGGTTTACTTCTCTTCTCTTCAGTATAGTAAAAACAGTACAGTACAGTGATTTGTAAATATCAAATCATTGGATAATTACTTCTTCAATTTTCTTTATCTTAAAATAATTCTTATGTTATTCTTTTAGAACAAACATTTATTTCTCTTTTCAAATCAGTATCCGTATCGTACTAAAGCCTCGTAAGAAATGCATTTAAAATAGTCATAGTATCGATATATGCAGAAAACAAATGCCATAATAATGCATTTCATACTTTAAATCATTGTATGAAATCTTTAATGCATATATCTAAAATTCATACTTGTTTCAAACATGCATCATACTTTAGAAACTTAACATCAGAATTTATAAAACTTTTCATACAATTCATGGAGACTAGGCAAAATCATATAGCCAGTATGCGGTCATGACACTTACTTCTTCCTCCGAAGAGGGAACATAATACCTATGGCCATGGTATGGGCTGTAGACCTGATCAGAGTCGTACAGCAAACATATACATACACCACGAAGGACCAACATACCCACAAAGGATGTAATCATACACAATGTCGGCGAGAACATGCACGACGTGGTCAAACTTATGCCACAATGTGGCAGACATGATAGGCAATAACATAAACTATAGGAAGGCCTTAGTCTCAAAACTTACTTACATACAATTGATATAAAATAGTAAGGATCGGGCGTGCCAGGGTCTAAGTTAGCCTGGGGGGTGCCACTCCGATACCTTTTTCGGAAAACATACTTATAGCATTATTGAAAAATATACATAAAAATCATAAATTCGTTTAGCTAATTATCAAAAGACTATGGAATTTAATTTCAGAACGAAATTCATGCTTCAAACATTTCTTTATAAAATGCGATGAAGACAGTTTGAAAAATCATCACTGAACATGTAAAAGGGTAAAACTGTCTTTTTTCCACCATAAAACATATATGCACGTTTTTTTCATGCATTAAATTGAAAACATGATTTTATAATTATCGGAATTCAAATAAATTATTTTTATACTTTATAAAAATAAAATATTTATTTTCTAACTTTAAATTCTCATCTCAATGTTTTCTTTTAAAAACAAGTGTAGGGACCTTTAGTCTCGAAATCATAATTATTCATCCTTTCTTAACCTTTATGGAATATTCATAATTAATTATTTCCATAATTAAACCACAAAGGTTTTCTGTAAAATCAAGTGAATATTTAAGAATATTTGTAAAAATATTCACTTCAGTCTCTTTTTCATTTTCATTTCGTTTCACGTGAAATATCACCTATCAGAATAAATTTAGGTGATTTCCTTTTTCACCATTTTCAAAACATGAATATTTTAAAATTAATTATCAATATATTCATGTTTTATGAAAACTAATCGATTTCTCGATTTTCATGTTAGAAATCGTTTCACGTGAAATCAAATCTTTTATTTTGGTTTTCGGTGATTTTCGGTAAATTTTAGTAATTTTTTCGATAATTTTTCGGCATTATAACGGCTACCGATTCGGTTAGCCTCCTGCACGAAAATACAGTTTATATTTTCAACCGATGTTTCATCACAATTTCATCCGATAAACCATCACACTATAAAACCGATAGTTATCAATAGCATTTATAAAATTAAATGCAATTTAAAAACATGGCCGAATATCCTTACAGGCGACACATGTCTCCCTTACCTGTTTCGGGTTGGCGACTGCCTCTTACCGGTCGCGCTCGTACTCCATCTGTTCCGATTCCTCATCTCGATCATCGAGAGAATTTTTCTGGAATTTAAATTCTAAAATTTAGAATTTTTCTACAATTATTTAAATAATTTAGTACTTTTCGAGTTTCTTACCAATTTTCGTCTTTCTCGAGATTTCCCGTAATCTCCGAATTCTCAAGAATTTTCTAAATTCTCGGAATTCCCTTTTTCTCTCTCCTCTTTCTTCCTTTTCTTCTTTTTCTCTTTTCTTTTCTTTTTCTTTTTCCTTTTTCTTTTCTTTTTTTTCTTTTTCTTTTTTTTTCCTTGGTCTGACCGGTTCAGACCAGTCAGACCGGTCAACCTTCCTCCACGGTCGGTTCTCCTCCGGCGGCCGGTTCTCCGGCGGTTCAGTGGCTCGATAGCTGGCCGGAGTTGAGACAAAGCTGCCGGTGGCCTCAGCTTGGCCTGGATCGGCAGCACGGCGGCGGATCTACTCGGTTTAACTTCGGTTACTTCTCCTCCTCCGTCGGCCTTCCTCCGCCGTCGTTGGCCTCACCGGTGGCCTCCATCCCATTCCTCTCCTTCCACCGATGCTTCGGCTGTAGTGGCGGCGGCCAATTCCGCCGGCAACCGCCAGATCTGGTTTCCGTTTTCTTCCTCGGTTTTCTGTTGTTTCGCGTCGATTCCTTCTCCGTTTCGGTTCGCCAGAGTTTCCTTCGGCTTCCTCTTCCTTTGCCGGAGACGACTTTCTCTTCTCCTCTCTCCCTTTCCTTCTCCGACGGCCGCTGACGGTGGCGGTCTCGCCTGGGGAAGGCAAAATCGGGGTCTTCCGATTCTGTTTCTTCTTTCCATTTTTGTTTTACCTTTCTTTCTATTTTTAGCATATAAATATATTATATACTATATGCTTTATACTTTATACATATATATAATATACATACTATATATTACATATATATTATTTCATATAAGTATAGTATAATATATATTATATATAATATATATTGTATATTACAAAATATATATTTAGTCTATATATATATATTTGTATATTTATATACTTTAAAATACATAACATTTATATAAGTATTTATATAAATGTATTAATTCCATATATATATTGTATTAACAATATATATATATACATTCAAACTTTAATGTAATTTAATATTTACATTTTCTCAAATATGTATATACTTACATATACATAAAATATCATACTTGAATACATATGTATTATTTAAATTTATCAAATAGTATATATATTCTTATATATACCAATGTACCTTTAATATATACTATATACCATACAGTATTTAAACACATATGTATTTATATCAAAATACATTTATATAATTTGTAATTATATAACCATATTTTATTCTCATTTCTCATTTTCTTATTTAATTTGGATTTCCATTTATCCAAACTAAAATTTCCTCTATTCCTTATTTAATTTCCTTCACTTAAATTTCCAAATTTTATCACTTCCTCCATTTTCGGAATTTTCACAATATTTCGATTCTCACAATTTTATTTATTTATTTGTTTCTACTAATTTATTTATTTCCTCTTATCTATTTTCTTTAATATTAATTTCTAATATTAATAATTCCCAATAAATGGAAAATTTGCGGTTATCACATATATGGACCAGTCGACTGCTATTTGCTAAATAAGCATTCTGTTTGAAAACCAGTCGACTGCTATATGGGCCAATCGACTGCCCTTATATGTTTTCAAAAATGAAAATATCGGAATTTTAAATGAAAATAATTCCGATAAATGAAAGTATGCAGCAGCAGCCGACTGCCCTATGAGGCCAGCCGACTGCCCCGTTTTGAATAGAGGTTTTCAAACCTATTTTCAGAAAGTATGAAATGTCATGGCAAGAAGCTATATGGCATATGTTTTGAGATTATGCACTTTCATGTTTCTAGTAGGGGCTCTAATCAAGTCTTGAAATGATGTATGTTATGGGCTGAGGAACCATAAGTCAGGCCTCAGTCGCTACAGAAGGACACCTGACTAGTGTTAACTGTAGCCACCAACAGTTGGCCAATCTGTCTATATTACATGTTCTGCTAAGGGAGGATTCCTGGCCCTACGGGGTATGCCACATGATGATGATGATGATGATGATGATGATGATGATGATGCAGTGCATAACTCCATAAAAGTATAAATAGTTTTTAAGTTATCAAAAACTATATGTATATACGATTTCAAAGAAATAAAGAAATCGAAAGTACTTGGTGTACTTGTATAAGAAGTTTTAAAAAGAAGTATATGATGTATGATTTCAAGAAAGTATAAGATGTTTTAAGAAAGGTATGTATGTATGTAAATGATATTTGAAAGAAGTACATGAAGTATGTTTTGAAGAAGTATACGAAACATGCTATGCTCTAAAAGCATGTAAAGTATGTTTTCAAGATGTTTATGATGCATGCTTTATAATGCTTTACATGACATTATAGAGCCCAGTAGGAAAAATGCATATAGAGGCATAGCACGCTCTTTTACATATTTTTCTTACTGAGCGTAAACTCACCCTTTTACGAACATTTTTCATACAGACTATCTGAAGTAATCCCTCGCTTTCGATAGAAAAGCCTATGAGTGGATCTTGAAAGTTTACCTTCGAGAGACGCTTCCCAAGTAGTATAGAAGGTATACTTATGTAATTATGCAAAGTAAATTGTAATTCAGCTATGGTACAGTACAACTAACATTAATGTATATAAGATGTCGGGGATTTAAGTTAAGATGATGTATGATATCCTATGGAAATGGATGATACATATATACATGTATCATTAGTCCGTTTTATTGAAATTGAATTATTCATATTGAGCTGTTAGATATTAAGCTTAAGAAAGAAAAGTATGATTGACATTGACAAGCAAATCTAATCAAGTTAAGTGGAAATGGAAAAAGTGAAATGGAAATGTATGGTGACTGGGACGTCACACGATAAGAGTCGCCGAACCCGAAAAGGTAAGGGATGCATGTGCAGCACTATACGGATATTCAGTCTGCATGATTTTAATTATGAAATAATTTATAAAATATTTATGAAAATATTGCTATGAATGATTCATTGGAAAATTGCAGTGAAGTACCGGTTGAAATTATAAACTGTATTTTCCGTGTAGGAGGTTAGCCAATCGGCAGCCGTTATACTGCCGAAAAATTATCGAAAATTATCAAAATTTCTAGAAAATTTCATAAAATCATAATAAATGATTTTATTTCAGAGAAATGATTTTCAACCACGAAAATCAAGAAAATGAATATTTTCCATAAAAACATGAATAAAATGAAAGTGATTTTAAAATATTCATGTTTTCGAGAATGGTGATAAGGAAATCACTGAAAATTATCCTGATATGTAAATTATATGTAATACGAGATGGAAAAGGAAAAGAAATAAAATGAATATTTTTATATATATTTCTTAAATACTCACTAAATGATTGTATAACCTTTATGGATTTAAATTATGAAATTATATATTTTTATAAATTCCATAAAGGTTATTTTATGATGAAAAATACGGTTTTGAGACTAGATGGCATCCTATCATGCTGATATGTGACATGTGATATGTAATATGTGATATGTGATATGTAGTCCCGGTCGACACCTGATCAGTGATCCGCCGAGGACAATTATAAACTATGGCCATAGATCTGACATGATTGTTTATACCCTTCGGGGTTTATAGCATGATATGAGTAACGACCCAGTGGACGGGCTGGGTGTGCGTGCCTAAGTCTCCATATATGAGAAATGTTTTATATGATATGTTATATGTTAAATGTAAATGTTTTACATGATATGCGATACGTGAAATGAAAATGTTTTATATGATATGTAATACGTGAAATGAAAATGATTTACAACATTTTACAAAATGCTTATTTCAGTACTGATTTTAATACTACGAGATGATTTTCATATGACATGTAATATGAATATATAATATGTTTTCAAAAAGGAAAAGGAGGAAAGTAAATCTAATATTCTTATTTTAAATTTTAAATTGAATATTAGATTTAAATGATTTATATGTTATACGAAAAAGGGTTTAATAGCTTATTTTGCTATTTTAAAGTACTGTACTAATTATGATTGTACAGTAAAACATGAAATGAGTTTTAAAGGAAAATGATGATGATTTAACTAGTATTCTTTTCAAAGAAAATATGAATATTAGTTATTTTATTTAACTGCTTTATTTCATAAAAGCATTATTTTGAAAAGAATATGAAAAGGTTATGGAATAAAAAGCAAAAAGGAATTAAATTTCAAAACAAAAATGAAATTTACTCTCTACAGTTGCTTCTAGGTTCCAGGACAAGATAGGTATTTCAAAATACCTACCTTACTCCATCCGGATCCCTAGCCGACTGTAGTATCCTTCCTACATGCGACCCTAGAGCCCATAGGAAAAAATGAAAAAGTTTTTCAGCATATAGATAGCTAAGTATCAAGTGAAGCATATAATTTCCTTATTGAGTCGTGGTTTGCTCACCCCTTAATATTAACATTTCAGGTTTTTGAGGACTAAGAGTCAGACATCTAAAGGACTTCGGTTGTGCATTTGGGGACGATGCGACAGCTTGATTTATTTAATAAGGTATGATCATTTATTTTCTGTATTTAGACTTATCTACAGTACTACTTCCTTATAAATCAAAATAGGGGATGTAATTCATATTATAATTTAATATGTAATTGTTTATATGTAAAAGAAAAGTAAAGTATCGCAGACAGCCCAATCAAATAAGATGTATAGAATAAGGTGAAAAATAGGGTCACGGGCTGTGACAAGTCCAGGCTCCCCTTACCGCTGGTTCTCCTTCGGTGGCCAGTTCTCTGGCGGTTCGGCATCTCCACTACTGGCGGACATCACGGTGAAAATATGGCTGGTCTTCGTTCAGCCCAGATCGGCGGCACGGTGGTGGATCTAGCAGCGTGGGTCTCGGCTTCTTCCTCCCCTTTTTCTTCCTTCCTCCACCGTTTTCTTTCTCCTCGGTGGCCTCCTTCTCCTTCTCCTTACCTCTGCCGAGCTCAAGGTTGGGGCGACGGTGCCTGGGCTGGCCAGCACCGCCCTTTTCCTTTCTTCCTTTCTTTCCTTTTCCGCTTCACTTAGTTTCGTTTCTGTTTTCATTTTCTAGCTGTCGCCGACGGCATGTCCTTTCCTCGTCGATCGGTGACCTCGCCCCCGTCATCTCTTTTCTCTCCTCTCACCGCCGACGGGGTCTGCTCCCCTTCGATGGAGAAGAACGGGAAATCGAGAATACCTGATTCCGTTCTGTTTTCTCCTCTTTTTTTTTGTTATATATAATATATATATATATATATGGTATTTACAATTATAATATAATTATAACATGTATATAATTATACTATAAGTAATTATGTATAGATATACATATATTTTATTTTTATAATATATCTATATCTATACATTTTTAGTTAAAATACAATTTATATTTCATATATATATTTATATTCATATATATATATATTTTTATATACATAAATATGTATAATAATAATGTACATACATATTTATTCAATGATATAAAATGGTATATCAACAGATAATATAAACATATATTCCACATATGAATATATCTTTTTATTAAAATATATTTATATAATATCATTATATAAATATATAAAAATACATATTTTTATTTCTTATTAAATTTGGATTTCTCAATATCCAAATTTATTTTCCCCCATTTATAATTTATCCATTCTATTCCTTCATCAACTTTTTTTTTAAAATAAATCAATATTCCAATTCTTGTGAATAATTTATTTATTTATTTACGTTTCTCTATTTGCTTTAATATTAAATTTACAAATATTTAATATTAATTTTAGAAAATTAGTGGTTATCACATTCTCCCCACCTTAAAAAATTCGATCCTCCGAATTTCACTTAAGTTAAAGGTGGTACCATTCCGTATTCATATTGTTC
Source organism: Heritiera fomes (assembly GCA_032173925.1). Lineage (NCBI taxonomy): Eukaryota > Viridiplantae > Streptophyta > Magnoliopsida > Malvales > Malvaceae > Heritiera > Heritiera fomes. The sequence continues at coordinate 16,413,247 of JAPDPM010000020.1, read as the reverse complement.
TTGACCTCTAAATCATCCTTTAAATCATACTGCCAGCATAATTTTTTTTATCAAATCACTTTTAGACCACTACATATCGTCTTTCACCATATATTTATACTCCCTAAGAATTACTTTATCAATTTGGGAGTTATCAATTTCCACTCCTTTTCATATCACACATATGATTCATACTATTCATCATCCGTTTTCTCAATTTGTGCCAAGTCGATATAGTTTAGTAACTATCGTTTACCGATTAATCAATAGTATGTAATCGTCTCGGTAGCTTTCACATCTCGTGCATCCGCTCACTCAACATGATATGGACCTCACCGAAAGAAGATGAGGTTTAATGAAGAAGATGAAGAACACTTGAAGAAAAAACAATAACAAGTTAAAAACGCAGCAAAGAAAAACAAAAATTAGAAGTAAAACCAAGACCCGTTTTGTAGATACACAAGAACCTATGGTATTGGACCAAGGCCCGTTGCTTAGAAAAGCAAGAACCTATGGTATATATTGGTGGAAGGTAGAAGAACGCCACAAGGAAGACCTTGATAAGTTCAAGAGTTCTTAAGAGAACCAAAGAGAAGAAGTCTCTCAATTTTATTACTAAAATTAATTGTGTTCTCCCCAAAGGGTTACATAACTATTTATAGGCAATTAGCTAACTTGCAGCACAAGTAATAGGAATCCTACTTTCCTAACTTGCAGAATAGGAAATAGCAAACATGCAGAACAAGTAATAGGAATCCTACTCTCCTAACTTGCAGAAAAAGTAATAGAAGTCCTACAAAATATATTATTTAAAAAAAGAATTGGGCTTAAATTAAATTAAGACAACGTTCAGCCCAATAATACTTAACTAAATAAAATATGCATCCAGCCTAATTGCATTTCAGCCTAATACTTGTGTGTGTCTTCAAGAAGGTTGAACTTGGGCTTGGATCATGTTGTAGAAGACTTTATCATCCTCCATGCTCAAGCTTTGTTGGGCTTTCTCTCTAGCAATATTAATGAAACCAGCTAAGGCTTGTTGCAATATCTTTGATTTAGCTCTTGTAATTGGACCTCCATGGATGCTCAAAGGATCACGAACATCACGAACATGACTTGAGCTGTGTGAGCTTGATGGGTCTCCATCATTCCCCCTCTCCTCGAAAGGATTTGTCCTCAAATCAGAATCACCTATATCAATATCAAAGGGAGAAAGATCAGAAACATTAAATGTAGCACTAACAATATACTCACTTGGAAGATCCAATTTATAAGCATCGTTATTGATCTTCTCAATCACTTGGAATGGTCCATCTCCTCGAGGTTGCAACTTGGAGCGACGTTGCGCAGGAAATCTCTCTTTACGCATATGTACCCAAACCCAATCACCAGGTTCAAAGACAACTTTCTTGCGATGCTTGTTGGCTTGAGTATCATATTGCTCAGTCCTTTTCTTAATGTTTTGACGTACCTTCTCATGTAGTTGCTTAATAAAATCAGCTTTCTTTTCCCCATCCAAACTAGCTCTCTCCTCAATAGGTAGTGGTAAAAGATCCAATGGAGTGAGTGGATTAAAACCATAGACAACTTCAAATGGAGAATAACTAGTAGTAGAATGCACACTTCTATTGTAAGCAAACTCCACATGAGACAAACAATCTTCCCAATTCTTCAAATTCTTTTGAATAATGGACCTCAACAAAGTAGACAAAGTACGATTGACTACTTCAGTTTGACCATCCGTTTGTGGATGACAAGTAGTTGAAAACAATAGCTTTGTTCCTAACTTTCCACATAATGTTTTCCAAAAGTAGCTAAGGAACTTCACATCATGGTCAGAAACAATGGTCCTTGGAACACCATGTAGACGAACAATTTCCTTGAAGAATAAATCGGCAATGTTGCTTGCATCATCTGTCTTGTGACAAGCAATGAAGGGAGCCATCTTAGAGAACCTGTCAACAACAAAAAAACAGAATCTCTACCTCTCTTTGTTCTTAGTAACCCCAAAAGAAAGTCTATAGAAATGTCAATCCAAAAAGCAGTAGGAATAGGCAATGGAGTATAAAGACCATGATTCATAACTCTAGACTAGCTTGTTTACAAGTGACACATCTTTCACATAATTTTTCAACATATCTTTTCATGTTAGGCCAAAAGAAGTGATCATGCAATATATCTAAAGTTTTCTTTACTCCAAAATGTCCAATTAACCCACCACTATGGACTTCTCTAACAAGTAGTTCTCTTAAAGAACTCCCAGGCACACATAATCTATTTTCCCTAAATAAGAATCCATCATGTCTATAAAACTTTCCAAAACCAGTTTTCTCACATGCAATGAACACATTTTCGAAATCCTCATCAGTAGCATACAAGTCTTTAATATACTCAAATCCAAGTAGTTTTGCATTAAGAGTAGTGATTAGAGTATACCTTCGACACAATGCATCAGCCACGACATTTTCTTTACCTTGTTTATATTTGATCACATATGGAAATGTCTCAAAGAACTCCATCCACTTGGCATGGCGCTTGTTCAACTTGCTTTGTCCTCTGAAGTGCTTCAAGGACTCATGATCAGTGTGGATGACAAATTCCTTAGGCCATAAATAGTGTTGCCATGTTTCCAAGGCCCTCACTAATGCATACATCTCTTTATCATATGTGGGATAGTTAAGGGCAGCTCCACTTAACTTCTCACTAAAAAAAGCAATGGGGTGCTTCTCCTGCATTAAAATAGCTCGAATACCTATGCTTAAAGCATCACACTCAAGCTCGATTGTTTTCTCCTTTTGCTTAACCTCGGCTTCACTCACTATTCTTTTCTCACTCTCTTTTAATCTCAATTGATCTTTCGGTAGCACACCTAAAGTTTGACATGCTATAGATTCCTTTTCATCCATGGGTAATTCCGTGCTATCCTCATCATCTTCTAATTGCAGCATAGAATCATCACCAAAATCTTCTCCGTAATTGCTATCCAACTTATTATTAGCTACATTATCACATGCATAAGGAGCATTATCTTGGTTTACCTTAGCTAGGGCAACGTCATGTTGCTCCAACTTATCATATTTAATCAACTTCGACTCTATCCTCGAAAGTTGTTGTTGCATGTCTAGGAACATGATCTCAATGTTACTCAAAGCAAGCTTTTCACTATTAGAAGACATAATTGTAACCTGCAAGAAACGTTAGTAAAAGAAACAGACCTCACAAGTATGACCTCACGTGTTTACACTCAATACACACAAGAATGTAACACTCACACTCGTGTTTCACACAATTTTAATATGGCTTTTCTCTACTAATGTTACTCACACACTCTTGCCTTTTTTTCCTCACACAACTTTTCTCTATAGGTTCTATATTGAACTCAAGACTCAATCAAAAATCAGCTTATGGAATTCAACTATCAACCAACAATAAACAAGCTGAGCACAAGATTTTAATCAAGGGAAAACAAAACAATGAAGACTCAACAAGACTTTGCAGGACTCAATAAGGCTTAAGAAGACTCTAATGAAACTAAACCTTGAAGGAAATATGCGTGTTTTGGGGTGTTTAATTAGGGTAGGGTTTAGCCAAAGGTGAGGTAGTTTTGTCCTTTTTGTGGTAGGGTCAAAAAGGTAATTTTAGGCAGTAAGGTTGAATGGTAACAATGAATTTTCAAATTAGGCAAATAAGAAATCTCAAAGCTCAAGAAAGAATGACTACCTCAAGATTTTGATGAAGCACACCTCCACAAATTGCCTTTGATGTTGCACTTGCTACACATGATATAATAAATCCCCTCTTGAATTGATTTTTCTTTTCTCCTTTTTTTTTCTTTTTTTTCTTTTTTTTACTAAAGTTAACAAACAATGAAGAAAAAGAAAAACTCTAAAAAATAAGAAGAGGTTTACTTCGGGAACAGGGCAACTTTTGAGAAAAATAAGCTAGTTTTGGTAGTAGCTTGTGTGGCAAGGAACGAGAGAGAACGGTGGCTTGTGAAAAGGATTCAAGATCAAGGTTTATCCATGACAAGAAGACAAAGAAAAAAAACAAACAAAAAACAAAAACGAGACTCCCACAAATTGAACCTAAGCTCTGATGCCAAATGATATGGACCTCACCGAAAGAAGATGAGGTTCAATGAAGAAGATGAAGAACACTTGAAGAAAAAACAATAACAAGTTAAAAACGCAGCAAAGGAAAACAAAAATTAGAAGTAAAACCAAGACTCGTTGTGTAGAAACACAAGAACCTATGGTATTGGACCAAGACCCGTTGCTTAGAAAAGCAAGAACTTATGGTATATATTGGTGGAAGGTAGAAGAACGCCACAAGGAAGACCTTGATAAGTTCAAGAGTTCTCAAGAGAACCAAAGAGAAGAAGTCTCTCAATTTTATTACTAAAATCAATTGTGTTCTCCCCAAAGGGTTACATAACTATTTATAGGCAATTAGCTAACTAGCAACACAAGTAATAAGAATCCTACTTTCCTAACTTGCAGAATAAGAAATAGCAAACTTGCAGAACAAGTAATAGGAATCCTACTCTCCTAACTTGCCGAACAAGTAATAGAAGTCCTACAAAATATATTATTTAAAGAAAGAATTGGGCTTAAATTAAATTAAGACAACGTTCAGCCCAATAATACTTAACTAAATAAAATATGCATCCAGCCTAATTGCATTTCAGCCTAATACTTGTGTGTGTCTTCAAGAAGGTTGAACTTGGACTTGGATCATGTTGTAGAAGACTTTATCATCCTCCATGCTCAAGCTTTGTCGGGCTTTCTCTCTAGCAATATTAATGAAACCAAATAAGGCTTGTTACAATATCTTTGATTTAGCTCTTGTAATTGGACCTCCATGGATGCTCAAAGGATCACGAACATCACGAACATGACTTGAGCTGTGTGAGCTTGATGGGTCTCCATCACAACATATCTTCGAGCGTTTCCATTCTACGGTTAGATATTTACATCAGTATGGAGCGATGCTGTCAATAAATTTGGAATCTGAAAGCCTTTTTGCTATTTCTCGTAACATATAGCTACTCAGAGATTCCCATCACATATAGGGTTCACTGGAACTTCACATGCATTCTCTTCATTTTATAATCATATTTCGACTATGGCACTAAGAATCTAAGAGTTTGATAATGGAGAAGTGATTTCATTAGACTATCAGTCTATAATCACTTCCATATTATCATATCTCTTTTAGATTCTTCATTATTATCCCCAATACTCTTTTCATATTTATTTCATCAAATGCTGCAGCTCATTTGCAGACTTTAGTATTTACCATCTTTTATCATAATTGAATCAGGAGACGATCATTTCCTCTCTATATCATCTTTTCTTGTAGCATTCTTATTACCTCTTTTATTCTTGTGGTATATTCATTATCACATTTATTTTAGAATATACCCTAAATTATACTCTTTTGATAATTTAGATTCCATAATGGCATAATCAAATTATAATTTAATCTCCTCATTATTTAAATTCATCATTGAATCTATAATTATCAATTTAATCACCTCATTATCCATATAAATCCATTATTTCCATCATTTCGAGGTGGTATATATATCTTTTTTCTCCATTTATATGACTGGCAGTAAAATGTAAATCATTTCTTTACTCCTTTGAGTATGATTACTTTTCCTCTATTGAGTTTGGCTTAATCTTATATCTAGCCATAATGATATGGACCTCACCAAAAGAAGATGAAGTTCAATATGAAGTTCAATGAAGAACACAAAGAACACTTGAAGAAAAACAAGAACAAGTTAAAAACGCAGCAAAAGAAAACAAAAATTAGAGATAAAACCAAGACCCGTTGTATAGATACACAAGAACCTATGGTATTGGACCAAGACCCGTTGCTTAGAAAAGCAAGAACCTATTGTATATATTGGTGGAAGGTAGAAGAACGCCACAAGGAAGACCTTGATAAGTTCAAGAGTTCTCAAGAGAACCAAAGAGAAGAAGTCTCTCAATTTTATTACTAAAATCAATTGTGTTCTCCCCAAAGGGTTACATAACTATTTATAGGCAAATAGATAACTTGCAGCACAAGTAATAAGAATCCTACTTTCCTAACTTGCAGAATAAGAAATAGCAAACTTGCAGAACAAGCAATAGGAATCCTACTCTCCTAACTGGCAGAACAAGTAATAGAAGTCTTACAAAATCTATTATTTAAAAAGGAATTGGGCTTAAATTAAATTAAGACAATGTTCAGCCCAATAATACTTAACTAAATAAAATATGCATCCAGCCTAATTTGCATTTCGGCCCAATACTTGTGTGTCTTCAAGAATGTTGAACTTGGGCTTGGATCATGTTGTAGAAGACTTTATCATCCTCAATGCTTGATAGGATGATATTTTGGGAATTTTATATGTGCTAATATATTTGCTTTATCGATGTTTTATGCCTAAAAGAGCTTACTAATGTTTATTTTATGTTTTAAGTATTAAATATCAAAGTTGGAATAAAAAGGAGCTAAAAGGAGCAAAGTGCAGTATTTTCTGTCCAGCTTGAAAGATTGATGTTTTTGACCAATTTAACGACCTGATCTCAAGATGTGTCCTTCATGAAAGTTGTAGATGACTTCTCAAGCTTTCCAGAATACACAAGATCGCAAAAATCGGAGTTCATTTGGTGGGTCAAACGTCTGGACAAAATCAGTACGAAATTCTGGGCAGAAAAACGAGATTGAGAAGAAATTCCAACAAAGCAAGTTCAAGACCAGATTTTGTTGAAAGAAGATAATTTCTTAATTTTATTTTATCTTAGATCTGTAATTAATTAATAAAAATAGGCCTTAGGAATTTTACTTAGAAAATAATTGTAAAAAGATGATGAGATAAAGGTAAGAGTTTGACTAGTCAAATTACTTGTTTCTCAAGTAAACTCTTATCTGAATCCCACATTGCTTAGGAAAGTCTTTTAAACTCTTCCTTAGGCCTATATAAAGAGCACAAGGCTCTCATAAACAGCATCCCTCTTATCCCTCTTAGCCCTCAAATCCTTCAAATCCCTCTTATCCCTCTTCTCTTTTAGTCTTATAGGATTTTCTTTAGGGTTTTTAATAAAATTTTATTTTTTTCTTTATTTTTAATTAGTTGCTGATTTCTTTATTATTTTTAATTCTGATTTTGTTTTCTTTATTTAAATTAAAATTATTTGTGTGTTCTTGCTTGCTAGTTTATAATCTTGATTATTAATTCTGATTTTATATTATTAAAGATTGCTTCTTTGATTGTTTCTTGCATGATATTTGTAATCTTTATAATATTAAACTTGAATTTTATGATCTTGAATATGACTAGTGAGTAGTTTTCTTATTCAGTTATGAGGTAAATTGATTATTCTTGGGAAAAGCATGTTGTGAGATTCTTGAACCTATAATATAATTGTTGATTAAATATCCAAGATTCTCTGAGCACATTATAATGATTGTTTGTTTGATTAGATAGGGTGCACACTATTTAGTTAAATTAAATAATCTACCGCCAGATTAAAAACATAAGTCCGTAATTGCTTGTGGAGTTAATCACTAGGGATGGAGGAGAATTAAGGTTTAGATTAAATGAACCGAGCTTATGTGTTTGTTATCTAATGTCAACCCATATCTTTCTTGTTGTTAATGCTGCTACAACTTATATCTAGAGAGCTTGTTCTAGGTAGGTTAAGTAGTTAGAGATTAGTTAAAGAGCTTGTTTTAACTAACGACTCAGTAAGGAAAGATGGTGTAACAGAGCTTATTGTTATGCTACGGTTGACTATTTAATTGACAGTGATATTTTGTAATCAATGATCAACATCAAAATCTAAGAATGATTAATTGCCTCGTAACTGAAGCTTTTTGCTTTGTTTTTTTATATTTAATAATTCTTGTTTTCTTTATTTTGGAATAGTTTACAAAACTCCCAAACTTCTTCTTTCCCTAAACACTAAGATTAGATTTTTAATTTAATAATTAACTTAAAAAATTCAGTCTCTGTGGGTTCGACCCTTACTCCGCTATCTACATAGTAGAGTTAGGAAATTTTATTTTTGGTGACTGACGACACTCATCAAATTTTGGCGCCGTTGCCGGGGACTGAAATTTGTTTAGGTTAATTATTTTAATTTAAAGTCTAATTTTTTTTTCTTTTCTTTTTCTTTTGTTTTTCAGGGATTGCTTGTCTGACAAGGATTCTAGTCACAAACTTCCAAAGATTAGGGACTATATACAAGCAACCCAAAGCGCAGTGGCACAAGCACTACAACATCCACCACCACTACCTCCCAAGACGAGAAGTGAGAGGACTCCATGGAGCAAGCTTATGAACCATACTATGATCATGACCCATACTATAATTATGAACCACACTACGATACCTACTATCAAGGATGGTGGGATCATTCTAATTTTAGTTATGGGAATCAATATGAGGTTTACAATATGCCATTCCAAGATACATACCAAGCTCCACCTCAAGACTCAGGTATGCCTCCACCTCAAGAATCGGGTATGTCTCTTGAAGATATTGTTAAGACTCTTGAGATTAAAACTTTACAATTGTCACAAGAGGCTGATGTTTATATTAAGAATATTGATCACCATGTGAGTCAAATATTGAATTCTTTAAGTAACATTGAAGCTATGACCTCTCAACCTGTGGAGAATCCAAGAGATAATGTTACTAACATCACCTTGAAAAGTGAAAGGGAAATTGATTCCAAGGAAAGTGCACATGAAGATGTCGATGACTTTATAGAAAGGGAGGATGAAACCGATTTCAATATTAAAGGTGGAGTTGTTGACATGCACAATGTAAAAGGGAGAGAGAATTTCGACAATTTTATAAAGCACTATGAGGATTTTGAAATCAAGGAATTCAAAGCTGAGGTAAGTGATAAACAAATTCCTTTTAATTCTTCTACTTACCCTTCTCCTTTTCCTAGCAGGTTTGCAAGAGCTACAAACGAAGAGCAAGACAAGGAGACCTTGAAGACATTTAGGAAAATGGAAGTCAATATTCCTCTCCTTGATGAAATTAATGATCAAGTGCTTTGCGATGCCAAGTTTTTAAAGGAACTATGCACTTCCAAGAAGAAATTAAAAGGTGATGAAAAGCAGGTTCTTAAAGATGAGCTAGAAATAGCCACAAGTAAAAATGAGAATGAGGAACTTGAGAGACCGATAAAAAAGTTGAGGTTTGGGATTGGATGATGGAAGGTGGAGCAGTCGAGCTAACGACATTAAACAAAAGCGCTACTTGGGAGGCAACCTAAGGATGTAAAACGAGGGAGTATTTCTTCCTTTACTTGTATTACCATTTAATTTTTGAGTTTTTTATTGTTCTTCTTTGCATGCTAGACTTACTTTGAGGACAAAGTAAGATTTAAGTGTGGGGGGGAATATTGGTTTATGAGTCTATAGAGTTTTTTTTTAGGAACTGAATTTTTTAAAAAAAAAGGTCAAATTTTTAAGTTTTTTGAAGATCATGATATGTTTTCTTTCTTTTAAAGATTGATTCTAAACTAAAACAAAGTTTTATAAGAAAGTTGAGAGTATTTTGATTGTTATTATTTTTGAAGTGAATACTTTCTAAAGAATTTATGTGAGTTCATGATTAAATATGATTGATCATATGATATTGATAATGTGATTAGTTCATTGAAGTTGGTATAAGCCAAGGATAAATAGACAAGAACATAAGAAAAAAAAAAAGAAAAATAGAGGTTGAAAGCTTTAAATTCTACTCCAATGTTTTGAGTTGCTTGCTCTTATTAATTGAATTCTTGAAGTGACTTAAAATATGAGTATGCAAAGCACTCTAAAAGAGGGCTTACTTGTTGAGTAACCGGGTGTTGGTATCACCAATATTAACATTCGCGTAAAAAGGCAAGTAAGTACTTAGGGAAACCATTATTGAAACCTCAAAAGAAAAAAAAAGAAAAAGAAGGAAGAGAAAATAGAAAAAAAAAGTTCTTGATCTATTGACTTTGTTTGTAGTAATGTAAATTGGATAATTGCAAAGTTGATATTATATGTTTCAATTGTATTGATTGTGAATTTTGCATGAATTTATTTAGAAGTATGCAAGAATATGAGAAGTAATGATTAGAATATGATTGACTTGATTATTTGACTCTTGTTGAAGTTATGAGTTAAGAATTTGAAAGATTTGAAAATATGTTCATGATCTTAATCTTGTTTTGAGTCTTAATTTTTAATTTTTGAGTCTTATTTTGAATTTTTAGGATTGAGTCTTGAGTAAAAGATTTTGTGGGTATATCTCCTGAAAGCCCTCACGAGACACAACTCGTCCACTAGGGGTGACCTAGGGGTTTAAAGGCTTATTGCATAAGCTAAATGCAATCGTGATTCCTACGAAAGTGAGTTAGGTTTTAGGAAAAGGATTTTAAGATTAGGACTTTAGGATTTAGTTCTTTAGGAAGTTAGTTTAGGTTTGCTAGAGGACTAGCAAAAGCTAAGTGTGGGGGAATTTGATAGGATGATATTTTGGGAATTTTATATGTGCTAATATATTTGCTTTATCGATGTTTTATGCCTAAAAGAGCTTACTAATGTTTATTTTATGTTTTAGGTATTAAATATCAAAGCTGGAATAAAAAGGAGCTAAAAGGAGCAAAGTGCAGTATTTTCTGTCCAGCTTGAAAGATTGACGTTTTTGACCAATTTAATGACCTGATCTCAAGATGTGTCCTTCATGAAAGTTGTAGATGACTTCTCAAGCTTTCCAGAATACACAAGATTGCAAAAATCGGAGTTCATTTGGTGGGTCAAACGTCTGGACAAAATCAGTACGAAATTCTGGGCAGAAAAACGAGATTGAGAAGAAATTCCAACAAAGCAAGTTCAAGACCAGATTTTGTTGAAAGAAGATAATTTCTTAATTTTATTTTATCTTAGATCTGTAATTAATTAATAAAAATAGGCCTTAGGAATTTTACTTAGAAAATAATTGTAAAAAGATGATGAGATAAAGGTAAGAGTTTGACTAGTCAAATTACTTGTTTCTCAAGTAAACTCTTATCTGAATCCCACATTGCTTAGGAAAGTCTTTTAAACTCTTCCTTAGGCCTATATAAAGAGCACAAGGCTCTCATAAACAGCATCCCTCTTATCCCTCTTAGCCCTCAAATCCTTCAAATCCCTCTTATCCCTCTTCTCTTTTAGTCTTATAGGATTTTCTTTAGGGTTTTTAATAAAATTTTATTTTTTTCTTTATTTTTAATTAGTTGCTGATTTCTTTATTATTTTTAATTCTGATTTTGTTTTCTTTATTTAAATTAAAATTATTTGTGTGTTCTTGCTTGCTAGTTTATAATCTTGATTATTAATTCTGATTTTATATTATTAAAGATTGCTTCTTTGATTGTTTCTTGCATGATATTTGTAATCTTTATAATATTAAACTTGAATTTTATGATCTTGAATATGACTAGTGAGTAGTTTTCTTATTCAGTTATGAGGTAAATTGATTATTCTTGGGAAAAGCATGTTGTGAGATTCTTGAACCTATAATATAATTGTTGATTAAATATCCAAGATTCTCTGAGCACATTATAATGATTGTTTGTTTGATTAGATAGGGTGCACACTATTTAGTTAAATTAAATAATCTACCGCCAGATTAAAAACATAAGTCCGTAATTGCTTGTGGAGTTAATCACTAGGGATGGAGGAGAATTAAGGTTTAGATTAAATGAACCGAGCTTATGTGTTTGTTATCTAATGTCAACCCATATCTTTCTTGTTGTTAATGCTGCTACAACTTATATCTAGAAAGCTTGTTCTAGGTAGGTTAAGTAGTTAGAGATTAGTTAAAGAGCTTGTTTTAACTAACGACTCAGTAAGGAAAGATGGTGTAACAGAGCTTGTTGTTATGCTACGGTTGACTATTTAATTGACAGTGATATTTTGTAATCAATGATCAACATCAAAATCTAAGAATGATTAATTGCCTCGTAACTGAAGCTTTTTGCTATTTGTTTTTTTATATTTAATAATTCTTGTTTTCTTTATTTTGGAATAGTTTACAAAACCCCCAAACTTCTTCTTTCCCTAAACCCTAAGATTAGATTTTTAATTTAATAATTAACTTAAAAAATTCAGTCTCTGTGGGTTCGACCCTTACTCCGCTATCTACATAGTAGAGTTAGGAAATTTTATTTTTGGTGACTGACGACACTCATCAATGCTCAAGCTTTGTTGGGCTTTCTCTCCAGCAATATCAATGAAACCAGCCAAGCCTTTTTGCATTATCTTTGATTTAGCTCTTGTAATTTGACCTCCATGGATACTCAAAAGATCACGATCATCACGAACATGACTTGAGCTTTGTGAGCTTAGATCTCCATCATTCTCCCTCTCCTCGAAATGATTTGTCCTCAAATCAGAATCACCTACATCAATATCAAAGGGAGAAAGATCAGAAACATTAAATGTAGCACTAACATTATACTCACCTGGAAGATCTAACTTATAAGCATTGTCATTGATCTTCTTAATCACTTGGAATGGTCCATCTCCTCGAGGTTGCAACTTGGAGCGACGCTGAGTAGGAAATCTCTCTTTATGGATATGTACCCAAACCCAATCACCAGGTTCAAAGACAACTTTCTTGCGATGCTTGTTGGCTTGAGTAGCATATTGCTCAGTCCTCTTCTTAATGTTTTTACGTACCATCTCATGTAATTGCTTAACAAAATAAGCTTTCTTTTCCCCATCCAAACTAGCTCTCTCCTCAATAGGTAGTGGTAAAAGATCCAATTGAGTCAGTGGATTAAAACCATAGACAACTTCAAATGGAGAATAACTAGTAGTAGAATGCACACTTCTATTGTAAGCAAACTCCACATGAGGCAAACAATCTTCCCAATTCTTCAAATTCTTTTGAGTAATTGACCTCAACAAAGTGGACAAATTACGATTGACCGCTTCAGTTTGACCATCGGTTTGTGGATGACAAGTAGTGGAAAACAATAGCTTTGTTCCTAACTTTCCCCATAATGTTTTCCAAAAGTAGCTAAGGAACTTCACATCACGATCAGAAACAATAGTCCTCGGAACACCATGTAGACGAACAATTTCCTTGAACAATAAATCGGCAATGTTGCTTACACCATCTGTCTTGTGACAAGCAATGAAGTGAGCCATCTTAGAGAACCTGTCAACAACAACAAAAATAGAATCTCTACCTCTCTTTATTCTTGGTAACCCCAAAACAAAGTCCATAGAAATGTCAGTCCAAGGAGCAGTAGGAATAGGCAATGGAGTATAAAGACCATGATTCATAACTCTAGACTTAGCTTGTTTACAAGTGACACATCTCTCACACAATTTTTCAACATCTCTTTTCATCTTAGGCCAAAAGAAGTGATCATGCAATATATCTAAAGTTTTCTTTACTCCAAAATGTCCCATTAACCCACCACTATGGGCTTCTCTAACAAGTAATTCTCTTAAAAAGCTCCTCGGCACACATAATCTATTTTCCCTAAATAAGAATCCATCATGCCGATAAAACTTTCCAAAACTAGTTTTCTCACATGCAATGAACACATTTTCAAAATCATCATCAGTAGCATACAAATCTTTAATATACTCAAATCCAAGTAGTTTTGAATTAAGAGTAGTGATTATAGTATACCTTTGAGACAATGCATCTGCCACGACATTTTCTTTACCTTGTTTAGATTTGATCACATATGGAAATGTCTCAATGAACTCCATCCACTTGGCATGACACTTGTTCAAGCTGCTTTGTCCTTTCAAGTGCTTCAAGGACTCATGATCAGTGTGGATGACAAATTCCTTGGGCCATAAATAGTGTTGCCATGTTTCTAAGGCCCTCACTAATGCATACATCTCTTTATCATATGTGAAATAGTTAAGGGCAGCCCCACTTAACTTCTCACTGAAAAAAGCAATGGGGCGCTTCTCCTGCATTAAGACAGCTCGAATACCTATGCTTAAAGCATCACACTCAATCTCGAATGTTTTCTCCTTTTGCTTAACCTTGGCTTCACTCACTACTTTTTCCTCACTCTCTTTTAATCTCAATTGATCCTCATCTTTCATTAGCACACTTAAAGTTTGACATGCTATATATTCCTTTCCATCCATGGGTAATTCTATACTATCCTCATCATCCTCTAATTGCAGCATAGAATCATCATCAAAATCTTCTCCGTAATTGCTATCCAACTTATTATTAGCTACACTATCACATGCATAAGAAGCATTATCTTGGTTTACCTTAGCTAGGGCAACGTCATGTTGCTCCAACTTATCATATTTCATCAACTTCGACTCTATCCTCGAAAGTTGTTGTTGCATGTTACTCAAAGCAAGCTTTTCACTATTAGAAGACATAATTGTAACCTGCAAGAAATGTTAGTAAAAGAAACAGACCTCACAAGTATGACCTCACATGTTTACACTCAATACACACAAGAATGTAACACTCACACTCGTGTTTCACACAATTTTAATATGGCTTTTCTCTACTAATGTTACTCACACACTCTTGCCTTTTTTTCCTCACACAACTTTTCTCTATAGGTTCTATATTGAACTCAAGACTAAATAAAAAATTAGCTTATGGAATTCAACTATCAACCAACAATAAACAAGCTGAGCACAAGATTTTAATCAAGGGAAAACAAAACAATGAAGACTCAACAAGACTTTGCAAGACTCAATAAGGCTTAAGAAGACTCTAATGAAACTAAACCTTGAAGGAAATATGCGTGTTTTTGGGTGTTTAATTAGGGTAGGGTTTAGCCAAAGGTGAGGTAGTTTTGTCCTTTTATGTGGTAGGGTCAAAAAGGTAATTTTAGGTAGCAGGGTAGAATGGTAACAATGAATTTTCAAATTAGGCAAATAAAAAATCTCAAAGCTCAAGAAAGATTGACTACCTCAAGATTTTGATGAAGCACACCTCCATGAATTGCCTTTGATGTTGCACTTGCTACACACGACGTAATAAATCCCCTCTTGAATTGATTTTTCTTTTCTCTTTTTTTTTCTTTTTTTCTCTTTTTTTTACTAAAGTAAACAAACAATGAAGAAAAAGAAAAAGTCAAAAAAATAAGAAGAGGTTTACTTGGGGAACAAGGCAACTTTTTGACAAAAACAAGCTAGTTTTGGTAGCAGCTTGTGTGGTAAGGAATGAGAGGGAACGGTGGCTTGTGAAACAAGTAGTCTTTATGTGATATAGAGCTTTTGAAGGTTTCTTGGTGAGCAAGAAAACCTTTGGGATTTGGTTGCTTGGAGAACAAGATAGGGTTGTAGAGCTTTTGAAGGTTTCTTGGTGAGGAAGAAAACCTTTGGGATTTGGTTGCTTGGAGAACAAGATAGGGTTTACTTGGTGGCTAAGTAAAGGTAGGTTATTTTAATGAAGACAATAGGTTTGAGGGACAAACAATAGTAGTGGTGGCTTGGAAAAGGATTCAAGATCATGGTTTGTCCAAGACAAGAAGACAACGAAAAAAACAAAAACTAGACTCCCACGAATTGAACCTAAGCTCTGATGCCAAATGATATGGACCTCATCAAAAGAAGATGAAGTTCAATGAAGAACACAAAGAACACTTGAAGAAAAACAAGAACAAGTTAAAAACGCAGCAAAAGAAAACAAAAATTAGAGATAAAACCAAGACCCGTTGTGTAGATACACAAGAACCTATGGTATTGGACCAAGACCCATTGCTTAGAAAAGCAAAAACCTATGGTATATATTGGTGGAAGGTAGAAGAACGCCACAAGGAAGACCTTGATAAGTTCAAGAGTTCTCAAGAGAACCAAGGAGAAGAAGTCTCTCAATTTTATTACTAAAATCAATTGTGTTCTCCCCAAAGGGTTACATAACTATTTATAGGCAAATAGATAACTTGCAGAATAGGAAATAGCAAACTTGCAGAACAGGAAATAGCAAACTTGCAGAACAAGCAATAGGAATCCTACTCTCCTAACTTGCAGAACAAGTAATAGAAGTCTTACAAAATCTATTATTTAAAAAGGAATTGGGCTTAAATTAAATTAAGACAATGTTCAGCCCAATAATACTTAACTAAATAAAATATGTATCTAGCCTAATTTGCATTTCGGCCCAATACTTGTGTGTCTTCAAGAAGGTTGAACTTGGGCTTGGATCATGTTGTAGAAGACTTTATCATCCTCCATGCTCAAGCTTTGTTGGGCTTTCTCTCTAGTAATATCAATGAAACCAGCCAAGGCTTGTTGCATTATCTTTGATTTAGCTCTTGTAATTGGACCTCCACGGATACTCAGAGGATCACGATCATCACGAACATGACTTGAGCTTTGTGAGCTTGGATCTCCATCACATAATCGTGTGATAACCACAAAAATCACTTTTTAGTTTTAAATTCGGGAACTACTTCGTATTCGTGTTCCTTGCTCATCATGTACTTATCCTCTTATTTCATATTCATCTTTTCCTTCATCATCATTTCGGTCACTTTTCCTCAGTGGTAAAATATTCACTATTAAACTCTTTTAACCTTTTGTATACCATCTTTATACTTATTCATTCATCGACTTAAACTTATTTACTTATTAGTCACATCTGTATAGCAGCTAACCCAATAACTCTTCCATAGACTGGCAATAGTATTTAGCTAGACCCAGTACGTTTCGTATCTCAATCATTATCCCTTCATCATAGACATATCCACATAGCTCTGTCATTTGAGATCATATATCTTAGAAAGAGATACTGTCTAGCTAAATCTTCTATTTGCCATACTTAACGTATAATTCACTGTCTTTAAGTGTCTGTAGGGTCATACCACTATGCTGCTCATTTTCCATTTGTGCCTTAGATTGTATCGGTATCTCATCATGTTATTCGTGTATGGTTGCCTCATTCAGTAGGCTTATATACCTCACAAAGTATTTCATTAACCTTGTAAACCTCAATAAGAACTCGTAAAAATTTTATCGAGTTCTGATCATTATCATCTTATGACCACTAGTTTCCAACTTTTCATCTAGTGATGCCTTGTACAGAGACTGGTCATATAAGCTCCTCGTATATATCTGATTAAATCAAATAAGGCAACAATTCTATATGGATGATTATTTGTTCTTAATAAAAATTTCATTGCATAATAGGAATTTAATATCCAATTATACTTCATCATCTCATTAACATCATTCGTATTTCCATCAATTTCATCTATACATGTGAATTTCATTATCCACATATTTTCCAGAGTTATTTTCTTAAGCTTTTCAGATTCTTTTATGTTCTATGATATAAGCTTAGAAATAACTTTCATATTCACGATCAAGTCAATGTTAACCCGATCTCTCCAATTTATATAGCTCTGGGAATTTATCGGAAATCATGTCCAATATTTTCTTTAATCACACGTCTCTTATCATTTTAGACATTTCATCTCTGTGTCCTATCATTTCCCCTGTATATCCTCAAGCAGAGGCATTTAATATTTAAATCATTTTAACATCTACTATATCGTGATTCATTTATTTCTTCATATTTCACAGCATATCGATTATCTTAATTAATATGTTGTATCAAGTGTAATTATTTGATTAACACCTTTCACAACTAACAGATTTATTATTACTGTAATTTAATTTTAAAATCATTTTCATTTAAAAATTTAGGTTAGTTGTTATCTTCCTCATCTCTTATCTGCACTTACTGTTCTTATGTATATTCTCCAATTTCATATACTCCATATAGTACATCATTCCGTAAAACATATATCAAATTATTTTGGTTCTATAAATGTCCATTTAATACTTCGAAAACAAAAATGAAGTATAGAACCATAATTAACCGTACTGCTATGAATTTCATCATCTATACTAATCTTCTTTTCAATCATCTTTGGTAATCATTTCACTTTTCATCATATCCAACGATCCCGTAATAATATCTCATTAATACACTTTTAACTCCAACCCTTAAGAATCAATAATAGAGCCATTCGTCCTGCGACTTTCACTATAAACATTTCGGGTCGCATCAATCATCTAAGTGTAAGTGAAATTAGAAATCAGGACCGTTATACACATATTACATTCTGTTATACCATCAATAACTCCATTACTATCAATGGATTTAAGATCATCTTAGTTTTATCACTATTCAAGACATATTCCAACATAGGGGCGTTTTCATCATTTCAACATTTATTTATTTATCCTCATATACATTTAAACCATTGATCTCCTTATCCATAGAATGATGACATCCCTTCTCTCACTATATCATCATTTTAAAATCTTGTCTGATTTAGACAGAAAAATTCTAATAGGACAGGTATACAGATCATTTTGCATTAAATGCATCCTTACACCATCAATTACTCTGTCAAATTAGTCAATTCCAACTTCTGTTGGTCTATTATGACTCCAGGTAAAATTTTGGAGGTAGGGGTATTTTGGTCATTTTTGGCCAAAAATTCTCTCTCTCCAAAATTACATTAAATTGGTGATCTTAAAGTCTATTTAATGATGATATTTCATTCCCCTCCTTTATATCATCACTTTAAGGTCTCAATTCGATCCAAACAAAAAAGTATTGGTGGGGCCCTCACCGAGTCCATTTCTGTTCCTTATCGAACCGACCTTCTTTTAGACTATAAGATTACCAATTCAGATAACATTCCTGAGCCGTTTTCCTTTTAACATCCTTAGTTCATAATTCTCACCCCCTTTTAAACACTTAATTCAATTTGCAATCATTTATTTTCTCTATGTATTCAGATTATACAATACTACATGGGATGTTAACCTTTTCAACACATTTTCTTTCCAAAAGTATCGACAGACATCAGGCCAACCTTGCTTTGATACCATTAAATCTGTCACAGCCCGTGACGCTATTTTTCACCTTATTCTATACATCTTATTTGGTTGGGCTATCTGCGATACTTTACTTTTCTTTTACATATAAACAATTTCATATAAAATTAGAATATGAATTACATCCCCTATCTTAATTCATCAGGAAGTAGTACTGTAGATAAGTCTAAATAAAGAAAATAAAAGATCATACCTTATTAAAGAAATCAAGCTATCACATCGTCCCCAAATGCACAGCCGAAGTCCTTTCGATGTCAAACTCTTAGTACTCGAAAACCTGAAATGTTAAAATTAAGGGGTGAGCAATCCACGGCTCAGTAAAGAGAATTATATGCCTCACTTGATATTCAGCTATTTATATGCTGAAAAACTTTTTCATTTTTCCTATGGTGGCTCTAGGCACTCATGTATGAAGGATACTACAGTTGGCTAAGGATTCGGATGGAGTAAGGCAGGTATTTTTGAAATACTTGTCTTGTCCCGGAACCTAAAAGCAACTGCAGAGTAATAAATTTCATTTTGTTTGAAATTTAAATCCTTTTCCTTTTTTATTCCATATCGTTTTCATATTCTTTTCAAAATAATGCTTTTATAAAATAAAGCATTTAAACAAAGTAACTGATATTCATATATTCTTTGAAAAGAATTTTAGTTAAACATCATCATTCTCATTTAAAACTCGTTTCATGTTTTACTGTACAATCATAATTAGTATAGTACTTTAAATAGCAAAATAAGTTATTTAAATCTTTTTCGTATAACATATAAATCGTTTAAATCTAATATTCAATTTAAAAATTAAAATAAGAATATTAGATTTATTTTCCTTATTTTTCCTTTTGAAAACATATTACATGTTCATATCACATGTCATATGAAAATCATCTCGTAGTACTAAAATTAGTACCGTAATAAGCATTATGTAAAATGCTGTAAATCACTTTCATTCAACTTATCACATATCATGTAAAACATTTACATTTCACGTATCACATATCATATAAAATATTTTCATATATGGAGACTGAGGCACGCCCAACCTGTCCATTAGGTCGTTACTCATATCATGCTATAGACCCCGAAGGGTATAAAATAATCATTTTAGATCTATGGCCATAGTCTATAATTGTCCTCGGTGGATCACTGATCAGGTGTCGGCCGGGACTACATATCACATATCACATATCACATGTCACGTATCACATATTACATATCACCATGATAAGGTTGCCAACTAGTCTCAAAACCGTATTTTTCATCATAAAATAAACCTTTATGGAATTTATAAAAATATATAATTTCATAATTTAAAACCATAAAGGTTATAAAACCATTTAGTGAATATTTAAGAAATGTATATATAAAAATATTCACTTTATTTCTCTTCATTTTTCGTCACGTATTACATGTAATTTACATATCAAGAGAATTTTCGGTGATTTCATTATCACTATTCTCGAAAACATGAATATTTTAAAATCACTTTCATTTTATTCATGTTTTTATGAAAATATTCATTTTCTAGATTTTCGTGGTTGAAAATCGTTTCTTGTGACATAAAATCATTTATTATGATTTTCGATAATTTTCTAATATTTTTCAGCAGTGAAACGACTACCGATTGGCTAGCCTCCAGCACAGAAAATACAGTTTATATTTTCAACCAGTACGTCATCACAAATTTTTAGCCGATGAATTATCACAACATTTCCATAAAATAATTTATAATTTAAAAACATGTAGACTAAATGATATGAACCTCATCGAAAGAAGATGAAGTTCAATGAAGAACACAAAGAACACTTGAAAAAAAACAAGAACAAGTTAAAAACGCATCAAAAGAAAACAAAAATTAGAGTTAAAACCAAGACCCGTTGTGTAGATACACAAGAACCTATGGTATTGGACCAAGACCCGTTTCTTAGAAAAGCAAGAACTTATGGTATATATTGGTGGAAGGTAGAAGAACGCCATAAGGAAGACCTTGATAAGTTCAAGAGTTCTCAAGAGAACCAAGGAGAAGAAGTCTTTCAATTTTATTACTAAAATCAATTATGTTCTCCCCAAAGGGTTACATAACTATTTATAGGCAACTAGCTAACTTGCAGCACAAGTAATAGGAATCCTACTTTCCTAACTTGCAGAATCAAAAATAGCAAATTTGAAGAACAAGTAATAGGAATCTTACTCTCTTAACTTGCAGAACAAGTAATAGAAGTCCTACAAAATATATTATTTAAAAAAGGAATTGAGCTTAAATTAAATTAAGACAATGTTCAGCCCAATAATACTTAACTAAATAAAATATGCATCTAGCCTAATTGCATTTAAGTCCAATACTTGTGTGTGTCTTTAAGAAGGTTGAACTTGGGCTTCGATTATGTTGTAGAAGACTTTATCATCCTCCATGCTCAAGCTTTGTTGGCTTTCTCTCTAGCAATATTAATGAAACCAGCCAAGGCTTGTTGCATTATCTTTGATTTAGCTCTTGTAATTGGACCTCCATGGATGCTCAAAGGATCACGAACATCACGAACATGACTTGAGCTGTATGAGCTTGATGGGTCTTCATCATTCCCCCTCTCCTCGAAAGGATTTATCCTCGAATCAGAATCACCTATATCAATATCAAAGGGAGAAAGATCAGAAATATTAAATGTAGCACTAACATTATACTCACCTGGAAGATCCAATTTATAAGCATTGTCATTGATATTCTCAATCACTTGGAATGGTCCATATCCTCGAGGTTGCAACTTGAAGCAACGTTGAGCAGGAAATCTCTCTTTACGCATATGTACCCAAACCCAATCACCAGGTTCAAAGACAGCTTTCTTACGATGCTTGTTGGCTTGGGTAGCATATTACTCAGTCCTCTTCTTAATGTTTTAACGTACCTTCTCATGTAGTTGCTTAACAAAATCAACTTTCTTTTCCCCTTCCAAACTAGCTCCTCAATAGGTAGTGGTAAAAAATCCAATGGAGTGAGTGGATTAAAACCATAGACAACTTCAAATGGAGAATAAATAGTAGTAGAATGCACACTTCTATTGTAAGCAAACTCCACATGAGGCAAACAATTTTCCCAATTCTTCAAATTCTTTTAAATAATGGACCTCAACAAAGTAGACAAAGTACGATTGACTACTTCAATTTGACCATCGGTTTGTGGATGACAAGTAGTGGAAAATAATAGCTTTGTTCCTAACTTTCCTCATAATGTTTTCCAAAAGTAGCTAAGGAACTTCACATCACGGTCAGAAACAATGGTCCTGGGAACACCATGTAGACGAACAATTTCCTTGAAGAATAAATCGGCAATGTTGCTTGCATCATCTGTCTTTTGACAAGCAATGAAGTGAGCCATCTTAGACAACCTGTCAACAACAACAAAAACAGAATCTCTACCTCTTATTGTTCTTGGTAAACCCAAAAGAAAGTCTATAGAAATGTCAATCCGAAGAGCAGTAGGAATAGGCAATGGAGTATAAAGACCATGATTCATAACTCTACACTTAGCTTGTTTACAAGTGACACATCTTTCACACAATTTTTCAACATCTCTTTTAATGTTAGGCCAAAAGAAGTGATCATGCAATATATCTAAAGTTTTCTTTACTCCAAAATGTCCCATTAACCCACCATTATGGGCTTCTCTAAAGAGTAATTCTCTTAAAGAACTCCTAGGCACACATAACCTATTTTCCCTAAATAAGAATCCATCATGCCTATAAAACTTTCCAAAACCAGTTTTCCCACATGCAATGAACACATTTTTAAAATCCTCATCAGTAGCATACAAGTCTTTAATATACTCAAATCCAAGTAGTTTTGCATTAAGAGTAGTGATTAGAGTATACCTTCGAGACAATGCATCAGCCACGACATTTTCTTTACCTTGTTTATATTTGATCACATATGGAAATGTCTCAATGAACTCCATCCACTTGCCATGATGCTTGTTCAACTTGCTTTATCCGTTCAAGTGCTTCAAGGACTCATGATCAGTGTGGATGAAAAATTCCTTGGGCCATAAATAGTGTTGCCATGTTTCCAAGGCCCTCACTAATGCATACATCTCTTTATCATATGTGAGATAGTTAAGGGCAGCTCCACTTAACTTCTCACTAAAAAAAGCAATGGGGTGCTTCTCCTGCATTAAAACAGCTCGAATACCTATGCTTAAAGCATCACACTCAATCTCGATTGTTTTGTCCTTTTGCTTAACCTCGGCTTCACTCACTACTTTTTCCTCACTCTCTTTTAATCTTAATTGATCCTCATCTTTCAATAGCATAGTTAAAGTTTGACATGCTATAGATTCCTTTCCATCCATGGGTGATTCCATACTATCCTCATCATCCTTTAATTGCAACATAGAATCATCATCATCAAAATCTTCTTCGTAATTGCCATGCAACTTATTATTATCTACATTATCACATGCATAAGAAGCATTATCTTGGTTTACCTTAGCTAGGGCAACATCATGTTGCTCCAACTTATCATATTTAATCAACTTCGACTCTATCCTCGAAAGTTGTTGTTGCATGTCTAGGAACATGATCTCAATCTTACTCAAATCAAGCTTTTCACTATTAGAAGGCATGATTGTAACCTGCAAGAAATGTTAGTAAAAGAAAAGGACCTCACAAGTATGACCTCACGTGTTTTCACTCAATACATACAAGAATGTAACACTCACACGTGTTTCACATAATTTTAATATAGATTTTCTCTACTAATTTTACTCACACACTCTTGCCTTTTTTTTCCTTACACAACTTTTCTCTATAGGTTCTATATTGAACTCAAGACTCAATCAAAAATCAGCTTATGGAATTCAACTATCAACCAACAATAAACAAGCTGAGCACAAGATTTTAATTAAGGGAAAACAAAACAATGAAGACTCAACAAGACTTTGCAAGACTCAATAAGGCTTAAGAAGACTCTAATGAAACTAAATCTTGAAAGGAAATATGCGTGTTTTGGGGTGTTTAATTAGGGTAGGGTTTAGCCAAAGGTGAGATAGTTTTGTCCTTTTATGTGGTAGGGTCAAAAAGGTAATTTTAGGTAGCAGGGTAGAATGGTAACAATGAATTTTGAAATTAGGCAAATAAGAAATCTCAAAGCTCAAGAAAGAATGACTACCTCAAGATTTTGATGAAGCACACCTCCACAAATTGCCTTTGATGTTGCACTTGCTACACATGATATAATAAATCCCCTCTTGAATTGATTTTTCTTTTCTCCTTTTTTTTCTTTTCTTTTTTTTCTTTTTTTTATATTTTACTAAAGTAAACGAACAATGAAGAAAAAACAAAAAGTCTAAATAATAAGAAGAGGTTTACTTGGGGAACAGGGCAACTTTTGACAAAAATAAGCTAGTTTTGGTAGTAGCTTGTGTGGCAAGGAATGAGAGGGAACAGTGGCTTGTGAAACAAGTAGTCTTTCTGTGATATAGAGCTTTTGAAGGTTTCTTGGTGAGCAAAAAAACATTTAGGATTTGGTTGCTTGGAGAATAAGATAGGGTTTACTTGGTGGCTAAGTAAAGGTAGGTTATTTTAATGAAGACAATAGGTTTGAGGGACAAACAATATTAGTGGTGGCTTAGAAAAGGATTCAAGATCAAGGTTTGTTCAAGAAAGAAGACAAAGAAAAAAATAAATAAAAACGGGACTCCCATGAATTGAACCTAAGGTCTGATACCAAATGATATGAACCTCACCGAAAGAAGATGAAGTTCAATGAAGAACACAAAGAACACTTGAAGAAAAATAAGAACAAGTTAAAAACGTAGCAAAAGAAAACAAAAACTATAGATAAAACCAAGACCCGTTCTGTAGATACACAAGAACCTATGGTATTGGACCAAGACCCGTTGCCTAGAAAAGCAAGAACCTATGGTATATATTGGTGAAGGTAGGAGAACGCCACTAGGAAGGCCTTGATAAGTTCAAGAGTTCTCAAGAGAACCAAAGAGAAGAAGTCTCTCAATTTTATTACTAAAATCAATTGTATTCTCCCCAAAGGGTTACATAACTATTTATAGGCAACTAGATAACTTGCAGCACAAGTAATAGGAATCCTACTTTCCTAACTTGCAGAATAGGAAATAGCAAACTTGCAGAACAAGTAATAGGAATCGAACGCCACAAGGAAGACCTTGATAAGTTCATGAGTTCTCAAGAGAACCAAAGAGAAGAAGTCTTTCAATTTTATTACTAAAATCAATTGTGTTCTCCCCAAAGGGTTACATAACTATTTATAGGCAACTAGCTAACTTGCAGCACAAGTAATAGGAATCCTACTTTCCTAACTTACAGAATAGGAAATAGCAAACTTGCAGAACAAGTAATAAGAATCCTACTCTCCTAACTTGCAGAACAAGTAATAGAAGTCCTACAAAATATATTATTTAAAAAAAGAATTGGGCTTAAATTAAATTAAGACAACGTTCAGCCCAATAATACTTAACTAAATAAAATATGAATATAGCCTAATTGCATTTCAGTCCAATACTTGTGTGTGTCTTCAAGAAGGTTGAACTTGCGCTTCGATTATGTTGTAGAAGACTTTATCATCCTCCATGCTCAAGCATTGTTGGGCTTTCTCTCTAGCAATATTAATGAAACCAGCCAATGCTTGTTGCATTATCTTTGATTTAGCTCTTGCAATTGGACCTCCATGGAAGCTCAAAGGATCACGAACATCACGAACATGACTTGAGCTGTATGAGCTTGATGGGTCTCCATCACTGAATATCCTTACAGTGCTGCACTTGCATCCCTTACCTATCTCGGGTTGGCGACTTCCTCGTTATCGGTCGCGCCCGTGTTCATCTCTTATGATTCCATTATCTCGTTCACCGAGAATAATTTTCTGGAATTCAAATTCTAAAATTAGAATTTTTTCATAATTTATTTAAATTAATTACTAGAAAATAATTTCCGAAATCCTTACCAAATGTCCGAGATTTTTGGATTTTCGAATTCCCGAAAATTCTCCCTTTTTCTCTCTCTTTCTTCTTTTCCTCTTTTCTTTTCTTTTTCTTTTTCTTTTCTTTCTCTTTTCCTTTTCTTTTCTTTCTTCTTTTTCTTTTCTTTTTCTTTTCTTTTTTTTTCCTTTTCTTTTCCTTTTTCCTGGTGATGGAGACCCATCAAGCTCACACAGCTCAAGTCATGTTCGTGATGTTCGTGATCCTTTGAGCATCCATGGAGGTCCAATTATAAGAGCTAAATCAAAGATAATGCAACAAGCATTGACTGGTTTCATTAATATTGCTAGAGAGAAAGCCCAACAAAGCTTGAGCATGGAGGATGATAAAGTCTTCTACAATATGATCCAAGCCCAAGTTCAACCTTCTTGAAGACAGACACACACAAGTATTGGGCCGAAATGCAATTAGGCTGGATGAATATTTTATTTAGTTAAGTATTATTGGGCTGAACATCGTCTTAATTTAATTTAAGCCCAGTTCCTTTTTTAAATAATATATTTTGTAGGACTTCTATTACTTGTTCTGTAAGTTAGGAGAGTAGGATTCCTATTGCTTGTTCTGCAAGTTTGCTATTTCCTATTCTGCAAGTTAGGAAAGTAGGATTCCTATTACTTGTGCTGCAAGTTAGCTAGCTGCCTATAAATAGTTATGTAACCTTTTGGGGAGAACACAATTGATTTTAGTAATAAAATTGAGAGACTTCTTTTCTTTGGTTCTCTTGAGAACTCTTGAACTTATCAAGGCCTTCCTTGTGGCGTTCTTCTACCTTCCATCAATATATGCCACAGGTTCTTGCTTTTCTAATCAACGGGTTTTGGTCCAATACCATAGGTTCTTGTGTATCTACACAACGGGTCTTGGTTTTATCTATAATTTTTGTTTTCTTTTGCTGCGTTTTTAACATGTTCTTGTCAAGTGTTCTTTGCGTTCTTCATTGAACTTCATTTTCTTTCGGTGATGTTCATATCATTTGGTATCAGAGCTTAGGTTCAATTTGTGGGAGTCTCGTTTTTGTTTTTTTTTTTGTTTTTTTCTTTGTCTTCTTGCCTTGGATAAACCTTGATCTTGAATCCTTTTCACAAGCCACTGTTCCCTCTTGTTCCTTGCCATACAAGCTACTACTAAAACTTGCTTGTTTTTGTCAAAAGTTGACTTGTTCCCCAAGTAAACCTCTTCTTATTATTTAGACTTTTTGTTTTTTACTTCATTGTTCGTTTTCTTTAGTAAAATATAAAAAAAAGAAAAAAAAGAAAAAAAGAAAAAAAAGGAAAAAAGGAGAAAAGAAAAATCAATTCAAAAGGGGATTTATTATATCGTGTGTAGCAAGTGCAACATCAAAGGCAATTTGTGGAGGTGTGCTTCATCAAAAACTTGAGGTAGTTATTCTTTCTTGAGCTTTGAGATTTCTTATTTGCCTAATTCGAAAATTCATTGTTACCATTCTACACTGCTACCAAAATTACCTTTTTGACCCTACCACATAAAAGGACAAAACTACCTCACCTTTGGCTAAACCCTACCCTAATTAAACACCCCAAAACACGCATATTTCCTTCAAGGTTTAGTTTCATTAGAGTCTTCTTAAGCCTTATTGAGTCTTGCAAAGTCTTGTTGAGTCTTCATTGTTTTATTTTCCCTTGATTAAAATCTTGTGCTCAGCTTGTTTATTGTTGGTTGATAGTTGAATTCCATAAGCTGATTTTTGATTTAGTCTTGAGTTCAATATAGAACCTATAGAGAAAAGTTGTGTGAGGAAAAAAAGGTAAGAGTGTATGAGTAACATTAGTAGAGAAAAGCCATATTAAAATTGTGTGAAACACGAGCATGAGTGTTACATTTTTGTGTGTATTGAGTGTAAACACGTGAGGTCATATTTGTGAGGTTTGTTTCTTTTACTAACGTTTCTTGCAGGTTACAATTATGTCTTCTAATAGTGAAAAGCTTGCTTTGAGTAACATTGAGATCATGTTCCTAGACCTGCAACAACAACTTTCGAGGATAGAGTCGAAGTTGATTAAATATGATAAGTTGGAGCAACATGACGTTGCCCTAGCTAAGGTAAACTAAGATAATGCTTCTTATGCATGTGATAATGTAGCTAATAATAAGTTGGATAGCAATTACGGAGAAGATTTTGGTGATGATTCTATGCTGCAATTAAAGGATGATGAGGATAGTATGGAATCACCCATGGATGGAAAGGAATCTATAGCATGTCAAACTTTAAGTGTGCTACTGAATGATGAGGATCAATTGAGATTAAAAGAGAGTGACAAAAAAATAGTGAGTGAAGCCGAGGTTAAGCAAAAAGAGAAAACAATTGAGATTGAGTGTGATGCTTTAAGCATAGGTATAGAAGTTGTTTTAATGCAGGAGAAGCACCCCATTGCTTTTTTCAGTGAGAAGTTAAGTGGAGCTGCCCTTAACTATTCCACATATGATAAAGAGATGTATGCAATAGTGAGGGCCTTGGAAACATGGCAACACTATTTATGGCCCAAGGAATTTTTCATCCACACTGATCATGAGTCCTTGAAGCACTTGAAAGGACAAAGCAAGTTGAACAAGCATCATGCCAAGTGGATGGAGTTCATTGAAACATTTCCATATGTGATCAAATATAAACAAGGTAAAGAAAATGTCGTGGCTGATGCATTGTCTCGAAGGTATACGCTAATCACTACTCTTAATGCAAAACTACTTGGATTTGAGTATATTAAAGACTTGTATGCTACTGATGAGGATTTTGAAAATGTGTTCATTGGATGTGAGAAAACTGGTTTTGGAAAGTTTTATAGGCATGATGGATTCTTATTTAGGGAAAATAGATTATGTGTGCCTAGGAGTTCTTTAAGAGAATTACTCTTTAGAGAAGCCCATAGTGGTGGGTTAATGGGACATTTTGGAGTAAAGAAAACTTTAGATATATTGCATGATCACTTCTTTTGGCCTAACATAAAAAGAGATGTTGAAAAATTGTGTGAAAGATGTGTAACTTGTAAACAAGCTAAGTCTAGAGTTATGAATCATGGTCTTTATACTCCATTGCCTATTCCTACTGCTCTTTGGATTGACATTTCTATAGACTTTCTTTTGGGGTTACCAAGAATAAAGAGAGGTAGAGATTCTGTTTTTGTTGTTGTTGACAGATTCTCTAAGATGGCTCGTTTCATTACTTGTCACAAGATAGATGATGCAAGTAACATTGCCAATTTATTCTTCAAGGAAATTGTTCGTCTACATGGGGTTCCGAGGACTATTGTTTTTGACCGTGATGTGAAGTTCTATAGCTACTTTTGGAAAACATTATGGGGAAAGTTAGAAACAAAACTATTGTTTTCAACTACTTGTCATCCACAAACTGATGGTCAAACTGAAGTAGTCAATCGTACTTTGTCTACTTTGTTGAGGTCCATTATTCAAAAGAATTTGAAGAATTGGGAAGATTGTTTGCCTCATGTGGAGTTTGCTTACAATAGAAGTGTGCATTCTACTACTAGTTATTCTCCATTTGAACTTGTCTATGGTTTTAATCCACTCACTCCATTGGATCTTTTACCACTACCTATTGAGGAGAGAGCTAGTTTGGATGGGGAAAAAAGCTGATTTTGTTAAGCAACTACATGAGAAGGTATGTCAAAACATTAAGAAGAGGACTGAGCAATATGCTATTCAAGCCAGCAAGCATCGCCAGAAAGTTGTCTTTGAACCTGGTGATTGGGTTTGGGTACATATGCGTAAAGAGAGATTTCCTACTCAACATCGCTCCAAGTTGCAACCTCGAGGAGATGGACCATTCCAAGTGATTGAGAAGATCAATGACAATGCATATAAATTGGATCTTCCAGGTGATTATAATGTTAGTGCTACATTTAATGTTTCTAATCTTTCTCCCTTTGATATTGATATAGGTGATTCTGATTTGAGAACAAATCCTTTCAAGGAGAGGGGGAATGATGGAGACCCATCAAGCTCACACAGCTCAAGTGATGTTCGTGATCCTTTGAGCTTCCATGGAGGTCCAATTACAAGAGCTAAATCAAAGATAATGCAACAAGCCTTGACTGGTTTCATTAAGCCCAACAAAGCTTGAGCATAGAGGATGATAAAGTCTTCTATAATATGATCCAAGCCCAAGTTCAACCTTCTTGAAGACACACACACAAGTATTGGGCCGAAATGCAATTAGGCTGGATGCATATTTTATTTAGTTAAGTATTATTGGGCTGAACGTTGTCTTAATTTAATTTAAGCCCAGTTCCTTTTTTAAATAATATAGGACTTCTATTACTTGTTCTGCAAGTTAGGAGAGTAGGATTCCTATTGCTTGTTTTGCAAGTTTGCTATTTCCTATTCTGCAAGTTAGGAAAGTAGGATTCCTATTACTTGTGTTGCAAGTTAGCTAGTTGCCTAAAAATAGTTATGTAACCCTTTGGGGAGAACACAATTGATTTTAGTAAAAAAATTGAGAGACTTCTTCTCTTTGGTTCTCTTGAGAACTCTTGAACTTATCAAGGTCTTCATTATGGCGTTCTTCTACCTTCCACCAATATATACCATAGGTTCTTGCTTTTCTAAGTAACGGGTCTTGGTCCAATACCATAGGTTCTTGTGTATCTACACAACGGGTCTTGGTTTTATCTCTAATTTTTGTTTTCTTTTGCTGCGTTTTTAACTTGTTCTTGTTTTTCTTCAAGTGTTCTTTGTGTTCTTCATTGAACTTCATCTTTTTTCGGTGAGGTTCATATCACCTAGTTTAAACCGATTCAGACCAGTTCAGACCAGTCCAGCCTCCCCTTACCGTCGGTTCTCCTCCGGTTCGGCTTCTACACTGCTGGCGGACATCACGGCGAAGCTATGGCTGGTCTCTGTTCAGCCCAGATCGGCGGCACAGTGGCGGATCTGGCGTCATGGGTATCGGCTTCTTCCTTCCCTTTTTCTTCCTTCCTCCATCGTTTTCCTTCTTGCCGGTGGCCTCCTTCTTCTTCTCCTTACCTCCGTTGAGCTCGAGGTTGGGGTGGTGGTGTGATAACCCTTATTTGCGATATCAATCGTAAGTACACTAAAGTAAATTTTAACTAACTTGAGGTTATTTTGGAATTTGGACAGATTACGGAAGCTGAGAATGTCCGGGTCATCTTGGTCAAGAAGCGATGGATATGTATATGTGAGTATGTAGGTACTAAGATATGAAATAGGAAATAAATTAAATAGGTTGAGATATAATAAAAGGGATTTAAATATATATATGTGTGTGTATATATATAAGATATGGAAATTAAATTATAAAGACAATAGAAAAAATGGGAGACATATAACATAGTCCAAATTATGTCTCATAAACAAAGGCTAGTTTGGGAGACATTATTATTTGCTTGAAACAATAGTTATTTATCTACTAATCCATTAATATTAAATTGGGTTATTAGAAGCTGATGAAAAGGGCTGGAAATACAAGGGAGAAATGGGCTGGAAACACAATAGAAAATGGGCTAGAAAACACAATGGAAAAAGGGGCTGGCAACACAAGTAAGGGCTGGAAAATAATAAGCTACATTTCCTTTCTGTTTTTCCCCCCAAAACCGAGACAAAGAGGACCAAAATCCCTTAGCAAATGTCGACAACCCTAGCTAGAAAACCCATCTTCCTTCTCCCTCATATCTGGCCATAGACAAAAGTTCTCTTCAACCCTCATCCATTTTGCCCAAACACACAAGCTGATTGAGGGATTTCCATGGTGAAGGAGGCAGCAACGAGCTGAAGGAGGACAATGTAGGCTGGGTATAAGCTGGCTAAGGGAATCGTGAGCCATAACAGTAAGGGAGCTTTGGGTTCAACCAGATTAGGGCAATGGTAGTGGAGGAGAAGAAAGGAGAAAGAGTTGCCCACAATGGGACGCTGAGGAAGTGAAGGATTGAAACCCAAAACTGCAGCTAATTGATTTGGACTTCAGGTCAAGATAGCAAAGGTAATAAATTGAGGTGAGTTGATGTATCTTGCTGGAATTAAGCTATGAAAACAGAATGTAATATGGTTACTGGTTTGGCACTGATGTGTCTAGGTATAACAGTGAAGAAGCTGTGAGGACGTGGTCTGAGACTGTTTCAACAGATTCTGGTTTTGCATCAAATTAAGGGGTAAGGTTCTAAACTTATAATATTTGATTATTATGCATGAAAATGAAATTGTGATGAACTAAATTAAATAGTTATTGTTAGATAAAGTATTAACTGAAATTCTAACATGATGTTCAATTTGGAAATTGATGTTCTGTCTGGGTGGAAATTAAAACGAGCAGTTTAATTGTTCTACATGAAAAAAAATTCTGGAAAAATTATGATAAATATCCCTTTAAGTTAAAGGAAAGTCAGTTTTGGAATTTCTTGAATTGGATTTCTGTAACTTGAGTTATGCACAAATGAGTGCAGGGTGTTCTGTCCAGAAACGTGAATCATGATCCTAACTTTGAAAAATCATAGAAAATGGCCTAAATTGAATTAGGTTACAAGCCTTACATTCCTAGAAAGGTAATTAAGTTAGGATTATGATGGTTCTGAGTTTGCATCATTTGGATATTCCTGTAACCAGATATGTGATAATTTGTGCAAATTGGTCAGTGTTATACTGTTTCAGCAAATTACTGAACATATTGAAACTTTGGAAAATTTTTGGTGTTGATATAGGAAGACTTAAATTTGGAAATGAGTTAGTTTTCATCTAGTTTTGGAATTTCCAGATTTGGAACTTTGTGGCTAGTATAAATGAGTGCAGGACACTCACTGCTGGAGACAGATTTTTAATGTCAACTTCAAAATTTCATAGAAAATAGCCCAGATCAAATATGACTGCAAACTTTACATGTTCAGAAAGATAATTGAGTCATGATTGACATGGTATTGGGTTTGTGCAAATCTCATATCTCCATAGTTGGCAATATACATTTTACTGAACACAGGTCGGGAAATTATCCTGCCTACTGTGCCAAATTTGGACCAAAGTCTAAAAATTGATGGAAAATGGCACAAAATGAATTAGGAAATGAGCCTTATATGTCTAAATAGGAATCTGAGTTAAAAGTAACAGAAAAATTACGGTTTGACAATTAAGTTCTGAAATTTATACTTAAGGCTAGCACAATACCATAAGGTCCAAAACCTTAAAGGGCAGAAATGGACCAAATGAGTCATAAGTAGTTCAAATGAACGAAAAGACAATAAACGGTGCTAGTGATGTTTGAATAATTCTAGAAACACTGCCATGTATCGTTTCTTATTGAATTATACAATGCTTAATGTTAGCTTATATTTGGAAGTATTAAGATTGATAGATGTATAGAGATTGATTCAATCTACAATGTATTATGTAGAGGGTTGTCCTAAGGACTAAGTTTGACCAAAATCAATCAATACTCCAAGACTTGTTAGGCGAGGGAGAACTAATTCAGAAGCTGAGGAAGTATTGCAAGTAACCCTAAGTGACTACTTGCATCCAAATTGTTTAATACTATAAATTCTTGGAATTTGGCAATCGAAATAAAATGAATGCTGCATATGAGATGTCTTCCCTTGACTATTAACTTTGCTTTACTAGAATTGGTTTGTAAACAGGTGATGGCTCCCAAGAAATAAACTGTTTGCGCGTATTATATAATCAAGAAATATTTTAAATGTTTTAAAGGTTAAATTAAATTCTAATTTAATATGATTTTATACTTTGTGTTGTAACTTTGTTGATGCTTTAAATGCCTTGTGAGCCTTGTTTATGGAATTTCCTCTTTATGAACTACAATGATTGCTATGAGGTCAAGGAAGAATGAATTTTGTTTTAAGACTACTGGATTTCTATTTTAGACCCGGGGTATTGAGACCTTAGGGCACTGTACCTTGAGAATTTTGTAGACACTCTTGATTGACTTAGAGCACCGTTTCTCGAGCATAGTCTCAGAAACTATCGGCTTGTCCCGTATATTACGTTTGGACAGGTCCCGGTTTCATATGCGCAATGAGCTGGGGTTTAATTGGTCTATGTGATGGAGATCCACTTGCTCGTGATGTTCGTGATGCTAAGGATCCATTGGTCATCCACGAAGGTTCAATTACCCGAGCTCAAGCTAAGAAGACGCAACAAGCCCTGGCCTCATTAATGCAACAAGCTCTAGCATCATTGAACTGTCAAGGAAGCTTCCATGAAGAGTCTGAAGACATTTATACTTGCTTGGAAGTCCAAACGACATGAGCATGGTTTACTGTCTTATTTTAGCTTAACAATAATAAGATGGGCTAAGTGTTTGGATAGCCCACGTTTGAGTCTTCTTGTGTCTTGGACTATTTATTTTATGTAACTAGGTTTAGGCATGAATTTGGGTTTAGTCTTATTTTCTGTTGGTGTTAATTCCAGCCCACTTGTTTATGGGCTTAAGTGCTAGGTATTATTATAAATACCTTGTAAACGCTATTGATGATCAGATTAGTAAATTGAATTTTCAGAACTTGATTGTGCCTTTCTCTTAGGTTCCCTCTCTACTAGGCTTATCAAGGTCTTCTTCCTTGTGGCACCTCTTTTTTTCACCATCCATCATTGCTATACCTTAGGTTCTCGAATTCTTATTCGTAGGGTCAAGGTCCAATACTTTGGGTTCAAGTCTCTTTAGGCTTCGGGTCTAGGTTTTCAGACGTTGTCATTCATCAACTTCGTTTCTGTCCTGTTGCGTTTCACCTCCTTCAACTCCAATCTACGTTTCCTCTTATCCGTGCGCATCAGTTGGTATTCAGAGCTCAAGTTTCGATTCTGGTTTGTCTGTGCATCACTCACTTTTCAATTTTTGGTTTGTTGGTTTCGATTTTTTTTCCTCTCTTGTTGGTTTTGATTTCTAGCCGCACCTCTCACAAAAAAAACCCTAGCCGTACCCCTAAAAAAAACCCTAGTCGCACCGCTCACAAAAAAACCCTAGCTGCACCCTTCAAAAAAAAACCCTAGCCTCACCCCTCACAAAAAAAAACCCTAGTCGCACCCCTAAAAAAAAACCCTAGCCGCACCCTCTTCTCTTCAAGGAAACCGTAACACTTAGAGTAAAAAAAAAGAGAAAGAAAAAAAAAGAAAAGAAGAATTCAAAAAAAAAAGCAGAAATCGAAAAAAAAATTTATGGTACTGTTCAAATAGGAAAATTTGGTTGAGTTAGGAGGCGTACGAGTATCCGTTTTAAAGAAAACGATGAAAGAAAACGAACCCGTGAGGTTTTACCACGGGCCCCACCTTATCTTGGCCAAATTCCATCGTTTTCCTATAGTTTTAGGCCATTTTTCATTTTTTTTGTCATTCTAGTAATTTTTTTATTATTTTTTTATTCTGTCTTTCTTTCTTTGAGTCACCCTAGCCCTAGCCACACCTTTCTGTGCAAAAAAAAAATTCAAAAAAAAAGAATTCGAAAAAAAATCAAAAAAAAATCTTGGTGACAATACTTGGTGAATTAGTTGATTCTACGAGATTGAATCTTTGACTGAGTCTCTAGTACAATTGTGAACCTATAGAGTTAAGGTAGAGTAAGGGAAAAAGGCATGAGTGTGTGAGAAACATTCGTAGAGAAAAGCCAAATTCCTTGAGTGAAACACGAGTGTAAACACGTGAGGATATCTTTGTTGAAAATGTCTTTTGAAGGTGATAAGTCCGACTTCAAAAAGATTGAATTCATGCTTCAGGCAATACAACAACAGTTCCAACGGATGGACGTGAAATTGAATGACATTCATGATAAGTTGAACCAACATGAAGTTCGGTTTGCAAAAATCTAGCAAGGTGATACTTCTCATCTAAACAGTAAGGTTGTTGCCAATGACGAGTATGATAATAATGTTGGGTATGATTCGAACGAAGAGTCTGGGATAAATAGACATCATAGAAGGTACCATGGGTATAGAGATCGAGTTGATAGAGCCCGTGATAGAGGCAAGGAGAAGATGGATGGAAACCTTGGCAGTATAAAATTGAAGATTCCTCCTTTCTAAGGCAAGAATGATCATGAAGCATATTCGAAGTGGGAAAGGAAGATTGAAATGGTGTTTGACTGCCACAACTACTCTGAGGAAAAGAAGGTCAAACTTGCAGCAATTGAGTTCACAGAGTATGCTATGGTTTGGTGGGATCAGTTAGTCACTAGTAGAAGAAGATATGGTGATCCTCCAATGTCTACATGGGATGAGATGAAGCGCATCATGAGGAAGAGATTTGTTCCTACTCATTACTACAGAGAGTTATACCAGAAGCTCCAGGGTCTTACCTAGGGCTCAAAGAGCGTTGAGGATTACTACAAAAAGATGGAAATAACAATGATCCGAGCCAATATCCAGAAGGATGCCGAAGCTACTATGGCTCGTTTTCTCCAAGGCTTAAACCGTGAGATTGCCAATGTAGTAGAGTTGCAGCATTACATGGATCTAGAGGAGATGCTCCATGTGGCCATCAAAGTCGAAAGGCAACTCCAAAGGAAAGGTACATCCCGTTTCACTCCTAGTTCAGTTCCTGTTTAGAAATCTAACACCTTTTGTAGGGATAATAAGCCTGTGTCTAAGCCTAAGTCAGAGAGCTTTGCTAAGCCCAAGCCTGAGGGTGCTCCAAAGCCCAAGACTGAATCTGCCCCAGCATCCCAAAACAGGACACGTGACATTAAGTGTTTCAAGTGTTTAGGTCGTGGACATATTACCTCATACTGTCCCAATCATAGGGTGATAATCATGCTTGGGAATGGAGATGTTGAGAGTGAAGGTTCTGAAGTTGGGGTTGAACATGAGATGCCTGCGTTAGAAGATGTTGATGAAGAAGAAGTTGTTGAGTATGCTGCTCATGGTGAAACACTTGTTGCTAGGCGTGCTCTTAATACCCACGAGAAGTTTGAAGATGAGGCACAGCGCGAGAACATCTTCCATACGAGATGCCATATTAGTGACAAGGTATGTACTGTAATCATTGATGGTGGGAGTTGTACGAATGTTGCTAGCACATACCTTGTTGATAAGTTAAAGTTGCCCACTACCAAGCATCACCACCCATATAAGTTGCAGTGGATTAATGACTGTGGTGAAGTCAACGTGGTGAAGCAAGTCTTGGTTCCTTTTCGTATTGGAAGGTATCACCATGAGGTGTTGTGTGATGTGGTGCCCATGCAGGCTAGCCACCTATTGCTCGGAAGACCGTGGCAGTATGATCGGAGAGTCATCAACGACGGTTACACTAACCGTTACTCCTTTACTATGGATGGCAAGAAGATTGCTCTTGCTCCCCTTAGCCCCAAGGAGATTTATGAGGGCCAATTACGGCTAAAGGAGCAACATGACGAGCAAAGGAAGCAAGCTAAAGAAAAGAAGGAAAACAAGGAAAGCAAAATAGTGAGCTGTTATGCCAAACCCCGAGATGTGAAGACTACATTTCTTGCTAAGTCTCCTATCCTTTTGCTCTTATTTAAAGATTCTTATTTTATTGATGCTGAACTCCATGATACTTTGCCTACTGATGTTGTCTCATTGTTGCAGGAGTTCGAGGATGTATTCCCTGAGGAGATCCCAAGTGGATTACCACCGATTCATGGGATCGAGCACATGATTGACATTGTCCCCGGAGCTGCCATTCCTAACCGTCAAACCTACAGAAGTAATCCTGAGGAGATGAAGGAGCTTCAAAGGCAAGTTGAGGAGCTCATGAGGAAAGGTTATGTGAGAGAGAGCATGAGTCCATGCACCGTGCCTGTACTGCTTGTGCCAAAGAAAGATGGGACGTGGAGGATGTGCGTTGACTGCCGTGCCGTCAACAAAATCACTATAAAGTATCGCTATCCTATTCCTAGGCTAGATGACATGCTTGATGAGTTGCATGGTGCATGCATGTTTTCTAAAATTGATTTAAAGAGCGGATATCACCAAATTCGTATGAGAGAAGGTGATGAATGGAAAACCGCATTCAAGACTAAACATGGTCTCTACGAGTGGTTAGTTATGCCTTTTGGCTTGACTAATGCACCCAGTACATTCATGCGCTTAATGAACCATGTTTTACGTGATTTCATTGGTAAGTATGTGGTTGTCTATTTTGATGATATTTTGATATACAGTAAAAGCCAGCATGAGCATGTTGAGCATCTTAGGAATGTTCTTACTGTTTTGAGGAATGCGAGTTTGTATGCCAATTTAAAGAAATGTACATTCTACACTGATAAGATTGTTTTTCTTGGGTATGTCGTTTCTTCACATGGCATTTCTGTTGATAATGAGAAGGTAAAGGCAATTAAAGATTGGCCTGTACGTAAGTCTGTTTCTGAGGTGCGTAGTTTCCATGGTTTAGCTACTTTCTATCGTCGATTCGTTAGAGATTTTAGCACTATAGCTGCACCTTTGATTGAAGTGGTCAAAAAGAATGTTGCATTTCATTGGGGTCCTGCACAAGAGCATGCTTTTAATTTGCTTAAAGATAAACTTTGTTCTGCTCCTTTGTTATCTCTGCCTGACTTTACTAAAACTTTTGAGATTGAGTGCGATGCCTCAGGTGTAGGTATTGGAGCTGTGCTTATGCAGGAAAAACGCCTGATGGAGATCCAGATGGAGATCCACTTGCTCGTGATGTTCGTGATGCTAAGGATCCATTGGTCATCCAAGGAGGTCCAATTACCCGAGCTCGAGCTAAGAAAATGCAACAAGCCCTGGCCTCATTCATGCAACAAGCTCTGGCATCATTGAAGTGTCAAGGAAGCTTCCATGAAGAGTCCCAAGACATCTATACTTGCTTGGAAGCCCAAACGACATGAGCATGGTTTACTATCTTATTTTAGCTTAACAATAAGATGGGCTAAGTGTTTGGATAGCCCACGTTTGAGTCTTGTTGTGTCTTGGACTATTTATTTTATGTAACTAGGTTTAGGCATGAATTTGGGTTTAGTTTTATTTTTCTATTGGTGTTAATTCCAGCCCACTTGTTTATGGGCTTAAGTGCTAGGTATTATTATAAATACCTTGTAAACGCTATTGATGGAGATCAGTTAAGTGAGTTTTCAGATATTGAGTGTGCCTTTCTCTTGGGTTCCCTCTCTACTAGGCTTATCAAGGTCTTCTTCCTTGTGGCGCCTCCTTCTTCACCATCCACCATTGCTATACCTTAGGTTCTCGAATTCTTATTCGTAGGGTCAAGGTCCAATACCTTGGGTTCGAGTCTCTTTAGGCTTTGGGTCTAGGTTTCATAAGGTATCCTTCATCGTCTTTTGCTTCTATCCAGTTGCGTTTCAGTTCCTTCAAACTCCAACCTACGAGTTCTTCTGTCCGTGCGCATCAGTTGGTATTCAGAGCTCCAGTTCCGATTTTCTGGTTTGTTTGTGCGTCACTCACTTTTCGATTTTTTTTTGGTTTCAATTTTTTTTCTTTTGTTCGTTCCACTTTCTGGTTTGTTTGTGTGTTCCTAGCCGCCACTTATTTCTTAACCCTAAAACCCTAGCCACCACTTATTTCATTACACAAAAAACCCTAGCCGCACCCCTTAAAAATAAAACCCTAGCCGCACCCCTCAAAATAAAACCCTAGCCGCACCCCTTAAAAATAAAACCCTAGCCGCACCCCTCAAAAAAAAAAAAAAACCCTAGCTGCACCCCTCAAAAAAAAAAAAACCCTAGCTGCACCCCTCAAAAAAAAAAAAACCCTAGCCGCACCCCTCAAAAAAAAAACCCTAGCCCCACCCCTCAAAAAAAAACCCTAGCCTCACCCCTCAAAAAAAAACCTAGCCGCACCCCTCCTCTTTCAAGGAAACCGCAACACTCAGAGTTAAAAAAAAAAAAAAAGAAGAAGAAGAAAAGAATTCAAAAAAAAAAAAAAAGAAGAAGAAAAGAATTCGAAAAAAAAAAAGAAGAAGAAAAGAATTCGAAAAAAAAAAAGAAAAAAAAAAATTTCTTTTGCGGTACTGTTCAAACAGAAGTTTTGGTTGAGTTAGGAGGTGTGTGAGTACTCGTTTTAAAGAAAACGACGAAAGAAAACGACCTAGTTGAGCTTTGCTCCACTAGCCCCACCCTATCTTGGCCAAATTCCAACGTTTTCCTATAGTTTTAGGCCATTTTTCATTTTTTTGGTCATTCTAGTGTTTTTTTTTTATTTTTTATTTTTTTTCTTTCTTATTTTTTTTTCTTCTTTCTCTCTTTCTTTGAGTCACCCTAGCCCTAGCCACACCTTTCTGTGAAAAAAAAAAAAAAAAAAAATTCTTGGTGACAATACTTGGTGAATTAGTTGACTTTACGAGGTTGAATCTTTGACTGGGTCTCTAGTGTGATTGTGAACCTATAGAGTTAAGGTAGAGTAAGGGAAAAAGGCACGAGTGTGTGAGAGACATTAGTAGAGAAAAGCCAAATTACTTGAGTGAAACAGGAGTGTAAACACGTGAGGATATTACTTGTTGACAATGTCTTCTGAAGGTGATAAGTCAGACTTTAAAAAGATTGAATTCCTGCTTCAGGCAATGCAACAACAGTTCCAACGGATGGATGTGAAATTCAATGACATTCATGATAAGTTGAACCAACATGAAGCTCGGTTTGCAAAGATCCAACAAGGTGATACTTCTCGTAAAAAAAGTAAGGTTGTTGCCAATGATGAGTATGATGATAATGTTGGGTATGATTCGAATGAAGAGTCTGGGATAGATAGACATCATAGAAGGTACCATGGGTATAAAGATCGAGTTGATAGAGCCCGTGATAGAGGTAAGGAGAAGCTGGATGGAAACCTTAGCAGTATAA
Source organism: Heritiera fomes (assembly GCA_032173925.1). Taxonomy (NCBI): domain Eukaryota; kingdom Viridiplantae; phylum Streptophyta; class Magnoliopsida; order Malvales; family Malvaceae; genus Heritiera; species Heritiera fomes. Next base: position 16,372,619 of record JAPDPM010000020.1, on the reverse strand, counting down.
AATTAAAGATTCCTCCTTTCCAAGGCAAGAATGATCCTGAGGCATATTTGGAGTGGGAAAGGAAGCTTGAAATGGTGTTTGACTGCCACCACTACTCTGAAGAAAAGAAGGTCAAACTTGCAGCAATTGAGTTCACAGAGTATGCTATGGTTTGGTGGGATCAGTTAGTCAGTAGTCGAAGAAGATATGGTGATCCTCCAGTGTCTACATGGGATGAGATGAAGCGCATCATGAGGAAGAGATTTGTTCCTACTCATTACTACAGGGAGTTATACCAGAAGCTCCAAGGTCTTACCCAGGGCTCAAAGAGTGTTGAGGATTACTACAAAGAGATGGAAATAACCATGATCCGAGCCAATATCCAGGAGGATGCAGAAGCTACTATGGCTCGTTTTCTTCAAGGCTTAAACCGTGAGATTGCCAATGTAGTCGAGTTGCAGCATTACATGGATTTAGAGGAGATGTTGCATGTGGCCATCAAAGTGGAAAGGCAACTCAAAAGGAAAGGTACATCCCGTTTTACTTCTAGTTCAGTTCCTGTTTGGAAATCTAACACCTTTCATAGGGATGATAAGCCTGTGCCTACGCATAAGTCAGAGAGCTTTGCTAAGCCCAAGCCTGAGGGCCCTCCAAAGCCCAAGACTGAACCTGCCCAAGCATCCCAGAGCAGGACACGTGACATTAAGTGTTTCAAGTGCTTAGGTCGTGGACATGTTGCCTCACAGTGTCCCAACCGTAGAGTGATGATCATGCATGGGAATGGAGATGTTGAGAGTGAAGGTTCCGAACTCGGTGTAGAAGATGAGATGCCTGCATTAGAAGATGTCGACGAAGAAGAAGTTGTTGAGTATGCTGCTCATGGTGAGGCACTTGTTGCTAGGCGTGCTCTTACTACTCATGTGAAGTTTGAGGATGAGGCACAGCGCGAGAACATCTTCCATACGAGATGCCATATTAGTGACAAGGTATGTACTGTAATCATTGATGGTGGGAGTTGTACTAATGTTGCTAGCACATACCTTGTTGATAAATTAAAGTTGCCCACTACCAAGCATCACCACCCATATAAGTTGCAGTGGATTAATGACTGTGGTGAAGTCAACGTGGTGAAGCAAGTCTTGGTTCCTTTTCGTATTGGAAGGTATCACGATGAGGTGTTGTGTGACGTAGTGCCCATGCAAGCTAGCCACCTATTGCTGGGTAGACCATGGCAGTATGATCGGAGAGTCATCCACGACGGTTACACTAACCGTTATTCCTTTACTATGGATGGCAAGAAGATCGCTCTTGCTCCCCTTAGCCCCAAGGAGATTTATGAGGACCAATTAAGGCTAAAGGAGCAACATGACGAGCAAAGGAAGCAAGCTAAAGAAAAGAAGGAAAACAAGGACAGCAAAACAGTGAGCTGCTATGCCAAACCCCGAGATGTGAAGACTGCATTTCTTGCTAAGTCTCCTATCCTTTTACTCTTATTTAAAGATTCTTATTTTCTTGATGCTGAACTCCATGATACTTTGCCTACTGATGTTGTCTCATTGTTGCAGGAGTTCGAGGATGTATTCCCTGAGGAGATCCCAAGTGGATTACCACCGATTCGTGGGATCGAGCACATGATTGACCTTGTCCCCGGAGCTACCATTCCTAACCGTCCAGCCTACAGAAGTAATCCCGAGGAGACGAAGGAGCTTCAAAGGCAAGTTGAGGAGCTCATGAGGAAAGGTTATGTGAGAGAGAGCATGAGTCCTTGCGCCGTGCCCGTACTGCTTGTGCCAAAAAAAGATGGGACGTGGAGGATGTGCGTTGACTGCCGAGCCGTCAACAAAATCACTGTAAAGTACCGCTATCCTATTCCTAGGCTAGATGACATGCTTGATGAGTTGCATGGTGCATGCATGTTTTCTAAAATTGATTTAAAGAGCGGATATCACCAAATTCGTATGAGAGAAGGTGATGAATGGAAAACCGCATTCAAGACTAAACATGGTCTCTACGAGTGGTTAGTTATGCCTTTTGGCTTGACTAATGCACCTAGTACATTCATGCGTTTAATGAACCATGTTTTACGTGATTTCATTGGTAAGTATGTGGTTGTCTATTTTGATGATATTTTGATATACAGTAAGAGCCAGCATGAGCATGTTGAGCATCTTAGGAATGTTCTTACTATTTTGAGGAATGCAAGTTTGTATGCCAATTTTAGGAAATGTACATTCTGCACTGATAAGATTGTTTTTCTTGGGTATGTCGTTTCTTCACATGGCATTTCTGTTGATAATGAGAAGGTAAAGGCAATTAAAGATTGGCCTGTACCTAAGTCTGTTTCTGAGGTGCGTAGTTTCCATGGTTTAGCTAGTTTCTATCGTCGATTCGTTAGAGATTTTAGCACTATAGCTGCACCTTTGATCGAAGTGGTCAAAAAGAATGTTGCATTTCATTGGGGTCCTGCACAAGAGCATGCTTTTAATTTGCTTAAAGATAAACTTTGTTCTGCTCCTTTGTTATCTCTGCCTGACTTTACAAAAACTTTTGAGATTGAGTGCGATGCCTCAGGTGTAGGTATTGGAGCTGTGCTTATGCAGGAAAAACGCCCAATTGCTTTCTTTAGTGAGAAGTTAAGTGGAGCAGCACTTAACTATCCCACATATGACAAGGAGATGTACGCGTTAGTGAGGGCCTTGGAGACATGGCAACATTACTTGTGGCCCAAAGAATTTGTCATCCACACTGATCATGAGTCCTTGAAGCATTTGAAAGGACAGAGTAAGCTGCATAAGCGTCATGCCAAGTGGATAGAGTTCATTGAGATGTTCCCGTACGTGATCAAGTACAAACAAGGTAAAGAGAACGTCGTAGCTGATGCGTTATCTCGTAGGTATACTCTTATCACTACTCTTGATGCTAAACTTTTAGGATTTGAGTATATCAAAGAACAATATGCTGATGATGTTGATTTTGGTAATGTTTATGATGCATGTGCTACATCTGGTTTTGGCAAGTTCTTTAGGCATGATGGGTTCTTATTTAGAGAAAATAAATTATGTGTGCCTAGGAGTTCATTGCGCGAGCTGTTAGTTAGAGAAGCCCATAGTGGAGGATTAATGGGTCACTTTGGAGTTAGGAAAACTCTAGATGTTTTGCAAGCACATTTCTTTTGGCCTAACATGAGGAGGGATGTAGAGAGGTTATGTGCTAGATGCATTTCATGTAGGCAAGCTAAATCTAGAGTTCATAATCATGGTTTATATACTCCTTTACCCATTCCTACTACTCCGTGGACTGATATCTCTATGGATTTTGTTTTGGGCTTGCCTCGAACAAAACGCGGTAGAGATTCTGTTTTTGTTGTGGTTGACAGGTTCTCTAAGATGGCTCATTTCCTTGCTTGCCACAAGACGGATGATGCGAGCAACGTTGCTGACCTTTTCTTCAAAGAGATAGTACGTCTACATGGTGTACCAAGGACCATTGTTTCTGATCGAGATGCAAAGTTCCTTAGTTACTTTTGGAAGACGTTATGGGGAAAGTTGGGAACTAAATTGTTATTCTCCACCACTTGTCACCCCCAGACTGATGGACAGACTGAGGTCGTCAACCGAACCCTGTCTACGTTATTGAGGTCCATTATTCAGAAAAATTTGAAGAATTGGGAAGATTGCTTGCCCCATGTGGAGTTTGCATATAACCGCAGTGTCCACTCCACTACTAGTTGCTCTCCATTCGAAGTTGTTTATGGCTTCAATCCTCTTACTCCTTTGGATTTGTTGCCATTACCTAGTGCGGAGCAGAGTAACTTGGATGGAGAACAGAAGGCTAAGTTTGTGAAGCAACTCCATGAGAGAGTTCGTCAAGCTATTGAAAAGAAGACTGAGCAGTATACCACCCAAGCAAATAAGCATCGAAAGAAAGTAGTCTTTGAGCCCGGTGATTGGGTTTGGGTGCATATGAGAAAAGAGAGGTTTCCTGTTCAGCGACGAACCAAGCTGCATCCCCGAGGAGATGGACCATTCCAAGTCATAGCGAAGATCAACGATAATGCCTACAAATTGGATCTTCCTGGTGAGTATGGTGTATCTGCTACTTTTAATGTTTCTGATCTTTCTCCCTTTTCTTTTGATGAAGGTATATGCGATTTGAGGACAAATCCTTTTGAGGAGAGGGGGAATGATGGAGATCCAGATGGAGATCCACTTGCTCGTGATGTTCGTGATGCTAAGGATCCATTGGTCATCCAAGGAGGTCCAATTACCCGAGCTCGAGCTAAGAAAATGCAACAAGCCCTGGCCTCATTCATGCAACAAGCTCTGGCATCATTGAAGTGTCAAGGAAGCTTCCATGAAGAGTCCCAAGACATCTATACTTGCTTGGAAGCCCAAACGACATGAGCATGGTTTACTATCTTATTTTAGCTTAACAATAAGATGGGCTAAGTGTTTGGATAGCCCACGTTTGAGTCTTGTTGTGTCTTGGACTATTTATTTTATGTAACTAGGTTTAGGCATGAATTTGGGTTTAGTTTTATTTTTCTATTGGTGTTAATTCCAGCCCACTTGTTTATGGGCTTAAGTGCTAGGTATTATTATAAATACCTTGTAAACGCTATTGATGGAGATCAGTTAAGTGAGTTTTCAGATATTGAGTGTGCCTTTCTCTTGGGTTCCCTCTCTACTAGGCTTATCAAGGTCTTCTTCCTTGTGGCGCCTCCTTCTTCACCATCCACCATTGCTATACCTTAGGTTCTCGAATTCTTATTCGTAGGGTCAAGGTCCAATACCTTGGGTTCGAGTCTCTTTAGGCTTTGGGTCTAGGTTTCATAAGGTATCCTTCATCGTCTTTTGCTTCTATCCAGTTGCGTTTCAGTTCCTTCAAACTCCAACCTACGAGTTCTTCTGTCCGTGCGCATCAACGCCCAATTGCTTTCTTTAGTGAGAAGTTAAGTTGATATGGACCTCACCGAAAGAAGATGAGGTTCAATGAATAAGACAAAGAAGAACACTTGAAGAAAAACAATAACAAGTTAAAAACGCAGCAAAGGAAAACAAAATTAGAAGTAAAACCAAGACCCGTTGTGTAGAAACACAAGAACCTATGGTATTGGACCAAGACCCGTTGCTTAGAAAAGCAAGAACCTATGGTATATATTGGTGGAAGGTAGAAGAACGCCACAAGGAAGACCTTGATAAGTTTAAGAGTTCTCAAGAGAACCAAAGAGAAGAAGTCTCTCAATTTTATTACTAAAATCAATTGTGTTCTCCCCAAAGGGTTACATAACTATTTATAGGCAAATAGCAAACTTGCAGAACAAGCAATAGGAATCCTACTCTCCTAACTTGCAGAACAAGTAATAGAAGTCTTACAAAATGTATTATTTAAAAAGGAATTGGGCTTAAATTAAATTAAGACAACGTTCAGCCTAATAATATTTAACTAAATAAAATATGCATCCAGCCTAATTGCATTTCGGCCCAATACTTGTGTGTGTGTCTTCAAGAAGGTTGAACTTGGGCTTGGATCATGTTGTAGAAGACTTTATCATCCTCCATGCTCAAGCTTTGTTGGGCTTTCTCTCTAGCAATATTAATGAAACCAGCTAAGGCTTGTTGCAATATTTTTGATTTAGCTCTTGTAATTGGACATCCATGGATACTCAAAGGATCACGAACATCACAAACATGACTTAAGCAGTGTGAGCTTGATGGGTCTCCATCATTCCCCCTCACCTCGAAAAGATTTGTCCTCAAATCAGAATCACCTATATCAATATCAAAGGGAGAAAGATCAGAAACATTAAATGCAGCACTAACATTATACTCACTTGGAAGATCCAATTTATAAGCATTGTCATTAATCTTCTTAATCACTTGTAATGGTCCATCTCCTCAAGGTTGCAACTTGGAGCGACGTTGAGCAGGAAATCTCTCTTTACGCATATGTACCCAAACCCAATCACCATGTTCAAAGACAATTTTCTTGCGATGCTTGTTGGCTTGAGTAGCATATTGCTCAGTCCTCTTCTCAATGTTTTGGCGTACCTTCTTATGTAGTTGCTTAACAAAATTAGCTTTCTTTTCCCCATCCAAACTAGCTCTCTCCTCAATAGGTAGTGGTAAAAGATCCAATGGAGTGAGTGGATTAAAACCATAGACAACTTCAAATGGAGAATAACTAGTAGTAGAATGCACACTTCTATTGTAAGCAAACTCCACATGAGGCAAACAATCATCCCAATTCTTCAAATTCTTTTGAATAATGGACATCAACAAAGTAGACAAAGTACGATTGACTACTTCAGTTTGACCATCGGTTTGTGGATGACAAGTAATTCAAAACAATAGCTTTGTTCCTAACTTCTCCCATAATGTTTTCGAAAAGTAGCTAAGGAACTTCACATCACAGTTAGAAACAATGGTCCTCAGAACACCATGTAGACGAACAATTTCCTTGAAGAATAAATCGGCAATGTTGCTTGCATCATCTGTCTTGTGACAAGCAATGAAGTGAGCCATCTTAGAGAACTTGTCAACAACAACAAAAACAGAATCTTTACCTCTTTTTGTTCTTGGTAACCCCAAAAGAAAGTCCATAGAAATGTCAGTCCAAGGAGCAATAGGAATAGGTAATGGAGTATAAAGACCATGATTCATAACTCTAGACTTAGCTTGTTTACAAGTGACACATCTTTCACACAATTTTTCAACATCTCTTTTCATGTTAGGCCAAAAGAAGTGATCATGCAATATATCTAAAGTTTTCTTTACTCCAAAATGTCCCATTAATCCACCACTATGGGCTTCTCTAACAAGTAATTCTCTTAAAGAACTCCTAGGCACACATAATCTATTTTCCCTAAATAAGAATCCATCATGCCTATAAAACTTTCCAAAACCAGTTTTCTCACATGCAATGAACACATTTTCAAAATCCTCATCAGTAGCATACAAGTCTTTAATATACTCAAATCCAAGTAGTTTTGCATTAAGAGTAGTGATTAGAGTATACCTTCGAGACAATGCATCAGCCACGACATTTTCTTTACCTAGTTTATCTTTGATCACATATGGAAATGTCTCAATGAACGCCATCCACTTGGCATGACGCTTGTTCAACTTGCTTTGTCCTTTCAAGTGCTTCAAGGACTCATGATCAGTGTGGATGACAAATTCCTTAGGCCATAAATACTGTTGCCATGTTTCCAAGGCCCTCACTAATGCATATATCTCTTTATCATATGTGGGATAGTTAAGGGCAGGTCCACTTAACTTCTCACTGAAAAAAGCAATGGGGCGTTTCTCTTGCATTAAAACAACTTCGATACCTATGCTTGAAGCATCACACTCAATCTTGATTGTTTTCTCTTTTTGCTTAACCTCATCTTCACTCACTATTTTTTTCTCACTCTCTTTTAATCTCAATTGATCCACATCTTTCATTAGCACACTTAAAGTTTGACATGCTATATATTCCTTTCCATCCATGGGTAATTCCATACTATCATCATCATCCTCTAATTGCAACATAGAATCATCATCAAAATCTTCTTCATAATTGCTATACAACTTATTATGAGCAACATTATCACATGCATAAGAAGTATTATCTTGGTTTACCTTAGCTAGGGCAACATCATGTTGCTCCAACTTATCATATTTAATCAACTTCGACTCTATCCTCAAAAGTTGTTGTTGCATGGCTAGGAACATGATCTCAATCTTACTCAAATCAAACTTCTCACTATTAGAAGACGTGATTGTAACCTGCAAGAAACGTTAGTAGAAGAAAAAGACCTCACAAGTATGACCTCATGTGTTTTCACTCGATACACACAAGAATGTAACACTCACACTCGTGTTTTACACAATTTTAATATGGCTTTTCTCTACTAATATTACTCACACTATTGCCTTTTTCCCTCACATAACTTTTCTCTTTAGGTTCTTGATGAGTGTCGTCAGTCACCAAAAATAAAATTTCCTGACTCTACTATGTAGATAGCGGAGCAAGGGTCGAACCCACAAAGATTGAATTTTTTAAGTTAATTATTGAATTAAAAATCTAATCTTATGGTTTAGGGAAAGAAGAATTTTGGGCTTTTGGAGACTATTCTAAAATAAAGAAAACAAGAATTATTAAGTATCAAAGACAAATAGCAAAAAGCTTCAGTTACGAGGTAATTAATCATTCTTGGATTTTGATGTTGATCATTGATTACAAAATATCACTGTCAATTAAATAGTCAACCGTAGCATAACAACAAGCTCTGTTACACCATCTTTCCTTACTGAGTCGTTAGTTAAAACAAGCTCTTTAACTAATCTCTAACTAACTAACCTACCTAGAACATGCTCTCTAGATATAAGTTGTAGCAGCATTAACAACAAGAAAGATATGGGTTGACATTAGATAACAAACACATAAGCTCGGTTCATTTAATCTAAACCTTAATTCTTCTCCATCCCTAGTGATTAACTCCACAAGCAATTACGGACTTATGTTTTTAATCTGGCGGTAGATTATTTAATTTAACTAAATAGTGTGCACCCTATCTAATCAAACAAACAATCATTATAATGTGCTCAGAGAATCTTGGATACTTAATCAACAATTATATAATAGGTTCAAGAATCTCACAACATGCTTTTCTGAAAAATAATCAATTTACCTCATAACTGAATAAGAAAACTACTCACTAGACATATTCAAGTTCATATAATTCAAGTTATATATTATAAAGATTACAAATATCATGCAAGAAACAATCAAAGAAGCAATCTTTAATAATATAAAATCAGAATTAATAATCAAGATTATAAACTAGCAAGCAAGAACACACAAACAATATTAATTTAAATAAAGAAAACAAAATCAGAATTAAAAATAATAAAGACATCAGCAACTAATTAAAAATAAAGAAAAATAAAATTTTTATAAAAAACCCTAAAGAAAATCCTACAAGACTAAAAGAGAAGAGGGAGGAGAGGGGTTTGAAGGATTTGAGGGCTAAGAATCTGTTTATGAGAGCCTTGTGCTCTTTATATAGGCTTAAGGAAGAGTTTAAAAGACTTTCCTAAGCAATGTGGGATTCAGATAAGAGTTTACTTGGGAAACAAGTAATTTGACTAGTCAAACTCTTACCATTATCTCATCATCTTTTTACAATTATTTTCTAAGTAAAATTCATAAGGCCTATTCTTATTAATTAATTACAGATCTAAGACATAATAAAATTAATAAATTCTCTTCTCTCAACAAAATCTGGTCTTGAACTTGCTTTGTTGGAATTTCTTCTCAATCTTGTTTTTCTGCCCAGAATTTCGTACTGATTTTGTCCAGATTTTGACCTACCAAATGAACTCCAATTTTTGCAATCTTGTGCATTCTGGAAACCTTGAGAAGTCCTCTACAACTTCCATGAAGGCCACTTCTTGATATCATGATATGAACCTCACCGAAAGAAGATGAAGTTCAATGAAGAACACAAAGAACACTTGAAGAAAAACAAGAACAAGTTAAAAACGCAGCATAAGAAAACAAAAATTAGAGATAAAACCAAGACCCGTTGTGTAGATACACAAGAACCTATGGTATTGGACCAAGACCCGTTGCTTAGAAAAGCAAGAACCTATGGTATATATTGGTGGAAGGTAAAAGAACGCCACAAGGAAGACCTTGATAAGTTCAAGAGTTCTCAAGAGAACCAAAGAGAAGAAGTCTCTCAATTTTATTACTAAAATCAATTGTGTTCTCCTCAAAGGGTTACATAACTATTTATAGGCAATTAGCTAACTTGCAGCACAAGTAATAGGAATCCTAATTTCCTAACCTGCAGAATAGGAAATAGCAAACTTGCAGAACAAGTAATAGGAATCCTACTGTCCTAACTTGCAGAACAAGTAATAGAAGTCCTACAAAATATATTATTTAAAAAAAGAATTGGGCTTAAATTAAATTAAGACAACGTTCAGCCCAATAATACGTAACTAAATAAAATATGCATCCAGCCTAATTGCATTTCAGCCCAATACTTGTGTGTGTCTTCAAGAAGGTTGAACTTGGGCTTGGATCATGTTGTAGAAGACTTTATCATCCTCCATGCTCAAGCTTTGTTGGGCTTTCTCTCTAGCAATATTAATGAAACCAGCTAAGGCTTGTTGCAATATCTTTGATTTAGCTCTTGTAATTGGACCTCCATGGATGCTTAAAGGATCACGAACATCACGAACATTGATATGGACCTCACCGAAAGAAGATGAGGTTCATATGAAGAAGACGAAGAACACTTAAAAAAAAAAACAATAACAAGTTAAAAACGCAGCAAAAGAAAATAAAAATTAGAAGTAAACCCAAGACCCGTTGTGTAGAAACACAAGAACCTATGGTATTGGACCAAGACCCGTTGCCTAGAAAAGCAAGAACCTATGGTATATATTGGTGGAAGGTAGAAGAACGCCACAAGGAAGACCTTGATAAGTTCAAGAGTTCTCAAGAGAACCAAAGAGAAGAAGTCTCTCAATTTTATTGCTAAAATCAATTGTGTTCTCCCCAAAGGGTTACATAACTATTTATAGGCAAATAGATAACTTGCAGCACAAGTAATAGGAATCCTACTTTCCTAACTTGCAGAATAGGAAATAGCAAACTTGCAGAACAAGCAATAGGAATCCTACTCTCCTAACTTGCAGAACAAGTAATAGAAGTCTTACAAAATCTATTATTTAAAAAGGAATTGGGCTTAAATTAAATTAAGACAATGTTCAGCCCAATAATACTTAACTAAATAAAATATGCATCTAGCCTAATTTGCATTTCGGCCCAATACTTGTGTGTCTTCAAGAAGGTTGAACTTGGGCTTGGATCATGTTGTAGAAGACTTTATCATCCTCCATGCTCAAGCTTTGTTGGGCTTTCTCTCTAGCAATATCAATGAAACCAGCCAAGGCTTGTTGCATCATCTTTGATTTAGCTCTTGTAATTGGACCTCCATGGATACTCAAAGGATCACGATCATCACGAACATGACTTGAGCTTTGTGAGCTTGGATCTCCATCATTCCCCCTCTCCTCGAAAGGATTTGTCCTCAAATCAGAATCACCTACATCAATATCAAAGGGAGAAAGATCAGAAACATTAAATGTAGCACTAACATTATACTCACCTGGAAGATCTAACTTATAAGCATTGTCATTGATCTTCTTAATCACTTGGAATGGTCCATCTCCTCGAGGTTGCAACTTGGAGCGACGCTGAGCAGGAAATCTCTCTTTACGCATATGTACCCAAACCCAATCACCAGGTTCAAAGACAACTTTCTTGCGATGCTTGTTGGCTTGAGTAGCATATTGCTCAGTCCTCTTTTTAATGTTTTGACGTACCTTCTCATGTAGTTGCTTAACAAAATCAGCTTTCTTTTCCCCATCCAAACTAGCTCTCTCCTCAATAGGTAGTGGTAAAAGATCCAATGGAGTGAGTGGATTAAAACCATAGACAACTTCAAATGGAGAATAACTAGTAGTGGAATGCACACTTCTATTGTAAGCAAACTCCACATGAGGCAAACAATCTTCCCAATTCTTCAAATTCTTTTGAATAATGGACCTCAACAAAGTAGACAAAGTACGATTGACTACTTCAGTTTGACCATCGGTTTGTGGATGACAAGTAGTTGAAAACAATAGCTTTGTTCCTAACTTTCCCTATAATGTTTTCCAAAAATAGCTAAGGAACTTCACATCACGGTCAGAAACAATGGTCCTCGGAACCCCATGTAGACGAACAATTTCCTTGAAGAATAAATCGGCAATGTTACTTGCATCATCTGTCTTGTGACAAGCAATGAAGTGAGCCATCTTAGAGAACCTATCAACAACAACAAAAACAGAATCTCTACCTCTCTTTGTTCTTGGTAACCCCAAAGCAAAGTCCATAAAAATGTCAGTCCAAGGAGCAGTAGGAATAGGTAATAGAGTATAAAGACCATGATTCATAACTCTAGACTTAGCTTGTTTACAAGTGAGACATCTTTCACACAATTTTTCAACATCTCTTTTCATGTTAGGCCAAAAGAACTGATCATGCAATATATCTAAAGTTTTCTTTACTCCAAAATGTCCCATTAATCCACCACTATGGGCTTCTCTAACAAGTAATTCTCTTAAAGAACTCCTAGGCACACATAATCTATTTTCCCTAAATAAGAATCCATCATGCCTATAAAACTTTCCAAAACCAGTTTTCTCACATGCAATGAACACATTTTCAAAATCCTCATCAGTAGCATACAAGTCTTTAATATACTCAAATCCAAGTAGTTTTGCATTAAGAGTAGTGATTAGAGTATACCTTCGAGATAATGCATCAGCCACGACATTTTCTTTACCTTGTTTATATTTGATCACATATGGAAATGTTTCAATGAACTCCATCCACTTTGCATGACGCTTATTCAACTTGCTTTGTCCTTTCAAGTGCTTCAAGGACTCATGATCAGTGTGGATGACAAATTCCTTGGGCCATAAATAGTGTTGCCATGTTTCCAAGGTCCTAACTAATGCATACATCTCTTTAATGTAAATGGGATAGTTAAGGCCAGCTCCACTTAACTTCTCACTGAAGAAAGCAATGGGGGGCTTCTCTTGCATTAAAACAACTTCGATACCTATGCTTGAAGCATCACACTCAATCTTAATTGTTTTCTCTTTTTGCTTAACCTCATCTTCATTCACTATTTTTTTCTCACTCTCTTTTAATCGTAATTGATCCTCATCTTTCAGTAGCACACTTAAAGTTTGATATGCTATAGATTCCTTTCCATCCATGGGTGATTCCATACTATCCTCATCATCCTTTAATTGCAGCATAGAATCATCATCAAAATCTTCTCTGTAATTGCTATCCAACTTATTATTAGCTACATTATCACATGCATAAGAAGCATTATCTTGGTTTACCTTAGCTAGGGCAACGTCATGTTGCTCCAACTTATCATATTTAATCAACTTCGACTCTATCCTTGAAAGTTGTTGTTGCATGTCTAGGAACATGATCTCAATGTTACTCAAAGCAAGCTTTTCACTATTAGTAGGCATAATTGTAACCTACAGGAAACGTTAGTAAAAGAAAAGGACCTCACAAGTATGACCTCACGTGTTTACACTCAATACACACAAGAATGTAACACTCACACTCGTGTTTCACACAATTTTAATATATCTTTTCTCTACTAATGTTACTCACACACTCTTGCCTTTTTTTTTTCCTCACACAACTTTTCTCTATAGGTTCTATATTGAACTCAAGACTAAATCAAAAATCAGCTTATGGAATTCAACTATCAACCAACAATAAACAAGCTGAGCACAAGATTTTAATCAAGGGAAAACAAAACAATGAAGACTCAACAAGACTTTGCAAGACTCAATAAGGCTTAAGAAGACTCTAATGAAACTAAACCTTGAAGGAAATATGTGTGTTTTGGGGTGTTTACTTAGGGTAGGGTTTAGCCAAAGGTGAGGTAGTTTTGTCCTTTTATGTGGTACGGTCAAAAAGGTAATTTTGGGTAGCAAGGTAGAATGGTAAAAATGAATTTTCAAATTAGGCAAATAAGAAATCTCAAAGCTCAAGAAAGAATGACTACCTCAAGATTTTGATGAAGCACACCTCCACAAATTGCCTTTGATGTTGCACTTGCTACACACGATATAATAAATTTCCTCTTGAATTGATTTTCTTTTCTCCTTTTTTTTCTTTTCTTTTTTTTCTTTTTTTTCTTTTTTTTCAAGTAAATGAACAATGAAGAAAAAAAACAAAAAGTCTAAATAATAAGAAGAGGTTTACTTGGGGAACAAGTCAACTTTTGACAAAAACAAGCTAGTTTTGGTAGTAGCTTGTGTGGCAAGGAACAAGAGGGAATAGTGGCTTGTGAAACAAGTAGTCTTTATGTGATGTGGAGCTTTTGAAGGTTTCTTGGTGAGCAAGAAAACCTTTGGGATTTGGTTGCTTGGAGAACAAGATAGGGTTTACTAGGTGGCTAAGTAAAGAAAATAGGTTTGAGGGACAAACAATATTAACGGTGCCTTGGAAAAGGATTCAAGATCAAAGTTTGTCCAAGACAAGAAGACAAAGAAAAAAAACAAAAACGAGACTCACACGAATTGAACCTAAGCTCTGATGCCAAATGATATGAACCTCACCGAAAGAAGATGAGGTTCATATGAAGAAGACGAAGAACACTTAAAAAAAAAAACAATAACAAGTTAAAAACGCAGCAAAAGAAAATAAAAATTAGAAGTAAAACCAAGACCCGTTGTGTAGAAACACAAGAACCTATGGTATTGGACCAAGACCCGTTGCCTAGAAAAGCAAGAACCTATGATATATATTGGTGGAAGGTAGAAGAACGCCACAAGGAAGACCTTGATAAGTTCAAGAGTTCTCAAGAGAACCAAAGAGAAGAAGTCTCTCAATTTTATTGCTAAAATCAATTGTGTTCTCCCCAAAGGGTTACATAACTATTTATAGGCAAATAGATAACTTGCAGCACAAGTAATAGGAATCCTACTTTCCTAACTTGCAGAATAGGAAATAGCAAACTTGCAGAACAAGCAATAGGAATCCTACTCTCCTAACTTGCAGAACAAGTAATAGAAGTCTTACAAAATCTATTATTTAAAAAGGAATTGGGCTTAAATTAAATTAAGACAATGTTCAGCCCAATAATACTTAACTAAATAAAATATGCATCTAGCCTAATTTGCATTTCGGCCCAATACTTGTGTGTCTTCAAGAAGGTTGAACTTGGGCTTGGATCATGTTGTAGAAGACTTTATCATCCTCCATGCTCAAGCTTTGTTGGGCTTTCTCTCTAGCAATATCAATGAAACCAGCCAAGGCTTGTTGCATCATCTTTGATTTAGCTCTTGTAATTGGACCTCCATGGATACTCAAAGGATCACGATCATCACGAACATGACTTGAGCTTTGTGAGCTTGGATCTCCATCAAACATGACTTGAGCTATGTGAGCTGGATGGGTCTCCATCATTCCCCCTCTCCTCGAAAGGATTTGCCCTCAATTCAGAATCACTTATATCAATATCAAAGGGAGAAAGATCAGAAACAATAAATGTAGCACTAACAATATACTCACCTGGAAGATTCAATTTATAAGCATCGTTATTGATCTTCTCAATCACTTGGAATCGTCCATCTCTTTGAGGTTGCAACTTGTAGCGACGTTGAGCAGGAAATCTCTCTTTACGCATATGTACCCAAACCCAATCACCAGGTTCAAAGACAACTTTCTTGCGATGCTTGTTGGCTTGAGTAGCATATTGCTCAGTCCTCTTCTTAATGTTTTGACGTACCTTCTCATGTAATTGCTTACCAAAATCAGCTTTCTTTTCCCCATCCAAACTAGCTCTCTCCTCAATAGGTAGTGGTAAAAGATCCCATGGAGTGAGTGGATTAAAACCATAGACAACTTCACATGGAGAATAACTAGTAGTAGAATGCACACTTCTATTGTAAGCAAACTCCACATTAGTCAAACAATATTCCCAATTCTTCAAATTCTTTTGAATAATGGACCTCAACAAAGTAGATAAAGTACGATTGACTACTTTAGTTTGACCATCGGTTTGTGGATGACAAGTAGTGGAAAACAATAGCTTTGTTCCTAACTTTCCCCATAATGTTTTCCAAAAGTAGCTAAGGAACTTCACATCACAGTTAGAAACAATGGTCCTGGGAACACGATGTAGACGAACAATTTCTTTGAAGAATAAATCGGCAATGTTGCTTGCATCATGTCTTGTGACAAGGAATGAAGTGAGCCATCTTAGAGAACCTGTCAACAACAACAAAAACAGAATCTCTACCTCTCTTTGTTCTTGGCAACCCAAAATAAAGTCCATAGAAATGTCAGTCCAAGGAGCAGTAGGAATAGGCAATGGAGTCTAAAGACCATGATTCATAACTCTAGACTTAGCTTGTTTACAAGTGACACATCTTTCACACAATTTTTCAACGTCTCTTTTCATGTTAGGCCAAAAGAAGTGATCATGCAATATATCTAAAGTTTTCTTTACTCCAAAATGTCCCATTAATCCACCACTATGGGCTTCTCTAACAAGTAATTCTCCTAAAGAACTCCCAGGCACACATAATCTATTTTCCCTAAATAAAAATCTATCATGCCTATAAAACTTTCCAAAATCAGTTTTCTCACATGCAATGAACACATTTCGAAAATCCTCATTAGTAGCATACAAGTCTTCAATATACTCAAATCCAAGTAGTTTTGCATTAAAAGTAGTGATTAGAGTATATCTTCGAGACAATGCATCAGCCACGACATTTTCTTTACCTTGTTTATATTTGATCACATATGGAAAGGTCTCAATGAACTCCATCCACTTGGCATGACGGTTGTTCAACTTGCTTCGTCCTTTCAAGCCTTTCAAGTGCTTCAAGGACTCATGATCAGTGTGGATGACAAATTCCTTCGGCCATAAATAGTATTGCCATGTTTCCAAGGCCCTCACTAATGCATACATCTCTTTATCATATGTGGGATAGTTAAGGGCAGCTCCACTTAACTTCTCACTAAAAAAAGCAATGGAGTGCTTTTCCTGCATTAAAACAGCTCGAATATCTATGCTTAAAGCATCACACTCAATCTCGATTGTTTTCTCCTTTTGCTTAACCTCGGCTTCACTCACTACTTTTTTCTCACTCTCTTTTAATCTTAATTGATCCTCATCTTTCAGTAGCACACTTAAAGTTTGACATGCTATGGATTCCTTTCCTTCCATGGGTGATTCCATATTATCCTCATCATCCTTTAATTGCAGCATAGAATCATCATCAAAATCTTCTCCGTAATTGCTATCCAACTTATTATTAGCTACATTATCACATGCATAAGAAGCATTATCTTGGTTTACCTTAGCTAGGGCAATGTCATGTTGCTCCAACTTATCATATTTAATCAACTTCGACTCTATCCTCGAAAGTTATTGTTGCATGTCTAGGAACATGATCTCAATGTTACTCAAAGCAAGCTTTTCACTATTATAAGACATAATTGTAACCTACAAGAAACGTTAGTAAAAGAAACAGACCTCACAAGTATGACCTCACGTGTTTACACTCAATACATACAAGAATGTAACACTCACACTCATGTTTCACACAATTTTAATATGACTTTTCTCTACTAATGTTACTCACACACTCTTGCCTTTTTTTTTCCTCACACAACTTTTCTCTATAGGTTTTATATTGAACTCAAGACTAAATAAAAAATCAGCTTATGGAATTCAACTATCAACCAACAATAAACAAGCTGAGCACAAGATTTTAATAAAGGGAAAACAAAACAATTATGACTCAACAAGACTTTGCAAGACTCAATAAGGCTTAAGATAATGAAACTAAACCTTGAAGGAAATATGAGTGTTTTGGGGTGTTTAATTAGGGTAGGGTTTAGCCAAAGGTGGGGTAGTTTTGTCCTTTTATGTGGTAGGGTCAAAAGATAATTTTAGGCAGTAGGGTAGAATGGTAACAATGAATTTTCAAATTGGGCAAATAAGAAATCTCAAAGCTCAAGAAAGATTGACTACCTCAAGATTTTGATGAAGCACACCTCCACAATTGCCTTTGATGTTGCACTTGCTACACATGATGTAATAAATCCCCTCTTGAATTGATTTTTCTTTTCTCTTTTTTTTCTTTTTTTACTAAAGTAAACAAACAATGAAGAAAAAGAAAAAGTTTAAAAAATAAGAAGATGTTTACTTGGGGAACAAGGCAACTTTTGAGAAAAACAAGCTAGTTTTGGTAGTAGCTTGTGTGGCAAGGAACGAGAGAGAACGGTGGCTTGTGAAAAAGATTCTGATGCGTACGGACAAGAGGAAATGTAGCTTGGAAATTGAAGGGGCTGAAAACGCAAAGGACAGAAACAAAGTTGATGAATGACAACTTCTGAAACCTAGACCCGAAGCCTAAAGAGACTCAAACCCAATGGTATTGGACCTTGACCCTACGAATAAGAATTCGAGAACCTAAGGTATAGCAATGGTGGATGGTGAAGAATGAGGCGCCACAAGGCAGAAGACCTTGATATGCCTAGTTGAGAGGGAACCCAAGAGAAAGGCACACTCAAATTCTGAAATTCAAAACTGATCTATTCATCAATAGCATTTACAAGGGTATTTATAATAATACCTAGCACTTAAGCCCATAAACAAGTGGGCTGGAATTAACGCCAATAGAAAATAAGACTAAACCCAAATTCATTCCAAAACCTAATTACATAAAATAAATTGTCCAAAACACAGCAAGACTCAAACGTGGGCTATCCAAACACTTAGCCCATCTTATTGTTAAGCTAAAATAAGACAGTAAACCATGCTCATGTCGTTTGGGCTTCCAAGTAAGTATAGATGTCTTGGGACTCTTCATGGAAGCTTCCTTGACACTTCAATGATGCCAGAGCTTGTTGCATTAATGAGGCCAAGGCTTGTTGCATCTTCTTAGCTCGAGCTCGGGTAATTGGACCTCCTTTGATGACCAATGGATCTTTAGCATCACGAACATCACGAGCAAGTATTCCCCCTCTCCTCAAAAGGATTTGTCCTCATATCGCATATACCTTCATCAAAAGAAAAGGGAGAAAGATCAAAAACATTAAAAGTAGCAGATACACCATACTCACCAGGAAGATCCAATTTGTAGGCATTATCGTTGATCTTCTCTATCACTTGGAATGGTCCATCTCCTCGGGGATGCAGCTTGGTTCGTCGCTGAACAGGAAACCTCTCCTTTCTCATATGCACCCAAACCCAATCACCAGGCTCAAAGACTACTTTCTTTCGATGCTTATTTGCTTGGGTGGTATACTGTTCAGTCTTCTTTTCAATAGCTTGACGAACTCTCTCATGGAGTTGTGATGGAGATCCAAGCTCACAAAGCTCAAGTCATGTTGTGATGATCGTGATCCTTTGAGTATCCATGGAGGTCCAATTACAAGAGCTAAATCAAAGATGATGCAACAAGCCTTGGCTGGTTTCATTGATATTGCTAGAGAGAAAGCCCAACAAAGCTTGAGCATGGAGGATGATAAAGTCATCTACAACATGATCCAAGCCCAAGTTCAACCTTCTTGAAGACACACAAGTATTGGGCCGAAATGCAAATTAGGCTAGATGCATATTTTATTTAGTTAAGTATTATTGGGCTGAACATTGTCTTAATTTAATTTAAGCCCAATTCCTTTTTAAATAATAGATTTTGTAAGACTTCTATTACTTGTTCTGCAAGTTAGGAGAGTAGGATTCCTATTGCTTGTTCTGCAAGTTTGCTATTTCCTATTCTGCAAGTTAGGAAAGTAGGATTCCTATTACTTGTGCTGCAAGTTATCTATTTGCCTATAAATAGTTATGTAACCCTTTGGGGAGAACACAATTGATTTTAGCAATAAAAATTGAGAGACTTCTTCTCTTTGGTTCTCTTGAGAACTCTTGAACTTATCAAGGTCTTCCTTGTGGCGTTCTTCTACCTTCCACCAATATATACCATAGGTTCTTGCTTTTCTAGGCAACGGGTCTTGGTCCAATACCATAGGTTCTTGTGTTTCTACACAACGGGTCTTGGTTTTACTTCTAATTTTTATTTTCTTTTGCTGCGTTTTTAACTTGTTATTGTTTTTTTTTTCAAGTGTTCTTCGTCTTCTTCATATGAACCTCATCTTCTTTCGGTGAGGTCCATATCATTTGGCATCAGAGCTTAGGTTCAATTCGTGGGAGTCTCGTTTTTGTTTTTTTTTTCTTTGTCTTCTTGTCATGGACAAACCTTGATCTTGAATCCTTTTCCAAGCCATCACTAATATTGTTTGTCCCTCAAACCTATTGTCTTTACTTAGCCACCAAGTAAACCCTATCTTGTTCTCCAAGCAACCAAATCCCAAAGGTTTTCTTGCTCACCAAGAAACTTTCAAAAGCTCTACATCACATAAAGACTACTTGTTTCACAAGCCACCGTTCCCTCTCATTCCTTGGTACACAAGCTGCTACCAAAACTAGCTTGTTTTTGTCAAAAAGTTGCCTTGTTCCCCAAGTAAACCTCTTCTTATTATTTAGATTTTTTTTTCTTCATTGTTCGTTTAGTTTAGTAAAATATAAAAAAAAAAGAGAAAAGAAAAATCAATTCAAGAGGGGATTTTATTACATCGTGTGTAGCAAGTGCAATATCAAAGGTAATTCGTGGAGGTGTGCTTCATGAAAATCTTGAGGTAGTCATTCTTTCTTGAGCTTTGCGATTTCTTATTTGCCTAATTTGAAAATTCATTACTGCCATTTTACCCTACTGTCTAAAATTACCTTTTTGACCCTACCACATAAAAGGACAAAACTACCCCACCTTTGGCTAAACCCTACCCTAATTAAACACCCCAAAACACACATATTTCCCTCAAGGTTTAGTTTCATTAGAGTCTTCTTAAGCCTTATTAAGTCTTGCAAAGTCTTGTTAAGTCTTCATTATTTTGTTTTCCCTTGATTAAAATCTTGTGCTCAGCTTGTTTATTGTTGGTTGATAGTTGAATTCCATAAGCTGATTTTTGATTTAGTCTTGAGTTCAATATAGAATCTATAGAGAAAAGTTGTGTGAGGAAAAAAAAAAGGCAAGAGTGTGTGAGTAACATTAGTAGAGAAAAGCCATATTAAAATTGTGTGAAACACGAGTGTGAGTGTTACATTCTTGTGTGTATTGAGTGTAAACACATGAGGTCATACTTGTGAGGTCCTTTTCTTTTACTAACATTTCTTGCAGGTTACAATTATGTCTTCTAATAGTGAAAAACTTGCTTTGAGTAACATTGAGATCATGTTCCTAGACATGCAACAACAACTTTCGAGGATAGAGTCGAAGTTGATTAAATATGATAAGTTGGAGCAACATGACGTTGCCCTAGCTAAGGTAAACCAAGATAATACTTCTTATGCATGCGATAATGTTGCTCATAATAAGTTGGATAGCAATTACAGAGAAGATTTTGATGATGATTCTATGCTGCAACTAAAGGATGATGAGGATAGTATGGAATCACCCATGTATGGAAAGGAATCTATAGCATGTCAAACTTTAAGTGTGCTAGTGAAATATGATGATGGTGATGTTGTAAGTGAAGATTTTGATGTTGATGATGAGATGCCACCATTGGAGGACATTAATGAGGATGATGACTATGTTGAGTTTGCTGCACATGGTGAAGCACTTGTAGCTCATCGTGCATTAAGTGCCCAAGTTAGGGATGAAGATGAAGTGCAACGAGAAAATATTTTTCATCCTAGATGCCACGTCAACAATAAGGTATGCTCTTTGATTATTGATGGTGGTAGTTGCACTAATGTTGCTAGCACTTATTTGGTTGACAAATTGAGTTTGCCCACTACAAAACATCCCAAACCATACAAACTTCAATGGCTCAATAATTGTGGAGAAGTAAATGTGACCAAGCAAGTATTGGTGCTATTTTCAATTGGAAGGTACAATGATAAAGTGTTGTGTAATGTTGTGCCTATGCATGCTGGTCATTTGCTTTTAGGAAGACCATGGCAATTTGATAGACATGTCATACATGATGGATTTACAAACCGTTATTCATTTACCATGGCTGGTAAGAAATTCACACTTGCACCCTTGAGTCCTACGGAGATTTATGAGGATCAATTGAGGTTGAAAGAGCAGAATGAATCACAACAAAGGTCAAAGAATCTAGATAAAGACAAAGATAATGCAAAGAAAGAAAGAAAGGACGTGAGCTTCTATGCAAAGCAAAGTGATGTAAAGGCTGCTTTTCTAGCTAAGTGGCCAATCCTTTTGTTTTTATATAAAAAATCTTGTTTTAGTTTTAATGATCTTAAATCTTCTTTGCCTACTAATGTTGTGTCTCTTTTGAAGGAATTTGGAGATATATTCCCCGAGGAGATTCCAAATGGTTTGCTACCTATTAGGGGAATTGAGCATCAAATAGACCTTGTTCCTGGAGCTGCCATTCCCAACAGGCCTGCATATAGAAGCAATCCCGAGGAGACAAAGGAGCTTCAAAGGCAAGTTGACGAGCTCATGAAGAAAGGCTACGTTAGAGAGAGCATGAGTCCATGTGCTATTCCTGTGTTACTTGTTCCTAAGAAGGATGGGACGTGGAGGATGTGTGTTGATTGTCGTGCCATCAACAAAATCACTGTAAAGTATCGCTATCCCATTCCTAGATTAGATGATATGCTTGATGAGTTACATGGTTCTTGCATCTTTTCTAAAATTGATTTGAAAAGTGGTTATCATCAAATTCGCATGAGAGAAGGTGATGAATGGAAAACTGCATTTAAGACTAAGCATGGTTTGTATGAATGGTTAGTTATGCCTTTTGGATTAACTAATGCACCTAGCACTTTCATGAGATTAATGAACCATGTCTTGCGTGCTTTCATTGGAAAATTTGTAGTTGTCTATTTTGATGATATCTTGATCTATAGTAGAAGTTTGCATGAACATATTGAACATTTAAAGAATGTGCTTAATGTCTTGAGAAAGGAAAAGTTGTATGCTAACCTTAAGAAATGTTCCTTTTGCACTGATAAGATTACATTTCTTGGATATGTTATTTCTTCTAAGGGTATAGCAGTAGAAGATGAAAAGGTCAAGGCAATTAAAGATTGGCCTATACCTAAGAATATCTCTGAGGTGCGTAGTTTTCATGGATTAGCTAGTTTCTATCGTAGGTTTGTTAGAGACTTCAGTACAATAGCTGCACCTCTAACTGATGTTGTTAAAAAGAATGTTGGATTTAAATGGGGTCTTGAGCAAGATCATGCTTTTAACTTGCTTAAAGAGAAGCTTTGTTCTGCAGCTTTATTATCCTTACCTGACTTTTCTAAAACTTTTGAGATTGAGTGTGATGCTTCAAGTATAGGTATTGGAGCTGTTTTAATGCAGGAGAAGCGCCCCATTGCTTTTTTCAGTGAGAAGTTAAGTGGAGCTGCCCTTAACTATCCCACATATGATAAAGAGATGTATGCATTAGTGAGGGCCTTGGAAACATGGCAACACTATTTATGGCCCAAGGAATTTGTCATCCACACTGATCATGAGTCCTTGAAGCACTTGAAAGGACAAAGCAAGTTGAACAAGCGTCATGCCAAGTGGATGGAGTTCATTGAAACATTTCCATATGTGATCAAATATAAACAAGGTAAAGAAAATGTCGTGGCTGATGCATTATCTCGAAGGTATACTCTAATCACTACTCTTAATGCAAAACTACTTGGATTTGAGTATATTAAAGACTTGTATGCTACTGATGAGGATTTTGAAAATGTGTTCATTGCATGTGAGAAAACTGGTTTTGGAAAGTTTTA
Organism: Heritiera fomes; assembly: GCA_032173925.1. Classification (NCBI taxonomy): domain Eukaryota; kingdom Viridiplantae; phylum Streptophyta; class Magnoliopsida; order Malvales; family Malvaceae; genus Heritiera; species Heritiera fomes. The sequence goes on along the minus strand of JAPDPM010000020.1, from coordinate 16,349,209 downwards.
TAGGCATGATGGATTCTTATTTAGGGAAAATAGATTATGTGTGCCTAGGAGTTCTTTAAGAGAATTACTTGTTAGAGAAGCCCATAGTGGTGGGTTAATGGGACATTTTGGAGTAAAGAAAACTTTAGATATATTGCATGATCACTTCTTTTGGCCTAACATGAAAAGAGATGTTGAAAAATTGTGTGAGAGATGTGTCACTTGTAAACAAGCTAAGTCTAGAGTTATGAATCATGGTCTTTATACTCCATTGCCTATTCCTACTGCTCCTTGGACTGACATTTCTATGGACTTTGTTTTGGGGTTACCAAGAACAAAGAGAGGTAGAGATTCTGTTTTTGTTGTTGTTGACAGGTTCTCTAAGATGGCTCACTTCATTGCTTGTCACAAGACAGATGATGCAAGTAACATTGCCGATTTATTCTTCAAGGAAATTGTTCGTCTACATGGGGTTCCGAGGACCATTGTTTCTGACCGTGATGTGAAGTTCCTTAGCTACTTTTGGAAAACATTATGGGGAAAGTTAGGAACAAAGCTATTGTTTTCCACTACTTGTCATCCACAAACCGATGGTCAAACTGAAGTAGTCAATCGTACTTTGTCTACTTTGTTGAGGTCCATTATTCAAAAGAATTTGAAGAATTGGGAAGATTGTTTGCCTTATGCGGAGTTTGCTTACAATAGAAGTGTGCATTCTACTACTAGTTATTCTCCATTTGAAGTTGTCTATGGTTTTAATCCACTCACTCCATTGGATCTTTTACCACTACCTATTGAGGAGAGAGCTAGTTTGGATGGGGAAAAGAAAGCTGATTTTGTTAAGCAACTACATGAGAAGGTACGTCAAAACATTAAAAAGAGGACTGAGCAATATGCTACTCAAGCCAACAAGCATCGCAAGAAAGTTGTCTTTGAACCTGGTGATTGGGTTTGGGTACATATGCGTAAAGAGAGATTTCCTGCTCAGCGTCGCTCCAAGTTGCAACCTCGAGGAGATGGACCATTCCAAGTGATTAAGAAGATCAATGACAATGCTTATAAGTTAGATCTTCCAGGTGAGTATAATGTTAGTGCTACATTTAATGTTTCTGATCTTTCTCCCTTTGATATTGATGTAGGTGATTCTGATTTGAGGACAAATCCTTTCGAGGAGAGGGGGAATGATGGAGATCCAAGCTCACAAAGCTCAAGTCATGTTGTGATGATCGTGATCCTTTGAGTATCCATGGAGGTCCAATTACAAGAGCTAAATCAAAGATGATGCAACAAGCCTTGGCTGGTTTCATTGATATTGCTAGAGAGAAAGCCCAACAAAGCTTGAGCATGGAGGATGATAAAGTCATCTACAACATGATCCAAGCCCAAGTTCAACCTTCTTGAAGACACACAAGTATTGGGCCGAAATGCAAATTAGGCTAGATGCATATTTTATTTAGTTAAGTATTATTGGGCTGAACATTGTCTTAATTTAATTTAAGCCCAATTCCTTTTTAAATAATAGATTTTGTAAGACTTCTATTACTTGTTCTGCAAGTTAGGAGAGTAGGATTCCTATTGCTTGTTCTGCAAGTTTGCTATTTCCTATTCTGCAAGTTAGGAAAGTAGGATTCCTATTACTTGTGCTGCAAGTTATCTATTTGCCTATAAATAGTTATGTAACCCTTTGGGGAGAACACAATTGATTTTTGCAATAAAAATTGAGAGACTTCTTCTCTTTGGTTCTCTTGAGAACTCTTGAACTTATCAAGGTCTTCCTTGTGGCGTTCTTCTACCTTCCACCAATATATACCATAGGTTCTTGCTTTTCTAGGCAACGGGTCTTGGTCCAATACCATAGGTTCTTGTGTTTCTACACAACGGGTCTTGGTTTTACTTCTAATTTTTATTTTCTTTTGCTGCGTTTTTAACTTGTTATTGTTTTTTTTTTTCAAGTGTTCTTCGTCTTCTTCATATGAACCTCATCTTCTTTCGGTGAGGTCCATATCAAGTTGCTTCACAAACTTAGCCTTCTGTTCTCCATCCAAGTTACTCTGCTCCGCACTAGGTAATGGCAACAAATCCAAAGGAGTAAGAGGATTGAAGCCATAAACAACTTCGAATGGAGAGCAACTAGTAGTGGAGTGAACACTGCGGTTATATGCAAACTCCACATGGGGCAAGCAATCTTCCCAATTCTTCAAATTCTTTTGGATAATGGACCTCAATAAGGTAGATAGGGTTCGATTGACAACCTCAGTTTGTCCATCAGTCTGGGGGAGACAAGTGGTGGAGAATAACAATTTTGTTCCCAACTTTCCCCATAACGTCTTCCAAAAGTAACTAAGGAACTTGACATCACGATCGGAAATAATAGTCCTCGGTACACCATGTAGACGTACTATCTCTTTGAAGAAAAGGTCAGCAACATTGCTCGTGTCATCCGTCTTGTGGCAAGCGATGAAATGAGCCATCTTAGAGAACCTGTCAACCACAACAAAAACAGAATCTCTACCGCGTTTTGTTCGAGGCAAGCCCAAAACAAAATCCATAGAGATATCAGTCCACGGAGTAGTAGGAATGGGTAAAGGAGTATATAAACCATGATTATGAACTCTAGATTTAGCTTGCCTACGTGAAATGCATCTAGCACATAACCTCTCTACATCCCTCCTCATGTTAGGCCAAAAGAAATGTTCGTGCAAAACATCTAGAGTTTTCCTAACTCCAAAGTGACTCATTAATCCTCCACTATGGGCTTCTCTAACTAATAGCTCGCGCAATGAACTCCTAGGCACACATAATTTATTTTCTCTAAATAAGAACCCATCGTGCCTAAAGAACTTGCCAAAGCCAGATGTAGCACATGCATCATAAACATTACCAAAATCAACATCATCAGCATACTGTTCTTTGATATACTCAAATCCTAAAAGTTTAGCATCAAGAGTAGTGATAAGAGTATACCTACGAGATAACGCATCAGCTACGACGTTCTCTTTACCTTGTTTGTACTTGATCACGTACGGGAACATCTCAATGAACTCTATCCACTTGGCATGACGCTTATGCAGCTTACTCTATCCTTTCAAATGCTTCAAGGACTCATGATCAGTGTGGATGACTAATTCTTTGGGCCACAAGTAATGTTGCCATGTCTCCAAGGCCCTCACTAACGCGTACATCTCCTTGTCATATGTGGGATAGTCAAGTGCTGCTCCACTTAACTTCTCACTAAAGAAAGCAATTGGGCGTTTTTCCTGCATAAGCACAGCTCCAATACCTACACCTGAGGCATCGCACTCAATCTCAAAAGTTTTAGTAAAGTCAGGCAGAGATAACAAAGGAGCAAAACAAAGTTTATCCTTAAGCAAATTAAAAGCATGCTCTTGTGCAGGACCCCAATGAAATGCAACATCTTTTTGACCACTTCGATCAAAGGTGCAGCTATAGTGCTAAAATCTCTAACGAATCAACGATAGAAACTAGCTAAACCATGGAAACTACGCACCTCAGAAACAGACTTAGGTACAGGCCAATCTTTAATTGCCTTTACCTTCTCAATATCAACAGAAATGCCATGTGAAGAAACGACGTACCCAAGAAAAACAATCTTATCAGTGCAGAATGTATATTTCTTAAAATTGGCATACAAACTTGCATTCCTCAAGACAGTAAGAACATTCCTAAGATGCTCAACATGCTCATGCAGACTCTTACTGTAGATCAAAATGTCATCAAAATAGACAACCACATACTTACCAATGAAATCACGTAAAACATGGTTCATTAATCTCATGAATGTACTGGGTGCATTAGTCAAGCCAAAAGGCATAACTAACCACTCGTAGAGACCATGTTTAGTCTTGAATGCGGTTTTCCATTCATCACCTTCTTTCATACGAATTTGGTGATATCCGCTCTTTAAATCGATTTTAGAAAACATGCATGCACCATGCAATTCATCAAGCATATCATCTAGCCTAGGAATAGGATAGCGGTACTTTACAGTGATTTTGTTGACGGCTCGACAGTCAACTCACATCCTCCACGTCCCATCTTTTTTTGGCACAAGCAGTACGGGCACGGCGCATGGACTCATGCTCTCTCTCACATAACCTTTCCTCATGAGCTCCTCAACTTGCCTTTGAAGCTCCTTCGTCTCCTCGGGATTACTTCTGTAGGCTGGACGGTTAGGAATGGTAGCTCCGGGGACAAGGTCAATCATGTGCTCGATCCCACGAATCGGTGGTAATCCACTTGGGATCTCCTCAGGGAATACATCCTCGAACTCCTGCAACAATGAGACAACATTAGTAGGCAAAGTATCATGGAGTTCAGCATCAATAAAATAAGAATCTTTAAATAAGAGTAAAAGGATAGGAGACTTAGCAAGAAATGCAGTCTTCACATCTCGGGGTTTGGCATAGCAGCTCACTGTTTTGCTTTCCTTGTTTTCCTTCTTTTCTTTCTGTTCTTTAGCTTGCTTCCTTTGCTCATCATGTTGCTCTTTTAGCCTTAATTGGTCCTCATAAATCTCCTTGGGGCTAAGGGGAGCAAGAGCGATCTTCTTGCCATCCATAGTAAAGGAGTAACGGTTAGTGTAACCGTCGTGGATGACTCTCCGATCATACTGCCACGGTCTGCCCAGCAACATGTGGCTAGCTTGCATGGGCACCACGTCACACAACACCTCATCGTGATACCTTCCAATACGAAAAGAAACCAAGACTTGCTTCACCACGTTGACTTCACCACAGTCATTAATCCACTGCAACTTATATGGGTGGTGATGCTTGGTAGTGGGCAACTTTAACTTATCAACAAGGTATGTGCTAGCAACATTAGTACAACTCCCACCATCAATGATTACAGTACATACCTTGTCACGAATATGGCATCTCGTATGGAAGATGTTCTCGCGTTGTGCCTCATCTTCAAACTTCACATGAGTAGTAAGAGCACGCCTAGCAACAAGTGCTTCACCATGAGCAGCATACTCAACAACTTCTTCTTCGTCAACATTTTCTAACGCAGGCATCTCATCTTCTACACCGATTTCAGAACCTTCACTCTCAACATCTCCATTCCCATGCATGATCATCACTCTACGGTTGGGACACTACGAGGCAATATGTCCGCGACCTAAACACTTGAAACACTTAATGTCACGTGTCCTGCTCTTGGGTGCTTAGGCAGGTTCAGTCTTGCGCTTTGGAGGGCCCTCAGGCTTGGGCTTAGTATGGCTCTCTGACTTAGGCGTAGACACAGGCTTATCATCCCTACGAAAGGAGTTAGATTTCCAAATAGGAACTAAACTAGGAGTGAAACGGGATGTACCTTACCATTGGAGTTGCCTTTCGACTTTGATGGCCATATGCAGCATCTCCTCTAAGTCCATGTAATGCTGCAACTCTACTACATTGGCAATCTCGCGATTTAAGCCTTGGAGAAAACGAGCCATAGTAGCCTCTGCATCCTCCTGGATATTGGCTCGGATCATGGTTATTTCCATCTCTTTGTAGTAATCCTCAACACTCTTTAAACCCTGGGTAAGACATTGGAGCTTCTGGTATAACTCTCTGTAGTAATGAGTAGGAACAAATCTCTTCCTCATGATGCGCTTCATCTCATCCCATGTAGACACTGGAGGATCACCATATCTTATTCTACTAGTGACTAATTGATCCCACCAAACCATAGCATACTCTGTGAACTCAATTCCTGCAAGTTTGACCTTCTTTTCCTCAGAGTAGTGGTGGCAGTCAAACACCATTTCAATCTTCCGTTCCCACTCCAAATATGCCTCAGGATCATTCTTGCCTTGGAAAGGAGGAATCTTCAATTTTATACTGCCAAGGTTTCTATCCATCTTCTCCTTGCCTCTATCACAGGCTCTATCAACTCGATCTCTATACCCATGGTACCTTCTATGATGTCTATCGATCCCAGACTCTTTGTTCGAATCATACCCAACATTATCATCATACTCGTCATTGGCAACAACCTTACTTTTTAGACGAGAAGTATCACCTTGCTCGATAAGCAAACCGAGCTTCATGTTGGTTCAACTTATCATGAATGTCATTGAATTTCATGTCCATCCGTTGGAACTGTTGTTGCATTGCCTGAAGCATGAATTCAATCTTTTTAAAGTCGGACTTATCACCTTCAGAAGACATTTTCAACAAAGATATCCTCACGTGTTTAAACTCGTGTTTCACTCAAGTAATTTGGCTTTTCTCTACTAATGTTTCTCACACACTCCTGCCTTTTTCCCTTACTCTACCTTAACTCTACAGGTTCACAATCGCACTAGAGACTTAGTCAAAGAATCAACCTCACAGAATCAACTAATTCACCAAGTATTGTCACCAAGATTTTTTTTTTTGAATTTTTCTTTTTTTTTCCTGATTTTTTTTTGAATTCTTTTTTTTTTGCACAGAAAGGTGTGGCTAGGGCTAGGGTGACTCAAAGAAAGAAAGACAGAATAAAAAATAAAAATAAATACAAAAAATCACTAGAATGACAAAAAAACAAAAAATGGCCTAAAACTATAAGAAGACGATGGAATTTGGCCAAGATAGGGTGGGGCCCATGGATCGTTTTCCTTCGTTGTTTCCTTTAAAACGGGTACTCACATGCCTCCTAACTCAACCAAATTTTCCTGTTTGAACAGTACCACAACAAATTTTTTTTTTCGACTTCTGTTTTTTTTTGAATTCGTTTTCTTTTCCTTTTTTTTTCTTTCTCTTTTTTTTTTACTCTGAGTGTTGCGGTTTCCTTGAAGAGAGGAGGGTGCAGCTAGGGTTTTTTTTGAGGGGTGCGGCTAGGGTTGTTTTTGTGAGGGGTGCGGCTAGGGTTTTTTTTTGAAGGGTGCAGCTAGGGTTTTTTTGTGAGGGGTGCGGCTAGGGTTTTCTTTTGAAGGGTGCAGCTAGGGTTTTTTTGTGAGGGGGTGGCTAGGGTTTTTTTTAAGGGGTACGGCTAGGGTTTTTTTTGTGAGGGGTGCGGCTAGAAATCAAAAACAACAAGAGAGGAGAAAAAAAATCGAAACCAGCAAACCAAAAATTGAAAAGTGAGTGACGCACAGGCAAACCAGAATCGAAACTTGAGCTCTGAATACCAACTGATACGTACGGACAAGAGGAAACGTAGCTTGGAAATTGAAGGGGCTGAAAACGCAAAGGACAGAAACAAAGTTTATGAATGACAACTTCTGAAATCTAGACCCGAAGCCTAAAGAGACTCGAACCCAAAGGTATTGGACCTTGACCCTACGAATAAGAATTCGAGAACCTAAGGTATAGCAATGGTGGATGGTGGAGAAGGAGGCGCCACAAGGAAGAAGACCTTGATAAGCCTAGTAGAGAGGGAACCCAAGAGAAAGGCACACTCAAATTCTGAAATTCAAAACTGATCTATTCATCAATAGCATTTACAAGGGTATTTATAATAATACCTAGCACTTAAGCCCATAAACAAGTGGGCTGGAATTAACACCAATTACATAAAATAAATAGTCCAAAACACAGCAAGACTCAAACGTGGGCTACCCAAACACTTAGCCCATCTTATTGTTAAGCTAAAATAAGATAGTAAACCATGCTCATGTCGTTTGGGCTTCCAAGTAAGTATAGATGTCTTGGGACTTTTCATGGAAGCTTCCTTGACACTTCAATGATGCCAGAGCTTGTTGCATTAATGAGGCCAAGGCTTGTTGCATCTTCTTAGCTCGAGCTCTTGTAATTGGACCTCCATGGATGCTCAAAGGATCACGAACATCACGAACATGACTTGAGCTGTGTGAGCTTGATGGGTCTCCATCAAATCAAGTCGTTAAATTGGTCAAAAACGTCAATCTTCCAAGCTGGACAGAAAATACTGCACTTTGCTCTTTTTAGCTACTTTTTATTCCAACTTTGATATTTAATACCTAAAACATAAAATAACCATTAGTAAGCTCTTTTATGCATAAAACATCAATAAAACAAATATATTAACACATATAAAATTCACAAAATATCATCCTATCAGTTCTATATTGAACTCAAGATTCACTCAAAAATCAGCTTATGGAATTCAACTATCAACTAACAATAAACAAGCTAACCACAAGACTCAACAAGACTTTATAAGACTCAATAAGGCTTAAGAAGACTCAAATGAAACTAAACCTTGAAAGAAATATGCGTGTTTTGGGGTGTTTAATTAGGGTAGGGTTTAGCCAAAGGTGGGATAGTTTTGTCCTTCTATGTGGTAGGGTCAAAAAGGTAATTTTAGGCAGTAGGGTAGAATGGTAACAATGAATTTTCAAATTAGGCAAATAAGAAATCTCAAAGCTTAAAAAAAGAATGACTACCTCAAGATTTTGATGAAGCACACCTCCACGAATTGCCTTTGATGTTGCACTCGCTACTCACGATGTAATAAATCCCCTCTTAAATTGATTTTTTTCTCTTTTTTTCTTTTTTTGATATTTTACTAAAGTAAACGAACAATGAAGAAAAAAATAAAAAGTCTAAATAATAAGAAGAGGTTTACTTGGGGAACAAGGCAACTTTTTGACAAAAACAAGCTAGTTTTCCTAGCAACTTGTGTGGTAAAGAATGAGAGGGAACGGTGGCTTGTGAAACAAGTAGTCTTTATGTGATATAGAGCTTTTGAAGGTTTCTTGGTGAGCAAGAAAACCTTTGGGATTCGGTTGCTTGGTAAACAAGATAGGGTTTACTTGGTGGCTAAGTAAAGAAAATAGGTTTGAGGGACAAACAATATTAGTGGTGGGTTGGAAAAGGATTCAAGATCAAGGTTTGTCCAAGACAAGAAGACAACGAAAGAAAAAAAAAACGAGACTCCCACAAATTGAACCTAAGCTCTGATGCCAAATGATATGGACCTCACTGAAAGAAGATGAGGTTCAATGAATAAGACAAAGAACACTTGAAGAAAAACAATAACAAGTTAAAAACGCAGCAAAGAAAAACAAAAATTAGAAGTAAAACCAAGACCCGTTGTGTAGAAACACAAGAACCTATGGTATTGGACCAAGACCCGTTGCTTAGAAAAGCAAGAACCTATGGTATATATTGGTGGAAGGTAGAAGAACGCCACAAGGAAGACCTTGATAAGTTTAAGAGTTCCCAAGAGAACCAAAGAGAAGAATTCTCTCAATTTTATTACTAAAATCAATTGTGTTCTCCCCAAAGGGTTACATAACTATTTATAGGCAACTAGCTAACTTGCAGCACAAGTAATAGGAATCCTACTTTCCTAACTAGTAGAATAGGAAATAGCAAACTTGCAGAACAAGCAATAGGAATCCTACTCTCCTAACTTGCAGAACAAGTAATAGAAGTCTTACAAAATATATTATTTAAAAAGGAATTGGGCTTAAATTAAATTAAGACAACGTTCAGCCTAATAATATTTAACGAAATAAAATATGCATCCAGCCTAATTGCATTTTGGCCCAATACTTGTGTGTGTGTCTTCAAGAAGGTTGAACTTGGCCTTGGATCATGTTGTAGAAGACTTTATCATCCTCCATGCTCAAGCTTTGTTGGGCTTTCTCTCTAGCAATATTAATGAAACCAGCTAAGGCTTGTTGCAATATTTTTTATTTAGCTCTTGTAATTGGACCTCCATGGATACTCAAAGGATCACGAACATAACAAACATGACTTGAGCAGTGTGAGCTTGATGGGTCTCCATCATAAGTGGAGCAGCACTTTGATGCGCACGGACAGAAGAACTCGTAGGTTGGAGTTTGAAGGAACTGAAACGCAACTGGATAGAAGCAAAAGACGATGAAGGATACCTTATGAAACCTAGACCCAAAGCCTAAAGAGACTCGAACCCAAGGTATTGGACCTTGACCCTACGAATAAGAATTCGAGAACCTAAGGTATAGCAATGGTGGATGGTGAAGAAGGAGGCGCCACAAGGAAGAAGACCTTGATAAGCCTAGTAGAGAGGGAACCCAAGAGAAAGGCACACTCAATATCTGAAAATTCACTTAACTGATCTCCATCAATAGCGTTTACAAGGTATTTATAATAATACCTAGCACTTAAGCCCATAAACAAGTGGGCTGGAATTAACACCAATAGAAAAATAAAACTAAACCCAAATTCATGCCTAAACCTAGTTACATAAAATAAATAGTCCAAGACACAACAAGACTCAAACGTGGGCTATCCAAACACTTAGCCCATCTTATTGTTAAGCTAAAATAAGATAGTAAACCATGCTCATGTCGTTTGGGCTTCCAAGCAAGTATAGATGTCTTGGGACTCTTCATGGAAGCTTCCTTGACACTTCAATGATGCCAGAGCTTGTTGCATGAATGAGGCCAGGGCTTGTTGCATTTTCTTAGCTCGAGCTCGGGTAATTGGACCTCCTTGGATGACCAATGGATCCTTAGCATCACGAACATCACGAGCAAGTGGATCTCCATCTGGATCTCCATCATTCCCCCTCTCCTCAAAAGGATTTGTCCTCAAATCGCATATACCTTCATCAAAAGAAAAGGGAGAAAGATCAGAAACATTAAAAGTAGCAGATACACCATACTCACCAGGAAGATCCAATTTGTAGGCATTATCGTTGATCTTCGCTATGACTTGGAATGGTCCATCTCCTCGGGGATGCAGCTTGGTTCGTCGCTGAACAGGAAACCTCTCTTTTCTCATATGCACCCAAACCCAATCACCGGGCTCAAAGACTACTTTCTTTCGATGCTTATTTGCTTGGGTGGTATACTGCTCAGTCTTCTTTTCAATAGCTTGACGAACTCTCTCATGGAGTTGCTTCACAAACTTAGCCTTCTGTTCTCCATCCAAGTTACTCTGCTCCGCACTAGGTAATGGCAACAAATCCAAAGGAGTAAGAGGATTGAAGCCATAAACAACTTCGAATGGAGAGCAACTAGTAGTGGAGTGGACACTGCGGTTATATGCAAACTCCACATGGGGCAAGCAATCTTCCCAATTCTTCAAATTTTTCTGAATAATGGACCTCAATAACGTAGACAGGGTTCGGTTGACGACCTCAGTCTGTCCATCAGTCTGGGGGTGACAAGTGGTGGAGAATAACAATTTAGTTCCCAACTTTCCCCATAACGTCTTCCAAAAGTAACTAAGGAACTTTGCATCTCGATCAGAAACAATGGTCCTTGGTACACCATGTAGACGTACTATCTCTTTGAAGAAAAGGTCAGCAACGTTGCTCGCATCATCCGTCTTGTGGCAAGCAATGAAATGAGCCATCTTAGAGAACCTGTCAACCACAACAAAAACAGAATCTCTACCGCGTTTTGTTCGAGGCAAGCCCAAAACAAAATCCATAGAGATATCAGTCCACGGAGTAGTAGGAATGGGTAAAGGAGTATATAAACCATGATTATGAACTCTAGATTTAGCTTGCCTACATGAAATGCATCTAGCACATAACCTCTCTACATCCCTCCTCATGTTAGGCCAAAAGAAATGTGCATGCAAAACATCTAGAGTTTTCCTAACTCCAAAGTGACCCATTAATCCTCCACTATGGGCTTCTCTAACTAACAGCTCGCGCAATGAACTCCTAGGCACACATAATTTATTTTCTCTAAATAAGAACCCATCATGCCTAAAGAACTTGCCAAAACCAGATGTAGCACATGCATCATAAACATTACCAAAATCAACATCATCAGCATATTGTTCTTTGATATACTCAAATCCTAAAAGTTTAGCATCAAGAGTAGTGATAAGAGTATACCTACGAGATAACGCATCAGCTACGACGTTCTCTTTACCTTGTTTGTACTTGATCACGTACGGGAACATCTCAATGAACTCTATCCACTTGGCATGACGCTTATGCAGCTTACTCTGTCCTTTCAAATGCTTCAAGGACTCATGATCAGTGTGGATGACAAATTCTTTGGGCCACAAGTAATGTTGCCATGTCTCCAAGGCCCTCACTAACGCGTACATCTCCTTGTCATATGTGGGATAGTTAAGTGCTGCTCCACTTAACTTCTCACTAAAGAAAGCAATTGGGCGTTTTTCCTGCATAAGCACAGCTCCAATACCTACACCTGAGGCATCGCACTCAATCTCAAAAGTTTTTGTAAAGTCAGGCAGAGATAACAAAGGAGCAGAACAAAGTTTATCTTTAAGCAAATTAAAAGCATGCTCTTGTGCAGGACCCCAATGAAATGCAACATTCTTTTTGACCACTTCGATCAAAGGTGCAGCTATAGTGCTAAAATCTCTAACGAATCGACGATAGAAACTAGCTAAACCATGGAAACTACGCACCTCAGAAACAGACTTAGGTACAGGCCAATCTTTAATTGCCTTTACCTTCTCATTATCAACAGAAATGCCATGTGAAGAAACGACATACCCAAGAAAAACAATCTTATCAGTGCAGAATGTACATTTCCTAAAATTGGCATACAAACTTGCATTCCTCAAAATAGTAAGAACATTCCTAAGATGCTCAACATGCTCATGCTGGCTCTTACTGTATATCAAAATATCATCAAAATAGACAACCACATACTTACCAATGAAATCACGTAAAACATGGTTCATTAAACGCATGAATGTACTAGGTGCATTAGTCAAGCCAAAAGGCATAACTAACCACTCGTAGAGACCATGTTTAGTCTTGAATGCGGTTTTCCATTCATCACCTTCTCTCATACGAATTTGGTGATATCCGCTCTTTAAATCAATTTTAGAAAACATGCATGCACCATGCAACTCATCAAGCATGTCATCTAGCCTAGGAATAGGATAGCGGTACTTTACAGTGATTTTGTTGACGGCTCGGCAGTCAACGCACATCCTCCACGTCCCATCTTTTTTTGGCACAAGCAGTACGGGCACGGCGCAAGGACTCATGCTCTCTCTCACATAACCTTTCCTCATGAGCTCCTCAACTTGCCTTTGAAGCTCCTTCGTCTCCTCGGGATTACTTCTGTAGGCTGGACGGTTAGGAATGGTAGCTCCGGGGACAAGGTCAATCATGTGCTCGATCCCACGAATCGGTGGTAATCCACTTGGGATCTCCTCAGGGAATACATCCTCGAACTCCTGCAACAATGAGACAACATCAGTAGGCAAAGTATCATGGAGTTCAGCATCAAGAAAATAAGAATCTTTAAATAAGAGTAAAAGGATAGGAGACTTAGCAAGAAATGCAGTCTTCACATCTCGGGGTTTGGCATAGCAGCTCACTGTTTTGCTGTCCTTGTTTTCCTTCTTTTCTTTAGCTTGCTTCCTTTGCTCGTCATGTTGCTCCTTTAGCCTTAATTGGTCCTCATAAATCTCCTTGGGGCTAAGGGGAGCAAGAGCGATCTTCTTGCCATCCATAGTAAAGGAATAACGGTTAGTGTAACCGTCGTGGATGACTCTCCGATCATACTGCCATGGTCTACCCAGCAATAGGTGGCTAGCTTGCATGGGCACTACGTCACACAACACCTCATCGTGATACCTTCCAATACGAAAAGGAACCAAGACTTGCTTCACCACGTTGACTGCACCACAGTCATTAATCCACTGCAACTTATATGGGTGGTGATGCTTGGTAGTGGGCAACTTTAATTTATCAACAAGGTATGTGCTAGCAACATTAGTACAACTCCCACCATCAATGATTACAGTACATACCTTGTCACTAATATGGCATCTCGTATGGAAGATGTTCTCGCGCTGTGCCTCATCCTCAAACTTCACATGAGTAGTAAGAGCACGCCTAGCAACAAGTGCCTCACCATGAGCAGCATACTCAACAACTTCTTCTTCGTCGACATCTTCTAATGCAGGCATCTCATCTTCTACACCGAGTTCGGAACCTTCACTCTCAACATCTCCATTCCCATGCATGATCATCACTCTACGGTTGGGACACTGTGAGGCAACATGTCCACGACCTAAGCACTTGAAACACTTAATGTCACGTGTCCTGCTCTGGGATGCTTGGGCAGGTTCAGTCTTGGGCTTTGGAGGGCCCTCAGGCTTGGGCTTAGCAAAGCTCTCTGACTTATCACCTTCAGAAGACATTGTCAACAAGTAATATCCTCACGTGTTTACACTCGTGTTTCACTCAAGTAATTTGGCTTTTCTCTACTAATGTCTCTCACACACTCGTGCCTTTTTCCCTTACTCTACCTTAACTCTATAGGTTCACAATCACACTAGAGACTCAGTCAAAGATTCAACCTCGTAAAATCAACTAATTCACCAAGTATTGTCACCAAGATTTTTTTTTTTTAATTCTCTTTTTTTTTCTTTTTTTTTTTTCACAGAAAGGTGTGGCTAGGGCTAGGGTGACTCAAAAAAAGAAAGAATAAAACAATAAAAAAAAAATCACTAGAATGACAAAAAAAAAATAAAAAATGGCCTAAAACTATAGGAAAACGATGGAATTTGGCCAAGATAGGGTAGGGCTAGTGAAGCAAAGCTTCACTAGGTCGTTTTCTTTCGTCGTTTTCTTTAAAACGGATACTCGCACGCCTCCTAACTCAACCAAAACTTCTGTATGAACAGTACCACAAATTTTTTTTTTCTTCTTTTTTTTTTTTTCTTCTTTTTTTTTTGAATTCTTTTCTTCTTTTTTTGTTTTTCGAATTCTTTTCTTCTTCTTTTTTTTTTTTGAATTCTTTTCTTCTTCTTTTTTTTTTTTTTAACTCTGAGTGTTGCGGTTTCCTTGAAAGAGTAGGGGTGCGACTAGCGTTGAATTAAGTGGTGGCTAGGGTTATGAAATAAGTGGCGGCTAGGGTTTTTTTTGTGTAATGAAATAAGTGGTGGCTAGGGTTTTAGGGTTAAGAAATAAGTGGTGGCGGCTAGGGTTTTAGGGGTAAGAAACAAGTGGCGGCTAGGGTTTTAGGGTTATGAAATAAGTGGCGGCTAGGGTTTTAGGGTTATGAAATAAGTGGCGGCTAGGGTTTTAGGGTTAAGAAATAAGTGGTGGCGGCTAGGTTTTTTTGGGTTAAGAAACAAGTGGCGGCTAGGGTTTAGGGTTATGAAATAAGTGGCGGCTAGGGTTTAGGGTTATGAAACAGGTGGCGGCTAGGGTTAGGGTTATGAAAATAAGTGGCGGCTGGGAACACACAAACAAACCAGAAAGTGGAACGAACAAAAGAAAAGAAAAGAAAAAAATTGAAACAAAAAAAAATCGAAAAGTGAGTGACGCACAAACAAACCAGAAAATCGGAACTTGAGCTCTGAATACCAACTGATGCGCACGGACAGAAGAACTCGTAGGTTGGAGTTTGAAGGAACTGAAACGCAACTGGATAGAAGCAAAAGACGATGAAGGATACCTTATGAAACCTAGACCCAAAGCCTAAAGAGACTCGAACCCAAGGTATTGGACCTTGACCCTACGAATAAGAATTCGAGAACCTAAGGTATAGCAATGGTGGATGGTGAAGAAGGAGGCGCCACAAGGAAGAAGACCTTGATAAGCCTAGTAGAGAGGGAACCCAAGAGAAAGGCACACTCAATATCTGAAAATTCACTTAACTGATCTCCATCAATAGCGTTTACAAGGTATTTATAATAATACCTAGCACTTAAGCCCATAAACAAGTGGGCTGGAATTAACACCAATAGAAAAATAAAACTAAACCCAAATTCATGCCTAAACCTAGTTACATAAAATAAATAGTCCAAGACACAACAAGACTCAAACGTGGGCTATCCAAACACTTAGCCCATCTTATTGTTAAGCTAAAATAAGATAGTAAACCATGCTCATGTCGTTTGGGCTTCCAAGCAAGTATAGATGTCTTGGGACTCTTCATGGAAGCTTCCTTGACACTTCAATGATGCCAGAGCTTGTTGCATGAATGAGGCCAGGGCTTGTTGCATTTTCTTAGCTCGAGCTCGGGTAATTGGACCTCCTTGGATGACCAATGGATCCTTAGCATCACGAACATCACGAGCAAGTGGATCTCCATCTGGATCTCCATCACACTTAACTATTCCACATATGACAAGGAGATGTACGCGTTAGTGAGGGCCTTGGAGACATGGCAACATTACTTGTGGCCCAAAGAATTTGTCATCCACATTGATCATGAGTCCTTGAAGCATTTGAAAGGACAGAGTAAGCTGCATAAGCGTCATTGTGCGAGCTATTAGTTAGAGAAGCCCATAGTGGAGGATTAATGGGTCACTTTGGAGTTAGGAAAACTCTAGATGTTTTGCACGAACATTTCTTTTGGCCTAACATGAGAAGAAATGTAGAGAGGTTATGTTCTAGTTGCATTTCATGTAGGCAAGCTAAATCTAGAGTTCATAATCATGGTTTATATACTCCTTTACCCATTCCTACTACTCCATGGACTGATATCTCTATGGATTTTGTTTTGGGCTTGCCTCGAACAAAATGCGGTAGAGATTCTGTTTTTGTTGTGGTTGACAGGTTCTCTAAGATGGCTCATTTCATCGCTTGCCACAAGACGAACGACGCGAGCAATGTTGCTGACCTTTTCTTCAAAGAGATAGTACGTCTACATGGTGTACCGATGACTATTGTTTCCGATCATGATGTCAAGTGCCTTTGTTACTTTTGGAAGACGTTATGGGGAAAGTTGGGAACAAAATTGTTATTCTCCACCACTTGTCACCCCCAGACTGATGGACAGACTGAGGTTGTCAACCAAACCCTATCTACCTTATTAAGGTCCATTATCCAAAAGAATTTAAAGAATTGGGAAGATTGCTTGCCCCATGCGAAGTTTGCATTTAACCGCAGTGTCCACTCCACTACTGGTTGCTCTCCATTCGAAGTTGTTTATGGCTTCAATCCTCTTACTCCTTTGGATTTGTTGCCATTACCTAATGCGGAGCAGAGTAACTTGGATGGAGAGCAGAAGGCTAAGTTTTTGAAGCAACTCCATAAGAGAGTTCGTCAAGCTATTGAAAAGAAGACTGAGCAGTATACCACCCAAGCAAATAAGCATCGAAAGAAAGTAGTCTTTGAGCCTGGTGATTGGGTTTGGGTGCATATGAGAAAGGAGAGCGATGGAGATCCAAGCTCACAAAGCTCAAGTCGTGTTCATGATGATCGTGATCCTTTGAGTATGCATGGAGGTCCAATTACAAGAGCTAAATCAAAGATAATGTGATAGAGATCCAAGCTCACAAAGCTCAAGTCATTTTCGTGATGATCGTGATCCTTTGAGTATCTATGGAGGTCCAATTACAAGAGCTAAATCAAAGATAATGCAACAAGCCTTGGCTGGTTTCATTGATATTGCAAGAGAGAAAGCCCAACAAAGCTTGAGCATCGAGGATGGTAAAGTCTTCTACAACATGATCCAAGCCCAAGTTCAACCTTCTTGAAGACAGACAAGTATTGGGCCGAAATGCAAATTAGGCTAGATGCATATTTTATTTAGTTAAGTATTATTGGGCTGAACGTTGTCTTAATTTAATTTAAGCCAAATTTCTTTTTAAATAATATATTTTGTAGGACTTTTATTTCTTGTTCTGCAAGTTAGGAGAGTAGGATTCCTATTACTTGTTCTGCAAGTTTGCTATTTCCTATTCTGCAAGTTAGGAAAGTAGGATTCCTATTACTTGTGCTGCAAGTTAGCTAGTTGCCTATAAATAGTTATGTAACCCTTTGGGGAGAACATAATTGATTTTAGTAATAAAATGGAGAGACTTCTTCTCTTTGGTTCTCTTGAAAACTCTTGAACTTATCAAGGTCTTCCTTGTGGCATTCTTCTACCTTCCACCAATATATACCATAGGTTCTTGCTTTTCTATGCAACGGGTCTTGGTCGAATACCATAGGTTCTTCTGTATCTACACAACGGGTCTTGGTTTTATCTCAAATTTTTGTTTTCTTTTGCTGCTGATGGAGATCCACTTGCTCGTGATGTTCGTCATGCTAAGGATCCATTGGTCATCCAAGGAGGTCCAATTACCCGAGCTGATGCGTACGGACAAGAGGAAACGTAGCTTGGGAATTGAAGGGGCTGAAAACGCAAAGGACAGAAACAAAGTTGATGAATGACAACTTCTGAAACCTAGACCCAAAGCCTAAAGAGACTCGAACCCAAAGGTATTGGACCTTGACCTTACGAATAAGAATTCGAGAACCTAAGGTATAGCAATGGTGGATGGTGAAGAAGGAGGCGCCACAAGGAAGAAGACCTTGATAAGCTTAGTAGAGAGGGAACCCAAGAGAAAGGCACACTCAAATTCTGAAATTCAAGACTGATCTATGCATCAATAGCGTTTACAAGGTATTTATAATAATACCTAGCACTTAGGCCCATAAACAAGTGGGCTGGAATTAACACCAATAGAAAATAAGACTAAACCCAAATTCATGCCTAAACCTAATTACATAAAATAAATAGTCCAAAACACAGCAAGACTCAAACGTGGGCTATCCAAACACTTAGCCCATCTTATTGTTAAGCTAAAATTATACAGTAAACCATGCTCATGTCGTTTGGGTTTCCAAGTAAGTATAGATGTCTTGGGACTCTTCATGGAAGCTTCCTTTACACTTCAATGATGCCAGAGCTTGTTGCATTAATGAGGCCAAGGCTTGTTGCATCTTCTTAGCTCGAGCTCGGGTAATTAGACCTCCTTGGATGACCAATGGATCCTTAGCATCACGAACATCACGAGCAAGTGGATCTCCATTAGCTGCGTTTGTAACTTGTTCTTGTTTTACTTCAAGTGTTCTTTGTGTTCTTCATTAAACCTTATATTCTTTCGATGAGATTCATATCATTTGGCATCAGAGCTTAGGTTCAATTCGTGGGAGTCTCGTTTTTGTTTTTGTTTTTGTTTTTTTTCTTTGTCTTCTTGTCTTGGACAAATCTTGATCTTGAATCCTTTTTCAAGCTAGCACTAATGTTGTTTGTCCTTCATACCTATTGTCTTCATTAAAATAACCTACCTTTACTTAGCAACCAAGTAAGCCTTATCTTGTTCTCCAAGCAACCAAATCCCAAAGGTTTTCTTGCTCACCAAGAAACCTTCAAAAGCTCTACATCACATAACGACTACTTGTTTCACAAGCCACTGTTCCCTCTCGTTCCTTGCCACACAAGCTACTACCAAAACTAGCTTATTTTTGTCAAAAGTTGCCTTGTTCCCCAAGTAAACCTCTTCTTATTTTTTAGACTTTTTCTTCATTGTTTGTTTACTTTAGTAAAAAAACAGAAAAAAAGAAAAAAAAAGAGAAAAGAAAAATCAATTCAAGGGGGGATTTATTATATCATGTGCAACATCAAAGGCAATTTGTGGAGGTGTGCTTCATCAAAATCTTGAGGTAGTTATTCTCTCTTGAGCTTTGAGATTTCTTATTTGCCTAATTTGAAAATTCATTGTTACCATTCTACCCTGCTACCTAAAATTACCTTTTTGACCCTACCACATAAAAGGACAAAACTACCTCACCTTTGGCTAAACCCTACCCTAATTAAACACCCCAAAACACGCATATTTCCTTCAAGGTTTAATTTCATTAGTCTTCTTAAGCCTTATTGAGTCTTGCAAAGTCTTGTTGAGTCTTCATTGTTTTGTTTTCCCTTGATTAAAATCTTCTGCTCAGCTTGTTTATTGTTGGTTGATAGTTGAATTCCATAAGCTGATTTTTGATTGAGTCTTAAGTTCAATATAGAACCTATAGAGAAAAGTTGTGTGAGGAAAAAAAGGCAAGAGTGTGTGAGTAACATTAGCAGAGAAAAGCCATATTAAAATTGTGTGAAATACGAGTGTGAGTATTGCATTCTTGTGTGTATTGAGTGTAAACACGTGAGGTCATACTTGTGAGGTCTGTTTCTTTTACTAACGTTTCTTGCAGGTTACAATTATGTCTTCTAATAGTGAAAACCTTGATTTGAGTAAGATTGAGATCATGTTCCTAGACATGCAACAACAACTTTCGAGGATAGAGTCGAAGTTGATTAAATATGATAAGTTGGAGCAACATGACGTTGCCCTAGCTAAGGTAAACCAAGATAATGCTTCTTATGCATGTGATAATGTAGCTAATAATAAGTTGGATAGCAATTACGGAGAAGATTTTGAAGATGATTCTATGCTGCAATTAAAGGATGATGAGGATAGTATGGAATCACCCATGGATGGAAAGGAATCTATAGCTTGTCAAACTTTAAGTGTGCTGCTGAGAGATGAGGATCAATTAAGATTAAAAGAGAGTGATGAAAAAATAGTGAGTGAAGCTGATGTTAAGCAAAAAGAGAACAATTAATATTGAGTGCGATGCTTCAAGCATAGGTATCGAAGTTGTTTTAATGCAAGAGAAGCGCCCCATTGATTTTTTAGTGAGAAGTTAAGTGGAGCTGCCCTTAACTATACCACATATGATAAAGAGATGTATGCATTAGTGAGGGCCTTGGAAACATGGCAACACTATTTATGGCCCAAGGAATTTGTCATCCACACTGATCATGAGTCCTTAAAGCACTTCAAAGGACAAAGCAAGTTGAACAAGCGTCATGCCAAGTGGATGGAGTTCATTGAAACATTTCCATATGTGATCAAATATAAATAAGGTAAAGAAAATGTCTTGGCTGATGCATTATCTCGAAGGTATACTCTAATAACTACTCTTAATGCAAAACTACTTGGATTTGAGTATTTTAAAGACTTGTATGCTACTAATGAGGATTTTGAAAATGTGTTCATTGCATGTGAGAAAACTAGTTTTGGAAAGTTTTATAAGCATGATGGATTCTTATTTAGGGAAAATAGATTATGTATGCCTAGGAGTTCTTTAAGAGAATTACTTGTCAGAGAAGCCCATAGTGGTGGATTAATGGGACATTTTGGAGTAAAGAAAACTTTAGATATATTGCATGATCACTTCTTTTGGCCTAACATGAAAAGAGATGTTGAAAAATTGTGTGAAAGATGTGTCACTTGTAAACAAGCTAAGTCTAGAGTTATGAATCATGGTCTTTATACTCCATTACCTATTCCTACTGCTCATTGGACTGACATATCTATGGACTTTGTTTTGGGGTTACCAAGAATAAATAGAGGTAGAGATTCTGTTTTTGTTGTTGTTGATAGGTTCTCTAAGATGGCTCCATTCATTGCTTGTCACAAGACAGATGATGCAAGCAATATTGCCGATTTATTCTTCAAGGAAATTATTCATCTACATGGTGTTACAAGGACCATTGTTTCTGACCGTGATGTGAAGTTCCTTAGCTACTTTTGGAAAACATGATAGGGAAAGTTAGGAACAAAGCTATTGTTTTCAACTACTTGTCATCCACAAACCGATGGTCAAACTGAAGTAGTCGATTGTACTTTGTCTTCTTTGTTGAGGTCCATTATTCAAAAGAATTTGAAGAATTGAGAAGATTGTTTGCCTCATGTGCAGTTTGCTTACAATAGAAGTGTTCATTCTACTACTACTAGTTATTCTCCATTTGAAGTTGTCTATGGTTTTAATCTACTCACTCCATTGGATCTTTTACCACTACCTATTGAGGAGAGAGCTAGTTTGGATGGGGAAAAGAAAGCTGATTTTGTTAAGCAACTACATGAGAAGGTACATCAAAACATTAAGAAGAGGACTGAGCACTATGCTACTCAAGCCAACAAGCATCGCAAGAAAGTTGTCTTTGAACTTGGTGATTGGGTTTGGGTACATATGCGTAAAGAGAGATTTCCTGCTCAGCGTCGCTCCTAGTTGCAACCTCGAGGAGATGGACCATCCCAAGTGATTAAGAAGATTAATGACAATGCTTATAAGTTAGATCTTCCAGGAGAGTATAATGTTAGTGCTACATTTAATGTTTATGATCTTCCTCCCTTCGATATTGATATAGGTGATTCTGATTCGCGGACAAATCCTTTCGAGGAAATGGGGAATGATAGAGATTCAAGCTCACAAAGCTCAAGTCATGTTCGTGATGATCGTGATCCTTTGAGTATCCATGGAGGTCCAATTACAAGAGCTAAATCAAAGATAATGCAACAAGCCTTGGCTGGTTTCATTGATATTGCTAGAGAGAAAGCCCAACAAAGCTTGAGCATAGAGGATGGAAAAGTCTTCTACAACATGATCCAAGCCCAAGTTCAACCTTCTTGAAGACAGACAAGTATTGGGCCGAAATGAAAATTAGGCTAGACGCATATTTTATTTAGTTAAGTATTATTGGGCTGAACGTTGTCTTAATTTAATTTAAGCCCAATTCCTTTTTAAATAATATATTTTGTATGACTTTTATTACTTGTTCTGCAAGTTAGAAGAGTAGGATTCCTATTACTTGTTCTGCAAGTTTGCTATTTCCTATTCTGCAAGTTAGGAAAGTAGGATTCCTATTACTTGTGCTGCAAGTTAGCTAGTTGTCTATAAATAGTTACGTAACCCTTTGGGGAGAACATAATTGATTTTAGTAATAAAATGGAGAGACTTCTTCTCTTTGGTTCTCTTGAGAACTCTTGAACTTATCAAGGTCTTCCTTGTGGCATTCTTCTACCTTCCACCAATATATACCATAGGTTCTTGCTTTTCTAAGCAACGGGTCTTGGTCTAATACCATAAGTTCTTGTGTATCTACACAACGGGGCTTGGTTTTATCCCAAATTTTTGTTTTCTTTTGCTGCATTTTTAACTTGTTCTTGTTTTACTTCAAGTGTTCTTTGTGTTCTTCATTAAACCTCATCTTCTTTCAGTGAGGTTCATATCAATGAATGCAGAGATCAAAGCTCACAAAGCTCAAGTCATGTTCGTGATGATCGTGATCCTTTGAGTATCCATGGAGGTCCAATTACAAGAGCTAAATCAAAGATAATGCAACAAGCCTTGGCTGGTTTCATTGATATTGCTAGAGAGAAAGCCCAACAAAGCTTGAGCATAGAGGATGGTAAAGTCTTCTACAACATGATCCAAGCCCAAGTTCAACCTTCTTGAAGACAGACAAGTATTGGGCCGAAATGAAAATTAGGCTAGATGCATATTTTATTTAGTTAAGTATTATTGGGCTGAACGTTGTCTTAATTTAATTTAAGCCCAATTCTTTTTTAAATAATATATTTTGTAGGACTTTTATTACTTGTTCTGCAAGTTAGGAGAGTAGGATTCCTATTACTTGTTCTGCAAGTTTGCTATTTCCTATTCTGCAAGTTAGGAAAGTAGGATTCCTATTACTTGTGCTGCAAGTTAGCTAGTTGCCTATAAATAGTTATGTAACCCTTTGGGGAGAACATAATTGATTTTAGTAATAAAATGGAGAGACTTCTTCTCTTTGGTTCTCTTGAGAACTCTTGAACTTATCAAGGTCTTCCTTGTGCCATTCTTCTACCTTCCACCAATATATACCATAGGTTCTTGCTTTTCTAAGCAACGGGTCTTGGTCTAATACCATAGGTTCTTGTGTATCTACACAACGGGGCTTGTTTTTATCCCAAATTTTTGTTTTCTTTTGCTGCGTTTTTAACTTGTTCTTGTTTTACTTCAAGTGTTCTTTGTGTTCTTCATTAAACCTCATCTTCTTTCAGTGAGGTTCATATCATTGAATGACAGAGATCCAAGCTCACAAAGCTCATGTCATGTTCGTGATGATCGTGATCCTTTGAGTATCCATGGACGTCCAATTACAAGAGCTAAATCAAAGATAATGCAACAAGCCTTGGCTGGTTTCATTGATATTGCTAGAGAGAAAGCCCAACAAAGCTTGAGCATAGACGATGGTAAAGTCTTCTACAACATGATCCAAGCCCAAGTTCAACCTTCTTGAAGACAGACAAGTATTGGGCCGAAATGAAAATTAGGCTAGACGCATATTTTATTTAGTTATGTATTACTGGGCTGAACGTTGTCTTAATTTAATTTAAGCCCAATTCCTTTTTAAATAATATATTTTGTAGGACTTTTATTACTTGTTCTGCAAGTTAGGAGAGTAGGATTCCTATTACTTGTTCTGCAAGTTTGCTATTTCCTATTCTGCAAGTTAGGAAAGTAGGATTCCTATTACTTGTGCTGCAAGTTAGCTAGTTGCCTATAAATAGTTATGTAACCCTTTGGGGAGAACATAATTGATTTTAGTAATAAAATGGAGAGACTTCTTCTCTTTGGTTCTCTTGAGAACTCTTGAACTTATCAAGGTCTTCCTTGTTGCGTTCTTCTACCTTCCACCAATATATACCATAGGTTCTTGCTTTTCTAAGCAACGGGTCTTGGTCTAATACCATAGGTTCTTGTGTATCTACACAACTGGGCTTGGTTTTATCCCAAATTTTTGTTTTCTTTTGCTGCGTTTTTAACTTGTTCTTGTTTTACTTCAAGTGTTCTTTGTGTTCTTCATTAAACCTCATCTTCTTTCGGTGAGGTTCATATCATTGAATGACAGAGATCCAAGCTCACAAAGCTCAAGTCATGTTCGTGATGATCGTGATCCTTTGAGTATCTATGGAGGTCCAATTACAAGAGCTAAATCAAAGATAATGCAACAAGCCTTGGCTGGTTTCATTGATATTGCTAGAGAGAAAGCACAACAAAGCTTGAGCATAGAGGATGGTAAAGTCTTCTACAACATAATACAAGCCCAAGTTCAACCTTCTTGAAGACAGACAAGTATTGGGCCGAAATGCAAATTAGGCTAGATGCATATTTTATTTAGTTAAGTATTATTGGGCTGAACATTGTCTTAATTTAATTTAAGCTTAATTCCTTTTTAAATAATATATTTTGTAGGACTTTTATTTCTTGTTCTACAAGTTAGGAGAGTAGGATTCCTATTACTTGTTCTGCAAGTTTGCTATTTCCTATTCTGCAAGTTAGGAAAGTAGGATTCCTATTACTTGTCCTGCAAGTTAGCTAGTTGCCTATAAATAGTTATGTAACCCTTTGGGGAGAACATAATTGATTTTAGTAATAAAATGGAGAGACTTCTTCACTTTGGTTCTCTTGAGAACTCTTGAACTTATCAAGGTCTTTCTTGTGGCGTTCTTCTACCTTCCACCAATATATACCATAGGTTCTTGCTTTTCTAAGTGACGGATCTTGGTCCAATACCATAGGTTCTTGTGTATCTACACAACGGGTCTTGGTTTTATCTCAAATTTTTGTTTTCTTTTGCTGCGTTTTTAACTTGTTCTTGTTTTACTTCAAGTGTTCTTTGTGTTCTTCATTAAACCTCATCTTCTTTCGGTGAGGTTCATATCATAATGCAACAAGCCTTGGCTGGTTTCATTGATATTGCTAAAGAGAAAACCCAACAAAGCTTGAGCATGGAAGATGATAAAGTCTTCTACAACATAATCCAAGCCCAAGTTCAACCTTCTTCAAGACACACACAAGTATTGAACTGAAATGCAATTAGGCTAGATGCATATTTTATTTAGTTAAGTATTATTGGGCTGAACGTTGTCTTAATTTAATTTAAGCCCATTTCCTTTTTTAAATAATATATTTTATAGGACTTCTATTACTTGTTCTGCAAGTTAGGAGAGTAGGATTCCTATTACTTGTTCTGCAAGTTTGCTATTTCCTATTCTTCAAGTTAGGAAAGTAGGATTCCTATTACTTGTGCTACAAGTTAGCTAGTTGCCTATAAATAGTTATGTAACCCTTTGGGGAGAACACAATTGATTTTAGTAATAAATTGAGAGACTTCTTCTCTTTGGTTCTCTTGAGAACTCTTGAACTTATCAAGGTCTTCCTTGTGGCGTTCTTCTACCTTCCACCAATTTATATACCATAGGTTCTTGCTTTTCTAAGCAACGGGTCTTGGTCCAATACCATAGGTTCTTGTGTATCTACACAACGGGTCTTGGTTTTATCTCTAATTTTTGTTTTCTTTTGCTGCGTTTTTAACTTGTTCTTGTTTTTCTTCAAGTATTCTTTATGTTCTTCATTGAACTTCATCTTCTTTCGGTGAGGTTCCTGTTCAGCGACGAACTAAGCTGCATCCTCGAGGAGATGGACCATTCCAAGTCATAGAGAAGATCAACGATAATGCCTACAAATTGGATCTTCCTGGTGAGTATGGTGTATCTGCTACTTTTAATGTTTCTGATCTTTCTCCCTTTTCTTTTGATGAAGGTATATGCGATTTCAGGAAAAATCCTTTTGAGGAGAGGGGGAATGATAGAGATCCACTTGCTCGTGATGTTCGTGATGCTAAGGATCCATTGGTCATCCACGGAGGTCCAATTACCCGAGCTCGAGCTAAGAAGACGCAACAAGCCCTGGCCTCATTAATGCAACCAGCTCTAGCATCATTGAAGTATCAAGGAAGCTTCCATGAAGAGTCCCAAGACATTTATACTTGCTTGGAAGCCCGAACGACACGAGCATGGTTTACTGTCTTATTTTAGCTTAACAATAAGATGGGCTAAGTGTTCGGATAGCCCACGTTTGAGTCTTGTTGTGTCTTGGACTATTTATTTTATGTAACTAGGTTTAGGCATGAATTTGGGTTTAGTCTTATTTTCTGTTGGTGTTAATTTCAGCCTACTTGTTTATGGGCTTAAGTGCTATGTATTATTATAAATACCTTGTAAACGCTATTGATGATTAGATTAGTAAATTGAATTTTCAGAATTTGAGTGTGCCTTTCTCTTGGGTTCCCTCTCTACTAGGCTTATCAAGGTCTTCTTCCTTTTGGCGCCTCTTTTTTTCACCATCATCATTGCTATACCTTAGGTTCTCGAATTCTTATTCGTAGGGTCAAGGTCC
Source organism: Heritiera fomes (assembly GCA_032173925.1). NCBI lineage: Eukaryota > Viridiplantae > Streptophyta > Magnoliopsida > Malvales > Malvaceae > Heritiera > Heritiera fomes. Next base: position 16,322,539 of record JAPDPM010000020.1, on the reverse strand, counting down.
AATACTTTGGGTTCGAGTCTCTTTAGGCTTCGAGTCTAGGTTTTTAGACGTTGTCATTCATCAACTTCATTTCTGTCCTATTTCGTTTCACCTCCTTCAACTCCAATCTACGTTTCCTCTTGTCCGTGCACATCACTATGCATAGGCAACGCCCTTTATGGGAGTTTACTACGGTTAGCTACTGTGGGTTTGTTAAAGTGTTGGCTCTAAGTAGCATCGATTGATACTATGTGAACTCTTTTGGTACTAAGATTGGTTTTATTGATTTCACTGCATACTTTATGTATGGTTTGATATTGAGACTTTCATACTTTATGTATGGTTTGATATTGAGACTTCTAGTCTAATGATGGAACTCTATATTTGACTACGATTTGTTATCGAGTTTCCATACTTTGTTTTAAGTTGATGCAGCATAATTGATTTGATATATGTAAAAGTGATTTGAATTAGCTTTCATAAATGAGGGATGCTTGGTATAATTTAGTTGCTTATTGTTGTTACTTACTGAGTTGCGACTCACTCCCCTCTTCTTTCCCCTCCCTTTCATAGTAATCGATATCGCTATTGTTCATTTTGGCTTGGGAAGCTTCTTGAGAGTGATCTTCCCTGCACATTTAAGGTATATGGCTCCCAGCAGATTCTATAGACATATGTGGACGATGGCACAGTGTATTGGAAATCTTTTGATTGTATATATATACTTACGTGAAGAGTCTAGGATGTAAGTTAGGTTATGTTATTATTGGAATATTATGATCATTATGCTTTTTGAGTTGGCATTATGTATGTTAGTAGATATACCCGAATACATTAAAAGATTTGATGTAGATGATCTTATTGATCCAAGGATCATATGAAATTGAAAAGTGGCCTACATAGTCACCTTCAAATGAATAGTGAAGTAAAGGGATAAAAAAATTTAGCCTGAATTTATGCTTTCGTAAGAGATTATGAAAATCTGGATGTGACAATTTGGTATCAGAGTGGGTTTGTTCGTGATGGAGATCCAAGCTCACAAAGCTCAAGTCATGTTCGTGATGATCGTGATCCTTTGAGTATCCATGGGGTCCAATTACAAGAGCTAAATCAAAGATAATGCAACAAGCCTTGGCTGGTTTCATTGATATTGCTAGAGAGAAAGCCCAACAAAACTTGAGCATAGAGGATGATAAAGTCTTCTACAACATGATCCAAGCCCAAGTTCAACCTTCTTGAAGACACACACACAAGTATTGGGCCGAAATGCAATTAGGCTGGATGCATATTTTATTTAGTTAAGTATTATTGGGCTGAACGTTGTCCTAATTTAATTTAAGCCCAGTTCGTTTTTAAATAATAGATTTTGTAAGACTTCTATTACTTGTTCTGCAAGTTAGGGGAGTAGGATTCCTATTGCTTGTTCTGCAAGTTTGCTATTTCCTATTCTGCAAGTTAGGAAAGTAGGATTCCTATTACTTGTCCTGCAAGTTATCTATTTGCCTATAAATAGTTATGTAACCCTTTGGGGAGAACACAATTGATTCTAGTAATAAAATTGAGAGATTTCTTCTCTTTGGTTCTCTTGAGAACTCTTGAACTTATCAAGGTCTTCCTTGTGGCGTTCTTCTACCTTCCACCAATATATATCATTGGTTCTTGCTTTTCTAAGCAACGGGTCTTGGTCCAATACCATAGGTTCTTGTGTTTCTACACAACGGGTCTTGGTTTTACTTCTAATTTTTTTTTCTTTTGCTGCGTTTTTAACTTGTTATTGTTTTTCTTCAAGTGTTCGTCTTCTTCATTAAACCTCATCTTCTTTCGGTGAGGTTCATATTATTTAGTATCAGAGCTTAGGTTCAATTTGTGGAAGTCTCGTTTTGGTTTTTTCTATTTTTTTCTTTGTCTTCTTGTCTTGGACAAACCTTGATCTTGAATCCTTTTCCAAGCTACCACTAATATTGTTTGTCTTTCAAACCTATTGTCTTCATTAAAATAACCTACCTTTACTTAGCCACCAAGTAAGCCCTATCTTGTTCTCCAAGCAACCAAATCCCAAAGGTTTTCTTGCTCACCAAGAAACCTTCAAAAGCTCTACATCACATAAAGACTACTTGTTTCACAAGAAACTGTTCCCTCTCGTTCCTTGCCACATAAGCAAACCAATACTAGCTTACTTTTGTCAAAAAATGCCTTGTTCCGCAAGTAAACCTCTTCTTATTATTTAGACCTTTTGTTTTTTTTCTTCATTGTTCGTTTACTTTAGTAAAATATAAAAAAAATAAAAACAAAGAGAAAAGAAAAATCAATTCAATAGGGGATTTATTATATCGTGTGTAGCAAGTGCAACATCAAAGGCAATTTGTGGAGGTGTGCTTCATCAAAATCTTGAGGTAGTCATTCTTTCTTGAGCTTTGAGATTTCTTATTTGCCTAATTTGAAAATTCATTGTTACCATTCTACCTTACTACCTAAAATTACCTTTTTGACCCTACCACATAAAAGGACAAAACTACCTCACATTTGGCTAAACCCTACCCTAATTAAACACCCCAAAACACGCATATTTCCTTCAAGGTTTAGTTTCATTAGAGTCTTCTTAAGCCTTATTGAGTCTTGCAAAGTCTTGTTGAGTCTTCATTGTTTTGTTTTCCCTTGATTAAAATCTTGTGCTCAGCTTGTTTATTGTTGGTTGATAGTTGCATTCCATAAGCTAATTTTTGATTTAGTCTTGAGTTCAATATAGAACCTATAGAGAAACGTTGTGTGAGGAAAAAAGGCAAGAGTGTGTGAGTAACATTAGTAGAGAAAAGCCATATTAAAATTGTGTGAAACACGAGTGTGAGTGTTACATTCTTGTGTATATTGAGTGAAAACACGTGAGGTCCTACTTGTGAGGTCCTTTTCCTTTACTAACGTTTCTTGCAGGTTACAATCATGCCTTCTAATAGTGAAAAGCTTGATTTGAGTAAGATTGAGATCATGTTCTTAGCCATGCAACAACAACTTTCGAGGATAGAGTCGAAGTTCGTTAAATATGATAAGTTGGAGCAACATGACATTGCCTTAGCTAAGGTAAACCAAGATAATACTTCTAATGCCTGTGATAATGTTGCTCATAATAAGTTGGATAGCAACTATGAAGAAGATTTTGATGATGATTCTATGCCGCCATTAGAGGATGACTAGGATAGTATGCAATTACCCATGGATGGAAAGGAATATATAGCATGTCAAACTTTAAGTGTGTTACTTAAAGATGAGGATCAATTAAGATTAAAAGAGAGTGAGGAAAAAGTAGTGAGTGAAGCTGAGGTTAAGCAAAAGGAGAAAACAATCGAGATTGAGTGTGATGCTTTAAGCATAGGTATTCGAGCTGTTTTAATTCAGGAGAAGCACCCCATTGCTTTTTTCAGGGAGAAGTTAAGTGGAGCTGCCCCTAACTATCCCACATATGATAAAGAGATGTATGCATTAGTGAGGGCCTTGGAAACATGGCAACACTATTTATGGCCCAAGGAATTTGTCATCCACACTGATCATGAGTCCTTGAAGCACTTCAAAGGACAAAGCAAGTTGAACAAGCGTCATGCCAAGTGGATGGAGTTCATTGAAACATTTCCATATGTGATCAAATATAAACAAGGTAAAGAAAATGTCATGGCTGATGCATTATCTCGAAGGTATACTCTAATAACTATTCTTAATGCAAAACTACTTGGATTTGAGTATTTTAAAGACTTGTATGCTACTAATGAGGATTTTGAAAATGTGTTCATTGCATGTGAGAAAACTGGTTTTGGAAAGTTTTATAGGCTTGATGGATTCTTATTTAGGAAAAATAGATTATGTGTGCCTAGGAGTTCTTTAAGGGAATTACTTGTTAGAGAAGCCCATACTGGTGGATTAATGGGACATTTTGGAGTAAGGAAAACTTTAGATATATTGCATGATCACTTCTTTTGGCCTAACATGAAAAGAGATGTTGAAAAATTGTGTGAAAGATGTGTCACTTGTAAGCAAGCTAAGTCTAGGGTTATGAATCATGGTCTTTATACTCCATTACCTATTCCTACTACTCCTTGGACTGACATTTCTATGGACTTTGTTTTGGGGTTACCAAGAACAAAGAGAGGTAGTGATGGAGATCCAAGCTCACAAAGCTCAAGTCATGTTCGTGATGATCGTGATCCTTTGAGTATCCATGGAGGTCCAATTACAAGAGCTAAATCAAAGATGATGCAACAAGCCTTGGCTGGTTTCATTGATATTGCTAGAGAGAAAGCCCAACAAAGCTTGAGCATGGAGGATGATAAAGTCTTCTACAACATGATCCAAGCCCAAGTTCAACCTTCTTGAAGACACACAAGTATTGGGCCGAAATGCAAATTAGGCTAGATGCATATTTTATTTAGTTAAGTATTATTGGGCTGAACATTGTCTTAATTTAATTTAAGCCCAATTCCTTTTTAAATAATAGATTTTGTAAGACTTCTATTACTTGTTCTGCAAGTTAGGAGAGTAGGATTCCTATTGCTTGTTCTGCAAGTTTGCTATTTCCTATTCTGCAAGTTAGGAAAGTAGGATTCCTATTACTTGTGCTGCAAGTTATCTATTTGCCTATAAATAGTTATGTAACCCTTTGGGGAGAACACAATTGATTTTAGCAATAAAATTGAGAGACTTCTTCTCTTTGGTTCTCTTGAGAACTCTTGAACTTATCAAGGTCTTCCTTGTGGCGTTCTTCTCCCTTCCACCAATATATACCATAGGTTCTTGCTTTTCTAGGCAACGGGTCTTGGTCCAATACCATAGGTTCTTGTGTTTCTACACAACGAGTCTTGGTTTTACTTCTAATTTTTATTTTCTTTTGCTGCGTTTTTAACTTGTTATTGTTTTTTTTTTCAAGTGTTCTTCGTCTTCTTCATATGAACCTCATCTTCTTTCGGTGAGGTCCATATCATTTGGTATCAGAGCTTAGGTTTAATTCGTGGGAGTTTCGTTTTTGTTTTTTTTTCTTTGTCTTCTTATCATGGACAAACCTTGATCTTGAATCCTTTTCCAAGCCATCACTAATATTGTTTGTCCCTCAAACCTATTGTCTTTACTTAGCCACCAAGTAAACCCTATCTTGTTCTCCAAGCAACCAAATCCCAAAGGTTTTCTTGCTCACCAAGAAACCTTCAAAAGCTCTACATCACATAAAGACTACTTGTTTCACAAGCCACCGTTCCCTCTCATTCCTTGGTACACAAGCTGCTACCAAAACTAGCTTGTTTTTGTCAAAAAGTTGCCTTGTTCCCCAAGTAAACCTCTTCTTATTATTTAGATTTTTTTTTTTCTTCATTGTTCGTTTAGTTTAGTAAAATATAAAAAAAAAAGAGAAAAAAGAGAAAAAAAAAAGAAAAGAAAAAAAAAGAGAAAAGAAAAATCAATTCAAGAGGGGATTTTATTACATCGTGTGTAGCAAGTGCAATATCAAAGTTAATTCGTGGAGGTGTGCTTCATGAAAATCTTGAGGTAGTCATTCTTTCTTGAGCTTTGCGATTTCTTATTTGCCTAATTTGAAAATTCATTACTGCCATTTTACCCTACTGTCTAAAATTACCTTTTTGACCCTACCACATAAAAGGACAAAACTACCCCACCTTTGGCTAAACCCTACCTTAATTAAACACCCCAAAATACACAAATTTCCTTCAAGGTTTAGTTTCATTGGAGTCTTCTTAAGTCTTATTGAGTCTTGCTGAGTCTTGCTAAGTCTTGTTGAGTATTCATTGTTTTGTTTTCCCTTGATTAAAATCTTGTGCTCATCTTGTTTATTGTTGGTTGATAGTTGAATTCCATAAGCTGATTTTTGATTAAGTCTTGAGTTCAATATAGAACCTATAGAGAAAAGTTGTGTGAGGGAAAAAGGCAAGAGTGTGTGAGTAACATTAGTAGAGAAAAGCCATATTAAAATTGTGTGAAACACGAGTGTGTGTTACAGTCTTGTGTGTATTGAGTGTAAACACGTGAGGTCATACTTGTGAGGTCCTTTTCTTTTACTAACGTTTCTTGCAGGATAAAATCATGTCTTCTAATAGTGAAAAGCCTGATTTGAGTAAGATCGAGTTCATGTTCCAAGCTATGCAACAACAATTTTCAAGGATAGAGTTGAGGTTTAATAATATTCATGATAAGTTGGAGGAACATGAAGCTGTCCTAGCCAAGGTAAAGCCAAGTGATACTTCTCATGAGAATGGCAATGTTGTGAATAATGACTTTGATGATAAAGTTGATGATGAGTTTGATGATGATGAGTTTAGTAGAAGTGTTAAAGGTAACCATGGTAATAAAGGAGGTCGTGGAGATAGGTATAAAGGAGATAGGTATTATGATAGGATAGATGGAAATTTAGGAAGTATCAAATTGAAGATTCCTTCCTTTCAAGGTAAGAATGATCCTGAGGCTTACTTAGAATGGGAAAAGAAAGTGGAGATGGTCTTTGATTGCCATAACTATTCCGAAAAAAAAAAGGTGAAACTTGCTGCTGTAGAGTTCACGGATTATGCAATCATTTGGTGGGACCAACTCATGCTTGGTAGACGTAGGAATAGAGAGCCACCTATAGTTACATGGAATGAAATGAAACGTGTTATGAGAAAAAGGTTTGTTCCTAATCATTACTATAGAGAGCTTTATCAAAGGTTACAAGGTCTCACTCAAGGTTCTAAGAGTGTTGAGGATTATCATAAAGAAATGGAAATTATCATGATCAGAGCTAATGTTGAAGAGGATAGTGAAGCTACTATGGCTCGATTCTTACAAGGATTGAATCGTGAGATTGCTAATGTAGTGGAGTTACATCACTATGTGGAGTTTGATGATATGTTGCATATGGCTATCAAGGTTGAAAGGCAACTCAAGAGAAAAGGTTATTCATCTCGTTTTATGCAAGGTTCTAGTTCATCTTATTCTTGGAAACCGAACACCTTTCGAAGGGATGATAAGACTACATTCAAACTTAAGACTGAATCCTCATTCAAGCCTAAGGGTGAGAGTGTCCAAAAGCCCAAACCCGAGGCTATCCAAGCATCCCAAGGTAAGAGTAGAGACATTAAGTGTTTTAGATGTTTGGGAAGAGGACACATTGCATCACAATGCCCAAACAAACGAGTCATGATTATGCGTGATGATGGTGATGTTGTAAGTGAAGATTCTGATGTTGATGATGAGATGCCACCATTGGAGGACATTAATGAGGATGATGACTATGTTGAGTTTGCTGCACATGGTGAAGCACTTGTAGCTCGTCGTGCATTAAGTGCCCAAGTTAAGGATGAAGATGAAGTGCAACGAGAAAATATTTTTCATACTAGATGCCACGTCAACAATAAGGTATGCTCTTTGATTATTGATGGTGGTAGTTGCACTAATGTTGCTAGCACTTATTTGGTTGACAAATTGAGTTTGCCCACTACAAAACATCCCAAACCATACAAACTTCAATGGCTCAATAATTGTGGAGAAGTAAATGTGACCAAGCAAGTATTGGTGCTATTTTCAATTGGAAGGTACAATGATAAAGTGTTGTGTGATGTTGTGCCTATGCATGCTGGTCATTTGCTTTTAGGAAGACCATGGCAATTTGATAGACATGTCATACATGATGGATTTACAAACCGTTATTCATTTACCATGGCTGGTAAGAAATTCACACTTGCACCCTTGAGTCCTACGGAGATTTATGAGGATCAATTGAGGTTGAAAGAGCAGAATGAATCACAACAAAGGTCGAAGAATCTAGATAAAGGCAAAGATATTGCAAAGAAAGAAAGAAAGGACGTAAGCTTCTATGCAAAGCAAAGTGATGTAAAGGCTGCTTTTTTAGCTAAGTGCCCAATCCTTTTGTTTTTATATAAAGAATCTTGTTTTAGTTCTAATGATCTTAAATCTTCTTTGCCTACTAATGTTGTGTCTCTTTTGAAGGAATTTGGAGATATATTCCCCGAGGAGATTCCAAATGGTTTGCCACCTATTAGGGGAATTGAGCATCAAATAGACCTTGTTCCTGGAGCTGCCATTCCCAACAGACCTGCCTATAGAAGTAATCCCGAGGAGACAAAGGAGCTTCAAAGGCAAGTTGACGAGCTCATGAAGAAAGGCTACGTTAGAGAGAGCATGAGTCCATGTGCTGTTCCTGTGTTACTTGTTCCTAAGAAGGATGGGACGTGGAGGATGTGTGTTGATTGTCGTGCCATCAACAAAATCACTGTAAAGTATCGCTATCCTATTCCTAGATTAGATGATATGCTTGATGAGTTACATGGTTCTTGCATCTTTTCTAAAATTGATTTGAAAAGTGGTTATCATCAAATTCGCATGAGAGAAGGTGATGAATGGAAAACTGCATTTAAGACTAAGCATGGTTTGTATGAATGGTTAGTTATGCCTTTTGGATTAACTAATGCACCTAGCACTTTCATGAGATTAATGAACCATGTCTTGCGTGCTTTCATTGGAAAATTTGTAGTTGTCTATTTTGATGATATCTTGATCTATAGTAGAAGTTTGCATGAACATATTGAACATTTAAAGAATGTGCTTAATGTCTTGAGAAAGGAAAAGTTGTATGCTAACCTTAAGAAATGTTCCTTTTGCACTGATAAGATTACATTTCTTGGATATGTTATTTCTTCTAAGGGTATAGCAGTAGAAGATGAAAAGGTCAAGGCAATTAAAGATTGGCCTATACCTAAGAATATCTCTGAGGTGCGTAGTTTTCATGGATTAGCTAGTTTCTATCGTAGGTTTGTTAGAGACTTCAGTACAATAGCTGCACCTCTAACTGATGTTGTTAAAAAGAATGTTGGATTTAAATGGGGTCTTGAGCAAGATCATGCTTTTAACTTGCTTAAAGAGAAGCTTTGTTCTGCAGCTTTATTATCCTTACCTGACTTTTCTAAAACTTTTGAGATTGAGTGTGATGCTTCAAGTATAGGTATTGGAGCTGTTTTAATGCAGGAGAAGCGCCCCATTGCTTTTTTCAGTGAGAAGTTAAGTGGAGCTGCCCTTAACTATCCCACATATGATAAAGAGATGTATGCATTAGTGAGGGCCTTGGAAACATGGCAACACTATTTATGGCCCAAGGAATTTGTCATCCACACTGATCATGAGTCCTTGAAGCACTTGAAAGGACAAAGCAAGTTGAACAAGCGTCATGCCAAGTGGATGGAGTTCATTGAAACATTTCCATATGTGATCAAATATAAACAAGGTAAAGAAAATGTCGTGGCTGATGCATTATCTCGAAGGTATACTCTAATCACTACTCTTAATGCAAAACTACTTGGATTTGAGTATATTAAAGACTTGTATGCTACTGATGAGGATTTTGAAAATGTGTTCATTGCATGTGAGAAAACTGGTTTTGGAAAGTTTTATAGGCATGATGGATTCTTATTTAGGGAAAATAGATTATGTGTGCCTAGGAGTTCTTTAAGAGAATTACTTGTTAGAGAAGCCCATAGTGGTGGGTTAATGGGACATTTTGGAGTAAAGAAAACTTTAGATATATTGCATGATCACTTCTTTTGGCCTAACATGAAAAGAGATGTTGAAAAATTGTGTGAGAGATGTGTCACTTGTAAACAAGCTAAGTCTAGAGTTATGAATCATGGTCTTTATACTCCATTGCCTATTCCTACTGCTCCTTGGACTGACATTTCTATGGACTTTGTTTTGGGGTTACCAAGAACAAAGAGAGGTAGAGATTCTGTTTTTGTTGTTGTTGATAGGTTCTCTAAGATGGCTCACTTCATTGCTTGTCACAAGACAGATGATGCAAGTAACATTGCCGATTTATTCTTCAAGGAAATTGTTCGTCTACATGGGGTTCCGAGGACCATTGTTTCTGACCGTGATGTGAAGTTCCTTAGCTATTTTTGGAAAACATTATGGGGAAAGTTAGGAACAAAGCTATTGTTTTCAACTACTTGTCATCCACAAACCGATGGTCAAACTGAAGTAGTCAATCGTACTTTGTCTACTTTGTTGAGGTCCATTATTCAAAAGAATTTGAAGAATTGGGAAGATTGTTTGCCTCATGTGGAGTTTGCTTACAATAGAAGTGTGCATTCCACTACTAGTTATTCTCCATTTGAAGTTGTCTATGGTTTTAATCCACTCACTCCATTGGATCTTTTACCACTACCTATTGAGGAGAGAGCTAGTTTGGATGGGGAAAAGAAAGCTGATTTTGTTAAGCAACTACATGAGAAGGTACGTCAAAACATTAAAAAGAGGACTGAGCAATATGCTACTCAAGCCAACAAGCATCGCAAGAAAGTTGTCTTTGAACCTGGTGATTGGGTTTGGGTACATATGCGTAAAGAGAGATTTCCTGCTCAGCGTCGCTCCAAGTTGCAACCTCGAGGAGATGGACCATTCCAAGTGATTAAGAAGATCAATGACAATGCTTATAAGTTAGATCTTCCAGGTGAGTATAATGTTAGTGCTACATTTAATGTTTCTGATCTTTCTCCCTTTGATATTGATGTAGGTGATTCTGATTTGAGGACAAATCCTTTCGAGGAGAGGGGGAATGATGGAGATCCAAGCTCACAAAGCTCAAGTCATGTTCGTGATGATCGTGATCCTTTGAGTATCCATGGAGGTCCAATTACAAGAGCTAAATCAAAGATGATGCAACAAGCCTTGGCTGGTTTCATTGATATTGCTAGAGAGAAAGCCCAACAAAGCTTGAGCATGGAGGATGATAAAGTCTTCTACAACATGATCCAAGCCCAAGTTCAACCTTCTTGAAGACACACAAGTATTGGGCCGAAATGCAAATTAGGCTAGATGCATATTTTATTTAGTTAAGTATTATTGGGCTGAACATTGTCTTAATTTAATTTAAGCCCAATTCCTTTTTAAATAATAGATTTTGTAAGACTTCTATTACTTGTTCTGCAAGTTAGGAGAGTAGGATTCCTATTGCTTGTTCTGCAAGTTTGCTATTTCCTATTCTGCAAGTTAGGAAAGTAGGATTCCTATTACTTGTGCTGCAAGTTATCTATTTGCCTATAAATAGTTATGTAACCCTTTGGGGAGAACACAATTGATTTTAGCAATAAAATTGAGAGACTTCTTCTCTTTGGTTCTCTTGAGAACTCTTGAACTTATCAAGGTCTTCCTTGTGGCGTTCTTCTACCTTCCACCAATATATACCATAGGTTCTTGCTTTTCTAGGCAACGGGTCTTGGTCCAATACCATAGGTTCTTGTGTTTCTACACAACGGGTCTTGGTTTTACTTCTAATTTTTATTTTCTTTTGCTGCGTTTTTAACTTGTTATTGTTTTTTTTTTTCAAGTGTTCTTCGTCTTCTTCATATGAACCTCATCTTCTTTCGGTGAGGTCCATATCAGGTAGAGATTCTGTTTTTGTTGTTGTTGACAGGTTCTCTAAGATGACTCACTTCATTGCTTGTCACAAGACAGATGATGCAACCAACATTGCCAATTTACTCTTCAAGACCATTGTTTCTGACCGTGATGTGAAGTTCCTTAGCTACTTTTGGAAAACATTATGGGGAAAGTTAGGAACAAAGCTATTGTTTTCCACTACTTGTCATCCATAAACCGAGGGTCAAACTGAAGTAGTCAATTGTAATTTGTCTACTTTGTTGAGGTCCATTATTCAAAAGAATTTGAAGAACTGGGAAGATTGTTTGCCTCATGTGGAGTTTGCTTACAATAGAAGTGTGCATTCTACTACTAGTTATTCTCCTTTTGAAGTTGTCTATGGTTTTAATCCACTCACTCAATTGGATCTTTTACCACTACCTATTGAGAAAAGAGCTAGTTTGGATGGGGAAAAGAAAGTTGATTTTGTTAAGCAACTACATGAGAAGGTACGTCAAAACATTAAGAAGAGGACTGAGCAATATGCTACTCAAGCCAACAAGCATCACAAGAAAGTTGTCTTTAAACCTGGTGATTGGGTTTGGGTACATATGCGTAAAGAGAGATTTCCTGCTCAGCGTTGCTCTAAGTTGCAACTTCGAGGAGATGGACCATTCCAAGTGATTAAGAAGATCAATGACAATGCTTATAAGTTAGATCTGCTAGGTGAGTATAATGTTAGTGCTACATTTAATGTTTCTGATCTTTCTCCCTTTGATATTGATGCAGGTAATTCTGATTTGAGGACAAATCATTTCGAGGAGAGGGGGAATGATGGAGATCCAAGCTCACAAGGCTCAAGTCATGTTCGTGATGATCGTGATCCTTTGAGTATCCAAGGAGGTCCAATTACAAGAGCTAAATCAAAGATAATGCAACAAGCCTTGGCTGGTTTCATTGATATTGCTAGAGAGAAAGCCCAACAAAGCTTGAGCATGGAGGATGATAAAGTCTTCTACAACATGATCCAAGCCCAAGTTCAACCTTCTTGAAGACACACACATAAGTATTGGGCCGAAATGCAATTAGGCTGGATGCATATTTTATTTAGTTAAGTATTATTGGGCTGAACGTTGTTTTAATTTAATTTAAGCCTAGTTCCTTTTTAAATAATAGATTTTGTAAAACTTCTATTACTTGTTCTGCAAGTTAGGAGAGTAGGATTCCTATTGCTTGTTCTGCAAGTTTGCTTGTCCTAGCCCGTGACCCTATTTTTCATTTTATTCTATACATCTTATATGGTTGGGCTGTCTGCGATACTTTACTTTTCTTTTACATATTAACAATTTCATATTAAATTTTAATATGAGATGCATCCCCTATCTTACTTCATAAGAAAGTAGTACCGTGAATATGTCTAAATACAGAAAATAAATGATCATACCCTATTTATTAAATCGACCTGTCGCATCGTAAAGGGGTGAGCAAACCACGGCTCAGTAAAGGAATTATATGCATACTTGATATTCAGCTATCCTATATGCTGAAAAACTTTTTCATTTTTCCTATGGGCTCTAGGCACACATGTAGGAAGGATACTACAGTCGGCTAGGGATCCGGATGGAGTAAGGTAGGTATTTTGAAATACCTATCTTGTCCCGGAACCTAGAAGCAACTGTAGAGAGTAATAAACTTCTTTTCGTTTGAAAGTTAAATCCTTTTCCTTTTTATTCCTTATCATTTTCATATTCTTTTCAAAATAATGCTTTTATAGAATAAAGCATTTAAATAAAATAACTAATATTCATATTTTCTTTGAAAAGAATATTAGTTAAATCATCATCATTTTCCTTTAAACTCATTTCATATTTTTCTGTACAATCATAATTAGTACAGTATTTTAAAATAGCAAAATAAGCTACCAAACCTTTTTCATATAACATATAACTCATTTAAATCTAATATTCAATTTAAAATTAAAATAAGAATATTAGATTTGTTTTCCTCCTTTTTCCTTTTGAAAACATATTACATATTCATATTACATATCATGTGAAAATCATCTCGTAGTACTAAAAGCATTACTGAAATAAGCATTTTATAAAAATGTTGTAAATCATTTCATTTCGCGTATCACATATCATATAAAACCTTTACATTTCACATATCACATATCATGTAAAACATTTTCATTTTAAAACATATCATATGTGGAGACTTAGGCACGCACGCCCAGCCCGTCCACTGGGTCGCTACTCATATCATGCTATAGACCCCGAAGGGTATGACTAATCATGTCAGATCTATGGCCATAGTCTATAATTGTCCTCGGCGGATCACTGATCAGGTGTCGGCCGGTACTACATATCACATTTCACATGTTACATGTTACATATCACATATCACGTATTACATATCACATGTCGGCATGATAGAGAGCCAACTAGTCTCAAAAACCATGTTTTCATCATAAAATAACCTTTATGAAATTTACAAAATATATAATTTCATAATTTAAAATCATAAAGGTTATAAAACCATCTAGTGAATATTTAAGAAATAATTACGAAAATATTCACTTTATTTCTTTCATTTTTCATCTCGTATTACATGTAATTTACATATCAAGAGAATTTTCGATGATTTCATTATCACCACTCTCGAAAACATGAATATTTTAAAATAAATTTCATTTTATTCATGTTTTTGTGGAAAATATTCATTTTCTCGATTTTCGTGATTGAAAATCATTTCTCGTGAAATAAAATCATTTATTATGATTTTATGAAATTTTCTAGAATTTTTCGATAATTTTTCGGCAGTATAACGGCTGCCGATTGGCTAGCCTCCTGCACGAAAAATACAGTTTAAAATCCAGTCAGTGCATCACCACAAATTTCAACCAATCATTCATCGCAATATTTTCATAAAATATTTCATAATTAAACTCATGCAGACTGAATATCCTTACAGTGCTGCACATGCATCCCTTACCTGTTCCGGGTCGGCGACTTCCTTTTACCGGTCGCGCCCGTACTGCATCTCTTCCGATTACTCATCTCGATCGCCAAGAATAATTTCTGAAATTTAAATTCTAAATTTTAGAATTTTCTCAAATTATTTAAATAAATAATTTATTTAAATAATTATCATTAATAATTTCTCGGATTTCTTATCGATTCCCGAGTTCCCGAGAATTTTTTGAATTTCGAAAATTTTCTTTTTCTCTTTCTTCTTTTTCCCCTTTCTTTCTTCCTTTTTTCTTTTTCTTTCTTTTTCTTTTTCTCCTTCTTTTCCTCTTTTCTGGTCTAAACCAGTTCGGACCGGTTCAACCCGATCTGCCTCATCACCGCCGGTTCAGCTTCATCCTGCCGGCATCACCGTCGGTTTGGGCCTCCCATAGCTTGCCGGAGCGGCGGGCACGTCGAATCTGGTGTCCGTTTCTTCCCATCACCGGCGACGGCGCCGGATCTGGGTCGTGGGTTTCGGCCCCGTCCTCCTCTCTTTTCTCCTTCCTCCGCCGTTTCCTTCATCGCCGGTGGCCTCCTTCACCTTTGTTGGTCCTTGCCGGTGGCGTTGGTGGCAGTGGCTGTGCTTGGATAGGCCGGCACCGCCGCATCTCTTTTCCTTTTCTCCTCTCGGTTCTGCCGGCTTTTCCCTTCTGTTTCACCGTGTTTCGCTTCTTCTTTCCGTCCTTTCCCGTCGCCGGTCGGCTCCTCTTCTTCCTCCTCTCGCCGGCAACATCTTCTTCTTCCTCCTTTGGTCGGCCGGCGTCGGCCGGCTTCTCCCCTGTTTCCTCTCATATTTCCTTTATTTTAGGCAGAATCGGGGTCCCGATCCCGTTTCTGCTTTATTTCGTTTTTTTTCATATATAATTTATATATTTATAATTATATATATGTATTACTTTTATTATTAACAATATACATATATATAATTTGTTTTAACAATATATATATGTACTTTAATTAAAATTAATATATATATACATATATGTTAATTTATATACATAATTGTATATATAAAAATATACATGTGTTTATTTAATATAAAATAGTATATATATCCTTTTATAATATATACTATATTTCATATATTTACATATGTATTTATATAAAAACATATCAAAATATATTTATATAATTTAATTATATAAATATATCCTTATACATATTTTTATTTCATTTACTTTTAGGATTTCTATTCTCCAAATTAAATTTTCTCATTTTCTTATTTTCCATAGCTCCAACTTTATTTTTATTCCCAATTTAATTTTCCTTTATTCGAATTTCCGCTATCAGTCACTTTTTCACTTTTCGAAATTTCCACAATATTCCGATTCCACAATTCTATTTATTTATTTCCTCTTATCTATTTTCTTAAATATTAATTTTCAATATTAATAATTTCCAATAAATGGAAAATTTGCGGTTATCACATTCTCCCCATCTTAAGAAATTCGGTCCTCCGAATTTAACTTAATTCATAAGGTGGTGGTGTTTTGTATACTCATCATTCTTAACCTCTAACTCATCTTTCAAATTATACTGCCAGTATATCATTAACATCAGAATCGCCTTTACACCACTATATATCATTTATATATTTCATATATAAATACATATATGTTAATTTATATACATAATTGTATATATAAAAATATACATGTGTTTATTTAATATAAAATAGTATATATATCCTTTTATAATATATACTATATTTCATATATTTACATATGTATTTATATACAAACATATCAAAATATATTTATATAATTTAATTATATAAATATATCCTTATACATATTTTTATTTCATTTACTTTTTGGATTTCCATTCTCCAAATTAAATTTTCTCATTTTCTTATGTTCCATAGCTCCAACTTTATTTTTATTCCCAATTAAATTTTCCTTTATTCGAATTTCCGCTATCAGTCACTTCTTCACTTTTCGAAATTTCCACAATATTCCGATTCCACAATTCTATTTATTTATTTCCTCTTATCTATTTTCTTAAATATTAATTTCCAATATTAATAATTTCCAATAAATGAAAAATTTGCGATTATCACATTCTCCCCACCTTAAGAAATTCGGTCCTCCGAATTTAACTTAATTCATAAGGTCGTAGTGTTTTGTGTAGTCATCATTCTTGACCTCTAACTCATCTTTCAAATTATACTACCAGTATACCATTAACATCAAAATCGCCTTTACACCACTATATATCATTTATCATCATATATTTATACTCCCTTAAATCTCTTATCAGTTGGGAGTTATCTATTTCCACTCCTTTTCATATCACATATGATTCACATTATTCATCATCCCTCTTCCTTATTTGGTGCCAAGTCGATACATTTCGATACTTATCGTTTATCGATTTAAATCAATAGTATGTAATGGTCCAGTAGCTTTCACATCTCATGCATCCGCTCTCTCAACATATCATCGAGTGTTTCTATTCTACGCTCAGATATTTACATCATGTACGGAGCGATGCTGTCAATAGATTTGGAATCTCAGAGCCTTTTGCTATTTCCCATAACATATAGCTACTCAGAGATTCCCATCACATATAGAGCTCACTGGAACTTCACATACATTCTCATCATCTTTTAATCATATTTCGACTATGGCACTAAAGAATCTAAGAGTTTGATAATGGAGAAGTGATTTCATTAGACTATCAGTCTATAATCACTTCCATATTATCATATCTCTTTTAGATTCTTCATTATTATCCCTAATACTCTTTTTCACATTTACTTCATTAAATGCTGCAGCTCATTTGCAGACTTTACTATTTACCATCTTTTACCATAATTGAATCAAGAGACAATTATTTTCTCTCTATATCGTCTTTTCATGCAATCTCATCATTACATCTCTTATTCTTATGGTATATTCATTATCACTTTAATTTTTGAATATACCTGAAATTATAATCTTTTGATAATTTAGATTCCATAATGGTATAATCAAATTATAATTTAAGCTTCTCATTATTTGACTTCACCATCGAATCTATAATTATTAATTTAATCACCTCATTATCCATACAATCCATTATTTCCATCATTTCGAGGTGGTATAAATATCTCCTTTTTGTTCCATTTACATTACTGGCAGTAAAATGTAAATAACTTCTTTACTCCTTGGAGTATGATTACTCTTCCTGATGGAGATCCACTTGCTCGTGATGTTCGTGATGATAAGGATCCATTAGTCATCCAAGGAGGTTCAATTACCCGAGCTCGAGCTAAGAAGACACAACAAGCCCTGGCCTCATTCATTCAACAAGCTCTGGCATAATTGAAGTGTCAAGGAAGCTTCCATGAAGAGTCCCAAGACATCTATACTTGCTTGGAAGCCCAAACGACATGAGCATGGTTTACTATCTTATTTTAACTTAACAATAAGATGGGCTAAGTGTTTGGATAGCCCACGTTTGAGTCTTGTTGTGTCTTGGACTATTTATTTTATGTAACTAGGTTTAGGCATAAATTTGGGTTTAGTCTCATTTTCTATTGGTGTTAATTCCAGCCCACTTGTTTATGGGCTTAAGTGCTAGGTATTATTATAAATACCTTGTAAATGCTATTGATAATCAGATCAGTAATTTGAATTTTCAGAATTTGAGTGTGCATTTCTCTTGGGTTCCCTCTCTACTAGGCTTATCAAGGTTTTTCTTCCTTGTGGCGCCTCCTTCTTCACCATCCACCATTGCTATACCTTAGGTTCTCGAATTCTTATTCGTAGGGTCAAGGTCCAATACCTTTGGGTTCGAGTCTCTTTAGGCTTCGGGTCTAGGTTTTCAGAAGTTGTCATTCATCAACTTTGTTTCTGCCCTGTTGCGTTTCAGTTCCTTCAAATTCCAAGCTGCGTTTTATCTTGCCCGTGCGCATCAGTTGGTATTCAGAGCTCAAGTTTCGATTCTGGTTTGTCTGTGCGTCACTCACTTTTCAATTTTTGGTTTGTTGGTTTCGATTTTTTTTCCTCCTCTCTTGTTGGTTTTGATTTCTAGCCGCACCCCTCACAAAAAAAAACCCTAGCCGTACCCCTCAAAAAAAACCCTAGCCGCCCCCTCACAAAAAAAACCCTAGCCGCACCACTCACAAAAAAAACCCTAGCTGCACCCTTCAAAAGAAAAAACCCTAGCCGCACCCCTCACAAAAAAAAACCCTAGCCGCACCCCTCAAACAAAAAACCCTAGTCGCACCCTCCTCTCTTCAAGGAAACCGAAACAGTCAGAGTAAAAAAAAAGAGAAGAAAAAAGAAAAGAAGAAGAATTCAAAAAAAAAGCAAAAAATCGAAAAAAAAATTGTTGCGGTACTGTTCAAATAGGAAAATTTGGTTGAGTTAGGAGGCGTGCGAGTATCCATTTTAAAGAAAACGATGAAAGAAAACGACCTATCCTATTTTGGCCAAATTCCATCGTTTTCCTATAGTTTTAGGCCATTTTTCATTTTTTTTGGTCGTTCTAGTGATTTTTTTTATTTTTTTTATTCTGTCTTTCTTTCTTTGAGTCATCCTAGCCCTAGCCATACCTTTCTGTGAAAAAAAAAAGCAAGAATTCGGAAGAAAAAAAATAAAAAAAAAATACCTGGTGAATTAGTTGATTCTGTGAGGTTGAGTCTTTGATTGAGTCTCTAGTGCGATTGTGAACCTATAGAGTTAAGGTAGAGTAAGGGAAAAAGGCATGAGTGTGTGAGAGACATTAGTAGAGAAAAGCCAAATTCCTTGAGTGAAACACGAGTGTAAACACGTGAGGATATCTTTGTTGAAAATGTCTTCTGAAAGTGATAAGTCCGACTTTAAAAAGATTGAATTCATGCTTCAGGCAATGCAACAACAGTTCCAACGGATGGACGTGAAATTCAATGACATTCATGATAAGTTGAACCAACATGAAGCTCAGTTTGCAAAGATCCAGCAAGGTGATACTTCTCGTCTAAAAAGTAAGGTTGTTGCCAATGACGAGTATGATGATAATATTGGGTATGACTCGAATGAAGTGTCTGGGATAGATAGATATCATAGAAGGTCCCATGGGTATAGAGATCGAGTTGATAGAGCTCGTGATAGAGGCAAGGAGAAGATGGATGGAAACCTTGGCAGTATAAAATTGAAGATTCCTCCTTTCCCAGGCAAGAATGATCCTAAGGCGTATTTGGAGTGGGAAAGGAAGCTTGAAATGGTGTTTGACTGCCACCACTACTCTGAAGAAAAGAAGGTCAAACTTGCAGCAATTGAGTTCACAGAGTATGCTATGGTTTGGTGGGATCAGTTAGTCACTAGTAGAAGAAGATATGGTGATCCTCTAGTGTCTACATGGGATGAGATGAAGCGCATCATGAGGAAGAGATTTGTTCCTACTCATTACTACAGGGAGTTATACCAGAAACTCCAAGGTCTGACCTAGGGCCCAAAGAATTTGTCATCCACACTGATCATGAGTCCTTGAAGCATTTGAAAGGACAGAGTAAGCTGCATAAGCGTCATGCCAAGTGGATAGAGTTCATTGAGATGTTCTCGTACGTGATCAAGTACAAACAAGGGAAAGAGAACGTCGTAGCTGATGCGTTATCTCGTAGGTATACTCTTATCACTACTCTTGATGCTAAACTTTTAGGATTTGAGTATATCAAAGAACAGTATGCTGATGATGTTGATTTTGGTAATGTTTATGATGCATGTGCTACATCTGGTTTTGGCAAGTTCTTTAGGCATGATGGGTTCTTATTTAGAGAAAATAAATTATGTGTGCCTAGGAGTTCATTGCGCGAGCTGTTAGTTAGAGAAGCCCATAGTGGAGGATTAATGGGTCACTTTGGAGTTAGGAAAACTCTAGATGTTTTGCAAGAACATTTCTTTTGCCCTAACATGAGGAGAGATGTAGAGAGGTTATGTGCTCGATGCATTTCATGTAGGCAAGCTAAATCTAGAGTTCATAATCATGGTTTATATACTCCTTTACCCATTCCTACTACTCCGTGGACTGATATCTCTATGGATTTTGTTTTGGGCTTGCCTCGAACAAAACGCGGTAGAGATTCTGTTTTTGTTGTGGTTGACAGGTTCTCTAAGATGGCTCATTTCATTGCTTGCCACAAGACGGATGACGCGAGTAACGTTGCTGACCTTTTCTTCAAAGAGATAGTGCGTCTACATGGTGTACCAAGGACCATTGTTTCTGATCAAGATGCAAAGTTCCTTAGTTACTTTTGGAAGACGTTATAAGGAAAGTTGGGAACTAAATTGTTATTCTCCACCACTTGTCACCCCCAGACTGATGGACAGACTGAGGTCGTCAACCGAACCTTATCTACATTATTGAGGTCCATTATTCAGAAGAATTTGAAGAATTGGGAAGATTGCTTGCCCCATGTGGAGTTTGCATATAATCGCAGTGTCCACTCCACTACTAGTTGCTCTCCATTCAAAGTTGTTTATGGCTTCAATCCTCTTACTTCTTTGGATTTGTTGCCATTACCTAGTGCGGAGCAGAGTAACTTGGATGGAGAACAGAAGGCTAAGTTTGTGAAGCAACTCCATGAGAGAGTTCGTCAATCTATTGAAAAGAAGACTGAGCAGTATACCACCCAAGCAAATAAGCATCGAAAGAAAGTAGTCTTTGAGCCTGGTGATTGGGTTTGTGTGCATATGAGAAAGGAGAGGTTTCCTATTCAGCGACGAACCAAGCTGCATCCCCGAGGAGATGGACCATTCCAAGTCATAGAGAAGATCAACGATAATGCCTACAAATTGGATCTTCCTGGTGAGTATGGTGTATCTGCTACTTTTAATGTTTCTGATCTTTCTCCCTTTTCTTTTGATGAAGGTATATGCGATTTGAGGACAAATCCTTTTGAGGAGAGGGGGAATGATGGAGATCCACTTGCTCGTGATGTTCGTGATGCTAAGGATCCATTAGTCATCAAAGGAGGTCCAATTACCCGAGCTCGAGCTAAGAAGATGCAACAAGCCCTGGCCTCATTAATGCAACAAGCTCTGGCATCATTGAAGTGTCAAGGAAGCTTCCATGAAGAGTCCCAAGACATCTATACTTGCTTGGAAGCCCAAATGACATGAGCATGGTTTACTATCTTATTTTAGCTTAACAATAAGATGGGCTAAGTGTTTGGATAGCCCACGTTTGAGTCTTGTTGTGTCTTGGACTATTTATTTTATGTAACTAGGTTTAGGCATAAATTTGGGTTTAGTCTCATTTTCTATTAGTGTTAATTCCAGCCCACTTGTTTATGGGCTTAAGTGCTAGGTATTATTATAAATACCTTGTAAACGCTATTGATAATCAGATCAGTAATTTGAATTTTCAGAATTTGAGTGTGCCTTTCTCTTGGGTTCCCTCTCTACTAGGCTTATCAAGGTTTTCTTCCTTGTGGCGCCTCCTTCTTCACCATCCACCATTGCTATACCTTAGGTTCTCAAATTCTTATTCGTAGGGTCAAGGTCCAATACCTTTGGGTTTGAGTCTCTTTAGGCTTCGGGTCTAGGTTTTCAGAAGTTGTCATTCATCAACTTTGTTTCTACCCTGTTGCGTTTCAGTTCTTTCAAATTCCAAGCTGCGTTTTATCTTGCCCGTCCGCATCACTTCCTCTATTGAGTTTGGCTAGATCTTATATCCAACCATAATCATGTGATAACCACAAAATCACTTTTAGCTTTTAACTTCGGGAACTACTTCATATTCGTGTTCCCTCTTTATCATGTACTTGTCCTTTTTTTTTACCCATTCATCTTTTTCCTTCATCATCATTTCGATCACTTTTTATCAGTGGTAAAATATTCCACTATTAAATTCCTTTAACCTTTTACATATCATCTATACATTTATTCATTCACTGACTTTAACCTCTTTACTTATTAATCACATCTATAGAGTAGCTACACCATAACTCTCCTATAGACTGGCAATAGTATTTAGCTAGACCCATTTCATTCTGTATCTCAATCATTATCTCTTCATCCTTGACAGATCCACATCGCTCTATCATTTGAGATTATATATCTTAGAAAGAGATACTATCTAGCCCATCTTCTATTTGCCAATCTTAACATATGGATCATAGTCTTTGAGAGTCAGTAGGGTCATACCACTATGCTGCTCATTTTCCATTGATGTCTTATACTGTATCAGTATATCATTACTTTATCCATATCTGAATGCCTCATTTATTAGGCTTATATGTCTTATAAGGAATTTCATTAACCTGGTAAACCTCAATAAGAACTCGTAAAATTATATCGAGTTCTAATCATTATCATTTTATGATCACTAATTTTCAACTTTCCTTCTAGTGATGCCTTGTACAGAGATTGGTCTTATAAGCTCCTTATACATCTCCGATTAAACCAAATAAGACATCACTTTCATAAAAATAATTATTTGTTCTTCATAAGAACTTTATTCATAATAAGAATTTAATACTCCATTTAATTCATCCTCAATTCATATTATCTGTATTTTCATCCTTTACATAAATACCAGTGAATTTCATTATCCACATTATTTTCCAAAATTATTTTCTTAAGCTTGTCGGATTTCTTCTATATTCTCCGATATAAGCTTAGGAATAAATTTCATATTAATAATCGAGTCAACATTAGTTCGATTTTTCCAATCTATATAACTCTAAAATTTATCAGGAATCTCATTCGATACTTTTTAATTTCATGTCTCTTACTATTCTAGATATTTCATCTCTGTGTCCTATCATTTCCACTGTATATCCTCAAGACAGAGACATTTAATAGTCAAAATTATTTTAACTTATACTCCACCTTGATTCATTTATTTACTCATACTTCACAGCATATCAATCCTCTTAATTTACAATGCTGTATTAAGTGTAATTATTTGATTAACACCTTTCACAGCTAACCGATTTATTACTTCTGTAATTTATCTTTACAATTATTTTCCGTTAATAATACAGGTTATCTGTTATCTTCCTCATCTCTTATCATCATTTACTGTTCTTATGCATACTCTCCAATTCATTTACTCCATACAGTACATTATCTCGTTAAACATATTTCAACATATTTCGGTTCTATAATTATCTATTTGATATCTCAAAATAGTAGGAATGTATAGAACCAAAATTAATCGTACTGATATAGCTTTCATCATCTATACTGATCTCTTTCTCAGTCATCTCCAGCAATCATATTACTTTTCATCATATCCAACGATCCCATAATCAACATCTCAATAATAAACTTTTAACTCCGACCCTTAAGGATCAATAACTGAGTCGCTCATCCTGCGACTTCCCTATAACCATTTGGGTCGTATCAGCACACTAAGTGTAAGTAAAATTTATAATCGGGATCGTTATACTCATATTACATTCCTTTATGCCATTAATAACTCCATTACTATCAATATATTCAAAATCAACTTGATTTTATCACTATTTAACCATAATCCCACATAAGGGCATTTTCATCATTTCCACATTTATTTCTCTCCTCATTATACATTTAAATCAGTGATCTTATTATCTATTTGCTGATAGTACCCCTTTCTCATACCAATATCAGCAGTTTAAAATCTTTTTCGATTTTGACAGAGAAATCCAATATAATCCATAATTGGATTAATTTGCATGAAATGCGGCTTTACATCATCAATTACTCTGTCAAATCGATCAATTTTAACTTCTGGTGATCTATTTTGACTCCCGGCAAAATTTTGAAGGTAGAGGTATTTTGGTCATTTTGGACAAAAAATTTCTCTCTCCTCCAAATACTTTCAATCGGTGATCTTAAAGTCTATTTAATGATGATATTTCATTTCCCTCCTTTATATCATCACTTTCAGGTCTCAGTTCGATTCGGACAAAAAAGTACTGGTGGGGCCCTTACCGAGTCCATTTCTGTTCCTTACCGAACCGACCTTCATTTAGATCATAATATCACCATTTCAGGTAACATTCCTGAGCCGTTTTCCCTTTTTGGCATTTCTTATTTCATAATTGCTCACTCCTTTCTAAACACTTAACTCAATTTACAATCATTTATTTCCTTTATGTATTTAGACTACACAGTACTACAGGGGATGTTAACCTTTTCAACACAATTTCTTTCCAAAAGTATCGACAGACATCAGGCCAACCCTGCTCTGATACCATTTAATCTGTCACAGCCCATGACCCTATTTTTCATCTTATTCTATACATCTTATATGGTTGGGCTGTCTGCGATACTTTACTTTTCTTTTACATATTAACAATTTCATATTAAATTTTAATATGAGATACATCCCCTATCTTACTTCATAAGAAAGTAGTACCGTGAATGTCTAAATACAGAAAATAAATTGATATGGACCTCACAGAAAGAAGATGAGGTTCAATGAAGAAGACGAAGAACACTTGAAGAAAAACAACAAAAAGTTAAAAACGCAGCAAAGGAAAACAAAAATTAGAAGTAAAACCAAAACCCGTTGTGTAGAAATACAAGAACCTATGGTATTGGACCAAGACCCGTTGCTTAGAGAAGCAAGAACCTATGGTATATATTGGTGGAAGGTAGAAGAACGCCACAAGGAAGACCTTGATAAGTTCAAGAGTTCTCAAGAGAACCAAAGAGAAGAAGTCTCTCAATTTTATTACTAAAATCAATTGTGTTCTCCCCAAAGGGTTACATAACTATTTATAGGCAAATAGATAACTTGCAGCACAAGTAATAGGAATCCTACTTTCCTAACTTGCAGAATAGGAAATAGCAAACTTGCAGAACAAGCAATAGGAATCCTACTCTCCTAACTTGCAGAACAAGTAATAGAAGTCTTACAAAATCTATTATTTAAAAAGGAATTGGGCTTAAATTAAATTAAGACAATGTTCAGCCCAATAATACTTAACTAAATAAAATATGCATCTAGACTAATTTGCATTTCAGCCCAATACTTGTGTGTCTTCAAGAAGGTTGAACTTGGGCTTGGATCATGTTGTAGAAGACTTTATCATCCTCCATGCTCAAGCTTTGTTGGGCTTTCTCTCTAGCAATATTAATGAAACCAGCCAAGGCTTGTTGCATTATCTTTGATTTAGCTCTTGTAATTGGACCTCCATGGATACTAAAAGGATCACAATCATCACGAACATGACTTGAGCTTTGTGAGCTTGGATCTCCATCATTCCCCCTCTCCTCGAAATGATTTGTCCTCAAATCAGAATCACCTGCATCAATATCAAAGGGAGAAAGATCAGAAACATTAAATGTAGCACTAACATTATACTCACCTGGAAGATCTAACTTATAAGCATTGTCATTGATCTTCTTAATCACTTGGAATGGTCCATCTCCTCGAGGTTGCAACTTAGAGCGACGCTGAGCAGGAAATCTCTCTTTACGCATATGTACCCAAACCCAATCACCAGGTTCAAAGACAACTTTCTTGCGATGCTTGTTGCCTTGAGTAGCATATTGCTCAGTCCTCTTCTTAATGTTTTGACGTACCTTCTCATGTAGTTGCTTAACAAAATCAGCTTTCTTTTCCCCATCCAAACTAGCTCTCTCCTCAATAGGTAGTGGTAAAAGATCCAATGGAGTGAGTGAATTAAAACCATAGACAACGTCAAATGGAGAATAACTAGTAGTAGAATGCACACTTCTATTGCAAGCAAACTCCACATGAGGCAAACAATCTTCCCAATTCTTCAAAGTCATTTGAATAATGGACCTCAACAAAGTAGACAAAGTACGATTTACTACTTCAGTTTGACCATCGGTTTGTGGATGACAAGTAGTGGAAAACAATAGCTTTGTTCCTAACTTTCCCCATAATGTTTTCCAAAAGTAGCTAAGGAACTTCACATCACGGTCAGAAACAATGGTCCTCGGAACACCATGTAGTCGAACAATTTCCTTGAAGAATAAATCGGCAATGTTGCTTGCATCATCTGTCTTGTGACAAGCAATGAAGTGAGCCATCTTAGAGAACCTGTCAACAACAACAAAAAGAGAATCTCTACCTCTCTTTGTTCTTGGTAACCCCAAAAGAAAGTCTATAGAAATGTCAATCCAAAGAGCAGTAGAAATAGGCAATGGAGTATAAAGACCATGATTCATAACTCTAGACTTAGCTTGTTTACAAGTGACACATCTTTCACACAATTTTTCAACATCTCTTTTCATGTTAGGCCAAAAGAAGTGATCATGCAATATATCTAAAGTTTTCTTTACTCCAAAATGTCCCATTAACCCACCACTATGAGCTTCTCTAATTAGTAATTCTCTTAAAGAACTCCTAGGCACACATAATCTATTTTCCCTAAATAAGAATCCATCATGCCTATAAAACTTTCCAAAACAAGTTTTCTCACATGCATTCAACACATTTTCAAAATCCTCATCAATAGCATACAAGTCTTTAATATACTCAAATCCAAGAAGTTTTGCATTAAGAGTAGTGATTAGAGTATACCTTCGAGACAATGCATCAGCCACGACATTTTGTTTACCTTGTTTATATTTGATCACATATGGAAATGTCTTTATGAACTCCATCCACTTGGCATGACGCTTGTTCAACTTGCTTTGTCCTTTCAAGTGCTTCAAAGACTCATGATCAGTGTGGATGACGAATTCCTTGGGCCATAAATAATGTTGCCATGTTTCCAGGGTCCTCACTAATGCATAAATCTCTTTATTGTACATGGGATAGTTAAGGCCAGCTCCACTTAACTTCTCACTGAAGAAAGCAATGGGGGGCTTCTCTTGCATTAAAACAACTTCGATGCCTATGCTTGAAGCATCACACTCAATCTTGATTGTTTTCTCTTTTTGCTTAACCTCATCTTCACTCACTATTTTTTTCTCACTCTCTTTTAATCTCAATTGATCCTCATCTTTCATTAGCACACTTAAAGTTTGACATGCTACATATTCCTTTCCATCCATGGGTAATTCCATACTATCCTCATCATCCTCTAATTGCAGCATAGAATCATCATCAAAATCTTCTTCATAATTGCTATCCAACTTATTATTAGCAACATTATAGCATGCATAAGAAGTATTATCTTGGTTTACCTTAGCTAAGGCAACATCATGTTGCTCCAACTTATCATATTTAATCAAGTTTGACTCTATCCTCGAAAGTTGTTGTTGCATGTCTAGGAACATGATCTCAATGTTACTGAAAGCAAGCTTTTCACTATTAGAAGACATAATTGTAACCTGCAAGAAACGTTAGTAAGAGAAACAGACCTCACAAGTATGACCTCACGTGTTTACACTCAATACACACAAGAATGTAACACTCACACTCGTGTTTCACACAATTTTAATATGGCTTTTCTCTACTAATGTTACTCACACACTTGCCTTTTTCCCTCACAGAACTTTTCTCTATAGGTTCTATATTGAGCTCAAGATTCAATCAAAAATCAGCTTATGGAATTCAACTATCAACCAACAATAAACAAGCTGAGCACAAGATTTTAATCAAGGGAAAACAAAACAATAAAGACTCAACGAGACTTTGCAAGACTCAATATGGCTTAAGAAGACTCTAATGAAACTAAACCTTGAAGGAAATATGTGTGTTTTGGGGTGTCTAATTAGGGTAGGGTTTAGCCAAAGGTGGGGTAGTTTTGTCCTTTTATGTGGTAGGGTTAAAAGATAATTTTAGGCAATAGGGTAGAATGGTAACAATGAATTTTCAAATTAGGCAAATAAGAAATCTCAAAGCTCAAAAAAGATTGACTACCTCAAGATTTTGATGAAGCACACCTCCACAAATTGCCTTTGATGTTGCACTTGCTACACACGACGTAATAATCCCCTCTTGAATTGATTTTTCTTTTCTCTTTTTTTTCTTTTCTTTTTTTTTCCTTTTTTTCTTTTCTTTTTTTTCCTTTTTTTCTTTTCTTTTTTACTAAAGTAAACAAACAATGAAGAAAAAGAAAAAGTTTAAAAAAATAAGAAGAGGTTTACTTGAGGAACAAGGCAACTTTTGAGAAAAACAGGCTAGTTTTGGTAGTAGCTTATGTGGCAAGGAACGAGAGAGAACGGTGGCTTATGAAAAGGATTCAAGATCAAGGTTTATCCAAGATAAGAAGATAAAGAAAAAAAACAAAAAAAAACAAAAACGAGACTCCCACAAATTGAACCTAAGCTCTGATGCCAAATGATATGGACCTCACAGAAAGAAGATGAGGTTCAATGAAGAAGACGAAGAACACTTGAAGAAAAACAACAAAAAGTTAAAAACGCAGCAAAGGAAAACAAAAATTAGAAGTAAAACCAAAACCCGTTGTGTAGAAATACAAGAACCTATGGTATTGGACCAAGACCCGTTGCTTAGAGAAGCAAGAACCTATGGTATATATTGGTGGAAGGTAGAAGAACGCCACAAGGAAGACCTTGATAAGTTCAAGAGTTCTCAAGAGAACCAAAGAGAAGAAGTCTCTCAATTTTATTACTAAAATCAATTGTGTTCTCCCCAAAGGGTTACATAACTATTTATAGGCAAATAGATAACTTGCAGCACAAGTAATAGGAATCCTACTTTCCTAACTTGCAGAATAGGAAATAGCAAACTTGCAGAACAAGCAATAGGAATCCTACTCTCCTAACTTGCAGAACAAGTAATAGAAGTCTTACAAAATCTATTATTTAAAAAGGAATTGGGC
Organism: Heritiera fomes; assembly: GCA_032173925.1. NCBI lineage: Eukaryota > Viridiplantae > Streptophyta > Magnoliopsida > Malvales > Malvaceae > Heritiera > Heritiera fomes. The sequence continues at coordinate 16,293,493 of JAPDPM010000020.1, read as the reverse complement.
TTAAATTAAATTAAGACAATGTTCAGCCCAATAATACTTAACTAAATAAAATATGCATCTAGACTAATTTGCATTTCAGCCCAATACTTGTGTGTCTTCAAGAAGGTTGAACTTGGGCTTGGATCATGTTGTAGAAGACTTTATCATCCTCCATGCTCAAGCTTTGTTGGGCTTTCTCTCTAGCAATATTAATGAAACCAGCCAAGGCTTGTTGCATTATCTTTGATTTAGCTCTTGTAATTGGACCTCCATGGATACTAAAAGGATCACAATCATCACGAACATGACTTGAGCTTTGTGAGCTTGGATCTCCATCATAAATGATCATACCTTATTTATTAAATCGACCTGTCGCATCGTCCTCAAATGCACATTCGAAAATCCTTTTTTTGTTAGACTCACGATCTTCGAAAACCTGAAATGTTAAAATTAAGGGTTGAGGAAACCACGGCTCAGTAAAGGAATTATATGTATACTGATATTCAGCTATCCTATATGCCGAAAAACTTTTTCATTTTTCCTATGGGCTTTAGGCACACATGTAGGAAGGATGCTACAATCGGCTAGGGATCCGGATGGATTAAGGTAGGTATTTTGAAATACCTATCTTGTCCCGGAACCTAGAAGCAACTGTAGAGAGTAATAAACTTCTTTTCGTTTGAAAGTTAAATCCTTTTCCTTTTTATTCCTTATCATTTTCATATTCTTTTCAAAATAATGCTTTTATAGAATAAAGCATTTAAATAAAATAACTAATATTCATATTTTCTTTGAAAAGAATATTAGTTAAATCATCATCATTTTCCTTTAAACTCATTTCATATTTTTCTGTACAATCATAATTAGTACAGTATTTTAAAATAGCAAAATAAGCTATTAAACCTTTTTCGTATAACATATAACTCATTTAAATCTAATATTCAATTTAAAATTAAAATAAGAATATTAGATTTGTTTTCCTCCTTTTTCCTTTTGAAAACATATTACATATTCATATTACATATCATGTGAAAATCATCTCGTAGTACTAAAAACAGTACTGAAATAAGCATTGTATAAAAATGTTGTAAATCATTTCATTTCACGTATCACATATCATATAAAACCTTTACATTTCACATATCACATATCATGTAAAACATTTTCATTTTAAAACATATCATATGTAGAGACTTAGGCACACACGCCCAGCCCGTCCACTATGTCGCTACTCATATCATGCTATAGACCCCGAATGGTATGAATAATCATGTCAGATCTATGACCATAGTCTATAATTGTCCTCGGCGGATCACTGATCAGGTGTCAGCCGGGACTACATATCGCATATCACATGTTACATATCACATATCACGTATTACATATCATATGTCGGCATGATAGATGGCCAACTAGTCTCAAAACCATGTTTTCATCATAAAATAACCTTTATGAAATTTACAAAATATATAATTTCATAATTTAAAATCATAAAGGTTATAAAACCATCTAGTGAATATTTAAGAAATAATTACGAAAATATTCACTTTATTTCTTTTCATTTTTCATCTCGTATTACGTGTAATTTACATATCAAGAGAATTTTCGGTGATTTCATTATCACCATTCTCGAAAACATGAATATTTTAAAATAAATTTCATTTTATTCATGTTATTGTGGAAAATATTCATTTTCTCGATTTTCGTGATTGAAAATCGTTTCTCGTGAAATAAAATCATTTATTATGATTTTATTAATTTTTCTAGAATTTTTCGATAATTTTCGATAATTTTTCGGCAGTATAACAGCTGCCGATTGGCTAGCCTCCTGCACGAAAAATACAGTTTAAAATCCAGCCTGTGCATCACCACAAATTTCCAACCAATCATTCATCGCAATATTTTCATAAAATATTTTCATAAAATATTTCATAATTAAACTCATGCAGACTGAATATCCTTACGGTGCTGCACATTCATCCCTTTCCTATTCCGGGTCGGCGACTTCTTCTTACCGGTCGCACCCGTACTCCATCTCTTCCGATTCCTCATCTCGATCGCCGAGAATAATTTCTAAAATTTAAATTCTAAATTTTAGAATTTTCTCAAATTATTTAAATAAATAATTTATTTAAATAATTATCATTAATAATTTCTCGGATTTCTTACCGATTCCCGAGTTCCCGAGAATTTTTTGAATTCCAAAAATTTTCTTTTTCTCTTTCTTCTTTGTCCCCTTTCTTTCTTCCTTTTTTCTTTTTCTTTCTTTTTCTTTTCTTTTCTTTTTCTTTTCTTTTTCTCCTTCTTTTCCTCTTTTCTGATCTGAACCGGTTCGGACCGGTTCAGACCGGTTCAACCCGATCTGCCTCATCACCGCCGGTTCAGCTTCATGCTACCGGCATCACCGTCGGTTTGGGCCTCCCATAGCTTGCCGGAGTGGCGGGCACGTCGGATCTGGTGTCCGTTTCTTCCCATCACCGGTGACGGCGCCGAATCTGGGTCCGTGGGTTTCGGCCCCTTCCTCCTCTCTTTTCTCCTTCACCGCCAGTGGCCTCCTTCACCTTTGTTGGTCCTTCCCGGTGGCGTTGGTGGTGGTGGCGGTGCCTGGATCGACCGGCACCGCCGCATCTCTTTTCCTTTTCTCCTCTTGGTTCCGCCGGCTTTTCCCTTTTGTTTCACCGTGTTTCGCTTCTTCTTTCCGTCCTTTCCCGTCGCCGGTCGGCTCCTTTTCTTCCTCCTCTCGCAGGCGACATCTTCTTCTTCCTCCTTTGGTCGGCCGGCGTCGGCCGACTTCTCCCCTGTTTCCTCTCATATTTCCTTTGTTTTAGGCAGAAACGGGGTCCCGATCCCGTTTATGCTTTATTTCCTTTTTTTTTTCATATATAATATATATATTTATAATTATATATATGTATTACTTTTATTATTAACAATATACATATATATATAATTTGTTTTAACAATATATATATATATGTACTTTAATTAAAATTAATATATATTTCATATATATATATATACATGTATGTTAATTTATATACATAATTGTATATATAAAAATTTGCATGTGTTTATTTAATATAAAATAGTATATATATCCTTTTATAATATATACTATATTTCATATATTTACATATGTATTTATATAAAAACATATCAAAATATATTTATATAATTTAATTATATAAATATATCCTTATACATATTTTTATTTCATTTACTTTTTGGATTTCCATTCTCCAAATTAAATTTTCTCATTTTCTTATTTTCCATAGCTCCAACTTTATTTTTATTCCAAATTTAATTTTCCTTTATTCGAATTTCCGCTATCAATCACTTCTTCACTTTCCGAAATTTCCACAATATTCCGATTCCACAATTCTATTTATTTATTTCCTCTTATCTATTTTCTTAAATATTAATTTCCAATATTAATAATTTCCAATAAATGGAAAATTTGCGGTTTTCACATTGCTATTTTCTATTCTGCAAGTTAGGAAAGTAGGATTCCTATTACTTGTCCTGCAAGTTATCTATTTGCCTATAAATAGTTATGTAACCCTTTGGGGAGAACACAATTGATTTTAGTAATAAAATTGAGAGACTTCTTCTCTTTGGTTCTCTTGAGAACTCTTGAACTTATCAATGTCTTTCTTCTACCTTCCACCAATATATACCATAGGTTCTTGCTTTTCTAAGCAACGGGTCTTGGTCCAATACCATAGGTTCTTGTGTTTCTACACAACGGGTCTTGGTTTTACTTCTAATTTTTGTTTTCTTTTGCTGCGTTTTTAACTTGTTATTGTTTTTCTTCAAGTGTTCTTCGTCTTCTTCATTAAACCTCATCTTCTTTCGGTGAGGTTCATATCAGTTCGTGCCTGTGTAGATCAATAAAGTTAGCTTACATCCCTGTACACTGTGCCTATGTCTATCCTTGCACTGGGGTTGCCATTTAGATTGTACTAAATTGCTTTTAATGTGACAGGAAGGAAGTAAGTGATAATGAAGAGGAGAGGTAGACCACGACGAGTTCTTCCTACAGAGCGGTCTAGGTCACCTACTCCCCCGCCTCCACCACAGCCTCCTTAGGCCCCAGATCTTAACGCAGAAGTGGGCCAGCTATCGAGGACTGTAGGAGAATTGCAACAAACAGTCCAAAATCTTGCAACTTTTATAGCGCAACAATTCGGAGGCAACTTTAATCAGCCTCCAACTCAAGCTCAGGCACAGGCACAAGTCCCTCCTCCTGTGCTGCAACCTCAGGCTGCTCCGTCGCAACAACCGACTGTACCACCACAGCCACCAGCGCCACTGCAACCACCTGTAGCTCCACAGCATCTACCACCTCTAGTGCCACCACCACAGGCTGGAGATCAGGTGGATAGGAACATGAATAGACTTCGACAGTTTCAGAAGATGAACCCACCCACTTTTAAGGGCGAAAAGGACCAGAAGTAGCCGAAGAGTGGGTCAAATAGCTAGAGAAGCTATTCAAGTATATGGGTTACAGTTCTGCTGAAAAAGTGAGATTAGCTGCGTTTATGTTTCGAGAGAAGGCTGAAATTTGGTGGGAATCAGCTGAGAAATTGTTGACAAAGGAGAACCCGGAGATTACATAGGAAGCTTTTCTGGAGAGTTTCTTTAAGTAATATATTCCAGAGCCTGCTCAGAGAAAGAAACAGGCAGAGTTTCTGAGATTGACTCAGGGTTCCGACACAGTGGATGAATATGAGTCGAAGTTTTCAGCTTTACGTCGGTATGATCTTTTAGCATCCAAGGATGAGAAAACTAAGACCATCAAGTTCATTTCGGGATTGAAACCCACTGTTCGGAGTAAGATGGCAGTACTGGATATCACTGATTATTCAGAAGCTCTCAGACAAGCTCAGATGGTCGAGCTTGAAAACGACCTGATTCAGCAGGAATATGGGTCTAAGTGGAGGAACAAGGGAAAAGATAAGAGAGTAGATGATAGAAAGCCCTACAAGGGCAAGCAGCTAGAAAAGAAGCAGAAGACAATGGGAAACAAACAGAAAGGGGATGAGACTAAGAAGAGTCCAACTTGTCCTAAGTGTGGAAACAATCATGGTACTAAACGTTGCTATAGAGATACAGGAGCTTGTTTTCACTGCGGGAAACAGAGACATATCCCCATCTCAAGACTGTAGGAAGGACCTTTGAGCATTCGGCTGCTGACAAGGGTAAAGCAGTTGATAAGGGCAAGAAGCCTGTAGCTCAGGCTCGAGTCTTTGCATTGGATGAGGCTTTTGCATAGGGAAGAGACTCCTTGGTTAAAGGTAAGCTTACTATTGCTGATTTTGAAGCTTATGTTTTAATAGACTCTGGTTCTACTCTTTCCTTTATTGCTCCATATTTTGCTAGCAAGATTAAATTAGAACTTGTAAAATTAGATCATCCGCTTCATGTGAGCACTCCTCTAAAGGAAAACCATATAACTGATATTGTATATAGGGATTGTGAGCTTAAGGTGGGAGATAGGAATCTGCTAGTCGATTTGATATTGTTAAATATGAAAGATTTTGATGTAATCCTAGGAATGGATTGGCTAGCTAGACATCATGCTTGGTTAGATTGTTATAAGAAAATAGTGATGTTCTCCCTACCTGAAACTGTTGTAATCTCTTTTGATAAGTAGTAATAGAGTGATGAATTGTTTTTGTTTGATTATTTTGCCTATGAATGCATGATGTTTGTGAAGGATATTTAGCCTATGTGGAAGATGCCTCCAAGAAACATCCTGAATTAAAGGATATACCAATCGTCAGAGAGTTTCCAGAGGTATTCCCTGATGACTTGCCAGGCTTACACTAAGTTCACCATTGACTTAGTCTCGGGTACTCAGCCTATCTCAAGGGCACCTTATAGAATGGCTCTTATGGAATTAGATGAATTAAAGAAGCAGTTGAAAGAGCTACTTGATAAGGGATTTATACGCCCGAGCATATCTCCCTAGGGTGCACCGGTGCTGTTTGTTAGAAAGAAGGATGGAAGTTTAAGACTGTATATTAACTACAGATTACTCAACAAGGCAACAGTTAGGAACAAGTACCCATTACCGAGGATTGATGATCTATTTGATCAGTTGAAGGGTGCTACTATGTTTTCCAAAATAGACCTTCGATCCGGCTATCATCAGCTGAGGATTCGAGAGGATGATGTTCCTAAGACGGCCTTTCAGACTAGATACGGCCATTATGAATTTCTAGTGATGCCATTTGGCTTGACAAACGCACTAGCTGCTTTTATGAGCTTGTTGAATGAGGTGTTCAGGCCTTTCTTGGACTTATTTGTGATTGTTTTCATAGATGACATTTTGATATATTCCAAGTCAATAGACGAGCACGAACAGCATTTACGAATAGTACTCCAAGTCCTTAGAGACAAGGAGTTGTATGCTAAGCTAAGTAAATGTGACTTCTAGTTGGATCATATTGCTTTTCTGGGGCATATTGTGTCAAAGGATGGGGTGTCAGTAGATCCATCCAAGATTGAAGCCATTGTGAAGTGGGAAAGGCCTCAGACTGTAACAAAAGTCCGAAGTTTCCTGGGTTTAGCAGGTTATTACAGGAAATTTGTAGAAGGTTTCTCCAAGATTGCTACACCTCTGCATCGACTCACTCGGAAAAGAGTGAACTTTGATTGGAATGAGGCATGTGAAAATAGCTTTCAAGAGTTGAATAGACAGCTTACCTTTGCTCCAATATTGACTATTCCTAGTGGGTCAGGAGGTTTTGCTGTCTACAGTGATGCTTCATATCAAGGATTAGGGTGTGTCTTAATGTAGTACGGGAAGGTAATAGCTTATGGTTCTCGTCAGTTGAAGGACCATGAGAAGAATTATTCGACACACAACCTAGAACTGATTGCCGTAGTGTTCGCACTCAAGATTTGGCGCCATTATCTCTACGGGGAAACATTTCTAATTTTTACAGATCATAAAAGTCTGAAATACTTATTCTCCCAAAAAGAATTGAATATGCACCAGTGTAGATGGATGGAATTGTTGAAGGACTACAATTGTGAAATTCTTTACCATCCAGGCAAGGCTAATGTTGTAGCAGATGCGTTGAGTAGGAAAGGCACTGCTATGGTCTCAAGGTTGATGGTCCAGGAATGGTGTATGCTACAGCAGTTTGCAGACTTGAGATTGGATATAGAACCCGTCAGAGAGGGTTGTATGATAGCCAGTATGAGGATAGAGCCTGAACTGATTGATCGAATACGTCAAAAGCAAAAAGAGGATCCTCGATTAAGAGAGATTGGTTGTGAAAATGGAGGGAACCAAAATGAAGAGACAGAGTTTAGGTTCGACAATGATGGCATTTTGAGGTATAGAGGCCGAATGTATATTTCGAATGATTCAGAGTTGAAGAAGTTGATCCTAGAGGAAGCTCATAGCTCGAAATATGCTATGCACCTTGGTAGTACTAAGATGTACCAAAATTTGAGTAGCTTATACTATTGGTCTGGAATGAAGAAAGATATTGTTGATTTTGTTGCAAGATGTCTAGTCTGTCAACAGGTGAAAGTTAAGCATCAAAAGCCCGCGGGGTTGCTTCAACCATTGTCTATCCCGAGCTGGAAATGGGAGTACATCACCATGGACTTCGTGTTAGGTCTTCCAAGGACTAAAAGACAGCATGATGCTATCTGGGTGTTAGTGGATAGACTAACGTAATCAGCCCACTTTTTAGCCATTAAGGCTACAGATTCTCTCAGTGCTTTGGCCGATCTCTATGTTCGAGAGATTGTTCGGTTACATGGTGTCCCAGTAAGCATTGTGTCTTATTGAGATTCCCGATTTACTTCTAGATTTTGGGAGAAGTTTCAAGAAGCAATGGGGACTCAGTTACACTTCAGCATCGCTTACCATCCCTAGATCGATGGTCAGTCCGAGAGAACCATTCAGACTCTCGAGGACATGTTGAGAGCGTGTGCACTTGATTACAAAGGCTTTTAGGGTGAACACTTACCATTGGCAGAATTTGCATACAACAATAGCTTCCACTCGAGTATAGGGATGGCCCCATATGAAGCACTGTACGGAAGAAAGTGTCGATCTCCGGTTGGATGGGAAGAAGTGGGAGACAGAAAATTGTTTGCACCTGACTTGGTTCAACAAGCTTCGGACAAAATAAAACCTATCTGTGAAAGACTTAAAACTGCCCAGAGTAGACAGAAGTCATATGCCGATAATCGTAGGAGACGTTTGGAGTTTGAGGTTGGTGATTCGGTATTTCTAAAAGTTTCTCCTTCGAAGGGCATTATGAGATTCGGGAAGAAGGGCAACCTTAGCCCAAGGTATATGGGACCGTTCAAGATTTTAGAGAAGGTTGGTGAAGTGGCATACAGGTTGGCTCTACCACCACAGCTAGCAGGTGTGCACAACGTGTTTCACATGTCAATGTTAAGGAAATACCACCCGGATCCTTCACACGTAGTGGATTATGGAGAGTTAGATATTCAGGAAGATCTCACATATGAAGAGAAGCCTGTCAGGATCTTAGATCACAAGGAGAAGGTGTTAAGATCCAAAACTATTCCACTAGTGAAGGTATTGTGGCAAAGACATTCGGAGGAAGAAGCCACCTGGGAAGTAAAAAATCTAATGAAGGAGAGGTACCCACACTTGTTTTGAAGTAACAGTACTCAAATTTGGGGACCAAATTTTCCAAGGTGGAAAGAATGTGATAACCCTTATTTACGATATCAATCGTAAGTATACTAAAGTAAATTTTAACTAACTTGAGGTTATTTTGCAATTTGGACAGATTATGGAAGCTGAGAATGTCCGGATCATCTTGGTCAAGAAGCGATGGATATGTATATGTATGTAGGTACTAAGATATGAAGTAGAAAATAAATTAAATAGGTTGAGATATACTAAAAGGGACTTAAATATATATATATATATGTGTGTGTGTGTGTGTGTGTGTGTGTGTATATATAAGATATGGAAATTAAATTATAAAGACAATCGAAAAATGGTAGACATATAACATAGTCCAAATTATGTCTCATAAACAAAGGCTACTTTGGGAGACATTATTATTTGCTTGAAACAATAGTTATTTATCTACTAATCCATTGATGTTAAATTGAGTTATTAGAAGCTGATGAAAAGGGCTGGAAATACAAGGGAGAAATGGGCTGGAAACACAACAGAAAATGGGCTGGAAAACACAAGGGAAAAAGGGGCTGGCAACATGGGCTGGAAAATAATAAGCTACATTTCCTTTCTGTTTTTCCCTCCAAAATCGAGACAAAGAGGAACAAATCCCTTAGCAAATGTCGACAACCCTAGCTAGAAAACCCATCTTCCTTCTCCCTCACATCCAGCCATAGACAATAGTTCTCTTCAACCCTCATCCATTTCGCCCAAACACACAAGCTGATTGAGGGATTTCCATGGTGAAGGAGGCAGCAACGAGATGAAGGAGGACAATGTAGGTTGGGTTTAAGCTGACCAAGGGAATCGTGAGCCATAAGAGTAAGGGAGCTTTGGGTTCAACCAGATTAGGGCAATGGTAGTGGAGGAGAAGAAAGGAGAAAGAGTTGTCCACAATGGGTGACTGAGGAAGTGAAGGATTGAAACCCAAAACTGCTGCTAATTGATTTGAACTTCAGGTCAAGATAGCAAAGGTAATAAATTGAGGTGAGTTGATGTATCTTGCTGGAATTAAGCTATGAAAACAGAATGTAATATGGTTGCTGGTTTGGCATTGATGTGTCTAGGTATAACAGTGAAGAAGCTATGAGGAGGTGGTCTGAGACTGTTTCAACAGATTCTGGTTTTGAATCAAATTAAGGGGTAAGGTCTAACCTTATAATATTTGATTATTATGCATGAAAATGAAATTGTGATGAACTAAATTAAATAGTTATTGTTAGATAAAGGATTAACTGAAATTCTGACTTAATGTTCAATCTGGAAATTGATGTTCTGTCTGGGTGGAAATTAAAACGAACAGTTTAATTGTTCTACATGGAGAAAAATTCTGGAAAACTTATGATAATAGCCCTTTAAGTTAAAGGAAAGCGCGTTTTGGAATTTCCTGAATTAGATTTCTGTAACTTGACTTATGCACAAATGAGTGCAGGGTGTTCTGTCCAGAAATGTGAATCATGATCCTGACTTTGAAAAATCATAGCAAATGGCCTAAATTGAATTAGGTTACAAGCCTTACATTCCTAGAAAGGTAATTAAGTTAGGATTATGATGGTTCTGGGTTCGCATCATTTGGATAGTCCTATAACCATATATGTGATAATTTGTGCAAATTGGTTAGTGTTATACTGTGTCAAGAAATTACTGAACATACTGAAACTTTGGAAAATTTCTGGTGTTGATATAGGAAGACTTAAATTATGAACCTTACATTTATAGATAGGGAAATGAGTTAGTTTTCATCTAGTTTTGGAATTTCCAGATTTGGAACTTTGTGGCTTAAGATATGTATAAATGACTGCAGGACACTCATTGCTGGAGATAGATTTTTAATGTCAACTTCAAATTTTCATAGAAAATAGCCCAGATGAAATATGACTACAAACTTTACATGTTTAGAAAGATAATTGAGTCATGATTGACATGGTATTGGGTTTGTGCAAATCTCATAACCCTATAGTTGGCAATATACATTTTACTGAACACAGGTCAGGAAATTATCCTGCCTACTGTGCTAGATTTGGACCAAAGTCTAAAAATTGATGGGAAATGGCACAAAATGAATTAGGAAATGAGCCTTATATGTCTAAATAGGGATCTGAGTTAGAAGTAATATAAAAATTACGGTTTGACAATTAAGTTCTGTGATGAGTGTCGTTAGCCACCAAAAATAAAATTTCCTAACTCTACTATTAGTTAGTGGAGGAACGATCGAACCCACAGAGACTGAATTTTTTAAGTTAATTATTAAATTAAAAATCTAATCTTAGGGTTTAGGGAAAGAAGAAGTTTGGGAGTTTTGGAGACTATTCCAAAATAAAGAAAACAAGAGTTATTAAGTATAAAAGACAAATATCAAAAAGCATCAATTACGAGGCAATCAATCATTCTTGGATTTTGATGTTGATCATTGATTACAAAATATTATTGTCAATTAAACAGTCAACCGTAGCATAACAACAAGCTCTGTTACACCATCTTTCCTTACTGAGTCGTTAGTTAAAACAAGCTCTTTAACTAATCTCTAACTACTTAACCTACCTAGAACAAGCTCTCTAGATATAAGTTGTAGCAGCATTAACAACAAGAAAGATATGGGTTGACATTAGATAACAAACACATAAGCTCGGCTCATTTAATCTAAACCTTAATTCTCCTCCATCCCTAGTGATTAACTCCACAAGCAATTACGAACTTATGTTTTTAATCTGGCGGTAGATTATTTAATTTAACTAAATAGTGTGCACCCTATATAATCAAACAAACAATCATTATAATGTGCACAGAGAATCTTAGATATTTAATCAACAATTATATTATAGGTTCAAGAATCTCACAACATGCTTTTCCCAAGAATAATCAATTTACCTCATAACTGAATAAGAAAACTACTCACTAGACATATTCAAGATCTTAAAATTCAAGTTATTTATTATAAAGATTACAAATATCATGCAAGAAACAATCAAAGAAGCAATCTTTAATAATATAAAATCAGAATTAATAATCAAGATTATAAACTAGCAAGCAAGAACACACAAACAATATTAATTTAAATAAAGAAAACAAAATTAGAATTAAAAATAATAAAGAAATCAGCAACTAATCAAAATAAAAAAAAAATAAAATTTTATTAAAAACCCTAAAGAAAATCTTGCAAGACTAAAAGAGAAGAGGGAGGAGAGGGGTTCTGTTTATGAGAGCCTTGTACTCTTTATACAGGCCTAAGGAAGAGTTTAAAAGACTTTCCTAAGCAATGTGGGATTCAGATAAGAGTTTACTTGGAAAACAAGTAATTTGACTAAACAAACTCTTACCTTTATCTCATCATCTTTTTACAATTATTTTCTAAGTAAAATTCCTAAGGCCTATTTTTATTAATTAATTACAAGATCTAAGACAAAATAAAATTAAGAAATTATCTTCTCTCAACAAAATCTGGTCTTGAACTTGCTTTGTTGGAATTTCTTCTCAATCTCGTTTTTCTGCCCAGAATTTCGTATTGATTTTGTCCAGATGTTTGACCCAACAAATGAACTCCGATTTTTGCGATCTTATGCATTCTGGAAACCTTGAGAAATCCTCTACAACTTTCATGAAGGCCACTTCTTGAGATCAGGTCGTTAAATTGGTCAAAAATGTCAATCTTTCAAGCTGGACAGAAAATACCGCACTTTGTTCCTTTTAGCTCCTTTTTATTCCAACTTTGATATTTAATACCTAAAACATAAAATAAACATTAGTAAACTCTTTTAGGCATAAAACATCAATAAAGCAAATATATTAGAACATATAAAATTCACAAAATATCATCCTATCAAATTCCCCCACACTTCGCTTTTGCTAGTCCTCTAGCAAACCTAAACTAACTTCCTAAAGAACTAAATCCTAAAGTCCTAATCTTAAATCCTAACTCACTTTCGTAGGAATCACAATTGCATTTAGCTTATGCAATAAGCCTTTAAACCCCTAGGTCACCCCTAGTGAACGAGTTGTGTCTCGTGAGGGCTTTCAGAAGTTATACCCACAAAATCTTTTACTTAAGACTCAATCATAAAAATTCAAAATAAGACTCAAAAATTAAAAATTAAGACTCAAAACAAGATTAAGACCATGAACATATTTTCAAATCTTTCAATTCTTAACTCATAACTTCAACAAGAGTTAAATAATCAAGTCAATCAAATTCTAATCATTACTTCTCATATTCATGCATACTTCTATATAAATTCATGCGAAATTCACAATCAACACAATTGAAACATATAATATCAACTTGGCATTTATCCACTTTACATTACTACAAACAAAGTCAATAGATCAAGAACTTTTTTTTCTTTTTCTGTTTTCTCTTCCTTCTTTTTCTTTTTCTTTTTCTTTTGAGGTTTCAACAATGGTTTCCCTAAGTACTTACTTGCCTTTTTATGCGAATGTTAATATTGGTGATACCCACACTCGTTTACTCAACAAGTAAGCCCTCTTTTAGAGTGCTTTGCATACTCATATTTCAAGTCACTCTAAGAATTCAATCAATAAGAGCAAGCAACTCAAAACATTGGAGTAGAATTTAAAGCTTTCAACCTCTATTTTTCTTTTTTTTTCTTATGTTCTTGTCTATTTATCCTTTGCTTATACCAACTTCAATGAGATAATCACATTATCAATATCATATGAGCTATCATAGTTAATCATGAGCTCACATAAATTCTTTAGAAAGTATTCACTTCAACAATAATAACAATCAAAATACTCTCAACTTTCTTATAAAACTTTGTTTTAGTTTAGAATCAATCCTTAAAAGAAAGAAAACATACCATGATCTTTTAAAACTCTTAAAAATTTTGACCCCTTTTTTTTCAAAAAAAAATTTTATAGTTCCTAAAAAAAAATTCTCTAGACTCATAAACCAATATTCTCCCCCACACTTAAATCTTACTTTGTCCTCAAAGTAAGTCTAGCATGCAAAGAAGAACAATAAAAAACTCAAAAATTAAATGGTAATACAAGTAAAGGAAGAAATACTCCCTCGTTTTACATCCTTGGGTTGCCTCCCAAGTAGTGCTTTTGTTTAATGTCGTTAGCTCGACCACTCCACCTTCCATCATCCAATCCCAAACCTCAACTTTTTTATCGGTCTCTCGAGTTCCTCAATCTCAAGATTTTTACTTGTGGCTATTTCTAGCTCATCTTTAAGAACCTGCTTTTCATCACCTTAATTTCTTCTTGTAAGTGCATAGTTCCCTTAAAAACTTGGCATCACAAGGCACTTGATCTTTAATTTCATCAAGCAGAGGAATATTGACTTCCATTTTCCTAAATGTCTTCAAGGTCTCCTTGTCTTGCTCTTCGTTCGTAGCTCTTGCAAACCTACTAGGAAAAGGAGAAGGGTAAGTAGAAGAATTAAAAGGAATTTGTTTATCACTTACCTCAGCTTTGAATTCCTTGATTTCAAAATCCTCATAGTGCTTTATAAAATTGTCTAACATTCTCTCTCCCTTTTACATTGTGCATGTCAACAACTCCACCTTTAATAGTGAAATCGGTTTCATCCTCCCTTTCTGTAAAGTCGTCGACATTTTCATGTGCACTTTCCTTGGAATCAATTTCCCTTTCACTTTTCAAGGTGATGTTAGTAACGTTATCTCTTGGATTCTCCACAGGTTGAGAGGTCATAGCTTCAATGTTACTTAAAGAATTCAATATTTGACTCACATGGTGATCAATATTCTTAATATAAACATCAGCCTCTTGTGACAATTGTAAAGTTCTAATAATCTCAAGAGTCTTAACAATATCTTCAAGAGACATACTTGATTCTTGAGGTGGAGGCATACCTGAGTCTTGAGGTGGAGCTTGATATGTATCTTGGAATGGCATATTGTAAACCTTATATTGATTCCCATAACTAAAATTAGAATGATCCCACCATCCTTGATAGTAGGTATCATAGTGTGGTTCATAATTATAGTATGGGTCATGATCATAGTATGGTTCATAAGCTTGCTCCATGGAGTCCTCTCACTTCTTGTCTTGGGAGGTAGTGGTGGTGGATGTTGTAGTGCTTGTGCCACTACGCTTTGGGTTGCTTGTATATAGTCCCTATTCTTTGGAAGTTTGTGACTAGAATCCTTGTCAGACAAGCAATCCCTGAAAAAGAAAAGAAAAGAAAAGGAAAAGAAAAAAAAAATTAGACTTTAAATTAAAATAATTAACCTAAACAAATTTCAATCCCCGGCAACGGCGCCAAAATTTGATGAGTGTCGTTAGCCACCAAAAATAAAATTTCCTAACTCTACTATGTAGTTAGCGAAGCAAGGGTCGAACCCACAGAGACTGAATTTTTTAAGTTAATTATTAAATTAAAAATCTAATCTTAGGGTTTAGGGAAAGAAGAAGTTTGGTGGTTTTGGAGACTATTCTAGAATAAAGAAAACAAGAGTTATTAAGTATAAAAGACAAATACCAAAAAGCTTCAGTTACGAGGCAATCAATCATTCTTGGATTTTGATGTTGATCATTGATTACAAAATATTATTGTCAATTAAACAATCAACCGTAGCATAACAACAAGCTCTGTTACACCATCTTTCCTTACTGAGTCGTTAGTTAAAACAAGCTCTTTAACTAATCTCTAACTACTTAACCTCCCTAGAACAAGCTCTCTAGATATAAGTTGTAGCAGCATTAACAACAAGAAAGATATGAGTTGACATTAGATAACAAACACATAAGCTCGGTTCATTTAATCTAAAACTTAATTC
The DNA here is from genome assembly GCA_032173925.1 of Heritiera fomes. NCBI lineage: Eukaryota > Viridiplantae > Streptophyta > Magnoliopsida > Malvales > Malvaceae > Heritiera > Heritiera fomes. Next base: position 16,278,064 of record JAPDPM010000020.1, on the reverse strand, counting down.
TCCTCCATCCCTAGTGATTAACTCCACAAGCAATTACGGACTTATGTTTTTAATTTGGCGGTAGATTATTTAATTTAACTAAATAGTGTGCACCCTATATAATCAAACAAACAATCATTATAATGTGCTCAGAGAATCTTGGATATTTAATCAACAATTATATTATAGGTTCAAGAATCTCACAACATGCTTTTCCCAAGAATAATCAATTTACCTCATAACTGAATAAGAAAACTACTAACTAGACATATTCAAGATCATAAAATTCAAGTTATATATTATAAAGATTACAAATATCATGCAAGAAACAATCAAAGAAGCAATCTTTAATAATATAAAATCAGAGTTAATATTCAAGATTATAAACTAGCAAGCAAGAACACACAAACAATATTAATTTAAATAAAGAAAACAAAATCAGAATTAAAAATAATAAAGAAATCAGCAACTAATTAAAAATAAAGAAAAAATAAAATTTTATTAAAAACCCTAAAGAAAATCCTACAAGACTAAAAGAGAAGAGGGAGGAGAGGGGTTCTGTTTATGAGAGCCTTGTGCTCTTTATAAAGGCCTAAGGAAGAGTTTAAAAGACTTTCCTAAGCACTGTGGGATTCAGATAAGAGTTTACTTGGAAAACAAGTAATTTGACTAAACAAACTCTTACCTTTATCTCATCATCTTTTTACAATTATTTTCTAAGTAAAATTCCTAAGGCCTATTTTTATTAATTAATTACAGATCTAAGACAAAATAAAATTAAGAAATTATCTTCTCTCAAAAAAATCTGGTCTTGAACTTGCTTTGTTGGAATTTCTTCTCAATCTCGTTTTTCTGCCCAGAATTTCGTACTGATTTTGTCCAGATGTTTGACCCACCAAATGAACTCCAATTTTTGCGATCTTGTACATTCTGGAAACCTTGAGAAGTCCTCTACAACTTTCATTAAGGCCACTTGTTGAGATCAGGTCGTTAAATTGGTCAAAAATGTCAATCTTTCAAGCTGGACAGAAAATACTGCACTTTGTTCCTTTTAGCTCCTTTTTATTCCAACTTTGATATTTAATACCTAAAACATAAAATAAACATTAGTAAGCTCTTTTAGGCATAAAATATCAATAAAGCAAATATATTAGCACATATAAAATTCACAAAATATCATCCTATCATTCTGAAATTTATACTTAAGGCTAGCACAATACCATAAGGTCCAAAACCTTAAAGGGCAGAAATGGACCAAATGGGTCATAAGTAGTTTAAATGAACGAAAAGACAATAAACGGTGCTAGTAATGTTTGAATAATTCTGGAAACACTGCCAAGTATCGTTTCTTGTTGAATTATAAAATGCTTAATGTTAGCTTATATTTGGAAGTATTAAGATTGATGGATGTATAGAGATTGATTCAATCTACAATGTATTATGTAGAGGGTTGTCCTAAGGACTAAGTTTGACCGAAATCAATCGATACTCCAAGACTTGTTAGGTGAGGGAGAACTGATTTAGAAGCTAAGGAAGTACTATAAATTCTTGGAATTTGGTAATCGAAATAAAATGAATGCTGCATATGAGATGTCTTCCCTTGACTATTGACTTTGCTTTACTAGAAATGATTTGTAAACAGGTGATGGCTCGCAAGAAATAAACTGTTTGCACGTACTATATAATCAAGAAATATTTTAAATGTTTTAAAGGTTAAATTAAATTCTAATTTAATATGATTTTATACTTTGTGTTGTAACTTTGTTGATGCTTTAAATGCCTTTGTGAGCCTTGTTTATGGAATTTCCTCTTTATGAACTACGATGATTGCTATGAGGTCAGGGAAGAATGAATTTTGTTTTAAGACTACTGGATTTCTGTTTTAGACACGGGGTATTGAGACCTTAGGGCACTGTACCTTGAGAATTTTGAAGACACTCTTGATTGACTTAGTGCACCGTTTCTCGAGCCTAGTCTCTAGCATAGTCTCGGAAACTATCGGCTTGTCCCGTATATTACATTTGGACAGGTCCCGGTTTCATATGCGCAATGAGCCGGGGTTTGATTGGTCTATGCATAGGCAGCGCCCTTTATGGGAGTTTGCTACGGTTAGCTACTGTGGGTTTGTTAAAGTGTTAGCTCTAAGTAGCATCGATTGATACTATGTGAACTCTCTTGGTACTAAGATTGGTTTTATTGATTTCACTGCATACTTTATGTATGGTTTGATATTGAGACTTCTAGTCTAATGATAGAACTCTATATTTGACTACGATTTGTTATCAAGTTTCCATACTTTGTTTTAAGTTGATGTAGCATAATTAATTTGATATATTTGAAAGTGATTTGAATTAGCTTTCATAAATGAGGGATGCCTGGTATAATTTAGTTGCTTATTGTTGTTATTTACTGAGTTGCGACTCACTCCCCTCTTCTTTCCCCTCCCTTTCAGAGTGATCGATATCGCTACTGTTCATTTTGGCTTGGGAAGCTTCTTGAGAGTGATCTTCCCTACACAATTAAGGTATATGGCTCCCAGCAGATTGTTTAGACATATGTGGATGATGGCACAGTGTATTGGAAATCTTTTGATTGTATATATATACTTACGTGAAGAGTCTGGGATGTAAGTTAGGTTATGTTATTATTGGAATATTATGACCATTATGCTTTTTGAGTTGGCATTATGTATGTTAATAGATATGCCCGAATACATTAAAAGATTTGATGTAGATGATCTTATTGATCCAAGTGATATGAACCTCACCGAAAGAAGATGAAGTTCAATGAAGAACACAAAGAACACTTGAAGAAAAACAAGAACAAGTTAAACACGCAGCAAAAGAAAACAAAAATTAGAGATAAAACCAAGACCCGTTGTGTAGATACACGAGAACCTATGGTATTGGACCAAGACCCGTTCTTAGAAAAGCAAGAACCTATGGTATATATTGGTGGAAGGTAAATGAACGCCACAAGGAAGACCTTGATAAGTTCAAGAGTTCTCAAGAGAACCAAAGAGAAGAAGTCTCTCCATTTTATTACTAAAATCAATTGTGTTCTCCCCAAAGGGTTACATAACTATTTATAGGCAACTAGCTAACTTGCAACACAAGTAATAGGAATCCTACTTTCCTAACTTGCAGAACAAGTAATAGAAGTCCTAAAAAATATATTATTTAAAAAAGGAACTGGGCTTAAATTAAATTAAGACAACGTTCAGCCCAATAATACTTAACTAAATAAAATATGCATCCGGCCTAATTGCATTTCGGCCCAATACTTGTGTGTGTGTCTTCAAGAAAGTTGAACTTGGGCTTGGATCATATTGTAGAAGACTTTATCATCCTCCATGCTCAAGCTTTGTTGGACTTTCTCTCTAGCAATATTAATGAAACCAGTCAAGGCTTGTTGCATTATCTTTGATTTAGCTCTTCTAATTGGACCTCCATGGATGCTCAAAGGATCACGAACATCACGAAACAAAAATTAGAGATAAAACCAAGACTGTTGTGTAGATACACAAGAACCTATGGTATTGGACCAAGACCCGTTGCTTAGAAAAGCAAGAACCTATGGTATATATTGGTGGAAGGTAGAAGAACGCCACCAGTAAGACCTTGATAAGTTCAAGAGTTCTTAAGAGTACCAAAGAGAAGAAGTCTCTCAATTTTATTACTAAAATCAATTGTGTTCTCCCCAAAGGGTTACATAACTATTTATAGGAAACTAGCTAACTTGCAGCACAAGTAATAGGAATCCCACTTTCCTAACTTGCAGAACAAGTAATAGAAGTCCTACAAAATATATTATTTAAAAAAGGAACTGGGCTTAAATTAAATTAAGACAACGTTCAGCCCAATAATACTTAACTAAATAAAATATGCATCTAGCCTAATTGCATTTTGGCCCAATACTTGTGTGTGTGTCTTCAAGAAGGTTGAACTTGGGCTTGGAACATATTGTAGAAGACTTTATCATCCTCCATGCTCAAGCTTTGTTGGGCTTTCTCTCTAGCAATATTAATGAAACCAGTCAAGGCTTGTTGCATTATCTTTGATTTAGCTCTTGTAATTGGACTTCCATGAATGCTCAAAGGATCACGAACATCACGAACATGACTTGAGCTGTGTGAGCTTGATGGGTCTCCATCATTCCCCCTCTCCTCGAAAGGATTTGTCCTCAAATCAGAATCACCTATATCAGTATCAAAGGGAGAAAGATCAGAAACATTAAATGTAGCACTAACATTATAATCACCTGGAAGATCCAATTTATAAGCATTGTCAATGATCTTCTCAATCACTTGGAATGGTCCATCTCCTCGAGGTTGCAACTTGGAGCGACGTTGAGCAGGAAATCTCTCTTTACGCATATGTACCCAAACCCAATCACCAGGTTCAAAGACAACTTTCTTGTGATGCTTGTTGGCTTGAGTAGCATATTGCTCAGTCCTCTTCTTAATGTTTTGACGTACCTTCTCATGTAGTTGCTTAACAAAATCAGCTTTCTTTTCCCCATCCAAACTAGCTCTCTCCTCAATAGCTTGTGGTAAAAGATCCAATGGAGTGAGTGGATTAAAACAATAGACAAGTTCAAATGGAGAATAACTAGTAGTAGAATGCACACTTCTATTGTAAGCAAACTCCACATGAGGCAAACAATCCTCCCAATTCTTCAAATTCTTTTGAATAATGGACCTCAACAAAGTAGACAAAGTACGATTGACTACTTCAGTTTGACCATCAGTTTGTTGATGACAAGTAGTTAAAAACAATAGCTTTGTTCCTAACTTTCCCCATAATGTTTTCCAAAAGTAGATATGGAACTTCACATCACGGTCAGAAACAATGGTCCTCGGAACCCCATGTAGACGAACAATTTCCTTGAAGAATAAATCGGCAATGTTACTTGCATCATCTGTCTTGTGACAAGCAATGAAGTGAGCCATCTTAGAGAACCTGTCAACAACAACAAAAACAGAATCTCTACCTCTCTTTGTTCTTGGTAACCCCAAAATAAAGTCCATAGAAATGTCAGTCCAAGGAGCAGTAGGAATAGGTAATGGAGTATAAAGACCATGATTCATAACTCTAGACTTAGCTTGTTTACAAGTGACACATCTTTCACACAATTTTTCAACATCTCTTTTCATGTTAGGCCAAAAGAAGTGATCATGCAATATATCTAAAGTTTTCTTTACTCCAAAATGTCCCATTAATTCACCACTATGGGCTTCTCTAACAAGTAATTCTCTTAAAGAACTCTTAGGCACACATAATCTATTTTCCCTAAATAAGAATCCATCATGCCTATAAAACTTTCCAAAACCAGTTTTCTCACATGCAATGAACACATTTTCAAAATCCTCATCAGTAGCATACAAGTCTTTAATATACTAAAATCCAAGTAGTTTTGCATTAAGAGTAGTGATTAGAGTATACCTTCGAGATAATGCATCAGCCACGACATTTTCTTTACATTGTTTATATTTGATCACATATGGAAATGTTTCAATGAACTCCATCCACTTGGCATGACGCTTGTTCAACTTGCTTTGTCCTTTCAAGTGCTTCAAGGACTCATGATCAGTGTGGATGACAAATTCCTTGGGCCATAAATAGTGTTGCCATGTTTCCAAGGCCCTCACTAATGCATACATCTCTTTATCATATGTGGGATAGTTAAGGGCAGCTCCACTTAACTTCTCACTGAAAAAAGCAATGGGGCGCTTCTCCTGCATTAAAACAGCTCTGATGAGTGTCGTCAGTCACCAAAAATAAAAGTTCCTAACTCTACTATGTAGATAGCGGAGTAAGGGTCGAACCCACAAAGACTGAATTATTTAAGTTAATTATTAAATTAAAAATCTAATCTTAAGGTTTAGGGAAAGAAGAAATTTTGGGGTTTTGGAGTTTTGTAAGCTATGCCTAAAAGAGAGAAAGCAAGGATTATTAAATATCAAAAACAAATATGAAAAAGCTTCAGTTACAAGGTAATTAATTATTCTTGGATTTAGATGTTGATCATTGATTACAAAATATTATTGTCAATTAAATAGTCAACCGTAGCATAACAACAAGCTCTGTTACACCATCTTCCCTTACTGAGTCGTTAGTTAAAACAAGCTCTTTAACTAATCTCTAACTACTTAACCTACCTAGAACAAGCTCTCTAGATATAAGTTGTAGCAGCATTAACAACTAAAAAGATATGGGTTGACATTAGATAACAAACACATAAGCTCGGTTCATTTAATCTAAACCTCAATTCTCCTCCATCCCTAGTGACTAACTCCATAAGCAATTACGGACTTATGTTTTTAATCTGGCAGTAGATTATTCAATTAAATTAAATAGTGGGCCCTACCATCTAATCAAGTAAATAATCATGCAAATGTGCTTAGAGAATCTTGGATACTTAATCAACAATTATATTATAAGCTCAAAATCTCACAACATTCTTTTTCCAAGAACAATCAATTTACCTTGTAACTGAATAAGAAACCTACTCACTAGTCATATTCAAGATCATAAATTTCAAGTTTAATATTATAAAGATATCAAGAATCATGCAAAAGACAATCAATATATCAATCTTTAATAATCTAAAACAAGAAATCTGGAATCAAGATTATAAACTAGCAAGAACTAAACAAATAATACGAAAAACAAAAAAAGAATCAAAATAATTATCACTAAAGAAATCAGCAACCATATAACATTATAAAATAGATAAAACCTAATAAACCTAAGGGAAGAATCAGTTTAAATAAAGAAAAGAAAAGAAAACAATTTAATCCTAAAAACTATAAAGAAATTGTTTACTTTGAAAAATATTAAATACAAAATTAAATCTGTTTCTATTAGGAAGACTAAAAAGAAAATAATTTTATAACTTAAAAGAAAGAAATCAGCAAGACCAATGATAAAGAAAAGAAGAAAAATAAAATTTTTAAAGAAAAAGAAATCAGCAATATTAAAAGAAAGAAAATAAAACTTTTATTAAAACCTTAAAGAAAACCTTACAAAAGACTAAGAGGGAATAGGGAAGAGGGATGTGAGGGATCATGTTTATGAGAGCCTTGTGCTCTTTATATAGGCCTAAGGAAGAGTGATGGAGATCCAAGCTCACAAAGCTCAAGTCATGTTCGTGATGATTGTGATCCTTTTAGTATCCATGGAGGTCCAATTACAAGAGCTAAATCAAAGATAATGCAACAAGCCTTGGCTGGTTTCATTAATATTGCTAGAGAGAAAGCCCAACAAAGCTTGAGCATGGAGGATGATAAAGTCTTCTACAACATGATCCAAGCCCAAGTTCAACCTTCTTGAAGACACACAAGTATTGGGCTGAAATGCAAATTAGTCTAGATGCATATTTTATTTAGTTAAGTATTATTGGGCTGAACATTGTCTTAATTTAATTTAAGCCCAATTCCTTTTTAAATAATAGATTTTGTAAGACTTCTATTACTTGTTCTGCAAGTTAGGAGAGTAGGATTCCTATTGCTTGTTCTGCAAGTTTGCTATTTCCTATTCTGCAAGTTAGGAAAGTAGGATTCCTATTACTTGTGCTGCAAGTTATCTATTTGCCTATAAATAGTTATGTAACCCTTTGGGGAGAACACAATTGATTTTAGCAATAAAATTGAGAGACTTCTTCTCTTTGGTTCTCTTGAGAACTCTTGAACTTATCAAGGTCTTCCTTGTGGCGTTCTTCTACCTTCCACCAATATATACCATAGGTTCTTGCTTTTCTAGGCAACGGGTCTTGGTCCAATACCATAGGTTCTTGTGTTTCTACACAACGGGTCTTGGTTTTACTTCTAATTTTTATTTTCTTTTGCTGCGTTTTTAACTTGTTATTGTTTTTTTTTTCAAGTGTTCTTCGTCTTCTTCATATGAACCTCATCTTCTTTCGGTGAGGTCCATATCATTTGGCATCAGAGCTTAGGTTTAATTCGTGGGAGTTTCGTTTTTGTTTTTTTTTTTCTTTGTCTTCTTATCTTGGATAAACCTTGATCTTGAATCCTTTTCATAAGCCACCGTTCTCTCTCGTTCCTTGCCACATAAGCTACTACCAAAACTAGCTTGTTTTTCTCAAAAGTTGCCTTGTTCCTCAAGTAAACCTCTTCTTATTTTTTTAAACTTTTTCTTTTTCTTCATTGTTTGTTTACTTTAGTAAAAAAAAAGAAAAAAAGGAAAAAAAAAGAAAAGAAAAAAAGGAAAAAAAAGAAAAGAAAAAAAAGAGAAAAGAAAAATCAATTCAAGAGGGGATTATTACGTCGTGTGTAGCAAGTGCAACATCAAAGGCAATTTGTGGAGGTGTGCTTCATCAAAATCTTGAGGTAGTCAATCTTTTTTGAGCTTTGAGATTTCTTATTTGCCTAATTTGAAAATTCATTGTTACCATTCTACCCTACTGCCTAAAATTATCTTTTGACCCTACCACATAAAAGGACAAAACTACCCCACCTTTGGCTAAACCCTACCCTAATTAGACACCCCAAAACACACATATTTCCTTCAAGGTTTAGTTTCATTAGAGTCTTCTTAAGCCATATTGAGTCTTGCAAAGTCTCGTTGAGTCTTTATTGTTTTGTTTTCCCTTGATTAAAATCTTGTGCTCAGCTTGTTTATTGTTGGTTGATAGTTGAATTCCATAAGCTGATTTTTGATTGAATCTTGAGCTCAATATAGAACCTATAGAGAAAAGTTCTGTGAGGGAAAAAGGCAAGTGTGTGAGTAACATTAGTAGAGAAAAGCCATATTAAAATTGTGTGAAACACGAGTGTGAGTGTTACATTCTTGTTTGTATTGAGTGTAAACACGTGAGGTCATACTTGTGAGGTCTGTTTCTCTTACTAACGTTTCTTGCAGGTTACAATTATGTCTTCTAATAGTGAAAAGCTTGCTTTGAGTAACATTGAGATCATGTTCCTAGACATGCAACAACAACTTTCGAGGATAGAGTCAAACTTGATTAAATATGATAAGTTGGAGCAACATGATGTTGCCTTAGCTAAGGTAAACCAAGATAATACTTCTTATGCATGCTATAATGTTGCTAATAATAAGTTGGATAGCAATTATGAAGAAGATTTTGATGATGATTCTATGCTGCAATTAGAGGATGATGAGGATAGTATGGAATTACCCATGGATGGAAAGGAATATGTAGCATGTCAAACTTTAAGTGTGCTAATGAAAGATGAGGATCAATTGAGATTAAAAGAGAGTGAGAAAAAAATAGTGAGTGAAGATGAGGTTAAGCAAAAAGAGAAAACAATCAAGATTGAGTGTGATGCTTCAAGCATAGGCATCGAAGTTGTTTTAATGCAAGAGAAGCCCCCCATTGCTTTCTTCAGTGAGAAGTTAAGTGGAGCTGGCCTTAACTATCCCATGTACAATAAAGAGATTTATGCATTAGTGAGGACCCTGGAAACATGGCAACATTATTTATGGCCCAAGGAATTCGTCATCCACACTGATCATGAGTCTTTGAAGCACTTGAAAGGACAAATCAAGTTGAACAAGCGTCATGCCAAGTGGATGGAGTTCATAAAGACATTTCCATATGTGATCAAATATAAACAAGGTAAACAAAATGTCGTGGCTGATGCATTGTCTCGAAGGTATACTCTAATCACTACTCTTAATGCAAAACTTCTTGGATTTGAGTATATTAAAGACTTGTATGCTATTGATGAGGATTTTGAAAATGTGTTGAATGCATGTGAGAAAACTTGTTTTGGAAAGTTTTATAGGCATGATGGATTCTTATTTAGGGAAAATAGATTATGTGTGCCTAGGAGTTCTTTAAGAGAATTACTAATTAGAGAAGCTCATAGTGGTGGGTTAATGGGACATTTTGGAGTAAAGAAAACTTTAGATATATTGCATGATCACTTCTTTTGGCCTAACATGAAAAGAGATGTTGAAAAATTGTGTGAAAGATGTGTCACTTGTAAACAAGCTAAGTCTAGAGTTATGAATCATGGTCTTTATACTCCATTGCCTATTTCTACTGCTCTTTGGATTGACATTTCTATAGACTTTCTTTTGGGGTTACCAAGAACAAAGAGAGGTAGAGATTCTCTTTTTGTTGTTGTTGACAGGTTCTCTAAGATGGCTCACTTCATTGCTTGTCACAAGACAGATGATGCAAGCAACATTGCCGATTTATTCTTCAAGGAAATTGTTCGACTACATGGTGTTCCGAGGACCATTGTTTCTGACCGTGATGTGAAGTTCCTTAGCTACTTTTGGAAAACATTATGGGGAAAGTTAGGAACAAAGCTATTGTTTTCCACTACTTGTCATCCACAAACCGACGGTCAAACTGAAGTAGTAAATCGTACTTTGTCTACTTTGTTGAGGTCCATTATTCAAATGACTTTGAAGAATTGGGAAGATTGTTTGCCTCATGTGGAGTTTGCTTGCAATAGAAGTGTGCATTCTACTACTAGTTATTCTCCATTTGACGTTGTCTATGGTTTTAATTCACTCACTCCATTGGATCTTTTACCACTACCTATTGAGGAGAGAGCTAGTTTGGATGGGGAAAAGAAAGCTGATTTTGTTAAGCAACTACATGAGAAGGTACGTCAAAACATTAAGAAGAGGACTGAGCAATATGCTACTCAAGGCAACAAGCATCGCAAGAAAGTTGTCTTTGAACCTGGTGATTGGGTTTGGGTACATATGCGTAAAGAGAGATTTCCTGCTCAGCGTCGCTCTAAGTTGCAACCTCGAGGAGATGGACCATTCCAAGTGATTAAGAAGATCAATGACAATGCTTATAAGTTAGATCTTCCAGGTGAGTATAATGTTAGTGCTACATTTAATGTTTCTGATCTTTCTCCCTTTGATATTGATGCAGGTGATTCTGATTTGAGGACAAATCATTTCGAGGAGAGGGGGAATGATGGAGATCCAAGCTCACAAAGCTCAAGTCATGTTCGTGATGATTGTGATCCTTTTAGTATCCATGGAGGTCCAATTACAAGAGCTAAATCAAAGATAATGCAACAAGCCTTGGCTGGTTTCATTAATATTGCTAGAGAGAAAGCCCAACAAAGCTTGAGCATGGAGGATGATAAAGTCTTCTACAACATGATCCAAGCCCAAGTTCAACCTTCTTGAAGACACACAAGTATTGGGCTGAAATGCAAATTAGTCTAGATGCATATTTTATTTAGTTAAGTATTATTGGGCTGAACATTGTCTTAATTTAATTTAAGCCCAATTCCTTTTTAAATAATAGATTTTGTAAGACTTCTATTACTTGTTCTGCAAGTTAGGAGAGTAGGATTCCTATTGCTTGTTCTGCAAGTTTGCTATTTCCTATTCTGCAAGTTAGGAAAGTAGGATTCCTATTACTTGTGCTGCAAGTTATCTATTTGCCTATAAATAGTTATGTAACCCTTTGGGGAGAACACAATTGATTTTAGCAATAAAATTGAGAGACTTCTTCTCTTTGGTTCTCTTGAGAACTCTTGAACTTATCAAGGTCTTCCTTGTGGCGTTCTTCTACCTTCCACCAATATATACCATAGGTTCTTGCTTTTCTAGGCAACGGGTCTTGGTCCAATACCATAGGTTCTTGTGTTTCTACACAACGGGTCTTGGTTTTACTTCTAATTTTTATTTTCTTTTGCTGCGTTTTTAACTTGTTATTGTTTTTTTTTTCAAGTGTTCTTCGTCTTCTTCATATGAACCTCATCTTCTTTCGGTGAGGTCCATATCAAAGAGTTTAAAAGACTTTCCTAAGCAATGTGGGATTCAGATAAGAGTTTACTTGGAAAACAAGTAATTTGACTAGTCAAACTCTTACCTTTATCTCATCATCTTTTTACAATTATTTTCTAAGTAAAATTCCTAAGGCCTATTTTTATTAATTAATTACAGATCTAAGACAAAATAAAATTAAGAAATTATCTTCTCTCAACAAAATCTGGTCTTGAACTTGCTTTGTTGGAATTTCTTCTCAATCTCGTTTTTCTGCCAGAATTTCGTACTGATTTTGTCCAGACTTTTGACCCACCAAATGAACTTAGATTTTTGCGATCTTGGACATTCTGGAAACCTTGAGAAGTCCTCTACAACTTCCATGAAGGCCACTTCTTGAAATCAGGTCGTTAAATTGGTCAAAAATGTCAATCTTTCAAGCTGGACAGAAAATACTGCACTTTGCTCTTTTTATCTTATTTTTATTCCAACTTTGATATTTAATACCTAAAACATAAAATAAACATTAGTAAGCTCTTTTAGGCATAAAACATTAATAAAGAAAATATAATTAGCACATATAAAATTCACAAAATATCATCCTATCAAGCTCCAATACCTATACTTGAAGCATCACAGTCAATCTCAAAAGTTTTAGAAAAGTCAGGTAAGGATAATAAAGCTGCGGAACAAAGCTTCTCTTTAAGCAAGTTAAAAGCATGATCTTGCTCAAGATCCCATTTAAATCCAACATTCTTTTTAACAACATTAGTTAGAGGTGCAGCTATAGTACTGAAGTCTCTAACAAACCTACGATAGAAACTAGCTAATCCATGAAAACTACGCACCTCAAAGATATTCTTAGGTATAGGCCAATCTTTAATTGCCTTAACCTTTTCATCTTCTACTGCTATACCCTTAGAAGAAAAAACATATCCAAGAAATATAATCTTATCAGTGCAAAAGGAACATTTCTTAAGGTTAGCATACAGCTTTTCCTTTCTCAAGACATTAAGCACATTCTTTAAATGTTCAATATGTTCATGCAAACTTCTACTATAGATCAAGATATCATCAAAATAGACAACTGCAAATTTTCCAATGAAAGCATGTAAGATATGGTTCATTAATCTCATGAAAGTGCTAGGTGCATTAGTTAATCCAAAAGGCATAACTAACCATTCATACAAACCATGCTTAGTCTTAAATTCAGTTTTCCACTCATCACCTTCTCTCATGCGGATTTGATGATAACCACTTTTCAAATCAATTTTAGAAAAGATGCAAGAACCATGAACTCATCAAGCATATCATCTAATCTAGATATGGGATAGCGATAGTTTACAGTGATTTTGTTGATGGCAGGACAGTCAACACACATCCTCCACGTCCCATCCTTCTTAGGAACAAGTAACACGGGAACAGCACATGGACTCATGCTCTCTCTAACGTAGCCTTTTTTCATGAGCTCGTCAACTTGCCTTTGAAGCTCCTTTGTCTCCTCGGGATTACTTCTATAGGCAGGTCGATTGGGAATGGCAGCTCCAGGAACAAGGTCTATTTGATGCTCAATTCCTCTAATAGGTGGCAAACCATTTGGAATCTCCTCAGGGAATATATCTTCAAATTCATTCAAAAGAGACACAACATTAGTAGGTAAAGAAGATTTAAGATCATTAGAACTAAAACAAGATTCTTTATATAAAAATAAAAGGATTGGGCACTTAGCTAGAAAAGCAGCTTTTATATCACTTTTGATGGAGATCCACTTGCTCGTGATGTTCGTGATGCTAAGGATCCATTGGTCATCCAAGGAGGTCCAATTACCCGAGCTCGAGCCAAGAAGATGCAACAAGCCTTGGCCTCATTAATGCAACAAGCTCTGGCATCATTGAAGTGTCAAGGAAGCTTTCATGAAGAGTCCCAAGATATCTATACTTACTTGGAAGCCCAAACGACATGAGCATGGTTTACTGTCTTATTTTAGCTTAATAATAAGATGGGCTAAGTGTTTGGATAGCCTACGTTTGAGTCTTGCTGTGTTTTGGACTATTTATTTTATGTAATTAGGTTTAGGCATGAATTTGGGTTTAGTCTTATTTTCTATTGGTGTTAATTCCAGCCCACTTGTTTATAGGCTTAAGTGCTAGGTATTATTATAAATACCTTGTAAACGCTATTGATGAATAGATCAGTTTTGAATTTCAGAATTTGAGTGTGCCTTTCTCTTGGGTTCCCTCTCTACTAGGCTTATCAAGGTCTTCTTCCTTGTGGCGCCTCCTTCTTCACCATCCACCATTGCTATACCTTAGGCTTTCGAATTCTTATTCGTAGGGTCAAGGTCCAATACCTTTGGGTTCGAGTCTCTTTAGGCTTCGGGTCTAGGTTTCAGAAGTCGTCATTCATCAACTTTGTTTCTGTCTTTTGCATTTTCAGCCCCTTTAATTTCCACGCTACGTTTCCTCTTGTCCGTACGCATCAGTTGGTATTCAGAGCTCAAGTTTCGATTCTGGTTTGTCTGTGCGTCACTCACTTTTCAATTTTTGGTTTGCTGGTTTCGATTTTTTTTCCTCCTCTCTTGTTGGTTTTGATTTCTAGCTGCACCCCTCACAAAAAAAAACCCTAGACGTACCCCTCCTAGCCGCACCCCTCACAAAAAAACCCTAGTTGCACCCTTCAAAAAAAAACCCTAGCCGCAACCCTCACAAAAAAAACCCTAGCCGCACCCCTCAAAAAAAAAAACCCTAGCCGCACCCCTAAAAAAAAAACCCTAGCCGCACCCTCCTCTCTTCAAGGAAACCGCAACACTCAGAGTAAAAAAAAAAGAGAAAGAAAAAAAAAGAAAAGAAGAAGAATTCAAAAAAAAAGCAAAAATCGAAAAAAAAAATTTGTTTAGGTACGGTTCAAACAGAAAAATTTGGTTGAGTTAGGAGGCGTCCGAGTACCCGTTTTAAAGGAAACGATGAAAGAAAACGACCCCGTGGAATTTTTACGGGCCCCACCCTATCTTCGCCAAATTCCATCGTCTTCTTATAGTTTTAGGCCATTTTTTGTTTTTTTTTGTCATTCTAGAGATTTTTTTATTTTTTTTATTCTGTCTTTCTTTCTTTGAGTCACCCTAGCCCTAGCCACACCTTTCTGTGCAAAAAAAAAAAGAATTCGAAAAAAAATCAGGAAAAAAAAGAAGAATTCAAAAAAAAATCTTGGTGACAATACTTGGTGAATTAGTTGATTCTGTGAGGTTGATTATTTGACTGAGTCTCTAGTGCGATTGTGAACCTGTAGAGTTAAGGTAGAGTAAGGGAAAAAGGCAGGAGTGTGTGAGAAACATTAGTAGAGAAAAGCCAAATTACTTGAGTGAAACACGAGTGTAAACACGTGAGGATATCTTTGTTGAAAATGTCTTCTGAAGTTGATAAGTCCAACTTTAAAAAGATTGAATTCATGCTTCATGTAATGCAACAACAGTTCCAACGGATGGACGTGAAATTCAATGACATTCATGATAAGTTGAACCAACATGAAGCTCGGTTTGCAAAGATCCAGCAAGGTGATACTTCTCGTCTAAAAAGTAAGGTTGTTGCCAATGACGAGTATGATGATAATGTTGGGTATGATTCGAACGAAGAGTCTGGGATCGATAGACATCATAGAAGGTACCATGGGTATAGAGATCGAGTTGATAGAGCCTGTGATAGAGGCAAGGAGAAGATGGAGGAAACCTTGGCAGTATAAAATTGAAGATTCCTCCTTTCCAAGGCAAGAATGATCCTGAGGCATATTTGGAGTGGGAACGGAAGATTGAAATGGTGTTTGACTGCCACCACTACTATGAGGAAAAGAAGGTCAAACTTGCAGCAATTGAGTTCATAGAGTATGCCATGGTTTGGTGGGATCAATTAGTCACTAGTAGAAGACGATATGGTGATCCTCCAGTGTCTACATGGGATGAGATGAAGCGCATTATGAGGAAGAGATTTGTTCCTGCTCATTACTACAGAGAGTTATACCAGAAGCTCCAATGTCTTACCTAGGGTTTAAAGAGTGTTGAGGATTACTACAAAGAGATGGAAATAACCATGATCCGAGCCAATATCCAGGAGGATGCAGAAGCTACTATGGCTCGTTTTCTCCAAGGCTTAAATCGTGAGATTGCCAATGTAGTAGAGTTGTAGCATTACATGGACTTAGAGGAGATGCTGCATGTGGCCATCAAAGTCGAAAGGCAACTCCAACGAAAAGGTACATCCCGTTTCACTCCTAGTTCAGTTTCTGTTTGGAAATCTAACACCTTTCGTAGGGATGATAAGCCTGTGTCTATGCCTAAGTCAGAGAGCCATGCTAAGCCCAAGCCTGAGGGCCCTCCAAAGCCCAAGACTGAACCTGCCCAAGCACCCCAGAGCAGGACACGTGACATTAAGTGTTTCAAGTGTTTAGGTCACGAACATATTGCCTCACAGTGTCCCAACCGTAGAGTGATGATCATGCATGGGAATGGAGAAGTTGAGAGTGAAGGTTCTAAAATCGGTGTAGAAGATGAGATGCCTGCGTTAGAAAATGTTGACGAAGAAGTTGTTGAGTATGCTGCGCATGGTGAAGCACTTGTTGCTAGGCATGCTCTTACTACTCATGTGAAGTTTGAAGACGAGGCACAGCGCGAGAACATCTTCCATACGAGATGCCATATTCGTGACAAGGTATGTACTGTAATCATTGATGGTGGGAGTTGTACTAATGTTACTAGCACATACCTTGTTGATAAGTTAAAGTTGCCCACTACCAAGCATCACCACCCATATAAGTTGCAGTGGATTAATGACTATGGTGAAGTCAACGTGGTGAAGCAAGTCTTGGTTCCTTTTCGTATTGGAAGGTATCACGATGAGGTGTTGTGTGACGTGGTGCCCATGCAAGCTAGCCACATGTTGCTGGGCAGACCGTGGCAGTATGATCGGAGAGTCATCCACGACGGTTACACTAACCGTTACTCCTTAGCCCCAAGGAGATTTATGAGGACCAATTAAGGCTAAAGGAGCAACATGATGAGCAAAGGAAGCAAGCTAAAGAACAGAAAGAAAAGAAGGAAAACAAGGAAAGCAAAACACTGAGCTGCTATGCCAAACCCTGAGATGTGAAGACTGCATTTCTTGCTAAGTCTCCTATCCTTTTACTCTTATTTAAAGATTCTTATTTTATTGATGCTGAACTCCATGATACTTTGCCTACTGATGTTGTCTCATTGTTGCAGGAGTTCAAGGATGTATTCCCTGAGGAGATCCCAAGTGGATTACCACCGATTCGTGGGATCGAGCACATGATTGACCTTGTCCCCGGAGCTACCATTCCTAACCGTCCAGCCTACAGAAGTAATCCCGAGGAGACGAAGGAGCTTCAAAGGCAAGTTGAGGAGCTCATGAGGAAAGGTTATGTGAGAGAGAGCATGAGTCCATGCACCGTGCCCGTACTGCTTGTGCCAAAAAAAGATGGGACGTGGAGGATGTGCGTTGACTACCAAGCCGTCAACAAAATCACTGTAAATTACCGCTATCCTATTCCTATGCTAGATGATATGCTTGATGAATTGCATGGTGCATGCATGTTTTCTAAAATCGATTTAAAGAGCGGATATCACCAAATTCGTATGAAAGAAGGTGATGAATGGAAAACCGCATTCAAGACTAAACATGGTCTCTACGAGTGGTTAGTTATGCCTTTTGGCTTGACTAATGCACCCAGTACATTCATAAGATTAATGAACCATGTTTTAAATGATTTCATTGGTAAGTATGTGGTTGTCTATTTTGATGACATTTTGATCTACAGTAAGAGTCTGCATGAGCATGTTGAGCATCTTAGGAATGTTCTTACTGTCTTGAGGAATGCAAGTTTGTATGCCAATTTTAAAAAATGTACATTCTGCACTGATAAGATTGTTTTTCTTGGGTATGTCGTTTCTTCACATGGCATTTCTGTTGATATTGAGAAGGTAAAGGCAATTAAAGATTGGCCTGTACCTAAGTCTGTTTCTGAGGTGCGTAGTTTCCATGGTTTAGCTAGTTTCTATCGTCGATTCGTAGAGATTTTAGCACTATAGCTGCACCTTTGATCGAAGTGGTCAAAAAGAATGTTGCATTTCATTGGGGTCCTGCACAAGAGCATGCTTTTAATTTGCTTAAAGATAAACTTTGTTCTGCTCCTTTGTTATCTCTGCCTGACTTTACTAAAACTTTTGAGATTGAGTGCGATGCCTCAGGTGTAGGTATTGGAGCTGTGCTTATGCAGGAAAAACGCCCAATTGCTTTCTTTAGTGAGAAGTTAAGTGGAGCAGCACTTAACTATCCCACATATGACAAGGAGATGTACGCGTTAGTGAGGGCCTTGGAGACATGGCAACATTACTTGTGGCCAAAAGAATTTGTCATCCACACTGATCATGAGTCCTTGAAGCATTTAAAAGGACAGAGTAAGCTGCATAAGCGTCATGCCAAGTGGATAGAGTTCATTGAGATGTTCCTGTACGTGATCAAGTACAAACCAGGTAAAAAGAACGTCGTAGCTGATGCGTTATCTCGTAGGTATACTCTTATCACTACTCTTGATGCTAAACTTTTAGGATTTGAGTATATCAAAGAACAGTATGCTAATGATGTTGATTTTGGTAATGTTTATGATGCATGTGCTACATCTGGCTTTGGCAAGTTCTTTAGGCACGATGGGTTCTTATTTAGAGAAAATAAATTATGTGTGCCTAGGAGTTCATTGCGCGAGCTATTAGTTAGAGAAGCCCATAGTGGAGGATTAATGGGTCACTTTGGAGTTAGGAAAACTCTAGATGTTTTGCACGAACATTTCTTTTGGCCTAACATGAGGAGGGATGTAGAGAGGTTATGGGCTAGATGCATTTCATGTAGGCAAGCTAAATCTAGAGTTCATAATCATGGTTTATATACTCCTTTACCCATTCCTACTACTCCGTGGACTGATATCTCTATAGATTTTGTTTTGGGCTTGCCTCGAACAAAACGCGGTAGAGATTCTGTTTTTGTTGTGGTTGACAGGTTCTCTAAGATAGCTCATTTCATCGCTTGCCACAAGACGGATGACGCGAGCAATGTTGCTGACCTTTTCTTCAAAGAGATAGTACGTCTACATGGTATACCGAGGACTATTGTTTCCGATCGTGATGTCAAGTTCCTTAGTTACTTTTGGAAGACGTTATGGGGAAAGTTGGGAACAAAATTGTTATTCTCCACCACTTGTCACCCCTAGACTGATGGACAGACTTAGGTTGTCAATTGAACCCTATCTACCTTATTGAGGTCCATTATCCAAAAGAATTTGAAGAATTGGGAAGATTGCTTGCCCCATGTGGAGTTTGCATATAACCACAATGTTCACTCCACTACTAGTTGCTCTCCATTCGAAGTTGTTTATGGCTTCAATCCTCTTACTCCTTTGGATTTGTTGCCATTACCTAGTGCGGAGCAGAGTAACTTGGATGGAGAACAGAAGGCTAAGTTTGTGAAGCAACTCCATGAGAGAGTTCGTCAAGCTATTGAAAAGAAGACTGAACAGTATACCACCCAAGTAAATAAGCATCGAAAGAAAGTAGTCTTTGAGCCTGGTGATGGAGATCCAAGCTCACAAAGCTCAAGTCATGTTCGTGATGATTGTGATCCTTTTAGTATCCATGGAGGTCCAATTACAAGAGCTAAATCAAAGATAATGCAACAAGCCTTGGCTGGTTTCATTAATATTGCTAGAGAGAAAGCCCAACAAAGCTTGAGCATGGAGGATGATAAAGTCTTCTACAACATGATCCAAGCCCAAGTTCAACCTTCTTGAAGACACACAAGTATTGGGCTGAAATGCAAATTAGTCTAGATGCATATTTTATTTAGTTAAGTATTATTGGGCTGAACATTGTCTTAATTTAATTTAAGCCCAATTCCTTTTTAAATAATCGATTTTGTAAGACTTCTATTACTTGTTCTGCAAGTTAGGAGAGTAGGATTCCTATTGCTTGTTCTGCAAGTTTGCTATTTCCTATTCTGCAAGTTAGGAAAGTAGGATTCCTATTACTTGTGCTGCAAGTTATCTATTTGCCTATAAATAGTTATGTAACCCTTTGGGGAGAAGACAATTGATTTTAGCAATAAAATTGAGAGACTTCTTCTCTTTGGTTCTCTTGAGAACTCTTGAACTTATCAAGGTCTTCCTTGTGGCGTTCTTCTACCTTCCACCAATATATACCATAGGTTCTTGCTTTTCTAGGCAACGGGTCTTGGTCCAATACCATAGGTTCTTGTGTTTCTACACAACGGGTCTTGGTTTTACTTCTAATTTTTATTTTCTTTTGCTGCGTTTTTAACTTGTTATTGTTTTTTTTTCAAGTGTTCTTCGTCTTCTTCATATGAACCTCATCTTCTTTCGGTGAGGTTCATATCATTTGGTATCAGAGCTTAGGTTCAATTTGTGGGAGTCTCGTTTTTGTTTTTTTTTGTTTTTTTTCTTTGTCTTCTTATCTTGGATAAACCTTGATCTTGAATCCTTTTCATAAGCCACCGTTCTCTCTCGTTCCTTGCCACATAAGCTACTACCAAAACTAGCTTGTTTTTCTCAAAAGTTGCCTTGTTCCTCAAGTAAACCTCTTCTTATTTTTTTAAACTTTTTCTTTTTCTTCATTGTTTCTTTACTTTAGTAAAAAAAAAAAGAAAAAAAGGAAAAAAAAAAAGAAAAGAAAAAAAGGAAAAAAAAAAGAAAAGAAAAAAAAGAGAAAAGAAAAATCAATTCAAGAGGGGATTATTACGTCGTGTGTAGCAAGTGCAACATCAAAGGCAATTTGTGGAGGTGTGCTTCATCAAAATCTTGAGGTAGTCAATCTTTTTTGAGCTTTGAGATTTCTTATTTGCCTAATTTGAAAATTCATTGTTACCATTCTACCCTACTGCCTAAAATTATCTTTTGACCCTACCACATAAAAGGACAAAACTACCCCACCTTTGGCTAAACCCTACCCTAATTAGACACCCCAAAACACACATATTTCCTTCAAGGTTTAGTTTCATTAGAGTCTTCTTAAGCCATATTGAGTCTTGCAAAGTCTCGTTGAGTCTTTATTGTTTTGTTTTCCCTTGATTAAAATCTTGTGCTCAGCTTGTTTATTGTTGGTTGATAGTTGAATTCCATAAGCTGATTTTTGATTGAATCTTGAGCTCAATATAGAACCTATAGAGAAAAGTTCTGTGAGGGAAAAAGGCAAGTGTGTGAGTAACATTAGTAGAGAAAAGCCATATTAAAATTGTGTGAAACACGAGTGTGAGTGTTACATTCTTGTGTGTATTGAGTGTAAACACGTGAGGTCATACTTGTGAGGTCTGTTTCTCTTACTAACGTTTCTTGCAGGTTACAATTATGTCTTCTAATAGTGAAAAGCTTGCTTTCAGTAACATTGAGATCATGTTCCTAGACATGCAACAACAACTTTCGAGGATAGAGTCAAACTTGATTAAATATGATAAGTTGGAGCAACATGATGTTGCCTTAGCTAAGGTAAACCAAGATAATACTTCTTATGCATGCTATAATGTTGCTAATAATAAGTTGGATAGCAATTATGAAGAAGATTTTGATGATGATTCTATGCTGCAATTAGAGGATGATGAGGATAGTATGGAATTACCCATGGATGGAAAGGAATATGTAGCATGTCAAACTTTAAGTGTGCTAATGAAAGATGAGGATCAATTGAGATTAAAAGAGAGTGAGAAAAAAATAGTGAGTGAAGATGAGGTTAAGCAAAAAGAGAAAACAATCAAGATTGAGTGTGATGCTTCAAGCATAGGCATCGAAGTTGTTTTAATGCAAGAGAAGCCCCCCATTGCTTTCTTCAGTGAGAAGTTAAGTGGAGCTGGCCTTAACTATCCCATGTACAATAAAGAGATTTATGCATTAGTGAGGACCCTGGAAACATGGCAACATTATTTATGGCCCAAGGAATTCGTCATCCACACTGATCATGAGTCTTTGAAGCACTTGAAAGGACAAAGCAAGTTGAACAAGCGTCATGCCAAGTGGATGGAGTTCATAAAGACATTTCCATATGTGATCAAATATAAACAAGGTAAACAAAATGTCGTGGCTGATGCATTGTCTCGAAGGTATACTCTAATCACTACTCTTAATGCAAAACTTCTTGGATTTGAGTATATTAAAGACTTGTATGCTATTGATGAGGATTTTGAAAATGTGTTGAATGCATGTGAGAAAACTTGTTTTGGAAAGTTTTATAGGCATGATGGATTCTTATTTAGGGAAAATAGATTATGTGTGCCTAGGAGTTCTTTAAGAGAATTACTAATTAGAGAAGCTCATAGTGGTGGGTTAATGGGACATTTTGGAGTAAAGAAAACTTTAGATATATTGCATGATCACTTCTTTTGGCCTAACATGAAAAGAGATGTTGAAAAATTGTGTGAAAGATGTGTCACTTGTAAACAAGCTAAGTCTAGAGTTATGAATCATGGTCTTTATACTCCATTGCCTATTTCTACTGCTCTTTGGATTGACATTTCTATAGACTTTCTTTTGGGGTTACCAAGAACAAAGAGAGGTAGAGATTCTCTTTTTGTTGTTGTTGACAGGTTCTCTAAGATGGCTCACTTCATTGCTTGTCACAAGACAGATGATGCAAGCAACATTGCCGATTTATTCTTCAAGGAAATTGTTCGACTACATGGTGTTCCGAGGACCATTGTTTCTGACCGTGATGTGAAGTTCCTTAGCTACTTTTGGAAAACATTATGGGGAAAGTTAGGAACAAAGCTATTGTTTTCCACTACTTGTCATTCACAAACCGATGGTCAAACTGAAGTAGTAAATCGTACTTTGTCTACTTTGTTGAGGTCCATTATTCAAATGACTTTGAAGAATTGGGAAGATTGTTTGCCTCATGTGGAGTTTGCTTGCAATAGAAGTGTGCATTCTACTACTAGTTATTCTCCATTTGACGTTGTCTATGGTTTTAATTCACTCACTCCATTGGATCTTTTACCACTACCTATTGAGGAGAGAGCTAGTTTGGATGGGGAAAAGAAAGCTGATTTTGTTAAGCAACTACATGAGAAGGTACGTCAAAACATTAAGAAGAGGACTGAGCAATATGCTACTCAAGGCAACAAGCATCGCAAGAAAGTTGTCTTTGAACCTGGTGATTGGGTTTGGGTACATATGCGTAAAGAGAGATTTCCTGCTCAGCGTCGCTCTAAGTTGCAACCTCGAGGAGATGGACCATTCCAAGTGATTAAGAAGATCAATGACAATGCTTATAAGTTAGATCTTCCAGGTGAGTATAATGTTAGTGCTACATTTAATGTTTCTGATCTTTCTCCCTTTGATATTGATGCAGGTGATTCTGATTTGAGGACAAATCATTTCGAGGAGAGGGGGAATGATGGAGATCCAAGCTCACAAAGCTCAAGTCATGTTCGTGATGATTGTGATCCTTTTAGTATCCATGGAGGTCCAATTACAAGAGCTAAATCAAAGATAATGCAACAAGCCTTGGCTGGTTTCATTAATATTGCTAGAGAGAAAGCCCAACAAAGCTTGAGCATGGAGGATGATAAAGTCTTCTACAACATGATCCAAGCCCAAGTTCAACCTTCTTGAAGACACACAAGTATTGGGCTGAAATGCAAATTAGTCTAGATGCATATTTTATTTAGTTAAGTATTATTGGGCTGAACATTGTCTTAATTTAATTTAAGCCCAATTCCTTTTTAAATAATCGATTTTGTAAGACTTCTATTACTTGTTCTGCAAGTTAGGAGAGTAGGATTCCTATTGCTTGTTCTGCAAGTTTGCTATTTCCTATTCTGCAAGTTAGGAAAGTAGGATTCCTATTACTTGTGCTGCAAGTTATCTATTTGCCTATAAATAGTTATGTAACCCTTTGGGGAGAAGACAATTGATTTTAGCAATAAAATTGAGAGACTTCTTCTCTTTGGTTCTCTTGAGAACTCTTGAACTTATCAAGGTCTTCCTTGTGGCGTTCTTCTACCTTCCACCAATATATACCATAGGTTCTTGCTTTTCTAGGCAACGGGTCTTGGTCCAATACCATAGGTTCTTGTGTTTCTACACAACGGGTCTTGGTTTTACTTCTAATTTTTATTTTCTTTTGCTGCGTTTTTAACTTGTTATTGTTTTTTTTTCAAGTGTTCTTCGTCTTCTTCATATGAACCTCATCTTCTTTCGGTGAGGTTCATATCACCTGGTGATTGGGTTTGGGTGCATATGAGAAAGGAGAGCTTTCCTGTTCAGCGACGAACCAAGCTGCATCCCCGAGGAGATGGACCATTCCAAGTCATAGAGAAGATCAACGATAATGCCTACAAATTGGATCTTCCTGGTGAGTATGGTGTATCTGCTACTTTTAATGTTTCTGATCTTTCTCCCTTTTCTTTTGATGAAGGTATATGCGATTTGAGGACAAATCTTTTTGAAGAGAGGGGGAATGATGGAGATCCACTTGCTCGTGATGTTCGTGATGCTAAGGATCCATTGGTCATGCAAGGAGGTCCAATTACCCGAGCTCGGGCTAAGAAGATGCAACAAACCTTGGCCTCATTAATGCAACAAGCTCTGGCATCATTGAAGTGTCAAGGAAGCTTCCATGAAGCGTCCCAAGACATCTATACTTACTTGGAAGCCCAAACGACATGAGCATGGTTTACTGTCTTATTTAGCTTAACAATAAGATGGGCTAAGTGTTCGGATAGCTCACGTTTGAGTCTTGCTGTGTTTTGGACTATTTATTTTATGTAATTAGGTTTAGGCATGAATTTGGGTTTAGTCTTATTTTTTATTGGTGTTAATTCCAACCCACTTGTTTATGGGCTTAAGTGCTAGGTATTATTATAAATACCTTGTAAACGCTATTGATGAATAGATCAGTTTTGAATTTCAGAATTTGAGTGTGCCTTTCTCTTGGGTTCCCTCTCTACTAGGCTTATCAAGGCCTTCTTCCTTGTGGCGCCTCCTTCTTCACCATCCACCATTGCTATACCTTAGGTTCTCGAATTCTTATTCGTAGGGTCAAGGTCCAATACCTTTGGGTTTGAGTCTCTTTAGGCTTCGGGTCTAGGTTTCAGAAGTTGTCATTCATCAACTTTGTTTCTGTCCTTTGCGTTTTCAGCCCCTTCAATTTCCAAGCTACGTTTCCTCTTGTCCGTACGCATCAACTTTGCTTTGCATAGAAGCTCACATCCTTTCTTTCTTTCTTTGCAATATCTTTGCCTTTATCTAGATTCTTTGACCTTTGTTGTGATTCATTTTGCTCTTTCAACCTCAATTGATCCTCATAAATCTCCTTAGGACTCAAGGGTGCAAGTGTGAGTTTCTTACCATCCATGGTAAATGAATAACGGTTTGTGAATCCATCATGTATGACACGTCTATCAAATTGCCATGGTCTTCCTAAAAGCAAATGGCCAGCATGCATAGTTACAACATCACACAACACTTTATCATTGTATCTTCCAATTGAAAATGGCACCAATACTTGCTTGGTCACATTTACTTCTCCACAATTATTGAGCCATTGAAGTTTGTATGGTTTTAGATGTTTTGTAGTGGGCAAACTCAAATTGTCAACCAAATAAGTGCTAGCAACATTAGTGCAACTACCACCATCAATAATCAAAGAGCATACCTTATTGTTGACGTGGCATCTAGTATAGAAAATATTTTCTCGTTGCACTTCATCTTCATCCTTAACTTGGGCACTTAATGCACGACGAGCTACATGTGCTTCACCATGTGCAGCAAACTCAACATAGTCTTCATCCTTATCAATGTCCTCCAATGGTGGCATCTCATCATCAACATCAGAATCTTCACTTACAACATCACCATCATCACGCATAATCATGACTCGTTTGTTTGGGCATTGTGATGCAATGTGGACCCTCTTCCCAAACATCTAAAACACTTAATATCTCTACTCTTACCTTGAGATGCTTGGACAGCCTCGGGTTTGGGCTTTTGGACACTCTCACCCTTAGGCTTGAATGAGGATTCAGTCTTAAGTTTGAATGTAGTCCTATCATCCCCTCGAAAGGTGTTCGGTTTCCAAGAAGAAGACGAACTAGAAGCTTGCATTAAACGAGATGAATAACCTTTTCTCTTGAGTTGCCTTTCAACCTTTATAGCCATATGCAACATATCATCAAACTCCACATAGTGATGTAACTCCACTACATTAGCAATCTCATTATTCAATCCTTGTAAGAATCGAGCCATTGTAGCTTCACTATCCTCTTCAACATTAGCTCTGATCATGATAATTTCCATTTCTTTATGATAATCCTCAACACTATTAGAACCTTGAGTGAGACCTTGTAACCTTTGATAAAGCTCTCTATAGTAATGATTAGGAACAAACCTTTTTCTCATAACACGTTTCATTTCATCCCATGTAACTATAGGTGGCTCTCTATTCCTACATCTACCAAGCATGAGTTGGTCCACCAAATGATTGCATAATCCGTGAACTCTACATCAGCAAGTTTTACCTTTTTTTCTTCGGAATAGTTATGGTAATCAAAGACCATCTCCACTTTCTTTTCCCATTCTAAGTAAGCCTCAGGATCATTCTTACCTTGAAAGGAAGGAATCTTGAATTTGATACTCCCTAAATTTCCATCTATCCTATCATAATACCTCTCTTCTTTATATCTATCTCCACGACCTCCTTTATTACCACAGTTACCTTTAACACTTCTATTCATACTAAACTCATCATCATCAAACTCATCATCAACTTTATCATCAAAGTCATTATTCACAACATTGCCTTTCACATGAGAAGTATTTTCTTGCTTTACCTTAGCTAGGACAGCTTCATGTTCCTCCAACTTATCATGAATATTATCAAACCTCAACTCTATCCTTGAAAATTGTTGTTGCATAGCTTGGAACATGAACTCGATCTTACTAAAATCAGGCCTTTCACTATTAGAAGACACGATTTTATCCTGCAAGAAATGTTAGTAAAAGAAAAGGACCTCACAAGTATGACCTCACGTGTTTACACTCAATACACACAAGAATGTAACACTCACACTCGTGTTTTCACACAATTTTAATATGGCTTTTCTCTACTAATGTTACTCACACACTCTTGCCTTTTTCCCTCACACAACTTTTCTCTATAGGTTCTATATTGAACTCAAGACTCAATCAAAAATCAGCTTATAGAATTCAACTATCAACCAACAATAAACAAGCTGAGCACAAGATTTTAATAAAGGGAAAATAAAACAATGAAGACTCAACAAGAATTTGTAAGACTCAATTAGGCTTAAGAAGACTCGAATGAAACTAAACCTTGAAGGAAATATGAGTGTTTTGGGGTGTTTAATTAGGGTAGGGTTTAGCCAAAGATGGGGTAGTTTTGTCCTTTTATGTGGTAGGGTCAAAAGATAATTTTAGGTAGTAGGGTAGAATGGTAACAATAAATTTTCAAATTTGGCAAATAAGAAATCTCAAAGCTCAAGAAAGATTGACTACCTTAAGATTTTGATTAAGCACACCTCCACGAATTGCCTTTGATGTTGCACTTGCTACACACGATGTAATAAATCCCCCCTTGAATTGATTTTTTTTTCTCTTTTTTTTCTTTTTTTCTCTTTTTTTTACTAAAGTAAACAAACAATGAAGAAAAAGAAAAAATCAAAAAAACATAAGAAGAGGTTTACTTGGGGAACAAGGCAACTTTTGAGAAAAACAAGCTAGTTTTGGTAGTAGCTTGTGTGGCAAAGAACGAGAGAGAACGGTGGCTTGTGAAAAGGATTCAAGATCAAGGTTTATCAAAGACAAGAAGACAAAGAAAAAAAACAAAAACGACTCCCATGAATTGAACTTAAGCTCTGATACCAAATGATATGAACCTCACCGAAAGAATATGAAGTTCAATGAAGAACACAATGAACACTTGAAGAAAAACAAGAACAAGTTAAAAATGCAGCAAAAGAAAACAAAAATTAGATATAAAACCAAGACCCGTTGTGTAGATACACAAGAACCTATAGTATTAGTCCAAGACCCGTTGCTTAGAAAAGCAAGAACCTATGGTATATATTGGTGGAAGGTAGAAGAACGCCACAAGGAAAACATTGATAAGTTCAAGAGTTCTCAAGAGAACCAAAGAGAAGAAATCTCTCAATTTTATTACTAAAATCAGTTGTGTTCTCCCCAAAGGGTTACATAACTATTTATAGGCAACTAGCTAACTTGCAGCACAAGTAATAGGAATCCTACTTTCCTAACTTGCAGAACAAGTAATAGAAGTATTACAAAATATATTATTTAAAAAAGGAACTGGGCTTAAATTAAATTAAGACAACGTTCAGCCCAATAATACTTAACTAAATAAAATATGCATCCAGCCTAATTGCATTTCGGCTCAATACTTGTGTGTGTGTCTTCAAGAAGTTGAACTTGGGCTTGGATCATATTGTAGAAGACTTTATCATCCTCCATGCTCAAGCTTTGTTAGGCTTTCTCTCTAGCAATATTAATGAAACCAGTTAAGGCTTGTTGCATTATCTTTGATTTAGCTCTTGTAATTGGACCTGCATAGATGCTCAAAGGATCACAAACATCACGAACATCACTTGAGCTGTGTGAGCTTGATGGGTCTCCATCACCAAAGATCATATGAAATTGAAAAGTGGCCTACATAGTAACCTACAAATGAATAGTGAAGTAAAGGGATAAAAAAAATATTTAGCCTGAATTTAAGCTTCCGTAAGAGATTAAGAAAATCCGGATGTGACAGGCGGTGCCTGGATCGGCCGGCACTGCCCCTTTCCTTTCTTCCTTTCTTTCCTTTTCCGCTTCGCTTCATTTCCTTTCTGTTTCTATTTTTTGGCTGTTGCCGGCGGCCTCTCCTTTCCTCGTCGACCGGCGACCTCGGCCCCATCATCTCTCTTCTCTCCTCTCACCGCCGACGGGGTCGGCTCCCCTTCGACGGAAAAGAATGAGAAATCGGGAATACCTTATTCCCGTTCTGTTTTCTCCTCTTTTTTTTGTTATATATAATATATATAAATGGTATTTATAATTATAATATAATTAATATATGTATATAATTATACTATAAGTAATTATGTATAGATATTGATGGAGATCCAGATGGAGATCCACTTGCTCGTGATGTTCGTGATGCTAAGGATCCATTGGTCATCCAAGGAGGTCCAATTACCCGAGCTCGAGCTAAGAAAATGCAACAAGCCCTGGCCTCATTCATGCAACAAGCTCTGGCATCATTGAAGTGTCAAGGAAGCTTCCATGAAGAGTCACAAGACATCTATACTTGCTTGGAAGCCCAAACGACATGAGCATGGTTTACTATCTTATTTTAGCTTAACAATAAGATGGGCTAAGTGTTTGGATAGCCCACGTTTGAGTCTTGTTGTGTCTTGGACTATTTATTTTATGTAACTAGGTTTAGGCATGAATTTGGGTTTAGTTTTATTTTTCTATTGGTGTTAATTCCAGCCCACTTGTTTATGGGCTTAAGTGCTAGGTATTATTATAAATACCTTGTAAACGCTATTGATGAGATGAGATCAGTTAATTGAATTTTCAGAAATTGAGTGTGCCTTTCTCTTGGGTTCCCTCTCAACTAGGCTTATCAAGGTCTTCTTCCTTGTGGCGCCTCCTTCTTCACCATCCACCATTGCTATACCTTAGGTTCTCGAATTCTTATTCGTAGGGTCAAGGTCCAATACCTGGGGTTCGAGTCTCTTTAGGCTTTGGGTCTAGGTTTCATAAGGTATCCTTCATCGTCTTTTGCTTCTATCCAGTTGCGTTTCAGTTCCTTCAAACTCCAACCTACGAGTTCTTCTGTCCGTGCGCATCAGTTGGTATTCAGAGCTCCAGTTCCGATTTTCTGGTTTGTTCGTGCGTCACTCACTTTTTTAAAATTTTTTTTTTCTTTTGTTCGTTCCACTTTCTGGTTTGTTTGTGTGTTCCTAGCCGCCACTTATTTCTTAACCCTAAAACCCTAGCCACCACTTATTTCATTACACAAAAAACCCTAGCCACCACTTATTTCGTTACACAAAAAAACCCTAGCCACCACTTATTTCATTACACAAAAAAACCCTAGCCGCACCCCTCAAAAATAAACTCCTTGCCGCACCCTAAAAAAAAAAAAAAAAAAAAAAACCCTAGCCGCAATTACTCAAAACCCTGTCGCACCCCTTCAACAAACCCTAGCCGCAATTCCTCAAAACCCTGTCGCACTCCTTCAAAAAACCCTAGCCGCGCTCCTCCTCTTTTCAAGGAAACCGCAACACTCAGAGTTGAAAAAAAAAAAAACAGAAAAAAAAAAAAAAGAATTCAAAAAAACAGAAAAAAAAAAAGAATTCGGAAAAAAAAAAAAAAAATTTGTTGCGGTACTGTTCAAACCGAAAATTTTGGTTGAGTTAGGAGGCGTGCGAGTACCCGTTTTAAAGGAAACGACGAAAGAAAACGACCCCGTGGAGTTTACTTCACGGGCCCCACCCTATCTTGGCCAAATTCCATCGTCTTCTTATAGTTTTAGGCCATTTTTTATTTTTTTTTTTGTCATTTTAGTGATTTTTCTTAATTTTTTTTTTTATTCTGTCTTTCTTTCTTTGAGTCATCCTAGCCCTAGCCACACCTTTCTGTGCAAAAAAAAAAAAAAGGGAAAAGAATTCGAAAAAAAAAAAAAATTCAGAAAAAAAAAAAAAAAGAGAAGAATTCAAAAAAAAAAAAAAAAATCTTGGTGACAATACTTGGTGAATTAGTTGATTCTGTGAGGTTGATTCTTTGATTGAGTCTCTAGTGCGATTGTGAACCTATAGAGTTAAGGTAGAGTAAGGGAAAAAGGCAGGAGTGTGTGAGAAACATTAGTAGAGAAAAGCCAAATTACTTGAGTGAAACACGAGTGTACACACGTGAGGATATCTTTGTTGAAAATGTCTTCTGAAGGTGATAAGTCCGACTTTAAAAAGATTGAATTCATGCTTCAGGCAATGCAACAACAGTTCCAACGGATGGACGTGAAATTCAATGACATTCATGATAAGTTGAACCAACATGACGCTCGGTTTGCAAAGATCCAGCAAGGTGATACTTCTCGTCTAAAGCGTAAGGTTGTTGCCACTGACGAGTATGATGATAATGCTGGGTATGATTCGAACGAAGAGTCTGGGATCGATAGACATCATAGAAGGTACCATGGATATAGAGATCGAGTTGATAGAGCCTGTGATAGAGGCAAGGAGAAGATGGATGGAAACCTTGGCAGTATAAAATTGAAGATTCCTCCTTTCCAAGGCAAGAATGATCCTGAGGCATATTTGGAATGGGAACGGAAGATTGAAATGGTGTTTGACTGCCACCACTACTCTGAGGAAAAGAAGGTCAAACTTGCAGCAATTGAGTTCACAGAGTATGCTATGGTTTGGTGGGATCAGTTAGTCACTAGTAGAAGAAGATATGGTGATCGTCCAGTGTCTACATGGGATGAGATGAAGCGCATCATGCGGAAGAGATTTGTTCCTACTCATTACTACAGGGAGTTATACCAGAAGCTCCAAGGTCTTACCCAGGGCTCAAAGAGTGTTGAGGATTACTACAAAGAGATGGAAATAACCATGATCCGAGCCAATATCCAGGAGGATGCAGAAGCTACTATGGCTCGTTTTCTTCAAGGCTTAAACCGTGAGATTGCCAATGTAGTCGAGTTGCAGCATTACATGGATTTAGAGGAGATGTTGCATGTGGCCATCAAGGTGGAAAGGCAACTCAAAAGGAAAGGTACATCCCGTTTTACTTCTAGTTCAGTTCCTGTTTGGAAATCTAACACCTTTCATAGGGATGATAAGCCTGTGCCTACGCATAAGTCAGAGAGCTTCGCTAAGCCCAAGCCTGAGGGCCCTCCAAAGCCCAAGACTGAACCTGCCCAAGCATCCCAGAGCAGGACACGTGACATTAAGTGTTTCAAGTGCTTAGGACGTGGACATATTGCCTCCCAGTGTCCCAACCGTAGAGTGATGATCATGCATGGGAATGGAGATGTTGAGAGTGAAGGTTCTGAACTCGGTGTAGAAGATGAGATGCCTGCGTTAGAAGATGTCGACGAAGAAGAAGTTGTTGAGTATGCTGCTCATGGTGAAGCACTTGTTGCTAGGCGTGCTCTTACTACTCATGTGAAGTTTGAGGATGAGGCACAGCGCGAGAACATCTTCCATACGAGATGCCATATTAGTGACAAGGTATGTACTGTAATCATTGATGGTGGGAGTTGTACTAATGTTGCTAGCACATACCTTGTTGATAAGTTAAAGTTGCCCACTACAAAGCATCACCACCCATATAAGTTGCAGTGGATTAATGACTGTGGTGAAGTCAACGTGGTGAAGCAAGTCTTGGTTCCGTTTCGTATTGGAAGGTATCACGATGAGGTGTTGTGTGACGTGGTGCCCATGCAAGCTAGCCACCTATTGCTGGGTAGACCGTGGCAGTATGATCGGAGAGTCATCCACGACGGTTACACTAACCGTTACTCCTTTACTATGGATGGCAAGAAGATCGCTCTTGCTCCCCTTAGCCCTAAGGAGATTTATGAGGACCAATTAAGGCTAAAGGAGCAACATGAAGAGCAACGGAAGCAAGGTAACGAAAAGAAAGAAAAGAAGGAAAACAAGGAAAGCAAAACAGTGAGCTGCTATGCCAAATCCCGAGATGTGAAGACTGCATTTCTTGCTAAGTCTCCTATCCTTTTACTCTTATTTAAAGACTCTTATTTTATTGATGCAGAACTCCGTGATACTTTGCCTACTGATGTTGTCTCATTGTTGCAGGAGTTCGAGGATGTATTCCCTGCGGAGATCCCAAGTGGATTACCACCGATTCGTGGGATCGAGCATATGATTGACCTTGTCCCCGGAGCTACCATTCCTAACCGTCCAGCCTACAGAAGTAATCCTGAGGAGACGAAGGAGCTTCAAAGGCAAGTTGAGGAGCTCATGAGGAAAGGTTATGTGAGAGAGAGCATGAGTCCATGCGCCGTGCCAGTGCTGCTTGTGCCAAAAAAAGATGGGACGTGGAGGATGTGCGTTGACTGTCGAGCCGTCAACAAAATCACTGTAAAGTATCGCTATCCTATTCCTAGGCTAGATGACATGCTTGATGAGTTGCATGGTGCATGCCTGTTTTCTAAAATTGATTTAAAGAGCGGATATCACCAAATTCGTATGCGAGAAGGTGATGAATGGAAAACCGCATTCAAGACTAAACATGGTCTCTACGAGTGGTTAGTTATGCCTTTTGGCTTGACTAATGCACCCAGTACTTTCATGCGTTTAATGAACCATGTTTTACGTGATTTCATTGGTAAGTATGTGGTTGTCTATTTTGATGATAGTTTGATATACAGTAAGAGCCAGCATGAGCATGTTGAGCATCTTAGGAATGTTCTTACTGTTTTGAGGAATGCAAGTTTGTATGCCAATTTTAAGAAATGTACATTCTGCACTGATAAGGTTGTTTTTCTTGGGTATGTCGTTTCTTCACATGGCATTTCTGTTGATATTGAGAAGGTAAAGGCAATTAAAGAATGGCCTGTACCAAAGTCTGTTTCTGAGGTGCGTAGTTTCCATGGTTTAGCTAGTTTCTATCGTCGATTCGTTAGAGATTTTAGCACTATAGCCGCACCTTTGATCGAAGTGGTCAAAAAGAATGTTGCATTTCATTGGGGTCCTGCACAAGAGCATGCTTTTAATTTGCTTAAAGATAAACTTTGTTCTGCTCCTTTGTTATCTCTGCCTGACTTTACTAAAACTTTTGAGATTGAGTGCGATGCCTCAGGTGTAGGTATTGGCGCTGTGCTTATGCAGGAAAAACGCCCAATTGCTTTCTTTAGTGAGAAGTTAAGTGGAGCAACACTTAACTATCCCACATATGACAAGGAGATGTACGCGTTAGTGAGGGCCTTGGAGACATGGCAACATTACTTGTGGCCCAAAGAATTTATCATCCACACTGATCATGAGTCCTTGAAGCATTTGAAAGGACAGAGTAAGCTGCATAAGCGTCATGCCAAGTGGATAGAGTTCATTGAGATGTTCCCGTACGTGATCAAGTACAAACAAGGTAAAGAGAACGTCGTAGCTGATGCGTTATCTCGTAGGTATACTCTTATCACTACTCTTGATGCTAAACTTTTAGGATTTGAGTATATCAAAGAACAGTATGCTGATGATGTTGATTTTGGCAATGTTTATGATGCATGTGCTACATCTGGTTTTGGCAAGTTCTTTAGGCATGATGGGTTCTTATTTAGAGAAAATAAATTATGTGTGCCTAGGAGTTCATTGCGCGAGCTGTTCGTTAGAGAAGCCCATAGTGGAGGATTAATGGGTCACTTTGGGGTTAGGAAAACTCTAGATGTTTTGCAAGAACATTTCTTTTGGCCTAACATGAGGAGAGATGTAGAGAGGTTATGTGCTAGATGCATTTCATGTAGGCAAGCTAAGTCTAGAGTTCATAATCATGGTTTATATACTCCTTTACCCATTCCTACTACTCCGTGGACTGATATCTCTATGGATTTTGTTTTGGGCTTGCCTCGAACAAAACGCGGTAGAGATTCTGTTTTTGTTGTGGTTGACAGGTTCTCTAAGATGGCTCATTTCATTGCTTGCCACAAGACGGATGACGCGAGCAACGTTGCTGACCTTTTCTTCAAAGAGATAGTACGTCTACATGGTGTACCAAGGACCATTGTTTCTGATCGAGATGCAAAGTTCCTTAGTTACTTTTGGAAGACGTTATGGGGAAAGTTGGGAACTAAATTGTTATTCTCCACCACTTGTCACCCCCAGACTGATGGACAGACTGAGGTCGTCAACCGAACCCTATCTACATTATTGAGGTCCATTATTCAGAAAAATTTGAAGAATTGGGAAGATTGCTTGCCCCATGTGGAGTTTGCATATAACCGCAGTGTCCACTCCACTACTAGTTGCTCTCCATTCGAAGTTGTTTATGGCTTCAATCCTCTTACTCCTTTGGATTTGTTGCCATTACCTAGTGCGGAGCAGAGTAATTTGGATGGAGAACAGAAGGCTAAGTTTGTGAAGCAACTCCATGAGAGAGTTCGTCAAGCTATTGAAAAGAAGACTGAGCAATATACCACCCAAGCAAATAAGCATCGAAAGAAAGTAGTCTTTGAGCCTGGTGATTGGGTTTGGGTGCATATGAGAAAGGAGAGGTTTCCTGTTCAGCGACGAACCAAGCTGCATCCCCGAGGAGATGGACCATTCCAAGTCATAGCGAGGATCAACGATAATGCCTACAAATTGGATCTTCCTGGTGAGTATGGTGTATCTGCTACTTTTAATGTTTCTGATCTTTCTCCCTTTTCTTTTGATGAAGGTATATGCGATTTGAGGACAAATCCTTTTGAGGAGAGGGGGAATGATGGAGATCCAGATGGAGATCCACTTGCTCGTGATGTTCGTGATGCTAAGGATCCATTGGTCATCCAAGGAGGTCCAATTACCCGAGCTCGAGCTAAGAAAATGCAACAAGCCCTGGCCTCATTCATGCAACAAGCTCTGGCATCATTGAAGTGTCAAGGAAGCTTCCATGAAGAGTCACAAGACATCTATACTTGCTTGGAAGCCCAAACGACATGAGCATGGTTTACTATCTTATTTTAGCTTAACAATAAGATGGGCTAAGTGTTTGGATAGCCCACGTTTGAGTCTTGTTGTGTCTTGGACTATTTATTTTATGTAACTAGGTTTAGGCATGAATTTGGGTTTAGTTTTATTTTTCTATTGGTGTTAATTCCAGCCCACTTGTTTATGGGCTTAAGTGCTAGGTATTATTATAAATACCTTGTAAACGCTATTGATGAGATGAGATCAGTTAATTGAATTTTCAGAAATTGAGTGTGCCTTTCTCTTGGGTTCCCTCTCAACTAGGCTTATCAAGGTCTTCTTCCTTGTGGCGCCTCCTTCTTCACCATCCACCATTGCTATACCTTAGGTTCTCGAATTCTTATTCGTAGGGTCAAGGTCCAATACCTGGGGTTCGAGTCTCTTTAGGCTTTGGGTCTAGGTTTCATAAGGTATCCTTCATCGTCTTTTGCTTCTATCCAGTTGCGTTTCAGTTCCTTCAAACTCCAACCTACGAGTTCTTCTGTCCGTGCGCATCAGATATACATATATTTTATTTTTATAATATATCTATATCTATACAATTTTAGTTAAAATACCATTTATATTTCTTATATATATTTATATTCATATATATATACATAAATATGTATAATAATAATGTACATACATATTTATTCAATGATATAAAATGGTATATCAACATATAATATATCCAGATATTCCACATATGAATATATCTATTTATTAAAAATATATTTATATAATTTCATTATATAAATATATAAAAATACATATTTTTATTTCTTATTAAATTTGGATTTCTCAATATCCAAATTTATTTTCCCCCATTTATAATTTCTCCATTCTATTCCTTCATCAAATTTTGTTTAAAATAAATCAATATTCCAATTCTTGTGAATAATTTATTTATTTATTTACGTTTCTCTATTTGCTTTAATATTAAATTTACAAATATTTAATATTAATTTTAGAAAATTAGCGGTTATCACAGTAGCACTCTCTAATCTCGAGGCTACAAATTCATTATCCAAACTTGATAAATTCACTATAATTTAATTAAAAGAATATTTAACTAATTTATTTCTAATACATTGTTTGTTGTAGCTCTAAATGTAGTCTAAATTCTACCTGTGCTAAATTACAACTTTTGCTACACAACTCTGTTTTCGATTCCGACTGCACCTATAGTCTCAAAATAATTCGTACAATATTTTAAGGCTCAAATTACATTGGAATGAACAAGAATTCCACCTCCCCTTATCATGGCTGAATGCACTCTTCTTCCCTACACTTGGTATTTCTTCAAATTTAACTACATTACTTGTTTCAATTTTATTCCATTAAATTCCTACTACATTTCCATATGAATTTCACATTCAAAGGCATCAAATTCATGCTCTATGAGAACCAATTATATTGTACTATACATGAATAAATATTTATTAATTAATTAAATTTTGGTGAATTTGGTAAATTTCAAGTAAATAGTGATGTGGGCCCCACTTAAAATTTTGGCGCCCAAATGTATAAAAGACTGAAGAAACAGTTTACGAATAGTGTAATAATGATATTATGGAAATTTGAGACCCAAAATACCTTAATTTCATTATTTCAGGAAATGTGACAAACAAATTTTAAAATGACGATTACGTCCCGAAAGTATTTTTCGTAAATTTTACCCAAACTAAAATGAATTGGGATGAAGTGAAAATACCATGATAATCTACAAGAAAAGTAGGTTAAGACAGTGTCGAGAGATGTATTGAATCGGTGGTTAAATCAGAGAATTTCGCTAGCGGGTCACAAGGGGTAAAATCATAATTTCATGCAATCGGTGTACCGCACGTCAATGAAACCACTTCTTTTCATCAAGATACATTTAATAAGAGTATTTGGTGATGGAATCTGAAATTTTGGAGTGCAATTACATAGTTTTTACGATTACGGAAGCTTAATGGCAAAATTATCCAAAATTTACATAACCAAGGGCATTTTGGTAATTTTGCTACTACTAGAAGACTCTTTAAAACTCCATCAGCTGCTGGCTGGTACTATTCATCATCCCTCCCACTCACTCCCATGCCATTGAAGAGGAAAAGAAGAAAGAAAATAAAACCCAACAAAAACACAAGTAAATCTTTCTTATTTCAACAAACACATAACTACAAAGTTGTTCTACTTTCTTCCCTCTCTCTAACCATACCAATATATCATAGAAGAAGTGGCAAAATTTGAAGATAGGGAGCTTCAAAGATTCGGTCCAGGTATAGATCTCACTATGCATTTTGATTCCTTGAATTCTAATGGTGTAAGAAGACTAAGTGAAGTGTGATAAACATGTTGGTAGCATTGGTTTCAATTAAATTGAACAAAATAAAATTTTGCCATTAAATGGGGTTTCAGCCAAGCTTAGAAGCTAATGGATTCATGGTATTTCATGCATGAAATGGATGCCAAATTGATGATTAAGCATGATAGAACATGAATATGGGATTAAATTGTTGAAAATCCTTACGATATGAGAGATAGTGAATTCGACCTCATGAAGGGGAGAGGGTTTGGTGTTGTATTTTGATATTTTAGGGTTCCATTAGATTGTAGAAATACAAGGAGTTTACCAGTATGCTCGGATTTAAAATCTGACTTAAAACGAAAAAGTTCTGTTTTATTACCAATAGAAAATATACTGCATAAATATTTGCAGTGTACAAGGTGGCTGCAATTAGACATGAATAATAGCTTAAAAATACGTATTAAATGAGCTAATATTTTTGGTGAAATTATCTATAGCTCGGGAGTATCGATTTACGAGTGATGCACTCGAAGAGACCGGATAAGTTAGACAGGTAAAGGATGCGTATGTGGACTGTAAGGATATTTCAAATGCATGATTTCAATATACATAATTTTATGAGAATATTTTAAAAGTTAATTGCCTTGGAAACTGTGAAATTGTGGTTGTTGGCTAGTTTTGAACTGTGTTTGAAATTACAGAAAAGCTAGGGCATTAGCAGCCGTTCTGTTGCTGAAATTTTCTAGAAAATTTATTAAAAATGTTATGAAATATTTTAGTGTATCTTTGAATGATTTCATATTCTTGGAATGAGATATTTGATAGTTTTCATAAAACATGAATATACTAAAAAATATTATTTAAATATTCATGTTACTGAATTTACTGAAAGTAAAGCTACTGGAAATTTCTCCTAAATCTTT
This sequence comes from Heritiera fomes, assembly GCA_032173925.1. Lineage (NCBI taxonomy): Eukaryota > Viridiplantae > Streptophyta > Magnoliopsida > Malvales > Malvaceae > Heritiera > Heritiera fomes. Next base: position 16,239,387 of record JAPDPM010000020.1, on the reverse strand, counting down.
TACAGTGTAAGAAGGGGTTTGTAAAGGAAATGTTGAGAAGAGAATATTTTATAAATTATTTTCAGTAAATATTCACTATATGATAAATGAAACCTTTATGGACTGACTGGAGATTTTACCAATTTTATCGATTTCCATAAAAGTGATACTATTGTGGGAATATTGTTTTGAGACTGAAATATTCTTAAATGTGTTCCACAATGAAACAATGTGTTTATGAAAACTACTATTAGCCTTGGAAAATAAATATTTATTATCTTCCATAAAGTGTGAAATTATTGAAAATGATATTTTAGTAATGCCGAAAGTTGAATCTCACTGAAATGAAAGTATCGAAATGTGTACATATGTTTTACGGTGAAATCAAATATTTATGGAAATTACTTCTACAGTATGAATGTTTTATAACATTGTTTTCACCGTACTACGTACTGTGTAATTTTATACCTTTATGGATTTTCTTAAATATATTTTTTATTTTACTAAATTTCATAAAGGTGATGTGATATTTTATAAACTGTTTTGAGACTGTTAGGCCCTGTATCGTGCTCATGTGTTTATTGTACTGTTACTATGTGAAACTGTTGATACTGATCTTATCTTCAGCGTCCCGGTTGACACCTAATCAGTGTACGACTGAGGACATTTATAGACTATGGCCATAGGTCTCATATGATACTGTTACTATTCCCTACGGAGATTATAGAATGATATATTGAGGGTATTGCCTGGTCTCCATTCACATGTTACTGCTACTGCTACGGTTTTCAGTGAGTTATTATTGTTATAGAAGTTTTTACTGTACCGGACGATTTTCAATACTGTTTACTGTATTGGCTGCTTGGTTTTATTGAAGAGTGTGAAACAAGTATAAAGTGATTTGGTAAAATACCAATTAGAGTATTTTATTTAAATGGTTTTATAAACCGTTTATGTAATTATTTATTTATTTATTTATTTGTTATTGTTTACCTAACGGTTTATCATACTAATTACTGAAAAGTTACAATCATTGAATTGTTTATCATATCGAACCAAATACCGCACTGTTTATTATGGTTTATTTAAGTGTGAAAGTGATATTTTAATATGGAAATTAAAGTATTTCCTAAATGTTTTATTTAATGGTTTATAATATGGAGAATTATTAAATGAGATTTATATCAAATGCAAATTCTACTCCTTATAGTCGTGTAAGAGCCTCGCCCGTCTCACCAAGCCATTGGCGAGCATCCCTTAGGCTTCCTCGTTGCCCCAGGTTTGCCTTGACAGCGTGAGTTGGGCGGTCGCCCATCACACACCATTCACGTATTGTCCATTTTGGAGGTCGCCCACCTCACGGCTTTGTCCCAAGGCTCTTGAAGAACTCAGGATTAATGCCTTGAGCGTGCTTTCTGAGGCTCGAACCCTGGCAACCTTAAGTACCCGAGCCTTACACTCATGTTACCATTGAGACAACTTGTCTAGGCTTGTTGTATACCTATAGGAAAATAAGGGATTTTATTGCATATAGATTTTGGAATATTAAGTTTTGCATACAATTCCTTTATTGAGCTGTGGTTTGCTCACACCTCTATTTTCACCATCCACAGATTATTTTCAGAAATTGCGTGATTCACCTATCCGTGGATTAGCTGCGCTTTGGTGATTCTGAGGCAAGTTATAGTGGATCCTGGAGGTACTGCGTTTACAATTATATGTTCAGACAATTTTATACAGTACAACTTATTGTAAATTCAATTTCAGGGGATGTAAACTGATTTATACAGTTGTGAATATTAATTATGAGTAAATAAATATTGTCCAAAGTGTTTTACTGTTGTAGATGAACAGTGTTAAAGGCATCACAGACAGCCCAACCAATTAATGTGTATGTGTGACATGAGATAAATGTGGATGATTACTATGTATAACAGACTGTGACATTCTAGCTTTGGCCGAATGGGTCCCTTCTTCCCATACTCATTGTTTCTTCCATTTTTAGTTAATTAATCTTGTTTTCATATGTTTCATGATCTCTACATGATTTCCCACATCAAATTTTCATCAAAACTTATCATGTTCATGAAGAATGAATAGTGATCGAAACCCTCAAGAACCCTATTAGAAAATTTCAACATGATTCAAGCTAAAATAAACATGAAAACAACTTAAACACATGATAAATAACTAAAATTTCATGAAAAAGTCCAAGGTCCTCAGTGTTCTTGCCATGGTTGAGTCACTTGGGAGGATTAGGAATCTGATTTGGCCACTTTAACAAGAAATATTGTTACAAAAAGAAAAAGCATTGAAAATAGGCAGTGATGGAGATCAAAGCTCACAAAGCTCAAGTCATGTTCGTGCTGATCGTGATCCTTTAAGTATCCATGGAGGTCCAATTACAAGAGCTAAACCAAAGATAATGCAACAAGCCTTGGCTGGTTTCATTGATATTGCTAGAGAGAAAGCCCACCAAAGCTTGAGCATAGAGGATGGTAAAGTCTTCTACAACATGATTCAAGCCCAAGTTCAACCTTCTTGAAGACACACAAGTATTGGGCCGAAATGCAAATTAGGCTAGATGCATATTTTATTTAGTTAAGTATTATTAGGCTGAACATTGTCTTAATTTAATTTAAGCCCAATTCCTTTTTAAATAATAGATTTTGTAAGACTTCTATTACTTGTTCTGCAAGTTAGGAGAGTAGGATTCCTATTGCTTGTTTTGCAAGTTTGCTATTTCCTATTCTGCAAGTTAGGAAAGTAGGATTCCTATTACTTGTGCTGCAAGTTATCTATTTGCCTATAAATAGTTATGTAACCCTTTGGGGAGAACACAATTGATTTTAGTAATAAAATTGAGAGACTTATTCTCTTTGGTTCTCTTGAGAACTCTTGAACTTATCAAGGTCTTCCTTGTGGCGTTCTTCTACCTTCCACCAATATATACCATAGGTTCTTGCCTTTCTAAGCAACGGGTCTTGGTCCAATACCATAAGTTCTTGTGTTTCTACACAACGGGTCTTGGTTTTACTTCTAATTTTTGTTTTCCTTTGCTGCGTTTTTAACTTATTATTGTTTTTCTTCAAGTGTTCTTCGTCTTCTTCATTGAACATCATCTTCTTTCGGTGAGGTCCATATCATTTGGTATCAAAGCTTAGGTTCAATTTGTGGGAGTCTCGTTTTTGTTTTTCTTCTTGTCTTGGACAAACCTTGATCTTGAATCCTTTTCCAAGCCACCACTAATATTGTTTGTCTCTCAAACCTATTGTCTTCATTAAAATAACCTACGTTTACTTAGCCACCAAGTAAACCCTATCTTGTTCTCCAAGCAACCAAATCCCAAAGGTTTTCTTGCTCACCAAGAAACCTTCAAAAGCTATACATCACATAAGACTACTTGTTTCACAAGCCACTGTTCCCTCTTGTTCCTTGCCACACAAGCCACTACCAAAACTAGCTTATTTTTGTCAAAAGTTGCCTTGTTCCCCAAGTAAACCTCTTCTTATTATTTACACTTCTAGTTTTTTTCTTCATTGTTCGTTTACTTTAGTAAAATATAAAAAAAAGAAAAAAAAGAAAAAAAGAAAAGAAAAATCAATTCAAGAGGGGATTTATTACATCGTGTGTAGCAAGTGGAACATCAAAGGTAATTCGTGGAGGTGTGTTTCATCAAAATCTTGATGTAGTCATTCTTTCTTGAGCTTTGAGATTTCTTATTTGCCTAATTTGAAAATTCATTGTTACCATTCTACCCTACTGTCTAAAATTACTTTTTTGACCCTATCACATAAAAGGACAAAACTACCCCACCTTTGGCTAAACTCTACCCTAATTAAACACCCCAAAACATGCATATTTCCTTCAAGGTTTAGTTTCATTAGACTCTTCTTAAGCCTTATTGAGTCTTGCAAAGTCTTGTTGAGTATTCATTGTTTTGTTTTCCCTTGATTAAAATCTTGTGCTCAGCTTGTTTATTGTTGGTTGATAGTTGAATTCCATAAGCTGATTTTTGATTGAGTCTTGAGTTCAATATAGAACCTATAGAGAAAAGTTGTGTGAGGGAAAAAGGCAAGAGTGTGTGAGTAACATTAGTAGAGAAAAGCCATATTAAAATTGTGTGAAACACGAGTGTGAGTGTTACATTCTTGTGTGTATTGAGTGTAAACACGTGAGGTCATACTTGTGAGGTCCTTTTCTTTTTACTAACGTTTCTTGCAGGATAAAAATCATGTCTTCTAATAGTGAAAAGCTGGATTTGGGTAAGATCGAGTTCATGTTCCAAGCCATGTAACAACAACTTTCAAGGATAAAATCGAAGTTGGTTAAATATGATAAGGTGGAGCAACATGATGTTTTCCTAGCTAAGGTAAACCAAGGTAATACTTTTCATGCATGTGGTAATGTTGGTAATAATAAGTTGGATAGCTACTATGGAGAAGAATCCAATGATGATTCTATGCTGCCATTAAAAGATGATGAGGATAGTATGGAATTACCTATGGATGGAAAGGTAACTGTAGCATATCAAGCTTTAAGTGTGCTAGTGAAAGATGAGGATCAATTAAGATTAAAAGAGAGTGAGAAAAAAATAGTGAGTGAAGCTGAGATTAAGCAAAAAGAGAAAACAATCGAGATTGAGTGTGATGTTTCAAGCATAGCTATCGAAGTTGTTTTAATGCAAGAGAACCACCCCATTGCTTTCTTCAGTGAGAAGTTAAGTGGAGCTGCCCTTAACTATCCCATGTACAATAAAGAGATGTATGCATTAGTGAGGGCCTTGGAAACATGGCAACACTATTTATGGCCTAAGAAATTTGTCATCCACACTAATCATGAGTCCTTGAAGCACTTGAAAGTACAAAGCAAGTTGAACAAGCGTCATGCCAAGTGGATGGAGTTCATTGAGACATTTTCATATGTGATCAAATATAAACAAAGTAAAGAAAATGTCATGGCTGGTGCATTGTCTCGAAGGTATACTCTAATCACTACTCTTAATGCAAAACTACTTGGTTTTGAGTATATTAAAGACCTGTAAGCTACTGATGAGGATTTTGAAAATGTGTTCATTGCATGTGAGAAAACTGGTTTTGGAAAGTTTTATAGGCATGATGGATTCTTATTTAGGGAAAATAGATTATGTGTGCCTAGGAGTTCTTTAAGAGAATTACTTGTTAGAGAAGCCCATAGTGGTGGGTTAATGGGAAATTTTGAAGTAAAGAAAACTTTAGATATTTGCATGATCACTTCTTTTGGCCTAACATGAAAATAGATGTTAAAAAATTGTGTGAAAGATGTGTCACTTGTGAACAAGCTAAGTCTAGAGTTATGAATCATGGTCTTTATACTCCATTGCCTATTCCTACTGCTCCTTGGACTGACATTTCTATGGACTTTGTTTTGGGGTTACCAAGAACAAAGAGAGGTAGATGATGCAAGCAACATTGCTGATTTGTTCTTCAAGGAAATTGTTCGTCTACATGGTGTTCCGAAGACCATTGTTTCTGACCGTGATGTGAAGTTCCTTAGTTACCTTTCGAAAACATTATGGGGAAAGTTAGGAACAAAGCTATTGTTTTCAACTACTTGTCATCCACAAACTGATGGTGAAATTGAAGTAGTCAATCGTACTTTGTCTACTTTGTTGAGGTCTATTATTCAAAAAAATTTGAAGAATTGGGAAGATTGTTTACCTCACGTGGAGTCTGCTTACAATAGAAGTGTGCATTCTACTACTAGTTATTCTCCATTTGAAGTTGTCTATGATTTTAATCCACTCACTCCATTGGATCTTTTACCACTACCTATTGAGGAGAGAGCTAGTTTGGATGGGGAAAAGAAAGCTAATTTTGTTAAGCAACTACATGAGAAGGTACGTCAAAACATTAAGAAGAGGACTGAGCAATATGCTACTCAAGCCAACAAGCATCGCAAGAAAGTTGTCTTTAAACCAGGTGATTGGGTTTGGGTACATACGCGTAAAGAGAGATTTTCTGCTCAGCGTCGCTTCAAGTTGCAACCTCGAGGAGATGGACCATTCCAAGTGATTAAGAAGATCAATGACAATGCTTATAAGTTAGATCTTCCAGGTGAGTATAATGTTAGTGCTGCATTTAATGTTTCTGATCTTTCTCCCTTTGATATTGATGTAGGTGATTTTGATTTGAGGACAAATCCTTTCGAGGAGAGGGGGAATGATGGAGATCCAAGCTCACAAAGCTCAAGTCATGTTCGTGATGATCGTGATCTTTTGAGTATCCATGGAGGTCTAATTACAAGAGCTAAATTAAAGATAATGCAACAAGCCTTGGCTGGTTTCATTGATATTGCTAGAGAGAAAGCCCAACAAAGCTTGAGCATAGAGGATGGTAAAGTCTTCTACAACATGATTCAAGCCCAAGTTCAACCTTCTTGAAGACATACAAGTATTGGGTTAAAATGCAAATTAGGCTAGATGCATATTTTATTTAATTAAGTATTATTGGGCTAAACATTGTCTTAATTTAATTTAAACCCAATTCCTTTTTAAATAATAGATTTTGTAAGACTTCTATTACTTGTTCTGCAAGTTAGGAGAGTAGGATTCCTATTGCTTGTTTTGCAAGTTTGCTATTTCCTATTCTGCAAGTTAGGAAAGTAGGATTCCTATTTCTTGTGCTGCAAGTTATCTATTTGCCTATAAATAGTTATGTAACCCTTTGGGGAGAACACAATTGATTTTAGTAATAAAATTGAGAGACTTATTCTCTTTGGTTCTGTTGAGAACTCTTGAACTTATCAAGGTCTTCCTTGTGGCGTTCTTCTACCTTCCACCAATATATACCATAGGTTCTTGCCTTTCTAAGCAACGGGTCTTGGTCCAATACCATAGGTTCTTGTGTTTCTACACAACGGGTCTCGGTTTTACTTCTAATTTTTGTTTTCCTTTGCTACATTTTTAACTTATTATTGTTTTTCTTCAAGTGTTCTTCGTCTTCTTCATTGAACCTCAACTTCTTTCGGTGAGGTCCATATCAGGCAGTGTTTATTAAGGAATTTTTTGGTTTTGGGTTAGTTTTCCTTAGGTTTTTGGATGATTTTCTTTGTCTCAAGCTTTAGCGATGGTGGACATGGGAGAGGTTGAAGATGATGGCCGACCAAGTGTGTAGAAATCTGTAGAAACATCTAATTTAAAATATCTATCTTGCAAAATTACTAAAATGCCCTTATACTTAATGAAACTTTTCAATTTTGTTGCTAAAGTTTGACTTTATTGAAAACAGTCTATTTAATCTCCAAAATATTTTATTTAATCATAAATCACCTCTATTTAACTTGCTTTAATGGTTGGTTGAGCTTTTGTTGTGGTTCGATTGCTTATTTGGGTGAAATTACTGAAATACCATATAACCGTAAAATCGCGTAAATTTTTGCTTTTATGCTTGATTGCTTTTATCAGTCCACATGATCTAAAACCTTATTACATGAAAATTTATTCACCACTAAAAATTAATCAAAAATCATCTCGGTTTGACTGTAATTTACGAAAATTCTTTCGATCTATGTCCCTAATTGTCATTTTTGAAATTGTTCCACACTTTTCAAAATATACTCAAACGAGATGGTTTTAAGATGCAGATTCTCGTGATATTCAAATTTCACCTACAATATCATCCTTTTAGGGTCTCACTTCGATATGGACAGAGAAAGTCTTGGTGAGCCCACTGAGTACTTCCCTGAACTTTATTGAATGACCCTTCATTTAAATATTTTAACAATCAATATTTTCTTTTAAGTCTCTACACTCTGTAACTTATATCAAATATAAGAAAAATGGGGTTCTCATAGAAGTATGCATGAATATGAGAAGTAATGATTAGAATATGATTGACTTGATTGTTTGACTCTTGTTAAAGTTATGAGTTAAGAATTGAAAGATTTGAAAATATGTCCACGATCTTAATCTTGTTTTGAGTCTTATTTTTAAATTTTTTGAGTCTTATTTTCAATTTTGAATATTTAGGAAGATAGAGTCTTAAGTAAAAACTTTGTGGGTAATCTTCTGAAAGCCCTTATGAAACACAACTCGTTCACTAGGAGTGACCTAGGGGTTTAAAGGCTTATTGCATATGCTAAATGCAATCGTGATTCCTATGAAAGTGAGTTAGGATTTAGGATTTAGATTTTAGGATTTCATTCTTTAGTAGTTTAGTTTAGGTTTTGCTAGAGGACTAGCAAAAACTAAGTGTGGGGAAATTTGATAGGATGATATTTTGTAAATTATATATGTGCTAATATATTTGCTTTATTGATGTTTTATACCTAATGAGCTTACTAATGTTTATTTTATGATTTAAGTATTAAATATCAAAGTTGGAATTAATTAAAGCTGAAAAGAACAAAGTGTAGTATTTTGTGTTCAGTTTGCAAGATTGATGAATTTGACCATCTCAACGACTTGATCTCAAGAAGTGGCCTTCATGGAAGTTGTATAGGGCTTCTCAAGGTTTTCAGAATGTATAAGATCACAAAAATTGGAGTTCATTTGATGGTCAACTATTTATGGAAAGTTATAATGAATCTGCCCAGAATTTCTACTTTTAGAAAGAGTTCTAACAAAGTAAGGCCAAGACAAGATTTTGTTAACACAAGATTTTGTGAAGACAAGATTTGGTTGAGACAAGATATGTCTAAAAATTTTATTATGTCTTAAAGTTTTAATTATTTTTAAGGCAATGTAATAAAGTAGGCAAATAGAATTTGAGTAGAGGAAGAATTGTAAAGACAGAAGTTCTAAAAATAGTTTAAGCCAATTAAAACTCTTATCAGACTTCTACTGATGGAGATGCAAGCTCACAAAGCTCAAGTTATGTTCGTCATGATCGTGATCCTTTGAGTATCCATGGAGGTCCAATTACAAGAGCTAAATCAAAGATAATGCAACAAACCTTAGCTGGTTTCATTGATATTGCTTGATAGAATTCCTATTGCTTGTTCTGCAAGTTTGCTATTTCCTATTCTTCAAGTTAGGAAAGTAGGATTCCTATTACTTGTGCTGCAAGTTATCTATTTACCTATAAATAGTTATGTAACCCTTTAGGGAGAACACAATTGATTTTAGTAATAAAATTGAGAGACTTCTTCTCCTTGGTTCTCTTGAGAACTCTTGAACTTATCAAGGTCTTCCTTGTGGCGTTCTTCTACCTTCCACCAGTATATACCATAGGTTCTTGCTTTTCTAAGCAACGGGTCTTGGTCCAATACCATAGGTTCTTGTGTTTCTACACAACGAGTCTTGGTTTTACTTCTAATTTTTGTTTTCCTTTGCTGTGTTTTTAACTTGTTATTGCCTTTCTTTAAGTGTTCTTCGTCTTCTTCATTGAACCTCATATTCTTTCGGTGAGGTCCATATCATTTGGTATCGGAGCTTACGTTCAATTCATGGGAGTCTCGTTTTTGTTTTTTGTTTTTTTTCTTTGTCTTCTTCTCTTGGATAAACCTTGATCTTGAATCCTTTTCACAAGCCACCGTTCTCTCTCGTACCTTGCCACACAAGCTACTACCAAAACTAGCTTGTTTTTCTCAAAAGTTGCCTTGTTCCCCAAGTAAACGTCTTCTTATTTTTTAGACTTTTTCTTTTTCGTAATTGTTTGTTTACTTTAGTAAAAAAAAGAAAAAAAAGAAAAAAAGAAAAGAAAAAAAAGAGAAAAGAAAAATCAATTCAAGGGGGGATTTATTACATCGTGTGTAGCAAATGCAACATCAAAGGCAATTTGTGGAGGTGTGCTTCATCAAAATCTTGAGGTAGTCAATCTTTCTTGAGCTTTGAGATTTCTTATTTGCCTAATTTGAAAATTCATTGTTACCATCCTATCCTATTGCCTAAAATTACCTTTTTGACCCTACCACATAAAAGGACAAAACTACCCCAGCTTTGGCTAAATCTTACCCTAATTAAACACCCCAAAAAATGCATAGTTCCTTCAAAGTTTAGTTTCATTAGAGTCTTCTTAAGCCTTATTGAGTCTTGCAAAGTCTTGTTGAGTCTTCATTGTTTTGTTTTCCCTTGATTAAAATCTTGTGCTCAGCTTGTTTATTGTTGGTTGATAGTTGAATTCCATAAGCTAATTGATGGAGATTCAAGCTCACAAAGCTCAAGTCATGTTCGTGATGATCGTGATCCTTTGAGTATCCATGGAGGTCCAATTACAAGAGCTAAATCAAAGATGATGCAACAAGCCTTGGCTGGTTTCATTGATATTGCTAGAGAGAAAGCCCAACAAAGCTTGAGCATGGAGGATGATAAAGTCTTCTACAACATGATCCAAGCCCAAGTTCAACCTTCTTGAAGACACACAAGTATTGGGCCGAAATGCAAATTAGGCTAGATGCATATTTTATTTAGTTAAGTATTATTGGGCTGAACATTGTCTTAATTTAATTTAAGCCCAATTCCTTTTTAAATAATAGATTTTGTAAGACTTCTATTACTTGTTCTGCAAGTTAGGAGAGTAGGATTCCTATTGCTTGTTCTGCAAGTTTGCTATTTCCTATTCTGCAAGTTAGGAAAGTAGGATTCCTATTACTTGTGCTGCAAGTTATCTATTTGCCTATAAATAGTTATGTAACCCTTTGGGGAGAACACAATTGATTTTAGCAATAAAATTGAGAGACTTCTTCTCTTTGGTTCTCTTGAGAACTCTTGAACTTATCAAGGTCTTCCTTGTGGCGTTCTTCTACCTTCCACCAATATATACCATAGGTTCTTGCTTTTCTAGGCAACGGGTCTTGGTCCAATACCATAGGTTCTTGTGTTTCTACACAACGGGTCTTGGTTTTACTTCTAATTTTTATTTTCTTTTGCTGCGTTTTTAACTTGTTATTGTTTTTTTTTCAAGTGTTCTTCGTCTTCTTCATATGAACCTCATCTTCTTTCGGTGAGGTCCATATCATTTGGCATCAGAGCTTAGGTTCAATTTGTGGGAGTCTCGTTTTTGTTTTTTTTCTTTGTCTTCTTGTCTTGGATAAACCTTGATCTTGAATCCTTTTCCAAGCCACCACTAATATTGTTTATCCCTCAAACCTATTGTCTTTACTTAGCCACCAAGTAAACCCTATCTTGTTCTCCAAGCAACCAAATCCCAAAGGTTTTCTTGCTCACCAAGAAACCTTCAAAAGCTCTACATCACATAAAGACTACTTGTTTCACAAGCCACCGTTCCCTCTCATTCCTTGCCACACAAGCTGCTACCAAAACTAGCTTGTTTTTGTCAAAAAGTTGCCTTGTTCCCCAAGTAAACCTCTTCTTATTATTTAGACTTTTTTTTTCTTCATTGTTCGGTTACTTTAGTAAAATATAAAAAAAAAAGAGAAAAAAAGAGAAAAAAAGAAAAGAAAAAAAAAGAGAAAAGAAAAATCAATTCAAGAGGGGATTTATTACATCGTGTGTAGCAAGTGCAACATCAAAGGTAATTTGTGGAGGTGTGCTTCGTCAAAATCTTGAGGTAGTCATTCTTTCTTGAGCTTTGAGATTTCTTATTTGCCTAATTTGAAAATTCATTACTGCCATTTTACCCTACTGTCTAAAATTACCTTTTTGACCCTACCACATAAAAGGACAAAACTACCCCACCTTTGGCTAAACCCTACCTTAATTAAACACCCCAAAATACACAAATTTCCTTCAAGGTTTAGTTTCATTGGAGTCTTCTTAAGTCTTATTGAGTCTTGCTGAGTCTTGCTAAGTCTTGTTGAGTATTCATTGTTTTGTTTTCCCTTGATTAAAATCTTGTGCTCATCTTGTTTATTGTTGGTTGATAGTTGAATTCCATAAGCTGATTTTTGATTAAGTCTTGAGTTCAATATAGAACCTATAGAGAAAAGTTGTGTGAGGGAAAAAGGCAAGAGTGTGTGAGTAACATTAGTAGAGAAAAGCCATATTAAAATTGTGTGAAACACGAGTGTGTGTTACAGTCTTGTGTGTATTGAGTGTAAACACGTGAGGTCATACTTGTGAGGTCCTTTTCTTTTACTAACGTTTCTTGCAGGATAAAATCATGTCTTCTAATAGTGAAAAGCCTGATTTGAGTAAGATCGAGTTGATGTTCCAAGCTATGCAACAACAATTTTCAAGGATAGAGTTGAGGTTTAATAATATTCATGATAAGTTGGAGGAACATGAAGCTGTCCTAGCCAAGGTAAAGCCAAGTGATACTTCTCATGAGAATGGCAATGTTGTGAATAATGACTTTGATGATAAAGTTGATGATGAGTTTGATGATGATGAGTTTAGTAGAAGTGTTAAAGGTAACCATGGTAATAAAGGAGGTCGTGGAGATAGGTATAAAGGAGATAGGTATTATGATAGGATAGATGGAAATTTAGGAAGTATCAAATTGAAGATTCCTTCCTTTCAAGGTAAGAATGATCCTGAGGCTTACTTAGAATGGGAAAAGAAAGTGGAGATGGTCTTTGATTGCCATAACTATTCCGAAGAAAAAAAGGTGAAACTTGCTGCTGTAGAGTTCACGGATTATGCAATCATTTGGTGGGACCAACTCATGCTTGGTAGACGTAGGAATAGAGAGCCACCTATAGTTACATGGAATGAAATGAAACGTGTTATGAGAAAAAGGTTTGTTCCTAATCATTACTATAGAGAGCTTTATCAAAGGTTACAAGGTCTCACTCAAGGTTCTAAGAGTGTTGAGGATTATCATAAAGAAATGGAAATTATCATGATCAGAGCTAATGTTGAAGAGGATAGTGAAGCTACTATGGCTCGATTCTTACAAGGATTGAATCGTGAGATTGCTAATGTAGTGGAGTTACATCACTATGTGGAGTTTGATGATATGTTGCATATGGCTATCAAGGTTGAAAGGCAACTCAAGAGAAAAGGTTATTCATCTCGTTTTATGCAAGGTTCTAGTTCATCTTCTTCTTGGAAACCGAACACCTTTCGAAGGGATGATAAGACTACATTCAAACTTAAGACTGAATCCTCATTCAAGCCTAAGGGTGAGAGTGTCCAAAAGCCCAAACCCGAGGCTATCCAAGCATCCCAAGGTAAGAGTAGAGACATTAAGTGTTTTAGATGTTTGGGAAGAGGACACATTGCATCACAATGCCCAAACAAACGAGTCATGATTATGCGTGATGATGGTGATGTTGTAAGTGAAGATTCTGATGTTGATGATGAGATGCCACCATTGGAGGACATTAATGAGGATGATGACTATGTTGAGTTTGCTGCACATGGTGAAGCACTTGTAGCTCGTCGTGCATTAAGTGCCCAAGTTAAGGATGAAGATGAAGTGCAACGAGAAAATATTTTTCATACTAGATGCCACGTCAACAATAAGGTATGCTCTTTGATTATTGATGGTGGTAGTTGCACTAATGTTGCTAGCACTTATTTGGTTGACAAATTGAGTTTGCCCACTACAAAACATCCCAAACCATACAAACTTCAATGGCTCAATAATTGTGGAGAAGTAAATGTGACCAAGCAAGTATTGGTGCTATTTTCAATTGGAAGGTACAATGATAAAGTGTTGTGTGATGTTGTGCCTATGCATGCTGGTCATTTGCTTTTAGGAAGACCATGGCAATTTGATAGACATGTCATACATGATGGATTTACAAACCGTTATTCATTTACCATGGCTGGTAAGAAATTCACACTTGCACCCTTGAGTCCTACGGAGATTTATGAGGATCAATTGAGGTTGAAAGAGCAGAATGAATCACAACAAAGGTCGAAGAATCTAGATAAAGGCAAAGATATTGCAAAGAAAGAAAGAAAGGACGTGAGCTTCTATGCAAAGCAAAGTGATGTAAAGGCTGCTTTTTTAGCTAAGTGCCCAATCCTTTTGTTTTTATATAAAGAATCTTGTTTTAGTTCTAATGATCTTAAATCTTCTTTGCCTACTAATGTTGTGTCTCTTTTGAAGGAATTTGGAGATATATTCCCCGAGGAGATTCCAAATGGTTTGCCACCTATTAGGGGAATTGAGCATCAAATAGACCTTGTTCCTGGAGCTGCCATTCCCAACAGACCTGCCTATAGAAGTAATCCCGAGGAGACAAAGGAGCTTCAAAGGCAAGTTGACGAGCTCATGAAGAAAGGCTACGTTAGAGAGAGCATGAGTCCATGTGCTGTTCCTGTGTTACTTGTTCCTAAGAAGGATGGGACGTGGAGGATGTGTGTTGATTGTCGTGCCATCAACAAAATCACTGTAAAGTATCGCTATCCCATTCCTAGATTAGATGATATGCTTGATGAGTTACATGGTTCTTGCATCTTTTCTAAAATTGATTTGAAAAGTGGTTATCATCAAATTCGCATGAGAGAAGGTGATGAATGGAAAACTGCATTTAAGACTAAGCATGGTTTGTATGAATGGTTAGTTATGCCTTTTGGATTAACTAATGCACCTAGCACTTTCATGAGATTAATGAACCATGTCTTGCGTGCTTTCATTGGAAAATTTGTAGTTGTCTATTTTGATGATATCTTGATCTATAGTAGAAGTTTGCATGAACATATTGAACATTTAAAGAATGTGCTTAATGTCTTGAGAAAGGAAAAGTTGTATGCTAACCTTAAGAAATGTTCCTTTTGCACTGATAAGATTACATTTCTTGGATATGTTATTTCTTCTAAGGGTATAGCAGTAGAAGATGAAAAGGTCAAGGCAATTAAAGATTGGCCTATACCTAAGAATATCTCTGAGGTGCGTAGTTTTCATGGATTAGCTAGTTTCTATCGTAGGTTTGTTAGAGACTTCAGTACAATAGCTGCACCTCTAACTGATGTTGTTAAAAAGAATGTTGGATTTAAATGGGGTCTTGAGCAAGATCATGCTTTTAACTTGCTTAAAGAGAAGCTTTGTTCTGCAGCTTTATTATCCTTACCTGACTTTTCTAAAACTTTTGAGATTGAGTGTGATGCTTCAAGTATAGGTATTGGAGCTGTTTTAATGCAGGAGAAGCGCCCCATTGCTTTTTTCAGTGAGAAGTTAAGTGGAGCTGCCCTTAACTATCCCACATATGATAAAGAGATGTATGCATTAGTGAGGGCCTTGGAAACATGGCAACACTATTTATGGCCCAAGGAATTTGTCATCCACACTGATCATGAGTCCTTGAAGCACTTGAAAGGACAAAGCAAGTTGAACAAGCGTCATGCCAAGTGGATGGAGTTCATTGAAACATTTCCATATGTGATCAAATATAAACAAGGTAAAGAAAATGTCGTGGCTGATGCATTATCTCGAAGGTATACTCTAATCACTACTCTTAATGCAAAACTACTTGGATTTGAGTATATTAAAGACTTGTATGCTACTGATGAGGATTTTGAAAATGTGTTCATTGCATGTGAGAAAACTGGTTTTGGAAAGTTTTATAGGCATGATGGATTCTTATTTAGGGAAAATAGATTATGTGTGCCTAGGAGTTCTTTAAGAGAATTACTTGTTAGAGAAGCCCATAGTGGTGGGTTAATGGGACATTTTGGAGTAAAGAAAACTTTAGATATATTGCATGATCACTTCTTTTGGCCTAACATGAAAAGAGATGTTGAAAAATTGTGTGAGAGATGTGTCACTTGTAAACAAGCTAAGTCTAGAGTTATGAATCATGGTCTTTATACTCCATTGCCTATTCCTACTGCTCCTTGGACTGACATTTCTATGGACTTTGTTTTGGGGTTACCAAGAACAAAGAGAGGTAGAGATTCTGTTTTTGTTGTTGTTGATAGGTTCTCTAAGATGGCTCACTTCATTGCTTGTCACAAGACAGATGATGCAAGTAACATTGCCGATTTATTCTTAAAGGAAATTGTTCGTCTACATGGGGTTCCGAGGACCATTGTTTCTGACCGTGATGTGAAGTTCCTTAGCTATTTTTGGAAAACATTATGGGGAAAGTTAGGAACAAAGCTATTGTTTTCAACTACTTGTCATCCACAAACCGATGGTCAAACTGAAGTAGTCAATCGTACTTTGTCTACTTTGTTGAGGTCCATTATTCAAAAGAATTTGAAGAATTGGGAAGATTGTTTGCCTCATGTGGAGTTTGCTTACAATAGAAGTGTGCATTCCACTACTAGTTATTCTCCATTTGAAGTTGTCTATGGTTTTAATCCACTCACTCCATTGGATCTTTTACCACTACCTATTGAGGAGAGAGCTAGTTTGGATGGGGAAAAGAAAGCTGATTTTGTTAAGCAACTACATGAGAAGGTACGTCAAAACATTAAAAAGAGGACTGAGCAATATGCTACTCAAGCCAACAAGCATCGCAAGAAAGTTGTCTTTGAACCTGGTGATTGGGTTTGGGTACATATGCGTAAAGAGAGATTTCCTGCTCAGCGTCGCTCCAAGTTGCAACCTCGAGGAGATGGACCATTCCAAGTGATTAAGAAGATCAATGACAATGCTTATAAGTTAGATCTTCCAGGTGAGTATAATGTTAGTGCTACATTTAATGTTTCTGATCTTTCTCCCTTTGATATGGATGTAGGTGATTCTGATTTGAGGACAAATCCTTTCGAGGAGAGGGGGAATGATGGAGATCCAAGCTCACAAAGCTCAAGTCATGTTCGTGATGATCGTGATCCTTTGAGTATCCATGGAGGTCCAATTACAAGAGCTAAATCAAAGATGATGCAACAAGCCTTGGCTGGTTTCATTGATATTGCTAGAGAGAAAGCCCAACAAAGCTTGAGCATGGAGGATGATAAAGTCTTCTACAACATGATCCAAGCCCAAGTTCAACCTTCTTGAAGACACACAAGTATTGGGCCGAAATGCAAATTAGGCTAGATGCATATTTTATTTAGTTAAGTATTATTGGGCTGAACATTGTCTTAATTTAATTTAAGCCCAATTCCTTTTTAAATAATAGATTTTGTAAGACTTCTATTACTTGTTCTGCAAGTTAGGAGAGTAGGATTCCTATTGCTTGTTCTGCAAGTTTGCTATTTCCTATTCTGCAAGTTAGGAAAGTAGGATTCCTATTACTTGTGCTGCAAGTTATCTATTTGCCTATAAATAGTTATGTAACCCTTTGGGGAGAACACAATTGATTTTAGCAATAAAATTGAGAGACTTCTTCTCTTTGGTTCTCTTGAGAACTCTTGAACTTATCAAGGTCATCCTTGTGGCGTTCTTCTACCTTCCACCAATATATACCATAGGTTCTTGCTTTTCTAGGCAACGGGTCTTGGTCCAATACCATAGGTTCTTGTGTTACTACACAACGGGTCTTGGTTTTACTTCTAATTTTTATTTTCTTTTGCTGCGTTTTTAACTTGTTATTGTTTTTTTTTCAAGTGTTCTTCGTCTTCTTCATATGAACCTCATCTTCTTTCGGTGAGGTCCATATCAGAATCACTTATGACACTCATATAACAATCCATGTAGCATTCTCATGGAGGGTCGATCCAATACATAGTTCTCTAACATGTACCTATGTGATGACTTGATATCCTATATCCATGACAATGGTCATCAGTCAACCACATACTAGTCTTATCGTATCATTGTTATCCTTATTCACAATAATACTTGACTAGGGATATTTTAAGAATAGTGTGTTATTACTATTCTAAGGACATTATCATATAAGATTACATTACGCAGTTATAAAACAAATATAATAATGAACTATAAATAAAATGTCATGATACATAAAAATGCCAAAGTCAATCATCTAATGAATGGTTCTAAGGGCATAATCCAACAGATTCAATCCTCCCTCGCCTAATAAATCTTGCATTGTCGATAGATTTCGGGTCAAGCTTAGTCCTCAGGACAACCCTCTACATAACACATAGTAGATTGAATCAATCTCGATACTTCCATCAATCTTAGTACTTCCAATTATAAGCTAACATTAAGCATTGTATAATTCAACAAGAAACGATACTTGGCAGTGTTTCTAGAATTATTCAAATATTACTAGTACTGTTTATTATCTTTTCGTTCAGTTGAACTACTTATAATCCACTTGGTCCATTTCTGCCTTTTAAGATTTCGGACCTTACGGTATTATGCTGGCCTTTAGTGAAAATTTTGGGCTATTAATCATAATTGTTCCAGAATTTTTCTCCATGCAGAACAATTAAATTGATCGTTTTAATTACAACCCAGAACAGAACATCAATTCCAGGCAATCCATTGAAATTAAAGTTATAATTAGCTTCTAATATATTCAATTAACTAAAATGTAACTTTAATTTCATGAGAATTTAACTCACCCAAAAATCCTCAATTTCATCATGTTGGGCGAAATCCCTAGGTCTCCATTCTTGAACAATTTCTTCAATTGAAACCATAGAAACACTTACAATCAATCCTTAAACAACATATTACGAGATCAAAACAAACAACCAAACAATTCTTTACAAATCTAGTAAAAACCGAATTCCATTTCCCATTCTTCATTTTCAGTGTTCTTCCTTAATTTCCATGGAAACAACCTGCAAAATGGAAGGATAGGCCGGTTTGGTAGTGAAGAATATTCAGCTAGCACCGATTCTATCCATTCCCACTTGAGTTTTCGAACTTTAAGGAGGAAAGGGGAGAATGGCATGAAGATGAACATGGGAGCAGAAGGCTCACAATTTTTGCTGAAATAGAAAGCCAAAATTGGCTTTCAAATAACTAAAGTTCAAGGTATTTACAATTATGCCATTAATGAAGCATTTTAGCACATGTCAATTTCCTTTACACTTAGTTTTTATTCTAATTTCATAAGCTCAAGTAAGTTAACTTGAATTTTTATGAATTTAAGGATAAAATATTTAATTTAAATCCTTAATTCTATTCCCATTAGATCTTTTCAGATTATGTTAAATCGAATTAAACCTCAAGCCCCATAAACTTCTCCTGCAAACCAAATTTCATCGATAAATCTTGCAATTGCTCAGTTTTGAGATTAACTTCCAATAAGTAACTGTATCGGTCTACAAGGAGTCTAAGGTCATGCCATACATGACTGGAAAGATCTTTGAATTAGCTTTCTAACAAAATTTGAATCACCTAAATCGGAGTTCTCTAACAAAAGTTATGCCCGTTTCTTTACCAATTGCTCATGATCAGAATTTCCAGTCTGTGATGTGAATCTATAAATTCATTGCTGTTGATCCACATTGAACTAGATAGCAGGCCTTATATAGTCAGAAAGCTTATCGAGTTAGCTTTTCATAAAAATTTGAATCGCCTTAATCAGAATTTTCTACTAAGAGATAAACTTGATTCTTTACAGGGGTGTCAACTGACATGTTTGACTACACATTATTCAACTTCGAAATTTTTCTGGTATTATTCCGTAGGGAATTAAATTGTGAGCTTTTTATGGCTAAAAGACCTTTAAGTTAGCTTTCATAAGAATTTTACGGTTTATCCTTTCGATACTCCAATCGAGAGATATGACTGAAACAAGGCAAATTGCTCATAAGCCAAAGGCTGAAATTTTCGGCAATGTTACTTGCATCATCTGTCTTGTGACAAGCAATGAAGTGAGCCATCTTAGAGAACCTATCAACAACAACAAAAACAGAATCTCTACCTCTCTTTGTTCTTGGTAACCCCAAAACAAAGTCCATAGAAATGTCAGTCCAAGGAGCAGTAGGAATAGGCAATGGAGTATAAAGACCATGATTCATAACTCTAGACTTAGCTTGTTTACAAGTGACACATCTCTCACACAATTTTTCAACATCTCTTTTCATGTTAGGCCAAAAGAAGTGATCATGCAATATATCTAAAGTTTTCTTTACTCCAAAATGTCCCATTAACCCACCACTATGGGCTTCTCTAACAAGTAATTCTCTTAAAGAACTCCTAGGCACACATAATCTATTTTCCCTAAATAAGAATCCATCATGCCTATAAAACTTTCCAAAACCAGTTTTCTCACATGCAATGAACACATTTTCAAAATCTTCATCAGTAGCATACAAGTCTTTAATATAATCAAATCCAAGTAGTTTTGCATTAAGAGTAGTGATTAGAGTATACCTTCGAGATAATGCATCAGCCACGACATTTTCTTTACCTTGTTTATATTTGATCACATATGGAAATGTTTCAATGAACTCCATCCACTTGGCATGACGCTTGTTCAACTTGCTTTGTCCTTTCAAGTGCTTCAAGGACTCATGATCAGTGTGGATGACAAATTCCTTGGGCCATAAATAGTGTTGCCATGTTTCCAAGGCCCTCACTAATGCATACATCTCTTTATCATATGTGGGATAGTTAAGGGCAGCTCCACTTAACTTCTCACTGAAAAAAGCAATGGGGCGCTTCTCCTGCATTAAAACAGCTCCAATACCTATACTTGAAGCATCACACTCAATCTCAAAAGTTTTAGAAAAGTCAGGTAAGGATAATAAAGCTGCAGAACAAAGCTTCTCTTTAAGCAAGTTAAAAGCATGATCTTGCTCAAGACCCCATTTAAATCCAACATTCTTTTTAACAACATCAGTTAGAGGTGCAGCTATTGTACTGAAGTCTCTAACAAACCTACGATAGAAACTAGCTAATCCATGAAAACTACGCACCTCAGAGATATTCTTAGGTATAGGCCAATCTTTAATTGCCTTGACCTTTTCATCTTCTACTGCTATACCCTTAGAAGAAATAACATATCCAAGAAATGTAATCTTATCAGTGCAAAAGGAACATTTCTTAAGGTTAGCATACAACTTTTCCTTTCTCAAGACATTAAGCACATTCTTTAAATGTTCAATATGTTCATGCAAACTTCTACTATAGATCAAGATATCATCAAAATAGACAACTACAAATTTTCCAATGAAAGCACGCAAGACATGGTTCATTAATCTCATGAAAGTGCTAGGTGCATTAGTTAATCCAAAAGGCATAACTAACCATTCATACAAACCATGCTTAGTCTTAAATGCAGTTTTCCATTCATCACCTTCTCTCATGCGAATTTGATGATAACCACTTTTCAAATCAATTTTAGAAAAGATGCAAGAACCATGTAACTCATCAAGCATATCATCTAATCTAGGAATGGGATAGCGATACTTTACAGTGATTTTGTTGATGGCACGACAATCAACACACATCCTCCACGTCCCATCCTTCTTAGGAACAAGTAACACAGGAACAGCACATGGACTCATGCTCTCTCTAACGTAGCCTTTCTTCATGAGCTCGTCAACTTGCCTTTGAAGCTCCTTTGTCTCCTCGGGATTACTTCTATAGGCAGGTCTGTTGGGAATGGCAGCTCCAGGAACAAGGTCTATTTGATGCTCAATTCCCCTAATAGGTGGCAAACCATTTGGAATCTCCTCGGGGAATATATCTCCAAATTCCTTCAAAAGAGACACAACATTAGTAGGCAAAGAAGATTTAAGATCATTAGAACTAAAACAAGATTCTTTATATAAAAACAAAAGGATTGGGCACTTAGCTAAAAAAGCAGCCTTTACATCACTTTGCTTTGCATAGAAGCTCACGTCCTTTCTTTCTTTCTTTGCAATATCTTTGCCTTTATCTAGATTCTTCGACCTTTGTTGTGATTCATTCTGCTCTTTCAACCTCAATTGATCCTCATAAATCTCCGTAGGACTCAAGGGTGCAAGTGTGAATTTCTTACCAGCCATGGTAAATGAATAACGGTTTGTAAATCCATCATGTATGACATGTCTATCAAATTGCCATGGTCTTCCTAAAAGCAAATGACCAGCATGCATAGGCACAACATCACACAACACTTTATCATTGTACCTTCCAATTGAAAATAGCACCAATACTTGCTTGGTCACATTTACTTCTCCACAATTATTGAGCCATTGAAGTTTGTATGGTTTGGGATGTTTTGTAGTGGGCAAACTCAATTTGTCAACCAAATAAGTGCTAGCAACATTAGTGCAACTACCACCATCAATAATCAAAGAGCATACCTTATTGTTGACGTGGCATCTAGTATGAAAAATATTTTCTCGTTGCACTTCATCTTCATCCTTAACTTGGGCACTTAATGCACGACGAGCTACAAGTGCTTCACCATGTGCAGCAAACTCAACATAGTCATCATCCTCATTAATGTCCTCCAATGGTGGCATCTCATCATCAACATCAGAATCTTCACTTACAACATCACCATCATCACGCATAATCATGACTCGTTTGTTTGGGCATTGTGATGCAATGTAACCCTTTGGGGAGAACACAATTGATTTTAGCAATAAAATTGAGAGACTTCTTCTCTTTGGTTCTCTTGAGAACTCTTGAACTTATCAAGGTCTTCCTTGTGGCGTTCTTCTACCTTCCACCAATATATACCATAGGTTCTTGCTTTTCTAGGCAACGGGTCTTGGTCCAATACCATAGGTTCTTGTGTTTCTACACAACGGGTCTTGGTTTTACTTCTAATTTTTATTTTCTTTTGCTGCGTTTTTAACTTGTTATTGTTTTTTTTTCAAGTGTTCTTCGTCTTCTTCATATGAACCTCATCTTCTTTCGGTGAGGTCCATATCATTTGGCATCAGAGCTTAGGTTCAATTTGTGGGAGTCTCGTTTTTGTTTTTTTTCTTTGTCTTCTTGTCTTGGATAAACCTTGATCTTGAATCCTTTTCCAAGCCACCACTAATATTGTTTATCCCTCAAACCTATTGTCTTTACTTAGCCACCAAGTAAACCCTATCTTGTTCTCCAAGCAACCAAATCCCAAAGGTTTTCTTGCTCACCAAGAAACCTTCAAAAGCTCTACATCACATAAAGACTACTTGTTTCACAAGCCACCGTTCCCTCTCATTCCTTGCCACACAAGCTGCTACAAGAACCATGTAACTCATCAAGCATATCATCTAATCTAGGAATGGGATTGCGATACTTTACAGTGATTTTGTTGATGGCACGACATTCAACACACATCCTCCACGTCCCATCCTTCTTAGGAACAAGTAAAACAGGAACAGCACATGGACTCATGCTCTCTCTAACGTAGCCTTTCTTCATGAGCTCGTCAACTTGCCCTTGAAGCTCCTTTGTCTCCTCGGGATTACTTCTATAGGCAGGTCTGTTGGGAATGACAGCTCCAGGAACAAGGTCTATTTGATGCTCAATTCCCCTAATAGGTGGCAAACCATTTGGAATCTCCTCGGGGAATATATCTCCAAATTCCTTCAAAAGAGACACAACATTAGTAGGCAAAGAAGATTTAAGACCATTAGAACTAAAACAAGATTCTTTATATAAAAGTAAAAGGATTGGGCACTTAGGTAGAAAAGCAGCCTTTACATCACTTTGCTTTGCATAGAAGCTCACATCCTTTCTTTCTTTCTTTGCAATATCTTTGCCTTTATCTAGATTCTTTGACCTTTGTTGTGATTCATTTTGCTCTTTCAACCTCAATTGATCCTCATAAATCTCCTTAGGACTCAATGGTGCAAGTGTAAATTTCTTACCATCCATGGTAAATGAATAACAGTTTGTGAATCCATCATGTATGACACGTCTATCAAATTGCCATGGTCTTCATAAAAGCAAATGGCCAGCATGCATAGGCACAACATCACACAACACTTTATCATTGTATCTTCCAATTGAAAATGGCACCAATACTTGCTTGGTCACATTTACTTCTCCACAATTATTGAGCCATTGAAGTTTGTATGGTTTTAGATGTTTTGTAGTGGGCAAACTCAATACTTGCTAGCAACATTAGTGCAACTACCACCATCAATAATCAAAGAGCATACCTTATTGTTGACGTGGCATCTAGTATGGAAAATATTTTCTCGTTGCACTTCATCTTCATTCTTAACTTGGGCACTTAATGCATGACGAGCTACAAGTGCTTCACCATGTGCAGCAAACTCAACATAGTCATCATCCTCATCAATGTCCTCCAATGGTGGCATCTCATCATCAACATTAGAATCTTCACTTACAACATCACCATCATCATATTTCACTAGCACACTTAAAGCTTGATATGCTACAATTACCTTTCCATCCATAGGTAATTCCATACTATCCTCATCATCTTTTAATGGCAGCATAGAATCATCATTGGATTCTTCTCCATAGTAGCTATCCAACTTATTATTACCAACATTACCACAATCATGAAAAGTATTACCTTGGTTTACCTTAGCTAGGGCAACGTCGTGTTGCTCCACCTTATCATATTTAACCAACTTCGACTCTATCCTTGAAAGTTGTTGTTGCATGGTTTGGAACATGACCTCAATCTTACTTAAATCAGGCTTTTCACTATTAGAAGACATGGTTTTATCCTGCAAGAAACGTTAGTCAAAGAAAAGGACCTCACAAGTATGACCTCACGTGTTTACACTCAATACACACAAGAATGTAACACTCACACTCGTGTTTCACACAATTTTAATATGGCTTTTCTCTACTAATGTTACTCACACACTCTTGCCTTTTTTTCCTCGCATAACTTTTTTCTATAGGTTCTATATTGAACTAAAGACTCAATTAAAAATCAACTTATGGAATTCAACTATCAACCAACAATAAACAAGCTGAGCACAAGATTTTAATCAAGGAAAAACAAAACAATGAAGACTCAACAAGACTTTGCAAGACTCAATAAGGCTTAAGAAGACTCTAATGAAACTAAACCTTGAAGGAAATATGCGTGTTTTGGGGTGTTTAATTAGGGTAGGGTTTAGCCAAAGGTGAGGTAGTTTTGTCCTTTTATGTGGCAGGGTCAAAAAGGTAATTTTAGGTAGTAGGGCAGAATGGTAACAATTAATTTTCAAATTATGCAAATAAGAAATCTCAAAGCTCAAGAAAGAATGACTACCTCAAGATTTTGTTGAAGCACAACTCGACAAATTGCCTTTGATGTTGCACTTGCTACACGATGTAATAAATCCCCTCTTGAATTGATTTTTTCTTTTCTCTTTTTTTTCTTTTCTTTTTTTTCTTTTTTTAACTAAAGTTAACAAACAATGAAGAAAAAGAAAAAAGTCTAAAAAATAAGAAGAGGTTTACTTGGGGAACAAGACAACTTTTGAGAAAAACAAGCTAGTTTTGGTAGTAGCTTGTGTGGCAAGGAACGAGAGAGAACGGTGGCTTGTGAAAAGGATTCAAGATCAAGGTTTATCTAAGATAAGAAGATAAAAAAAACAAAAAGCAAAAATGAAACTCCCATAAATTGAACCTAAGCTCTGATACCAAATGATATTGACCTCATCGAAAGAAGATGAGGGTCAATGAAGAAGATGAAGAACACGTGAAGAAAATAATAACAAGTTAAAAACGCAGCAAAGGAAAACAAAAATTAGAAGTAAAACCAAGACCCTTTATGTAGAAACACAAGAATCTATGGTATTGGACCAAGACCCGTTGCTTAGAAAAGCAAGAACTTATGGTATAATTGGTGGAAGGTAGAAGAACGCCACAAGGAAGACCTTGATAAGTTCAAGAGTTCTCAAGAGAACCAAAGAGAAGAAGTCTCTCAATTTTATTACTAAAATCAATTGTGTTCTCCCCAAAGGGTTACATAACTATTTATAGGCAAATAGATAACTTGCAGCACAAGTAATAGGAATCCTACTTTCCTAACTTGCAGAATAGGGAATAGCAAACTTGCAGAACAAGCAATAAGAATCCTACTCTCCTAACTTGCAGAACAAGTAATAGAAGTCTTACAAAATCTATTATTTAAAAAGGAATTGGGCTTAAATTAAATTAAGACAATGTTCAGCCCAATAATACTTAACTAAATAAAATATGCATCTAGCCTAATTTGCATTTCGGCCCAATACTTGTGTGTCTTCAAGAAGGTTGAACTTGGGCTTGGATCATGTTGTAGAAGACTTTATCATCCTCCATGCTCAAGCTTTGTTGGGCTTTCTCTCTAGCAATATCAATGAAACCAGCCAAGGCTTATTGCATTATCTTTGATTTAGCTCTTGTAATTGGACCTCCATAGATACTTAAAGGATCACGATCATCACGAACATGACTTGAGCTTTGTGAGCTTGGATATTTTAGAATATTCAAGATAGGGGCAAAATTACCAAAATGCCCTTGGTTATGTAAATTTTGGATAATTTTGCCCTTAAGCTTTTGTAGTCGTAAAAACTATGTAATCGTACTCCAACATTTCGGATTTCACTTCCAAATAAGCTTATTGGGTGTATTTTGATGAATGGAAGTGGTTTCGTCAACGCGCGATGCATCGAAATTACGAAATTACCCTTAACTGATTCGATCAATCTCTTGACACTATTATAACCTCCTTTTCATGTAGAATATCATGGTATTTTTAATTCGTCCCAAATCATTTTAGTTTGGGTGCAATTTACGAAAATGCCCTCGGGACGTAGCCGTCATTTTCCAATTTGTTTTCCACACTTCACAAAATAATACAAAATAATATAAAAATTATTTTTAAACCTTAAAATCATCATTTTATATTTATTACACCAACTGTAGACAGTATTATCATTCTCGAATCTATCAAAACCATAAAATTAAAATGGGGCCCACATTACACTTTTATTTATAATCACAAATACATTATATTTCACTTAATAAATAAATACATAATTCATGTACAGTACAGTAGAAACAGGTCCCACATTTTCTCCCCACCTTTAGGAAATTTGGTCCTCCAAATTTCGCATAGACTGATCACTGAAATAGCTCTGGATACTTTTCATGCATTAAACTCTCTAACTCCCAAGTAGCCTCCTCTTTAGTGTGATACTGCCAGAGCACTTTTACCAAAAGAATAATCTTAGACCACAACACTTTATCCTTCTGATCCAAGATCCATACCGGTCTCTCCACGTAACTCATATCCTCTTTGACCTAGAGTGGCTCGTATCAAATTACGTGAGAAGAATCTGGATGGTACTTTCTTAGCATTATGCACATGGAACACATTATGCACTCTAGACAACTCTGGTGGTAGTGCCAATATGTATGCCACATCTCCCACGTGATCTAAGATCCCAAATAGTCCAATATACCAAGGACTCAACTTTCCCTTCTTACCGAACCTTATTATACCTTTGGATGGTGAGACTTTCAAAAACACATAATCACCCACAAAAAACTCTAGTGGTCAGCGTCTAGTATCTGCATAGTTTTTCTGTCGACTCTGAGCCATTCTTAATCTTTCACAGATCACCTGTACATCTCGCGAAGCCTACTGTACCAAATCAGGAGCTATAGTTTATGGTCTCCCACTTCTTTCCATGCTATCGGGGATCTACATTATCTATCATATAATGCCTTGTAAGGTGTCATACAAATGCTTGCCTGATAGCTGTTATTATAAGCAGACTTTGCTAAAGGTAGGTGATCATCACAGGAGCCTTTAAAATCTAGTACACATGCTCTCAACATATCCTCAAGTGTCTGTATCGTGCGCTTGGATTGTACGTCAGTCTGCAGGTGGAAAGCGGTCTAAAATTTAGTTGGGATCCTATGGCCTCCTGAAATCTCTCCCAAAAATGAGATGTGAACCAGGAATCCTTATCAAAAGTAACGCCCACTGGAACATCACGCAACGTCACTATCTCTCTAACATATAAATCGGCAAAGGCAATAACTGGATCAATAGATTGAATGGTTAAAAAATGAGCAGACTTTGTCAATCTATCCACAATCACCCAAAGAGCATCATAACCTCTTCGGGTATTTGGTAAACCCATAATAAAATCCATAGCCACATCCTCCAATTTCGACGTAAGAATCAGTAGAGGTCATAACATACATGTAGGCTTCTGATGCTCAATCTTAATCTGTTGACAAGTAAGACATCTAGCGACATACTCTGCGATGTCATTCTTCATCTTAGGCCACCAATATACCCTTCGTAAATTTTGGTACATTTTAGTACTGCTGATCACTGCTGGAGGTATGGAGGTATGGGCCTCTGATAAAATCAAATCCCTCAGCTGCTGATCACTGGGAAAACAGACCTTGCCCCTGGACCTCAGAATACCATCGGTGCTAATCTCAAAGTCTGACTGTACTCCCATCTGTACCTGACTGGCAACTTCGATGCAGTAAGAATTCTTCCTCTAAGCTTCCCTGATTCTATCACATCCCGTAACCATATTTTTCACATTTTTCCACACATTTTATATGGTTGGGCTGTTTGTGATGCCTTACTTTCCTTTTTCCATATACAGTAATTATTTAACAAACTGTAATTATTTATCATTTACATCCCCTGTTTAATTTACAACACTGTAGTACTGTAAAATATGTCTGAACATATAAAATAAATGATTATACCTCCAGGACATAAGCTCACTACCTTGGGGCACTATATGCACAACAAATAATCCCTAGATGCAAATCACGCTGTCAATGGAAGTACTCTATAGATGTTAGAATAAAAAAGTGAGCAAATCACGACTCAGTAAGAGAATTGTATGCAAAACTAGATATCCCAAAATCTACATGCATTAAAATCCGTATTTTCCTGTAGGTACTCTAAGAACAGCTATAGGAAGGATACTATAGTCGGCTAAGGATCTGAATAGAGTAAGGAAGGTATTTTGAAATACCTGTCTTGTCCCGGAACCAAGAAGCGACTATAGAGAGTAAATATTTTTGTTGGGATCATCATTTTCCCTTTCATTTCATATCTTTTTCAGAATAATGCTTTTATAAAATAAAGCATTTATATAAAAACAACTAATACTCATGTATTCTTTAAAAAGAGTATTAGTCTAAATATAAATCATAGTTCTTGTTTAACCTATTTCACATGTCACTGTATCAATCATAATAGTAAAGTGTTCCATGTAGCACAGTAAACTGTTAGAAATCATTTTTTTCTTTTCATGTAAAAGCATATTCATATACTTTTCCATTTAAACATATTTTCCGTATCACATATCATTTCATTTCTCATAAAAGTGGAGACTAAGGCATCACCCAGAATATATCATGCTAGAGAAAAAGTACCCCGTAGGGCAATAATAGTCATGTCAGATCTATGGCCATAGTATAGGGTAGTCCTCTGTCAAACATTGATCAGGTGTTAATCGGGACTAAATACATATCACATGTCACATATCACATATCACGTATCACATATCACATATCGGCATGATATGGGGCCTATTAGTCTCAAAACAGTATATGTGAAATCTCATTACCTTTATGGAATTAAGTAAAATCAATAATATCTTCTAGAAAATACATAAATGTATAAATCACAGTTGCTCGTATGGTGAAAACAGTGTTATAAAATAATTACACTGTAGCAATAAATCTCATAAATATTTTATTTCACTGTAAACACATATACTCGTATTTCCACGTTTTCTTTACAAACATTTCATTTTTAAGATTACTGGAAATCATTTTCCGGTAATTTTCATAATTTATGGACAATGGAAGTATTTAAAATTCCATAAACATATAGTTCACTATGGAACACATGTACAGACATTTTAGTCTCAAAACAATATTTTCATAATCATATCACCTTTATGGAAATAAAGAAATTCAATAATTCTTCAATCATTCCATAAAGGATTTTTTTTGTTAAATCATAAAGTGAATATTATGGAAAATAATTTATAAAATATTCACTTTTCATCTCTTCATCTCATAATCAATATCATCTGCTGTAAAACATGTAAGAGAAATATTTTGTATTCTCACTTTCAGCCAAATTGGCAACATGAATATTTAAATGATATTTTTCGGTATATTCATGTTTTATGAAAATTCAATTTCTCATTTTCAAGGCTAGGAATTTATCAAATTATGTAATTAAATATTTTCTAGTATTTTTAGAAAATATTCTAGAAATTTTTAGCAGCATAACAGCTGCTATTATCCTAGCCCTCCTGCAATTTAAATACAGTTCCATATCTAGCAAACAGCCTCTATTTCACAGATTTTCATGCAATTCTTTGCAAGATTATTTAAAATAAACTAAATGCATAATAGTTATGCATTCGAAATATCTCTACAGGTCAAACACGAATCCGTTACCTCAATAGCACTGTGGGATAATGCTCTAAGTTGCACCACTACGTCTCTTATTTCTCCGAATTATACTGCAAATAATAGTTTAATAAAATCAAAATTCGATATTAAAGCGTATAAAATTTCTTTACTTATTTAAACTCTTGAATTTTCATTATATAGAATATTTAGAATTTCCTATGATTTCTCCATGGTAAATGAATATTTCATTCATTTTCCTTTTCTGTTTTGGGCATTATTTGCCTCTTTACCATGTCAACATCCTTCCTATTTTAATGACCAAATGGTCATTCTTCATGTATAAGCCTACTTGGCTTATAACCTTCATTTTCCAGGTTAGTATATATATCCATATATATTTTTCAGCCCTTAAGTTAGCCAATTTCTTCCATTTTCTATACCACTCACGTCATCTTTTTTTTTTTCTCTTTGTCCATCACTATGGTCGAATGGCCTTGCATAGGTGTAGGTAATTCATTCATTTAAACTAGATATATATCAATTGAATTGATACCTTATTCTACCAATTTAGTCAAGTCAACCTAACCTTTTTCTTTCTTTTCTTTTCTGATGCTTGCTGTCCAAACCGAGGCCTTTCTTTCTTTTCCATTTTTCAGTACCCGTTGGCTTCAATTTTTGTCTCTATATTATGGTCATACCTAGCACATCTTAGGCTGCCAAAATCTTCCACCATTCACACACAAAAGTTAGCCAAACCTTTACCATTTTCTTCCAATTTCGGCTGCACCAACCAGCCATACTTTCTTTTCCATATACGACTATATAACAGCCCAGTTTATTCCCTTCTATTCAGTCACGTTTCTGACCATAATAAAAGCACTACTTATCTTCCTCATGAATCACATCACCCTTAACCTATTACTAAGCTCAAAACCCTTCTTAACCGATTTTACCACAACCTCCTAGCCTACGTTTTTAGTTCTTCCAATCACATGGCTGTTCTTATTTTATGTTCAACCTTGGTTTCACGTCAGTCATCTCATCAAAAGCCATCTTCTTCCTATGAAACCCTCTTAGCCAAACCATTAGGGTTGTCTTACACATGTTTTTATTTCAAACAAAGGCTATAAACAGTTTATACTTGCTCACTATAGCCATAATGAAAGAACCAACATGTTTAAAATCACTGCTAAACGTTACCTGTACAGAGGAGTAAATCTGTCCACATGAATCACTTCTGTTTTGAGGTTTTGAGCTAAGTTCTTTGGTATTTTAGGAAGCTTTTGAGGCAAGGATTTATTTTCCTCAAGAAGCTTAGATGATTTGTTGAAAAAAGGGAGGTTCTACTATGGAAAGCTGCAAGGCGTGGAAGAACAAAGGAGGAGTCGGTGATGACAACTGAAAATGAAATCACGATGGGCTGGAAGATAAGGGAAAACGGGGATGTTTTGGCTGAATTCTGTTGGCCAAAATTTATAAATTTAATTTATAAAATTTTCTATAATTATCAAAAGTCCATTTTGCCTATTTTAACTTGCCTTATTTTCATTTTCATGCCACTATACAAAAATTTTGACTTCCAAATCAGAATTTGTACAAGTTATAAATATTTATTTTAATTTATTTAGTTAAATGTCTAATCCCTTCTTGATTAATTTGACCAACACTTAATTTTCTGAAAATAGGCTCATTTTGAGTCTCTAAATTTTCTTTTCGGTTATTATTCCATCATTTTTATACTATTTCCCACACTTATACTTTCATCTAGCTTGAAAATTTTCATATGAAAGCCACATTCCTTTATATTTAAATTATGTAAGATCTTATCAATAAATCCTTTTTATTGATAAATAACGAATAAGTGTACATATATAGTACAAAATAACTGGGTCTCACAGATTTGGTCCGTCAAATCCAGCTCTATTATGAAACCGACCGTAAATCCATGTCTATAAAAGGAAATCACATTCATATATGATTGTAATAGTCTAGTAACCCAATAATACATATATTATTACACAACTTATCTGGTTGGGCTGTCTGTGATACTTCACTTGTACTAAATGTTAAACAATTTTACATAACATTGTTTATATTATACACATCCCCTATCTTAATTAATTAGATAAGTAGTACTGTAGACATGTCTAAATACAGAAAATAAATGATCGTACCTCATGTAAATCAGTGAGTCTATCACATTGTCCTTTGTATACAACCGTGATCCACAATCAACTGATCTCATAGTCATCAAAACCTGAAATGTTAAAATTGGAGAGTGAGCAAACCACGGCTCAATAAGAGAGTTATATGTCACACTTGTATTCAGCTACTATATGCTGAAAACATTTTTTTTCATTTTCTTTAAAATGTTCTTAGCTAGCTCTAGGCTCACATGTAGGAAGGATACTACAGTCGGCTAGGCATCCAGATAAAGTAAGGCAAGTATTTTAAAATACATGACTTGTTCCGAAACCTAAAAGCAATTGTAGAGAGTACTATATTCATTATTCTCAAAACGATATATTTTTTTGTTTTTTTTCACGGAGTAAACAACTTATTTCTTTTCACATTCAGTATACTTTAAAACACGTGACAATTTTAGTAGTAAAACAGTGGTTTACTTCTCTTCTCTTCTCTTCTCTTCTCTTCTCTTCTCTTCAGTATAGTAAAACACGTGATAGTACAGTGGTTTGCAAATATCCAATCATTGGATAAACACTTTACGATTATTTCTATCTTAGAAATAATTCTTATGTTATTCTTTTAGAATAAACATTTATTTCTCTTTTCAAATCAGTAACTGTATCATACAGCTCAGTAAAATAGTATATTCAGTAAAACAGTAATTCTATACGGTTCAATTAGTAGACAGTAAACAGTAGCTACCAGTTCAGAAAATAGTATAAGGTAGCTTTCAGTTCAATAAACAGTAATCAATGGCTACCATTTCAGTAAACAGTACAATTCAGCAACACAGTGTTTTGGTACGGTTTTTATCAATAACAGTAAACAGTAATTTAGTACAGTAAACAGTACAGTAAATAGGATTCTATAAATCCTTTCAGTAAACAGTAACAGTATGTGAGATTAGGCATCACCCTACAATTAAATCATGTTATCATCGTCCAATAATGGACCAGTAATCATCCTCGAATGGACACAGTAAACAGTATCTTTGTGATCTATGGCCATGATCTATATGGTGTCCTCGGTGTACACTTGCCAGGTGACATCCGGGATGCTGATGACTGGCGGGTCAATCAGCCACGTGACAGTTACAGTATAAGTGTGATGCATGAAACTCGGGGCCTAAGTCTTAAAAAAAATATAAATCGTACCATAGCCTTTATGGATTTTAAATACAGTAAATCGAAATATTTCTCAAATATCCATAAGGCTTACATGTAATAAAATCACATTTATGAAATAAATAATTTAAATAACATTTCTCAAGATATTTCATAAAGGTAAAATTTATATTTATCATATGGTGAAAACAGTTTATAAATAGTCACACTGTAAAACAAATCTCATGACAGTGTCTTTTTTCACTATAACACATGTATACACGCCTTTTCGTGCTATCAATCGAAAACATGGTTTTTCAAATAATCGGAATTCAATTCAAATATTTTTGTAATTTATGGAAAAATAAATTATTTATTTTCCAATTTTCAATAATTTGTCACCATGTTTTCTTCTAAAAACACGTATAGAGACCTCTAGTCTCGAAATCATGGTTTTTCATCATTTCTTAACCTTTATGGAATTTATATAATTATTTGGATAATTATTACATACACTGACAATGGAGTTTTTTTTATTCCACAAGCAACGTTAAGATCATGACATGTGTCCTATAAAAATATTAAAATAAATAAAATAGGACATGTGTCACGATCTTAACGTTGCTTGTGGAGTAAAAAAACTTCACTGTCAGTGTATGTAATAATTATCCTAATTATTTATTTTCATAATTAAAACCATAAAGGTTTTATAAAATCAAGTGAATATTTAAGAAATATTTATAAAATATTCACTTCAATCTCTTTTTCATTTTCATCTCATTTCACATGAAATATCACCTACCAAGTGAAATTTCGGTGATTTCCTTTTCACCATTCTCAAAAACATGAATATTTTTAAATCAAATCTCCATATATTCATGTTTTATGAAGAATACTTGATTCTCGATTTTTGTGACTAAAAATCGTTTCTCGTGAAATCAAATCATTTATTATGATTTTCGGTGATTTTCGGTGATTTTCGGTAAATTTCAGTAATTTTTCGATAATTTTTTGGCAGTATAACGGCTGCCTATTTGGCTAGCCTCATGCACGGAACATACAGTTTATATTTTTCAACCGGTAATTCACCACAATTTCTAAACCAATAAATCGACACAGTTTTCAACCAATCATTGTAAATTGCATTTATAAAATTTAAATACATAATTTAAAACATGTGGTCGAATATCCTTACAGGCGGCATATGTCTCCCTTACCTGTCTTAGGTCGGCGACTGCCTCTCAAAGGTCGCACCCATGTTCACCTCTCCCGTTTCCATCATTTCATTCACCGAGAACAATTCTGGAAACCAATTTCTAAATTTTAGAATTTTTTTCTCAATTTATTTAAATAAATAAATTATTTTAATAATTTAACACTTTTCGAGATTTTTTATCGATTCCCGAAATTTTCGGGATTTCCAGTAATTTTTGAATTCTCGAGAATTTTCTAAATTCCCAGAATTCCTTTTCTCTTTCTCTTTCTCTTTCTCTTTCTTCTTTTTCTTCCTTCTTTCTTTTTCTCTTTTCTTTTTCTTTCTTTTCTTTTTTCCTCTTTTCCTTTTCTTGGTCGGACTCGTCAGACCAGTCAGATTGGTTCACTGTCGGTTCTCCTCCGATGGCTGGTTCTTTGATGGTTTGGTGGCTCCTCAGCTGGCCGGCACCACGACAAAGCTGGATCTGGCCTCCGTTCATCCCGAATCCGCGGCACTGCAGTGGATCGACTCTGTTTTGGTTCGATTCCTTCCGCCTCTCCGTTCTCCCTCCTCCGCCAGTCATCGTCTCTCCGGTGGCCTCTTACCGTTTCATTTTCCTCCGACAAAGCTTCGGTGGCAGTGGCGATGGCCAATTTGGCCGGTACCACCGGTTCCTCTTTTCCTTTTTCTTCTCGGCTTCCACCGGATTTCCTTCTCGATTCTCCTTCCGTTTTTCCTTCCGTTCGTTTCTTTCCCTCTTCTAGTCACCAGCTTCCTCTCCTCTCTCCGTCAGTGTGTGAAATCCCTAATTTTCATGTAATTCCTCCATGTTTGTAAAGTATTTCAATTCAATATGATTAAATGAATATGAAGTTTAATGTATGAATGATGTATGATGCGCACGAACAAGAGGAAACGTAGCTTGGAAATTTGAAGGGGCTGAAAACGCAAAGGACAGAAACAAAGTTGATGAATGACAACTTCTGAAACCTAGACCTGAAGCCTAAAGAGACTCGAACCCAAAGGTATTGGACCTTGACCCTACGAATAAGAATTCGAGAACCTAAGGTATAGCAATGGTGGATGGAGAAGAAGGAGGCGCCACAAGGAAGAAAACCTTGATAAGCCTAGTAGAGAGGGAACCCAAGAGAAAGGCACACTCAAATTCTGAAATTCAAAACTGATCTATCCATCAATAGCGTTTACAAGGTATTTATAATAATACCTAGCACTTAAGCCCATAAACAAGTGGGCTGGAATTAACACCAATAGAAAATAAGACTAAACCCAAATTCACGCCTAAACCTAATTACATAAAATAAATAGTCCAAAACACAGCAAGACTCAAACGTGGGCTATCCAAACACTTAGCCCATCTTATTGTTAAGCTAAAATAAGACAGTAAACCATGCTCATGTCGTTTGGGCTTCCAAGTAAGTATAGATGTCTTGGGACTCTTCATGGAAGCTTCCTTGACACTTCAATGATGCCAGAGCTTGTTGCATTAATGAGGCCAAGGCTTGTTGCATCTTCTTAGCTCGGGCTCGAGTAGTTGGACCTTCTTGGATGACCAATGGATCCTTAGCATCACGAATATCACGAGCAAGTGGATCTCCATCAATGTATGCATGATGTATGGAAGAAATAAGGAAGTTGATAGTCAATAAGTCAAATAAATTATGTTGACAACAGGAAAATAATTGAAGCATGAAAGAAATAACATCAAAAATTTAATTGGACATGTGGCTGTTGAAGAAAGGAAAGGAGGAATTAATTGTTAAATGAGTCAAAAAGGGGTCAAGGATGTAAAGTATGGCTAAGATTGATGAGGGGATAAGAAGCAATTAATGCATCTTGCATGACTCATCACCCTCATCATCCCATCTTCTATGCCAGCCCTCTTCCCCAACCCTCTCGTTCCATCTCCAAGCTTCTAAGTTCCATTTCAAGTTACCTTGATAAACTACCTTAATTCTCCAGCAATTCATTAAGTTCGTTAGACGAAAAACGATCCTTGTCACTAGACTAAGTGATATCCAAAGTTTGGTGGATTGATTTCAAGTATTGGAAGAGATCTCAACATTTGAGATTTTGATCTCTAGTGAAGGTAAGAGAAGAAGATGATTCTTGCAATTTCGTTCATGATATGGAGCTGTATGGAGTTGGTATGATATGTGTATGTTGTTTAATTTAAGGTTTGATTTGGTATGATGATTTCAGATTTGAAGAAGTGAAAAGCTAGGGTTACGCACCAAGTGATTTTGCGTTTACGAAGGAATCGAGGTAAGAAATTTATGTAACGGACGTAAGGCGGCTATGTCCGCATGTTTTATGATGATTGTATGTGATTTGGAAAGAAACACCGGTTGATTTCATGCAGGAAAAATGACATTTTTGACTTGTCTCCTAGTGCCATTTAGGCTAGGGGCAGCCAACTGCCATAAAGGGAAGTCGACTGCCTAGAGACAACCAAAACGCCATTTTCTCGAAAACCGACTCAAATCAGTCGACTGCTATGTAAGCCAGTCGACTGCTATTTACCCAGATGCATTCTGTTTCAAACCAGTCGACTGCTATATGGGACAGTCGACTGCTATTTACCAAAAATGCATTCTGTTTCAAACCAGTCGACTGTTATTTGCTAAAATGCATTCTGTTTGAAAACCAGTCGACTGCTATATGTACCAGTCGACTGCTAATTGCAAAAAAGCATTATGTTTGAAAACTAGTTGACTGCTATATGGACCAGTCGACTGCCCCCATGTATTTTCCAAAATGAAAATAATTTTGAGAAATGAAGTTATGAGGCAGCAGTGGACCGGCCTGTGAGGCCAGTCAACTGCCATGTATGAAAAGAGCTTTCAAAGCTTATTTGATTTAAACACAAAAGTGTTTTCTGAAAAAGATATATTATAAATGTTTTGAGACTATGGACTGTGTGATAATTATACATCTCTGATGGCTGAGAGACTCTTATCAAGTCCTCAGTAATATGTATGTTGATCGAGGAACCCTAGTCAGGTCCTCAATCCCACAAGTGACACCTGACTAGTGTTCACTGTGGATTATTAAAGGCAGGAGAGAATCCCTGACCTCTACATGGTATACCACTGTATTAATGCATGATTAGAGTCATATAAATGGGAATGAACGGTTTATATGACGATACAATCGCTTAATTATTGTACATAGTCTCCATCTATTTCAAAGTACAAGATTTATGTATGAAGAAGTATGATATATGTTTCAAGTATACGATGTATGTTTAAAAGCAAGTTTACGAAGTAAGATGTTTTAAAAGAAGAAGTATGATGCATGTTTATATGTATGCTATATTTTAAAGGGTTAATGTGTAATTTAGCCCCTGAACTATACCACTTTTTTCACTTTAGTACCTAAAGAAAATTTTTTGTCACTTTCATACATGAACTTCACTTCCGTCAGCTACTTTACCCCAAAAGTTAACGCCATTTCAATAATGCTGACGTGGCACTGCAGGTCCAATAAGATGTTGACACGTGGCGCTACGTTAGTTTTTTTTCTTTTTCTTTAAAAAATGTTTAAAAATATTAAAAAATACCTAAAAATATTTTAAAAATAGTTAAAAATATTTAAAATTTTATGTAAAATTTTTAAAATATGTAAAAATATTTTTAAAAATATAAAATATTTAAAAATACATAATAATATTTAAAAATATGAAAAAAATATTTAAAAATATGTAAAAATATTGAAAAATATGGAAAAAATATTTTAAAATAGTTAAAAATGTTTAAAATTTTATGTAAAATGTTTAAAATATGTAAATATATTGAATAAATATTTAAAAATACATAATAATATTTAAAAATATGTAAACAAATATTTAAAAATTTGTAAAAATATTTAAAAATATGGAAAAAATATTTAAAAATACATAATAATATTTAAAAATATGTAAACAAATATTTAAAAATTTGTAAAAATATTTAAAAATATGGAAAAAAATATTTAAAAATAGTTAAATTAGTTATAAATAAATTAGATTTATTTTTAATAGGTTTTTATTAAGAAAATAGAAAAAGTTGACGTGGCATTGAATGGCCAATAATAGGTTGACACGTGGCACACTACGTCAGTATTTTTTTTCTTTAAAAAATTTTAAAAAATATTAAAAAATACCTAAAATATTAAAAATATTTAAAAATTTATGTAAAATGTTTAAAACATGTAAAAATATTATAAAAAAATTTATGTAGAATTTATGTAACCCACAAGAAGAAATAGCCATTTAGCACGAGAAACCCATTCACAATCACTCTGTTCAGCAATACACCAAAATTAGCCAAAAAAAAACCACATTCATCGAACATATTCAAGCCAAAATCCCAGCAACTAGAAGAAACATAGTTTAGAAACACAGAGAAATCCCAGTTAACCTAGAAAACCCGGGTATAAAAATCCTAGCAAAAATCCAAATTCAAGCCAGAAAAACACAACCACACCGAACCCAAAACCCAGCAACAATAAACCCAAAAAAACCATTCAACTTGATATTCACCAGAAACATTCAAACCCAGAACCAACCACAATATTCAAAATAAATACAGAATAGTTGAGGTTTTAACTTTGCCTGGTTTAAGAGTGAAGGAAGATTGAATGTAATGGAGACGAAAGGAAGTGAAGTACTAGGGTTTCGTTTGAGAAGGTTGTAACTTTTGTGAAAGAAAGGAAAAGCTGACGTGGATATGTTAACATGGCATTGTATGTCCAATATTAAAAAATACCTAAAAATATTAAAAAATAGTAAAAAGGGTAAAAAAATATGTAAAAAATTTAAAAAAATACGTAAAAATATTTTTAACTATTTTTAAATATTTTTTCCATATTTTTCAATATTTTTACAAATTTTTAAATATTTTTTACATATTTTTAAATATTATTATGTATTTTTAAATATCTTTTCATATTTTTTAAAATATTTTTACATATTTTGAACATTTTACATAATTTTTTAAATATTTTTAACTATTTTCAAATATTTTTTCCATATTTTTTTATATTTTTACCTATTTTTAAATATTTGTTTACATATTTTTAAATATAGTATGTATTTTTAAATATTTTTTCATATTTTTTAAAATATTTTCACATATTTTAAATATTTTACATAAAATTTTAAATATTTTTAACTATTTTTTCCATATTTTTCAATATTTTTACCTATTTTTAAATTTTTTTTACATATTTTTAAATATTATTATGTATTTTTAAATATTTTTAACTATTTTATAACATTTTTTTCATAGTTTTCAATATTTTACGTATTTTTAAATATTTGTTTACATATTTTTAAATATTATTATGTATTTTCAAATATTTTTTAAAATATTTTTACATATTTTAAACATTTTACATAAATTTTTAAATATTTTTAACTATTTGAAAATATTTTTCAATATTTTTACATATTTTTAAATATTTTTTTCATATTTTTAAATATTATTATGTATTTTTAAATATTTTATATTTTTAAAAATATTTTTACTTATTTTAAAAATTTTACATAAATTTTTAAATACTTTTAACAATTTTTTAAATATTTTTAGGTATTTTTTAATATTTTTAAACATTTTTTAAAGAAAAAAACTAAAGTAGCGCCACGTGTCAACATCTTATTGGACCTGCAGTGCCACGTCAGCATTATTGAAACGGCGTTAACTTTTGGGGTAAAGTGGCTGACAGAAGTGAAGTTCATGTATGAAAATGACAAAAAATTTTCTTTAGGTACCAAAGTGAAAAAAGTGGTATAGTTCAGGGGCTAAATTACATATTAACTCTATTTTAAAAGAAGCATACAAAGTATGATTGCCATGTTATTTGAAATAAATATGCATGGTTGCAAACAATGCATGAAAGATGTTTATGATGCATGCTTTATAATGCTTTACACGACATTATAGAGCCAAGTAAGAAAATCGCATATAGAGGCATAGTACGCTCTTTTACATATTTTCCTTACTGAGCGTAAACTCACCCTTTTACGACCATTTTTCCTCCAGATTACCTGAAGTGAGCCTCGCTCCGATTAGAGGAGCTTGTCTTGAAAAGATTGCAGTGTACCTTCTCGATACGCTTCCCAATTATCATAGAAGGTATACTTATATGTTCATATGTATAGTAAATTGTAATTCAGCTACGGTACAGTACAAGTAGCAATTATATATATAGGATGTCGGGGGATGTAAGATAGGATGATGTATGAGATCCTGTGGAAATGGAATGGTATTTATATATATAATTTTTATGCTTATGGAAATTAAATAAAATTTTATGAGCTATTAGATAATTAGCTTAAGAATAAAGGAAGAATGACACTGGATGAACTAAATCTAAATAAAGAAGGAAAAAGATAAGTGATAAGATGGAGTGACGGGGATGTCACAGAGTGGTATCAGAGCAGTTTAGATTGAGGTTTGTCAGTGTCAAGAAGTTAGAAATAGAATATATCCCCAATTGTACTGTACTTGTCTGAATACAAATGCAAAGTATAACTGTTTATGGTTATACTAAAGACTCAATGATGATTATATTTACAGTATAAGCTCACGAAGAAGAGGTACAGTAGAGGAAGAGGACGAGGTCGCACTGAAGAGCCCCCAGTTCCATCTCCTCAACAATCTCCACCGCATAGCCTGAATACTCGGCTAGCTAAAATGGAGAAGCATATGGAGAACATGGCCACGATGTTCAACCAGTTTATGTCTAATATCCCGAATGTGGCCACAAGTACCCCAGCAGCGACACCTGCTATTCCTCCTACAAAAGTAACCCCACCAGTCCCAGCTACTGGGAGGTGGGATTCTAGAGCCTATTGTAGTGTGGCCCTAATAAAGGAATTTAAGAAGTTGGATCTGCCCAAGTTCAAAGGGGAAAGAGACTTGTTGACAGCTGAGAACTGGATGAAAGCAGTTCTCAAATCTTTCGAGTACATGCCCTGCTACGAAAGGGAGAAAGTAAGCTTGGCTGCCTATCTGATGATAGATGATGCTGAATATTGGTGGCAAGCCACTCGGACCGTGTTAGAGGCTCGATATGATGAAGTCACGTGGGATAGATTTGTGGAGGCTTTTAATGAACAATACATCCCACTCACGGATCAGAATAGACTGAAGATTGAGTTTCTAAGCTTAACTCAAGGTACGATGACGGTGAATCAGTATGAATCTAAGTTCACTACCTTGAGTAGATTCGATCCAGAGGTCCGGAGAGATGAAGGGCATAAACTATTCAAGTTCATCAAGGGATTGAAGTCCCCGATTAGATCTAAACTGTATCCGATGGATATCACCACCTATGGAGAAGCTGTATGTAAGGCTTAGTTGTGTGAGCAGGACTATGATCTACATCAAGCTGACTTTCGAGCCAAGGGTAAAGGCAAAGAACCGATGAAGCGGAAGTCGGATGAGAAAGCTCAAAGTGATAGGTATCCACATCGGAGAAGTAGAAGATCTGAAGGAGTTCCTATAGGTAAGTAAAGTATAGAAAGATGATCTTTAAATTAATTTAATGGTTATATGGAATTATATTGCAATTGGAGTTATGATGATGATGATAATGATATAGGTACTCCTAGAGCTATCGGGATCAAGACAAGCGATGAGCGATCCCGATACCCAGCTGGAAGTACCGCTAGCTCACCGAAGAGTACGATACAAAGATGTGAGCAATGCGGGAAGTTTCACGAATCACAGCCATGTCGCTTGGCGAGTGGCGCTTGCTTTAGATGTGGGGAAAAAGGGCACATGATTAGAGACTGCCCTCAGAGAGATCCAAGGATGCCTGAGGAATCTGATAAGACCTCTAAACCGGAACCTAAGGCCACTGCAGCGGAGAAGGGAAAGAAAGCTGTGACTTAAGGACGAGTGTTTGCCATCGATGAAGAATCTGCCGATGCCTCGTCCAAAGTGATTAAAGGTAAGATTTACTTATTTGATATAAGTGTTACAGCCTTGTTTGAACCAGGCTCCACGCATTCATTTATGTCACGTAAGATTGCTATTAAAATGCCTGTTGAGCCTGAGACTTTAGAACACTTATTAAAGATAAGCACACCCCTTAAGGAATCACAAATGACCTAGTTAGTGTATAGAAACTGCAAGCTACGGGTAGGAGAAAGAGAATCAATAGCTGACCTAATCCTACTAAATATGTACGGATTTGATGTTATTTTGGGTATGGATTGGTTAGCTAATAATCATGTTATATTAGACTGTCATGCAAAGAGTGTAACCTTTTCTTCACCCGTTAGATATGTTGTAAATTTGCAAGTAATTAATATGAAGTATGTTTGGTTTTTGATTTAAATTCATATAAGAGTAATGAAAAGCATGTGTGGTTGTATGAAGGATTTATTACTTATGTAGAGGACGTAGATCAGAAACGTCCAGGACTTCAAGGATATTCCTGTAGTCCAAGATTTCCCTGAGGTATTTCCGGATGATCTTCCAGGACTTCCACTGGATAGGGAGGTGGAGTTTATGATTGATTTGGTGCCAGGGACTGAGCCCATTTCAAGAGCTCCTTACCGGATGGTTTGGTAGAATTGGAAGAATTGAAGAAGCAGCTTCAGGAGTTGCTAGAGAAGGGATTCATATGAGCCAACGTATCCACCTGGGGTGCTCCTGTGCTTTTTGTTAGGAAGAAGGACGGTAGTATGAGGTTGTGCATCGACTACTGGTGGTTGAACAAAGTGACGATTAAGAATAAATATCCTCTTCCCAGAATAGACGACCTCTTTGACCAGTTAAAGGGTGCACAAGTCTTTTCTAAGATAGACTTGAGGTCGAGATATCATCAGTTGAAGATTAGAGACGAAGATATCCCTAAGACTGCATTCAAGACACGGTATGGTCACTACGAGTTCTTAGTGATGCCGTTTGGTCTGACCAATGCACCTGCAGCCTTCATGAATCTGATGAATGACATGTTTAAGTAGTGCTTAGACCAGTTTGTCATTATCTTCATCGATAACATATTGGTGTACTCGAGGTCACGGGAAGAGCATGAGCAGCATTTG
The DNA here is from genome assembly GCA_032173925.1 of Heritiera fomes. Classification (NCBI taxonomy): domain Eukaryota; kingdom Viridiplantae; phylum Streptophyta; class Magnoliopsida; order Malvales; family Malvaceae; genus Heritiera; species Heritiera fomes. Next base: position 16,195,923 of record JAPDPM010000020.1, on the reverse strand, counting down.
AAGACAGTTTTGGAGACCCTCAGAGATAGAGGAATGTATGCCAAGCTAAGTAAGTGTGAATTTTGGTTGAATCAAATCTCCTTTTTAGGTCATGTTATCAATAAAGATGGGGTCTCGGTCGATCCATCAAAGATAGAAGCGGTGGTTCAATGGGAAAGACCGAAGACTGTAATAGAGATTAGGAGTTTCTTGGGTTTAGCTGGCTACTATAGAAGATTTGTATAGGGTTTCTCGAAGCTAGCTGCTCCACTAACGTGTTTGACACGCAAAGAGGTGAAGTATGAGTGGAATGAAGCCTGTGAGTAGTTTCCAAGAGTTGAAGCGCAGGCTAACAACTACACCGATCCTTACCATCCCTGGTGGTTCAGGAGGATTTGCAGTGTATAGTGATGCCTCATGGCAAGGTTTGGGGTGTGTTAATGCAGCATGGTAAGGCAGTAGTAGCCTATGGTTCTAGACAGCTAAAGGACCATGAGAAGAACTACCCGACTCATGATTTGGAGTTAGCTGCAGTAGTGTTTGCCCTGAAGATATGGAGGAATTACTTGTATGGTGAGAAATTTCAGATTTTTACAGATCATAAAAGTCTGAAATACTTGTTTTCTCAAAAGGAGTTGAATATGAGGCAAAGAAGATGGCTCGAGCTTCTAAAAGACTATGATTGTGAGATTTTGTACCACCCGGGGAAAGCTAATGTGGTGGCGGATGCTCTGAGCCGGAAGCATGTAAGTATGGTAGCTTATATGATGATAAAAGAACACAAACTGATTGAACAGTTTGCAAGCCTCAACCTTAATGTTATGCCTAATGAGCAATTGGGAATGATGGCTAGTTTGAGGATTGAGCCAGATTTGATGGATAAAATACGAAGTACTTAAAAGGAAGATGATAGATGCATTGAGGCTATGAATCAGATACCGTCAGGTATGACCTCAGAATTTGATATTAATAGTGATTGAATTTTGAGGTTTAAGAGACGTATATGTGTTTCACGTGATGAGGAATTGAAGAAGTTGATCTTTGACTGAAGCACATGCCACTAAATACACATTGCATCCAGGAAGTACGAAGATGTATCATAATCTTCGCAAGGTGTATTGGTGGAATGGCATGAAGAGAGACAGCTGATTTTGTGGCGAAATGTCTTACATGTCAACAGGTTAAGGTAGAGCACCAAAAGCCCGCAGGATTACTGCATCTTCTGCCTATAACTACGTGGAAGTGGGAACACATTACGATGGACTTTATTATGGGATTGCCCAGAACCAAGAGGAATCATGATGGTATTTGGGTGATCGTAGATAGATTGACAAAGTCAGCTCACTTCCTGCCTATGAAGTCAACAGATACACTCAATGCTTTGGCAGATATGTATGTAAGAGATGTTGTAAGACTACATGGTGTTCCAGTGAGCATCACTTCTGATAGAGACTCCAGGTTTACTTCCCATTTCTGGGAACATTTTTAGGAAGCCATGGGATCTAAGCTGAATTTCAGCACATCTTTTCATCCGCAGACTGATGGACAGTTCGAGCGTACGATTCAGATGCTCAAGGATATGTTGAGGGCTTGGGCTATGGACTTTAAAGGCTCCTGGGATGACCATCTGCCATTGGCTGAGTGATGGAGATCCAAGCTCACAAAGCTCAAGTCATGTTCGTGATGATCGTGATCCTTTGAGTATCCATGGAGGTCCAATTACAAGAGCTAAATCAAAGATGATGCAACAAGCCTTGGCTGGTTTCATTGATATTGCTAGAGAGAAAGCCCAACAAAGCTTGAGCATGGAGGATGATAAAGTCTTCTACAACATGATCCAAGCCCAAGTTCAACCTTCTTGAAGACACACAAGTATTGGGCCGAAATGCAAATTAGGCTAGATGCATATTTTATTTAGTTAAGTATTATTGGGCTGAACATTGTCTTAATTTAATTTAAGCCCAATTCCTTTTTAAATAATAGATTTTGTAAGACTTCTATTACTTGTTCTGCAAGTTAGGAGAGTAGGATTCCTATTGCTTGTTCTGCAAGTTTGCTATTTCCTATTCTGCAAGTTAGGAAAGTAGGATTCCTATTACTTGTGCTGCAAGTTATCTATTTGCCTATAAATAGTTATGTAACCCTTTGGGGAGAGGACAATTGATTTTAGCAATAAAATTGAGAGACTTCTTCTCTTTGGTTCTCTTGAGAACTCTTGAACTTATCAAGGTCTTCCTTGTGGCGTTCTTCTACCTTCCACCAATATATACCATAGGTTCTTGCTTTTCTAGGCAACGGGTCTTGGTCCAATACCATAGGTTCTTGTGTTTCTACACAACGGGTCTTGGTTTTACTTCTAATTTTTATTTTCTTTTGCTGCGTTTTTAACTTGTTATTGTTTTTTTTTCAAGTGTTCTTCGTCTTCTTCATATGAACTTCATCTTCTTTCGGTGAGGTCCATATCATTTGGTATCAGAGCTTAGGTTTAATTCGTGGGAGTTTCGTTTTTGTTTTTTTTTCTTTGTCTTCTTGTCATGGACAAACCTTGATCTTGAATCCTTTTCCAAGCCATCACTAATATTGTTTGTCCCTCAAACCAATTGTCTTTACTTAGCCACCAAGTAAACCCTATCTTGTTCTCCAAGCAACCAAATCCCAAAGGTTTTCTTGCTCACCAAGAAACCTTCAAAAGCTCTACATCACATAAAGACTACTTGTTTCACAAGCCACCGTTCCCTCTCATTCCTTGGTACACAAGCTGCTACCAAAACTAGCTTGTTTTTGTCAAAAAGTTGCCTTGTTCCCCAAGTAAACCTCTTCTTATTATTTAGATTTTTTTTTCTTCATTGTTCGTTTAGTTTAGTAAAATATAAAAAAAAAAGAGAAAAAAGAGAAAAAAAAAGAAAAGAAAAAAAAAGAGAAAAGAAAAATCAATTCAAGAGGGGATTTTATTACATCGTGTGTAGCAAGTGCAATATCAAAGGTAATTCGTGGAGGTGTGCTTCATGAAAATCTTGAGGTAGTCATTCTTTCTTGAGCTTTGCGATTTCTTATTTGCCTAATTTGAAAATTCATTACTGCCATTTTACCCTACTGTCTAAAATTACCTTTTTGACCCTACCACATAAAAGGACAAAACTACCCCACCTTTGGCTAAACCCTACCTTAATTAAACACCCCAAAATACACAAATTTCCTTCAAGGTTTAGTTTCATTGGAGTCTTCTTAAGTCTTATTGAGTCTTGCTGAGTCTTGCTAAGTCTTGTTGAGTATTCATTGTTTTGTTTTCCCTTGATTAAAATCTTGTGCTCATCTTGTTTATTGTTGGTTGATAGTTGAATTCCATAAGCTGATTTTTGATTAAGTCTTGAGTTCAATATAGAACCTATAGAGAAAAGTTGTGTGAGGGAAAAAGGCAAGAGTGTGTGAGTAACATTAGTAGAGAAAAGCCATATTAAAATTGTGTGAAACACGAGTGTGTGTTACAGTCTTGTGTGTATTGAGTGTAAACACGTGAGGTCATACTTGTGAGGTCCTTTTCTTTTACTAACGTTTCTTGCAGGATAAAATCATGTCTTCTAATAGTGAAAAGCCTGATTTGAGTAAGATCGAGTTCATGTTCCAAGCTATGCAACAACAATTTTCAAGGATAGAGTTGAGGTTTAATAATATTCATGATAAGTTGGAGGAACATGAAGCTGTCCTAGCCAAGGTAAAGCCAAGTGATACTTCTCATGAGAATGGCAATGTTGTGAATAATGACTTTGATGATAAAGTTGATGATGAGTTTGATGATGATGAGTTTAGTAGAAGTGTTAAAGGTAACCATGGTAATAAAGGAGGTCGTGGAGATAGGTATAAAGGAGATAGGTATTATGATAGGATAGATGGAAATTTAGGAAGTATCAAATTGAAGATTCCTTCCTTTCAAGGTAAGAATGATCCTGAGGCTTACTTAGAATGGGAAAAGAAAGTGGAGATGGTCTTTGATTGCCATAACTATTCCAAAGAAAAAAAGGTGAAACTTGCTGCTGTAGAGTTCACGGATTATGCAATCATTTGGTGGGACCAACTCATGCTTGGTAGACGTAGGAATAGAGAGCCACCTATAGTTACATGGAATGAAATGAAACGTGTTATGAGAAAAAGGTTTGTTCCTAATCATTACTATAGAGAGCTTTATCAAAGGTTACAAGGTCTCACTCAAGGTTCTAAGAGTGTTGAGGATTATCATAAAGAAATGGAAATTATCATGATCAGAGCTAATGTTGAAGAGGATAGTGAAGCTACTATGGCTCGATTCTTACAAGGATTGAATCGTGAGATTGCTAATGTAGTGGAGTTACATCACTATGTGGAGTTTGATGATATGTTGCATATGGCTATCAAGGTTGAAAGGCAACTCAAGAGAAAAGGTTATTCATCTCGTTTTATGCAAGGTTCTAGTTCATCTACTTCTTGGAAACCGAACACCTTTCGAAGGGATGATAAGACTACATTCCGACTTAAGACTGAATCCTCATTCAAGCCTAAGGGTGAGAGTGTCCAAAAGCCCAAACCCGAGGCTATCCAAGCATCCCAAGGTAAGAGTAGAGACATTAAGTGTTTTAGATGTTTGGGAAGAGGACACATTGCATCACAATGCCCAAACAAACGAGTCATGATTATGCGTAATGATGGTGATGTTGTAAGTGAAGATTCTGATGTTGATGATGAGATGCCACCATTGGAGGACATTAATGAGGATGATGACTATGTTGAGTTTGCTGCACATGGTGAAGCACTTGTAGCTCGTCGTGCATTAAGTGCCCAAGTTAAGGATGAAGATGAAGTGCAACGAGAAAATATTTTTCATACTAGATGCCACGTCAACAATAAGGTATGCTCTTTGATTATTGATGGTGGTAGTTGCACTAATGTTGCTAGCACTTATTTGGTTGACAAATTGAGTTTGCCCACTACAAAACATCCCAAACCATACAAACTTCAATGGCTCAATAATTGTGGAGAAGTAAATGTGACCAAGCAAGTATTGGTGCTATTTTCAATTGGAAGGTACAATGATAAAGTGTTGTGTGATGTTGTGCCTATGCATGCTGGTCATTTGCTTTTAGGAAGACCATGGCAATTTGATAGACATGTCATACATGATGGATTTACAAACCGTTATTCATTTACCATGGCTGGTAAGAAATTCACACTTGCACCCTTGAGTCCTACGGAGATTTATGAGGATCAATTGAGGTTGAAAGAGCAGAATGAATCACAACAAAGGTCGAAGAATCTAGATAAAGGCAAAGATATTGCAAAGAAAGAAAGAAAGGACGTGAGCTTCTATGCAAAGCAAAGTGATGTAAAGGCTGCTTTTTTAGCTAAGTGCCCAATCCTTTTGTTTTTATATAAAGAATCTTGTTTTAGTTCTAATGATCTTAAATCTTCTTTGCCTACTAATGTTGTGTCTCTTTTGAAGGAATTTGGAGATATATTCCCCGAGGAGATTCCAAATGGTTTGCCACCTATTAGGGGAATTGAGCATCAAATAGACCTTGTTCCTAGAGCTGCCATTCCCAACAAACCTGCCTATAGAAGTAATCCCGAGGAGACAAAGGAGCTTCAAAGGCAAGTTGACGAGCTCATGAAGAAAGGCTACGTTAGAGAGAGCATGAGTCCATGTGCTGTTCCTGTGTTACTTGTTCCTAAGAAGGATGGGACGTGGAGGATGTGTGTTGATTGTCGTGCCATCAACAAAATCACTGTAAAGTATCGCTATCCCATTCCTAGATTAGATGATATGCTTGATGAGTTACATGGTTCTTGCATCTTTTCTAAAATTGATTTGAAAAGTGGTTATCATCAAATTCGCATGAGAGAAGGTGATGAATGGAAAACTGCATTTAAGACTAAGCATGGTTTGTATGAATGGTTAGTTATGCCTTTTGGATTAACTAATGCACCTAGCACTTTCATGAGATTAATGAACCATGTCTTGCGTGCTTTCATTGGAAAATTTGTAGTTGTCTATTTTGATGATATCTTGATCTATAGTAGAAGTTTGCATGAACATATTGAACATTTAAAGAATGTGCTTAATGTCTTGAGAAAGGAAAAGTTGTATGCTAACCTTCAGAAATGTTCCTTTTGCACTGATAAGATTACATTTCTTGGATATGTTATTTCTTCTAAGGGTATAGCAGTAGAAGATGAAAAGGTCAAGGCAATTAAAGATTGGCCTATACCTAAGAATATCTCTGAGGTGCGTAGTTTTCATGGATTAGCTAGTTTCTATCGTAGGTTTGTTAGAGACTTCAGTACAATAGCTGCACCTCTAACTGATGTTGTTAAAAAGAATGTTGGATTTAAATGGGGTCTTGAGCAAGATCATGCTTTTAACTTGCTTAAAGAGAAGCTTTGTTCTGCAGCTTTATTATCCTTACCTGACTTTTCTAAAACTTTTGAGATTGAGTGTGATGCTTCAAGTATAGGTATTGGAGCTGTTTTAATGCAGGAGAAGCGCCCCATTGCTTTTTTCAGTGAGAAGTTAAGTGGAGCTGCCCTTAACTATCCCACATATGATAAAGAGATGTATGCATTAGTGAGGGCCTTGGAAACATGGCAACACTATTTATGGCCCAAGGAATTTGTCATCCACACTGATCATGAGTCCTTGAAGCACTTGAAAGGACAAAGCAAGTTGAACAAGCGTCATGCCAAGTGGATGGAGTTCATTGAAACATTTCCATATGTGATCAAATATAAACAAGGTAAAGAAAATGTCGTGGCTGATGCATTATCTCGAAGGTATACTCTAATCACTACTCTTAATGCAAAACTACTTGGATTTGAGTATATTAAAGACTTGTATGCTACTGATGAGGATTTTGAAAATGTGTTCATTGCATGTGAGAAAACTGGTTTTGGAAAGTTTTATAGGCATGATGGATTCTTATTTAGGGAAAATAGATTATGTGTGCCTAGGAGTTCTTTAAGAGAATTACTTGTTAGAGAAGCCCATAGTGGTGGGTTAATGGGACATTTTGGAGTAAAGAAAACTTTAGATATATTGCATGATCACTTCTTTTGGCCTAACATGAAAAGAGCTGTTGAAAAATTGTGTGAGGGATGTGTCACTTGTAAACAAGCTAAGTCTAGAGTTATGAATCATGGTCTTTATACTCCATTGCCTATTCCTACTGCTCCTTGGACTGACATTTCTATGGACTTTGTTTTGGGGTTACCAAGAACAAAAAGAGGTAGAGATTCTGTTTTTGTTGTTGTTGATAGGTTCTCTAAGATGGCTCACTTCATTGCTTGTCACAAGACAGATGATGCAAGTAACATTGCCGATTTATTCTTCAAGGAAATTGTTCGTCTACATGGGGTTCCGAGGACCATTGTTTCTGACCGTGATGTGAAGTTCCTTAGCTATTTTTGGAAAACATTATGGGGAAAGTTAGGAACAAAGCTATTGTTTTCAACTACTTGTCATCCACAAACCGATGGTCAAACTGAAGTAGTCAATCGTACTTTGTCTACTTTGTTGAGGTCCATTATTCAAAAGAATTTGAAGAATTGGGAAGATTGTTTGCCTCATGTGGAGTTTGCTTACAATAGAAGTGTGCATTCCACTACTAGTTATTCTCCATTTGAAGTTGTCTATGGTTTTAATCCACTCACTCCATTGGATCTTTTACCACTACCTATTGAGGAGAGAGCTAGTTTGGATGGGGAAAAGAAAGCTGATTTTGTTAAGCAACTACATGAGAAGGTACGTCAAAACATTAAAAAGAGGACTGAGCAATATGCTACTCAAGCCAACAGGCATCGCAAGAAAGTTGTCTTTGAACCTGGTGATTGGGTTTGGGTACATATGCGTAAAGAGAGATTTCCTGCTCAGCGTCGCTCCAAGTTGCAACCTCGAGGAGATGGACCATTCCAAGTGATTAAGAGGAGCTCTTCCAGGTGAGTATAATGTTAGTGCTACATTTAATGTTTCTGATCTTTCTCCCTTTGATATTGATGTAGGTGATTCTGATTTGAGGACAAATCCTTTCGAGGAGAGGGGGAATGATGGAGATCCAAGCTCACAAAGCTCAAGTCATGTTCCTGATGATCGTGATCCTTTGAGTATCCATGGAGGTCCAATTACAAGAGCTAAATCAAAGATGATGCAACAAGCCTTGGCTGGTTTCATTGATATTGCTAGAGAGAAAGCCCAACAAAGCTTGAGCATGGAGGATGATTCTGATTTGAGGACAAATCCTTTCGAGGAGAGGGGGAATGATGGAGATCCAAGCTCACAAAGCTCAAGTCATGTTCGTGATGATCGTGATCCTTTGAGTATCCATGGAGGTCCAATTACAAGAGCTAAATCAAAGATGATGCAACAAGCCTTGGCTGGTTTCATTGATATTGCTAGAGAGAAAGCCCAACAAAGCTTGAGCATGGAGGATGATAAAGTCTTCTACAACATGATCCAAGCCCAAGTTCAACCTTCTTGAAGACACACAAGTATTGGGCCGAAATGCAAATTAGGCTAGATGCATATTTTATTTAGTTAAGTATTATTGGGCTGAACATTGTCTTAATTTAATTTAAGCCCAATTCCTTTTTAAATAATAGATTTTGTAAGACTTCTATTACTTGTTCTGCAAGTTAGGAGAGTAGGATTCCTATTGCTTGTTCTGCAAGTTTGCTATTTCCTATTCTGCAAGTTAGGAAAGTAGGATTCCTATTACTTGTGCTGCAAGTTATCTATTTGCCTATAAATAGTTATGTAACCCTTTGGGGAGAGGACAATTGATTTTAGCAATAAAATTGAGAGACTTCTTCTCTTTGGTTCTCTTGAGAACTCTTGAACTTATCAAGGTCTTCCTTGTGGCGTTCTTCTACCTTCCACCAATATATACCATAGGTTCTTGCTTTTCTAGGCAACGGGTCTTGGTCCAATACCATAGGTTCTTGTGTTTCTACACAACGGGTCTTGGTTTTACTTCTAATTTTTATTTTCTTTTGCTGCGTTTTTAACTTGTTATTGTTTTTTTTTCAAGTGTTCTTCGTCTTCTTCATATGAACTTCATCTTCTTTCGGTGAGGTCCATATCACTGAGTTTACCTATAATAATAGTTATCATGCAAGTATCGAGATGGCACCATACGAAGCTTTGTATGGAAGAAGATGTCAATCTGCGATTGGGTGGGAAGAAGTGGGTGAACGTAAGTTGTTGACTCCAGATTTAGTCGAGCAAGTCTCAGAAGATGTTAAGTTGATTTGTCAAAGGCTTAAGACAGCTCAGAATAGACAAAAGAGCTATGCGGATGCTCGACGGAGACCACTCGAGTTTATGGTTGGAAATTTTGTGTTCTTTAAAGTTTCTCCATCCAAAGGAATTATGAGATTTGGCCGAAGAGGTAAGTTAAGTCCTCGCTACATTGGTCCATTTGAGGTCTTAGATCGAATAGGTGATGTTGCCTACAGATTGGCATTACCTTCGGAGCTATCGGGGGTGCATAATGTGTTTCATGCATCGATGCTTCGGAAGTATAATCCGGATCCGTCTCATGTCATTGAGTATTAACCCTTGGAAATAAGAGAAGATATGAGTTATGTATAGAAGCCGATCCGGATTTTGGATAGAAAAGAGAAAGTTTTGAGGTCTAAGACGATCCCACTAGTGAAAGTTCTCTGGCAATACCATACGACAGAAGAAGCTACATGCGAGCTAGAGAGCTTAATGAAAGAAAGATATCCAGAGTTGTTCACATTATTAGCTACTGCAAATTTGGAGGACCAAATTTTCTAAGGTGGGGAGGATGTGAAATCCCTAATTTTCATGTAATTCCTCCATGTTTGTAAAGTATTTCAATTCAATATGATTAAATGAATATGAAGTTTAATGTATGAATGATGTATGCATGATGTATGGAAGAAATAAGGAAGTTGATAGTCAATAAGTCAAATAAATTATGTTGACAACAGGAAAATAATTGAAGCATGAAAGAAATAACATCAGAAATTTAATTGGACATGTGGCTGTTGAAGAAAGGAAAGGAGGAATTAATTGTTAAATGAGTCAAAAACGGGTCAAGGATGTAAAGTATGGCTGAGATTGATGAGGGGATAAGAAGCAATTAATGCATCTTGCATGACTCATCACCCTCATCATCCCATCTTCTACGCCAGCCCTCTTCCCCAGCCCTCTCACTCCATCTCCAAGCTTCTAAGTTCCATTTCAAGTTACCTTAATAAACTACCTTAATTCTCCAGCAATTCATTAAGTTCGTTAGACGAAAAACGATCCTTGTCACTAGACTAAGTGACATCCAAAGTTTGGTGGATTGATTTCAAGTATTGGAAGAGATCTCAACATTTGAGATTTTGATCTCTAGTGAAGGTAAGAGAAGAAGATGATTCTTGCAATTTCGTTCATGATATGGAGTTGTATGGAGTTGGTATGATATGTGTATGTTGTTTAATTTAAGGTTTGATTTGGTATGATGATTTCAGATTTAAAGAAGTGAAAAGCTAGGGTTACGCGCCAAGTGATTTTGCGTTTCCGAAGGAATCGAGGTAAGAAATTTATGTAACGGATGTAAGGCGGCTATGTCCGCATGTTTTATGATGATTGTATGTGATTTGGAAAGAAACACCAGCTGATTTCATGCAAGAAAAATGACATTTTGGGACTTGTCTTTGAGTGCCAATTAGGCTAGGGGCAGCCGACTGCCATAAAGGGAAGTCGGCTGCCTAGAGACAACCAAAACGCCGGTTTCTAGAAAATCGACTCAAACCAGTCGACTACTATGTAAGCCAGTCGATTGCTATTTACCAAGATGCATTCTGTTTCAAACCAGTCGACTGCTTTTTACCAAAAATGTATTCTGTTTCAAAACCAGTCGACTGCTATATGGACCAGTCGACTGCCCCCATGTATTTTCCGAAATGAAAATAATTTTGAGAAATGAAGTTATGAGGCAGCAGCCGACCGTCCTGTGAGGCCAGTCGATTGCCATGTATGAAAAGAGCTTTCAAAGCTTATTTGATTTAAACACAAAAGTGTTTTCTAAAAAAGATATATTATAAATGTTTTGAGACTATGGACTGCGTGATAATTATGCATTTCTGATGGCTGAGAGACTCTGATCAAGTCCTCAGTAATATGTATGTTGAGTAAGGAACCCTAATCAGGTCCTCAATCCCACAAGTGACACCTGACTAGTGTTCATTATGGATTATTAAAGGCAGGAGAGAATCCCTGACCTCTACATGGTATACCACTGTATTAATGCATGATTAGAGTCATATAAATGGAATGAACGGTTTATATGACGATACAATCGCTGAATTATTGTACATAGTGATGGAGATCCACTTGCTCGTGATGTTCGTGATGCTAAGGATCCATTGGTCATCCAAAGAGGTTCAATTACCCGAGCTCGAGCTAAGAAGATGCAACAAGCCTTGGCCTCATTAATGCAACAAGCTCTGGCATCATTGAAGTGTCAAGGAAGCTTCCATGAAGAGTCCCAAGACATCTATACTTACTTGGAAGCCCAAACGACATGAGCATGGTTTACTGTCTTATTTTAGCTTAACAATAAGATGGGCTAAGTGTTTGGATAGCCCACGTTTGAGTCTTGCTATGTTTTGGACTATTTATTTTATGTAATTAGGTTTAGGCATGAATTTGAGTTTAGTCTTATTTTCAATTGGTGTTAATTCCAGCCCACTTGTTTATGGGCTTAAGTGCTATGTATTATTATAAATACCCTTGTAAATGCTCTTGATGAATAGATCAGTTTTGAATTTCAGAATTTGAGTGTGCCTTTCTCTTGGGTTCCCTCTCTACTAGGCTTATCAAGGTCTTCTTCCTTGTGGCGCCTCCTTCATCACCGTCCACCATTGCTATACCTTAGGTTCTCGAATTCTTATTCGTAAGGTCAAGGTCCAATACCTTCGGGTTCGAGTCTCTTTAGGCTTCGAGTCTAGGTTTCAGAAGTTGTCATTCATCAACTTTTTTTCTGTCCTTTGCGTTTTCAGCCCCTTCAATTTCCAAGCTACGTTTCCTCTTGTCTGTACGCATCAGTTGGTATCAGAGCTCAAGTTTTGATTCTGGTTTGTCTGTGCGTCACTCACTTTTCAATTTTTGGTTTGCTAGTTTCGATTTTTTTTCCTCCTCTCTTGTTGGTTTTGACTTCTAGCCGCACTCCTCACAAAAAAAAACCTTAGCCGTACCCCTAAAAAAAACCCTAGCCGCCCCCTCACAAAAAAACCCTAGCTGCACCTTTAAAAAAAAAAACCCTAGCCGCACCCCTCACAAGAAAAAGACCTAGTCGCACCCCTCAAAAAAAAAACCTAGCCGCACCCTTCAAAAAAAAACCCTAGCCGCACCCTCCTCTCTTCAAGGAAACCGCAACACTCAGAGTAAAAAAAAAGAGAAAAAAAAAGAAAAGAAGAAGAATTAAAAAAAAGCAGAAATCGAAAAAAAAATTTTTTGATGTACTGTTCAAAAAGGAAAATTTGGTTGAGTTAGGAGGCGTGCGAGTACCCGTTTTAAAGGAAACGACGAAAGAAAACGACAGCGTGTAATCACGGGCCCCACCCTATCTTGGCCAAATTCCATCTTCTTCTTATAGTTTTTAGGCCATTTTTTGTTTTTTTTGTCATTCTAGTGATTTTTTTATTTTTTTAATTATTATTTTATTCTGTCTTTCTTTCTTTGAGTCACCTTAGCCCTAGCCACACCATTCTGTACAAAAACAAATCAGGAAAATAAAGAAGAATTCAAAAAAAAAATCTTGGTGACAATACTTGGTGAATTAGTTGATTCTGTGAGGTTGATTCTTTGACGGAGTCTCTAGTGCGATTGTGAACCTGTAGAGTTAAGGTAGAGTAAGGGAAAAAGGCAGGAGTGTGTGAGAAACATTAGTAGAGAAAAGCCAAATTACTTGAGTGAAACACGAGTGTAAACACGTGAGGATATCTTTGTTGAAAATGTCTTCTGAAGGTGATAAGTCCGACTTTAAAAAGATTGAATTCATGCTTCAGGCAATGCAACAACAGTTCCAACGGATGGACGTGAAATTCAATGACATTCATGATAAGTTGAACCAACATGAAGCTCGGTTTGCAAAGATCCAGCAAGGTGATACTTCTTGTCTAAAAAGTAAGGTTGTTGCCAATGATGAGTATGATGATAATGTTGGGTATGATTCGAACGAAGAGTCTGGGATCGATAGACATCATAGAATGTACCATGGGTATAGAGATCGAGTTGATAGAGCCTGTGATAGAGGCAAGGAGAAGATGGATGGAAACCTTGGCAGTATAAAATTAAAGATTCCTCCTTTCCAAGGCAAGAATGATCCTGAGGCATATTTGGAGTGGGAACGGAAGATTGAAATGGTGTTTGACTGCCACCACTACTCTGAGGAAAAGAAGGTCAAACTTGCAGCAATTGAGTTCACAGAGTATGCTATGGTTTGGTGGGATCAATTAGTCACTAGTAGAAGAAGATATGGTGATCCTCCAATGTCTACATGGGATGAGATGAAGCGCATCATGAGGAAGAGATTTGTTCCTACTCATTACTACAGAGAGTTATACCAGAAGCTCCAATGTCTTACCCAGGGTTTAAAGAGTGTTGAGGATTACTACAAGGAGATGGAAATAACCACGATCCGAGCCAATATCCAGGAGGATGCAGAAGCTACTATGGCTCGTTTTCTCCAAGGCTTAAATCGTGAGATTGCCAATGTATTAGAGTTGCAGCATTACATGGACTTAGAGGAGATGTTGCATGTGGCCATCAAAGTCGAAAGGCAACTCCAACGGAAAGGTACATACCGTTTCACTCCTAGTTCAGTTCCTGTTTGGAAATCTAACACCTTTCGTAGGGATGATAAGCCTGTGTCTACGCCTAAGTCAGAGAGCCATGCTAAGCCCAAGCCTGAGGGCCCTCCAAAGCCCAAGACTGAACCTGCCCTAGCACCCCAGAGCAGACACGTGACATTAAGTGTTTCAAGTGTTTAGGTCGCGGAGATATTGCCTCACAGTGTCCCAACCGTAGAGTGATGATCATGCATGGGAATGGAGATGCTGAGAGTGAAGGTTCTGAAATCGGTGTAGAAGATGAGATGCCTGCGTTAGAAAATGTTGACGAATAAGAAGTTGTTGAGTATGCTGCTCATGGTGAAGTGCTTGTTGCTAGGCGTGCTCTTACTACTCATGTGAAGTTTGAAGATGAGGCACAGCGCGAGAACATCTGCCATACGAGATGCCATATTCGTGACAAGGTATGTACTGTAATAATTGATGGTGGGAGTTGTACTAATGTTGCTAGCACATACTTTGTTGATAAGTTAAAGTTGCCCACTACCAAGCATCACCACCCATATAAGTTGCAGAGGATTAATGACTGTTGTGAAGTCAACGTGGTGAAGCAAGTCTTGGTTCCTTTTCGTATTGGAAGGTATCATGATGAGGTGTTGTGTGACGTGGTGCCCATGCAAGCTAGCCACATGTTGCTGGGCAAACCGTGGCAGTATGATCGGAGAGTCATCCACGACGGTTACACTAACCATTACTCCTTTACTATGGATGGCAAGAAGATCGCTCTTGCTCCCCTTAGCCCCAAGGAGATTTATGAGGACCAATTAAGGCTAAAGGAGCAACATGATGAGCAAAGGAAGCAAGCTAAAGTACCGAAAGAAAAGAAGGAAAACAAGGAAAGCAAAACAGTGAGCTGCTATGCCAAACCCCGAGATGTGAAGACTGCATTTCTTGCTAAGTCTCCTATCCTTTTACTCTTATTTAAAGATTCTTATTTTATTGATGCTGAACTCCATGATACTTTGCCTACTGATGTTGTCTCATTGTTGCAGTAGTTCGAGGATGTATTCCCTAAGGAGATCCCAAGTGGATTACCACCGATTCGTGGGATCGAGCACATGATTGACCTTGTCCTCGGAGCTACCATTCCTAACCGTCCAGCCTACAGAAGTAATCCCGAGGAGACGAAGGAGCTTCAAAGGCAAGTTGAGGAGCTCATGAGGAAAGGTTATGTGAGAGAGAGCATGAGTCCATGTGCCGTGCCCGTACTGCTTGTGCCAAAAAAAGATGGGATGTGGAGGATGTGCGTTGACAATCGAGCCGTCAACAAAATCACTGTAAAGTACCGCTATCCTATTCCTAGGCTAGATGATATGCTTAATGAATTGCATGGTGCATGCATGTTTTCTAAAATCGATTTAAAGAGCGGATATCACCAAATTCGTATGAAAGAAGGTGATGAATGGAAAACCGCATTCAAGACTAAACATGGTCTCTACGAGTGGTTAGTTATGCCTTTTGGCTTGACTAATGCACCCAGTACATTCATGAGATTAATGAACCATGTTTTACGTGATTTCATTGGTAAGTATGTGGTTGTCTATTTTGATGACATTTTGATCTACAGTAAGAGTCTGCATGAGCATGTTGAGCATCTTAGGAATGTTCTTACTGTCTTGAGGGATGCAAGTTTGTATGCCAATTTTAAGAAATGTACATTCTGCACTGATAAGATTGTTTTTCTTGGGTATGTCGTTTCTTCACATGGCATTTCAGTTGATATTGAGAAGGTAAAGGCAATTAAAGATTGGCCTGTACCTAAGTCTGTTTCTGAGGTGCGTAGTTTCCATGTTTTAGCTAGTTTCTATCGTCGATTCGTTAGAGATTTTAGCACTATAGCTGCACCTTTGATCGAAGTGGTCAAAAAGAATGTTGCATTTCATTGGGGTCCTGCACAAGAGCATGCTTTTAATTTGCTTAAGGATAATGATGGAGATCCAAGCTCACAAAGCTCAAGTCATGTTCGTGATGATCGTGATCCTTTGAGTATCCATGGAGGTCCAATTACAAGAGCTAAATCAAAGATAATGCAACAAGCCTTGGCTGGTTTCATTGATATTGCTAGAGAGAAAGCCCAACAAAGCTTGAGCATGGAGGATGATAAAGTCTTCTACAACATGATCCAAGCCCAAGTTCAACCTTCTTGAAGACACACAAGTATTGGGCCGAAATGCAAATTAGGCTTGATGCATATTTTATTTAGTTAAGTATTATTGGGCTGAACATTGTCTTAATTTAATTTAAGCCCAATTCCTTTTTAAATAATAGATTTTGTAAGACTTCTATTACTTGTTCTGCAAGTTAGGAGAGTAGGATTCCTATTGCTTGTTCTGCAAGTTTGCTATTTCCTATTCTGCAAGTTAGGAAAGTAGGATTCCTATTACTTGTGCTGCAAGTTATCTATTTGCCTATAAATAGTTATGTAACCCTTTGGGGAGAACACAATTGATTTTAGTAGTAAAATTGAGAGACTTCTTCTCTTTGGTTCTCTTGAGAACTCTTGAACTTATCAAGGTCTTCCTTGTGGCGTTCTTCTACCTTCCACCAATATATACCATAGGTTCTTGCTTTTCTAAGCAACGGGTCTTGGTCCAATACCATAGGTTCTTGTGTATCTACACAACGGGTCTTGGTTTTATCTTTAATTTTTGTTTTCTTTTGCTGCGTTTTAACTTGTTCTTGTTTTTCTTCAAGTGTTCGTTGTGTTCTTCATTGAACTTCATCTTCTTTCGGTGAGGTTCATATCATTTGGTATCAGAGCTTAGGTTTAATTCGTGGGAGTTTCGTTTTTGTTTTTTTTTCTTTGTCTTCTTGTCATGGACAAACCTTGATCTTGAATCCTTTTCCAAGCCATCACTAATATTGTTTGTCCCTCAAACCTATTGTCTTTACTTAGCCACCAAGTAAACCCTATCTTGTTCTCCAAGCAACCAAATCCCAAAGGTTTTCTTGCTCACCAAGAAACCTTCAAAAGCTCTACATCACATAAAGACTACTTGTTTCACAAGCCACCGTTCCCTCTCATTCCTTGGTACACAAGCTGCTACCAAAACTAGCTTGTTTTTGTCAAAAAGTTGCCTTGTTCCCCAAGTAAACCTCTTCTTATTATTTAGATTTTTTTTTCTTCATTGTTCGTTTAGTTTAGTAAAATATAAAAAAAAAGAGAAAAAAAGAGAAAAAAAAAAAGAAAAGAAAAAAAAAAAGAGAAAAGAAAAATCAATTCAAGAGGGGATTTTATTACATCGTGTGTAGCAAGTGCAATATCAAAGGTAATTCGTGGAGGTGTGCTTCATGAAAATCTTGAGGTAGTCATTCTTTCTTGAGATTTGCGATTTCTTATTTGCCTAATTTGAAAATTCATTACTGCCATTTTACCCTACTGTCTAAAATTACCTTTTTGACCCTACCACATAAAAGGACAAAACTACCCCACCTTTGGCTAAACCCTACCTTAATTAAACACCCCAAAATACACAAATTTCCTTCAAGGTTTAGTTTCATTGGAGTCTTCTTAAGTCTTATTGAGTCTTGCTGAGTCTTGCTAAGTCTTGTTGAGTATTCATTGTTTTGTTTTCCCTTGATTAAAATCTTGTGCTCATCTTGTTTATTGTTGGTTGATAGTTGAATTCCATAAGCTGATTTTTGATTAAGTCTTGAGTTCAATATAGAACCTATAGAGAAAAGTTGTGTGAGGGAAAAAGGCAAGAGTGTGTGAGTAACATTAGTAGAGAAAAGCCATATTAAAATTGTGTGAAACACGAGTGTGTGTTACAGTCTTGTGTGTATTGAGTGTAAACACGTGAGGTCATACTTGTGAGGTCCTTTTCTTTTACTAACGTTTCTTGCAGGATAAAATCATGTCTTCTAATAGTGAAAAGCCTGATTTGAGTAAGATCGAGTTCATGTTCCAAGCTATGCAACAACAACTTTCAAGGATAGAGTCGAAGTTGGTTAAATATGATAAGTTGGAGCAACATGACGTTGCCCTAGCTAAGGAAAACCAAGATAATACTTCTTATGCCTGTGATAATGTTGCTCATAATAAGTTGGATAGCAACTACGAAGAAGATTTTGATGATGATTCTATGCTGCCATTAGAGGATGATGAGGATAGTATGGAATTACCCATGGATGGAAAGGAATCTATAGCATGTCAAACTTTAAGTGTGCTACTGAAAGATGAGGATCAATTGAGATTAAAAGAGAGTGAGAAAAGAATAGTGAGTGAAGCCGAGGCTAAGCAAAAAGAGAAAACATTTGAGATTGAGTGTGATGCTTTAAGCATAGGTATCGAAGTTGTTTTAATGCAGGAGAAGGGCCCCATTGCTTTTTTCAGTGAGAAGTTAAGTGGAGCTGCCTTTAACTATTCCACATATGATAAAGAGATGTATGCATTAGTGAGGGCCTTGGAAACATGGCAACACTATTTATGGCCCAAGGAATTTGTCATCCACACTGATCATGAGTCCTTGAAGCACTTGAAAGGACAAAGCAAGTTGAACAAGCGTCATGCCAAGTGGATGGAGTTCATTGAAACATTTCCATATGTGATCAAATATAAACAAGGTAAAGAAAATGTCGTGGCTGATGCATTATCTCGAAGGTATCTAATCACTACTCTTAATGCAAAACTACTTGGATTTGAGTATATTAAAGACTTGTATGCTACTGATGAGGATTTTGAAAATGTGTTCATTGCATGTAAGAAAACTGGTTTTGGAAAGTTTTATAGGCATGATGGATTCTTATTTAGGGAAAATAGATTATGTGTGCCTAGGAGTTCTTTAAGAGAATTACTTGTTAGAGAAGCCCATAGTGGTGGGTTAATGGGACATTTTGGAGTAAAGAAAACTTTAGATATATTGCATGATCACTTCTTTTGGCCTAACATGAAAAGAGATGTTGAAAAATTGTGTGAGAGATGTGTCACTTGTAAACAAGCTAAGTCTAGAGTTATGAATCATGGTCTTTATACTCCATTGCCTATTCCTACTACTCCTTGGACTGACATTTCTATGGACTTTGTTTTGGGGTTACCAAGAACAAAGAGAGGTAGAGATTCTGTTTTTGTTGTTGTTGACAGGTTCTCTAAGATGGCTCACTTCATTGCTTGTCACAAGACAGATGATGCAAGTAACATTGCCGATTTATTCTTCAAGGAAATTGTTCGTCTACATGGGGTTCTGAGGACCATTGTTTCTGACCGTGATGTGAAGTTCCTTAGCTACTTTCGGAAAACATTATCGGGAAAGTTAGGAACAAAGCTATTGTTTTCAACTACTTGTCATCCACAAACCGATGGTCAAACTGAAGTTGTCAATCGTACTTTTTCTACTTTGTTGAGGTCCATTATTCAAAAGAATTTGAAGAATTGGGAAGATTGTTTGCCTCATGTGGAGTTTGCTTACAATAGAAGTGTGCATTCCACTACTAGTTATTCTCCATTTGAAGTTGTCTATGGTTTTAATCCACTCACTCCATTGGATCTTTTACCACTACCTATTGAGGAGAGAGCTAGTTTGGATGGGGAAAAGAAAGCTGATTTTGTTAAGCAACTACATGAGAAGGTATGTAAAAACATTAAGAAGAGTACTGAGCAATATGCTACTCAAGCCAACAAGCATCGCAAGAAAGTTGTCTTTGAACCTGGTGATTGGGTTTGGGTACATATGCGTAAAGAGAGATTTCCTGCTCAGCGTCGCTCCAAGTTGCAACCTCGAGGAGATGGACCATTCCAAGTGATTAAGAAGATCAATGACAATGCTTATAAGTTAGATCTTCCAGGTGAGTATAATGTTAGTGCTACATTTAATGTTTCTGATCTTTCTCCCTTTGATATTGATGTAGGTGATTCTGATTTGAGGACAAATCCTTTCGAGGAGAGGGGGAATGATGGAGATCCAAGCTCACAAAGCTCAAGTCATGTTCGTGATGATCGTGATCCTTTGAGTATCCATGGAGGTCCAATTACAAGAGCTAAATCAAAGATAATGCAACAAGCCTTGGCTGGTTTCATTGATATTGCTAGAGAGAAAGCCCAACAAAGCTTGAGCATGGAGGATGATAAAGTCTTCTACAACATGATCCAAGCCCAAGTTCAACCTTCTTGAAGACACACAAGTATTGGGCCGAAATGCAAATTAGGCTTGATGCATATTTTATTTAGTTAAGTATTATTGGGCTGAACATTGTCTTAATTTAATTTAAGCCCAATTCCTTTTTAAATAATAGATTTTGTAAGACTTCTATTACTTGTTCTGCAAGTTAGGAGAGTAGGATTCCTATTGCTTGTTCTGCAAGTTTGCTATTTCCTATTCTGCAAGTTAGGAAAGTAGGATTCCTATTACTTGTGCTGCAAGTTATCTATTTGCCTATAAATAGTTATGTAACCCTTTGGGGAGAACACAATTGATTTTAGTAGTAAAATTGAGAGACTTCTTCTCTTTGGTTCTCTTGAGAACTCTTGAACTTATCAAGGTCTTCCTTGTGGCGTTCTTCTACCTTCCACCAATATATACCATAGGTTCTTGCTTTTCTAAGCAACGGGTCTTGGTCCAATACCATAGGTTCTTGTGTATCTACACAACGGGTCTTGGTTTTATCTTTAATTTTTGTTTTCTTTTGCTGCGTTTTAACTTGTTCTTGTTTTTCTTCAAGTGTTCGTTGTGTTCTTCATTGAACTTCATCTTCTTTCGGTGAGGTTCATATCAGATAAACTTTGTTCTGCTCATTTGTTATCTCTGCCTGACTTTACTAAAACTTTTGAGATTGAGTGTGATGCCTCAGGTGTAGGTATTGGAGCTGTGTTTATGCAGGAAAAACGCCCAATTGCTTTCTTTAGTGAGAAGTTAAGTGGAGCAGCACTTAACTATCCCACATATGACAAGGAGATGTAAGCGTTAGTGAGGGCCTTGGAGACATGGCAACATTACTTGTGGCCCAAAGAATTTGTCATCCACACTGATCATGAGTCCTTGAAGCATTTGAAAGGACAGAGTAAGCTGCATAAGCGTCATGCCAAGTGGATAGAGTTCATTGAGATGTTCCCGTACGTGATCAAGTACAAACAAGGTAAAGAGAACGTCGTAGCTGATGCGTTATCTCGTAGGTATACTCTTATCACTACTCTTGATGCTAAACTTTTAGGATTTGAGTATATCAAAGAACAGTATAATGATGATGTTGATTTTGGTAATATTTATGATGCATGTGCTACATCTGGCTTTGGCAAGTTCTTTTGGCATGATGGGTTCTTATTTAGAGAAAATAAATTATGTGTGCCTAGGAGTTAATTGTGCGAGCTATTAGTTAGAGAAGCCCATAGTGGAGGATTAATGGGTCACTTTGGAGTTAGGAAAACTCTAGATGTTTTGCACGAACATTTCTTTTGGCCTAACATGCGGAGGGATGTAGAAAGGTTATGTGCTAGATGCATTTCATGTAGGCAAGCTAAATCTAGAGTTCATAATCATGGTTTATATACTCCTTTACCCATTCCTACTACTCTGTGGACTGATATCTCTATGGATTTTGTTTTGGGCTTGCTTCGAACAAAACGCGTAGAGATTCTGTTTTTGTTGTGGTTGACAGGTTCTCTAAGATGGCTCATTTCATTGCTTGCCACAAGACGGATGACGCGAGCAATGTTGCTGACCTTTTCTTCAAAGAGATAGTACGTCTACATGGTGTACCGAGGACTATTGTTTCCGATCGTGATGTCAAGTTCCTTAGTTACTTTTGAAAGACGTTATGGGGAAAGTTGGGAACAAAATTGTTATTCTCCACCACTTGTCACCCCCAAACTGATGGACAGACTGAGGTTGTCAATCGAACCCTATCTACCTTATTGAGGTCCATTATCCAAAAAAATTTGAAGAATTGGGAAGATTGCTTGCCCCATGTGGAGTTTGCATATAACCGCAGTGTTCACTCCACTACTAGTTGCTCTCCATTCGAAGTTGTTTATGGCTTCAATCCTCTTACTCCTTTGGATTTGTTGCCATTACCTAGTGCGGAGCAGAGTAACTTGGATGGAGAACTGAAGGCTAAGTTTGTCAAGCAACTCCATGAGAGAGTTCGTCAAGCTATTGAAAAGAAGACTGAACAGTATACCACCCAAGCAAATAAGCATCGAAAGAAAGTAGTCTTTGAGCCTGGTGATTGGGTTTAGGTGCATATGAGAAAGGAGAGTTTTCCTGTTCAGCGACGAACCAAGCTGCATCCCCGAGGAGATGGACCATTCCAAGTGATAGAGAAGATCAACGATAATGCCTACAAATTGGATCTTCCTGGTGAGTATGGTGTATCTGCTACTTTTAATGTTTCTGATCTTTCTCCCTTTTCTTTTGATGAAGGTATATGCGATTTGAGGACAAATCCTTTTGAGGAGAGGGGGAATGATGAAGATCCATTTGCTCGTGATGTTCGTGATGCTAAGGATCCATTGGTCATCCAAGGAGGTCCAATTACCGGGGCTCGAGCTAAGAAGATGCAACAAGCCTTGGCCTCATTAATGCAAAAAGCTCTGGCATCATTGAAGTGTCAAGGAAGCTTCCATGAATAGTCCCAAGACATCTATACTTACTTGGAAGCCCAAACGACATGAGCATGGTTTACTGTCTTATTTTAGCTTAACAATAAGATAGGCTAAGTGTTTGGATAGCCCACGTTTGAGTCTTGCTGTGTTTTGGACTATTTATTTTATGTAATTAGGTTTAGGCATGAATTTGGGTTTAGTCTTATTTTCTATTGGTGTTAATTCCAGCCCACTTGTTTATGGGCTTAAGTGCTAGGTATTATTATAAATACCCTTGTAAACGCTATTGATGAATAGATCAGTTTTGAATTTCAGAATTTGAGTGTGCCTTTCTCTTGGGTTCTGATGGAGATCCAAGCTCACAAAGCTCAAGTCATGTTCGTGATGATTGTGATCCTTTTAGTATCCATGGAGGTCCAATTACAAGAGCTAAATCAAAGATAATGCATCAAGCCTTGGCTGGTTTCATTAATATTGCTAGAGAGAAAGCCCAACAAAGCTTGAGCATGGAGGATGATAAAGTCTTCTACAACATGATCCAAGCCCAAGTTCAACCTTCTTGAAGACACACAAGTATTGGGCTGAAATGCAAATTAGTCTAGATGCATATTTTATTTAGTTAAGTATTATTGGGCTGAACATTGTCTTAATTTAATTTAAGCCCAATTCCTTTTTAAATAATAGATTTTGTAAGACTTCTATTACTTGTTCTGCAAGTTAGGAGAGTAGGATTCCTATTGCTTGTTCTGCAAGTTTGCTATTTCCTATTCTGCAAGTTAGGAAAGTAGGATTCCTATTACTTGTGCTGCAAGTTATCTATTTGCCTATAAATAGTTATGTAACCCTTTGGGGAGAACACAATTGATTTTAGTAATAAAATTGAGAGACTTCTTCTCTTTGGTTCTCTTGAGAACTCTTGAACTTATCAAGGTCTTCCTTGTGGCGTTCTTCTACCTTCCACCAATATATACCATAGGTTCTTGCTTCTCTAAGCAACGGGTCTTGGTCCAATACCATAGGTTCTTGTATTTCTACACAACGGGTTTTGGTTTTACTTCTAATTTTTGTTTTCCTTTGCTGCGTTTTTAACTTCTTGTTGTTTTTCTTCAAGTGTTCTTCGTCTTCTTCATTGAACCTCATCTTCTTTCTGTGAGGTCCATATCATTTGGCATCAGAGCTTAGGTTCAATTTGTGGGAGTCTCGTTTTTGTTTTTTTTTGTTTTTTTTCTTTGTCTTCTTATCTTGGATAAACCTTGATCTTGAATCCTTTTCATAAGCCACCGTTCTCTCTCGTTCCTTGCCACATAAGCTACTACCAAAACTAGCTTGTTTTTCTCAAAAGTTGCCTTGTTCCTCAAGTAAACCTCTTCTTATTTTTTTAAACTTTTTCTTTTTCTTCATTGTTTGTTTACTTTAGTAAAAAAAAAAAAGAAAAAAAGGAAAAAAAAGAAAAGAAAAAAAGGAAAAAAAGAAAAGAAAAAAAAGAGAAAAGAAAAATCAATTCAAGAGGGGATTATTACGTCGTGTGTAGCGAGTGCAACATCAAAGGCAATTTGTGGAGGTGTGCTTCATCAAAATCTTGAGGTAGTCAATCTTTTTTGAGCTTTGAGATTTCTTATTTGCCTAATTTGAAAATTCATTGTTACCATTCTACCCTACTGCCTAAAATTATCTTTTGACCCTACCACATAAAAGGACAAAACTACCCCACCTTTGGCTAAACCCTACCCTAATTAGACACCCCAAAACACACATATTTCCTTCAAGGTTTAGTTTCATTAGAGTCTTCTTAAGCCATATTGAGTCTTGCAAAGTCTCGTTGAGTCTTTATTGTTTTGTTTTCCCTTGATTAAAATCTTGTGCTCAGCTTGTTTATTGTTGGTTGATAGTTGAATTCCATAAGCTGATTTTTGATTGAATCTTGAGCTCAATATAGAACCTATAGAGAAAAGTTCTGTGAGGGAAAAAGGCAAGTGTGTGAGTAACATTAGTAGAGAAAAGCCATATTAAAATTGTGTGAAACACGAGTGTGAGTGTTACATTCTTGTGTGTATTGAGTGTAAACACGTGAGGTCATACTTGTGAGGTCTGTTTCTCTTACTAACGTTTCTTGCAGGTTACAATTATGTCTTCTAATAGTGAAAAGCTTGCTTTCAGTAACATTGAGATCATGTTCCTAGACATGCAACAACAACTTTCGAGGATAGAGTCAAACTTGATTAAATATGATAAGTTGGAGCAACATGATGTTGCCTTAGCTAAGGTAAACCAAGATAATACTTCTTATGCATGCTATAATGTTGCTAATAATAAGTTGGATAGCAATTATGAAGAAGATTTTGATGATGATTCTATGCTGCAATTAGAGGATGATGAGGATAGTATGGAATTACCCATGGATGGAAAGGAATATGTAGCATGTCAAACTTTAAGTGTGCTAATGAAAGATGAGGATCAATTGAGATTAAAAGAGAGTGAGAAAAAAATAGTGAGTGAAGATGAGGTTAAGCAAAAAGAGAAAACAATCAAGATTGAGTGTGATGCTTCAAGCATAGGCATCGAAGTTGTTTTAATGCAAGAGAAGCCCCACATTGCTTTCTTCAGTGAGAAGTTAAGTGGAGCTGGCCTTAACTATCCCATGTACAATAAAGAGATTTATGCATTAGTGAGGACCCTGGAAACATGGCAACATTATTTATGGCCCAAGGAATTCGCCATCCACACTGATCATGAGTCTTTGAAGCACTTGAAAGGACAAAGCAAGTTGAACAAGCGTCATGCCAAGTGGATGGAGTTCATAAAGACATTTCCATATGTGATCAAATATAAACAAGGTAAACAAAATGTCGTGGCTGATGCATTGTCTCGAAGGTATACTCTAATCACTACTCTTAATGCAAAACTTCTTGGATTTGAGTATATTAAAGACTTGTATGCTATTGATGAGGATTTTGAAAATGTGTTGAATGCATGTGAGAAAACTTGTTTTGGAAAGTTTTATAGGCATGATGGATTCTTATTTAGGGAAAATAGATTATGTGTGCCTAGGAGTTCTTTAAGAGAATTACTAATTAGAGAAGCTCATAGTGGTGGGTTAATGGGACATTTTGGAGTAAAGAAAACTTTAGATATATTGCATGATCACTTCTTTTGGCCTAACATGAAAAGAGATGTTGAAAAATTGTGTGAAAGATGTGTCACTTGTAAACAAGCTAAGTCTAGAGTTATGAATCATGGTCTTTATACTCCATTGCCTATTTCTACTGCTCTTTGGATTGACATTTCTATAGACTTTCTTTTGGGGTTACCAAGAACAAAGAGAGGTAGAGATTCTCTTTTTGTTGTTGTTGACAGGTTCTCTAAGATGGCTCACTTCATTGCTTGTCACAAGACAGATGATGCAAGCAACATTGCCGATTTATTCTTCAAGGAAATTGTTCGACTACATGGTGTTCCGAGGACCATTGTTTCTGACCGTGATGTGAAGTTCCTTAGCTACTTTTGGAAAACATTATGGGGAAAGTTAGGAACAAAGCTATTGTTTTCCACTACTTGTCATCCACAAACCGATGGTCAAACTGAAGTAGTAAATCGTACTTTGTCTACTTTGTTGAGGTCCATTATTCAAATGACTTTGAAGAATTGGGAAGATTGTTTGCCTCATGTGGAGTTTGCTTGCAATAGAAGTGTGCATTCTACTACTAGTTATTCTCCATTTGACGTTGTCTATGGTTTTAATTCACTCACTCCATTGGATCTTTTACCACTACCTATTGAGGAGAGAGCTAGTTTGGATGGGGAAAAGAAAGCTGATTTTGTTAAGCAACTACATGAGAAGGTACGTCAAAACATTAAGAAGAGGACTGAGCAATATGCTACTCAAGGCAACAAGCATCGCAAGAAAGTTGTCTTTGAACCTGGTGATTGGGTTTGGGTACATATGCGTAAAGAGAGATTTCCTGCTCAGCGTCGCTCTAAGTTGCAACCTCGAGGAGATGGACCATTCCAAGTGATTAAGAAGATCAATGACAATGCTTATAAGTTAGATCTTCCAGGTGAGTATAATGTTAGTGCTACATTTAATGTTTCTGATCTTTCTCCCTTTGATATTGATGCAGGTGATTCTGATTTGAGGACAAATCATTTCGAGGAGAGGGGGAATGATGGAGATCCAAGCTCACAAAGCTCAAGTCATGTTCGTGATGATTGTGATCCTTTTAGTATCCATGGAGGTCCAATTACAAGAGCTAAATCAAAGATAATGCAACAAGCCTTGGCTGGTTTCATTAATATTGCTAGAGAGAAAGCCCAACAAAGCTTGAGCATGGAGGATGATAAAGTCTTCTACAACATGATCCAAGCCCAAGTTCAACCTTCTTGAAGACACACAAGTATTGGGCTGAAATGCAAATTAGTCTAGATGCATATTTTATTTAGTTAAGTATTATTGGGCTGAACATTGTCTTAATTTAATTTAAGCCCAATTCCTTTTTAAATAATAGATTTTGTAAGACTTCTATTACTTGTTCTGCAAGTTAGGAGAGTAGGATTCCTATTGCTTGTTCTGCAAGTTTGCTATTTCCTATTCTGCAAGTTAGGAAAGTAGGATTCCTATTACTTGTGCTGCAAGTTATCTATTTGCCTATAAATAGTTATGTAACCCTTTGGGGAGAACACAATTGATTTTAGTAATAAAATTGAGAGACTTCTTCTCTTTGGTTCTCTTGAGAACTCTTGAACTTATCAAGGTCTTCCTTGTGGCGTTCTTCTACCTTCCACCAATATATACCATAGGTTCTTGCTTCTCTAAGCAACGGGTCTTGGTCCAATACCATAGGTTCTTGTATTTCTACACAACGGGTTTTGGTTTTACTTCTAATTTTTGTTTTCCTTTGTTGCGTTTTTAACTTTTTGTTGTTTTTCTTCAAGTGTTCTTCGTCTTCTTCATTGAACCTCATCTTCTTTCTGTGAGGTCCATATCAGGTTCCCTCTCTACTAGGCTTATCAAGGTCTTCTTCCTTGTGGCGCCTCCTTCTTCACCATCCACCATTGCTATACCTTAGGTTCTTGAATTCTTATTCGTAGGGTCAAGGTCCAATACCTTCGGGTTCGAGTCTCTTTAGGCTTCGGGTCTAGGTTTTAGAAGTTGTCATTCATCAACTTTGTTTCTGTCCTTTGCGTTTTCAGCCACTTCAATTTCCAAGCTACGTTTCCTCTTGTCCGTACGCATCACATAGTCTCCATCTATTTCAAAGTACAAGATTTATGCATGAAGAAGTATGATATATGTTTCAAGTATACGATGTATGTTTAAAAGCAAGTTTACGAAGTAAGATGTTTTAAAAGAAGAAGTATGATGCATGTTTATATGTATGCTATATTTTAAAAGAAGCATACAAAGTATGATTGCCATGTTATTTGAAATAAATATGCATGGTTGCAAACAATGCATGAAAGATGTTTATGATGCATGCTTTATAATGCTTTACACGACATTATAGAGCCAAGTATGAAAAATGCATATAGAGGCATAGTACTCTCTTTTACATATTTTTCTTACTGAGCGTAAACTCACCCTTTTATGACCATTTTTCCTACAGATTACTTGAAGTGAGCCTCGCTCCGATTAGAGGAGCTTGTCTTGAAAGATTGCAGTGTACCTTCTCAATGCGCTTTCCAATTATCATAGAAGGTATACTTATATGTTCATGTATATAGTAAATTGTAATTCAACTACAATACAGTACATGTAGCAATTATGTATATAGGATGTCTGGGGATGTAAGATAAGATAATGTATGAGATCCTATGGAAATGGAATGGTATTTATATATATCATTTTTATGCTTATGGAAATTAAATAAAATTTTATGAGCTATTAGATAATTAGCTTAAGAATAAAGGAAGAATGACACTGGATGAACTAAATCTAAATAAAGAAGAAAAAAGATAAGTGATAAGATGGAGTGACGGGGACGTCACACAGCGCCGTCTTCTTCCCTCGTCTCTCTTTCTTTCTTCGGCGACAGGGGCCAGCTACTTCCCTGCTTCTCGACAGAATCGAGGTCCTGATTCACGTTTCTGTTTCTATTTCCTTTTTTCTTCTATTAGAATTATACATATAATATACTTATAAATATATATTATACATATAATATTATTATCTTATATATAATTTTGTACTATATATAAAGATATATATTGTGTATAAAAAATATATATCTAATATATATGTATATTTATATACTTTAACTTAAATAACATTTACATATATTTATATAAATGTAATACTAAAATAGTATATATACATATATATATACCAATGTATATTAATATATACTATATAGTATTTCAATACATATATATTTATATAAAAATACATTTATATAATATATAATTATATAAATATATTTCATATTCCTTTCTCATTTTCTTATTTAATTTGGATTTCAGTTTATCCAAATTAAATTTCCTCTATTCATTATTTTCCATAATTCCAACCTTATTTTTCCGATTTAAATTTCCTTCACTCGAATTGTCACCATCCGTTACTTTCTCAATTCTTGGGATTTTTACCAATATCCCGTTCTCACAATTTTATTTATTTATTTCCACTAATCTATTTTCTTTAATATTAATTTTCCAAAAATTGGAAAATTTACGGTTATCACAATGATCCTTAGGACAAAGCCATGATGGGCGACCGCCCAAGCACATACAATACATTAGTGAGGTGTGGGCAAATGAGGATGCTCGCCAACTCACTTATAAGGGTAAACCTGGGGTAATGAAGCCTAAGGGATGCTCGTCGATGGTCGATTCGAACAAGCAAGGCTCTTACATTTTAATGCCACACAGGCAAAACTACTCTATATATATACTCTATGCCACGAAGGCATATGCCACACAAGCATTTCATAGGGTACCTGTCATCTCTAAATCAAAATCTTTTGCTATAACATTTCAAATCCATTTAGACAGCCCACATCATAAACATTTATAAAAGCATTATTCCTCAAATCAATGCATAATTAAACTGTATGTTCAATCTATACATGTCATGCATGATATCAAAGCACATGTGAAAGATATATGTATTAGGGCTGTCTGGGTTTGCAAACATTTACTGTGAAATCCCCAATTTCATGTAAAGTCCTCTTATTTGGAAAGTACTATAGGCAGAAAAGATTTATATGAATATGAGAATTAATGTACAAATGGTGTAAGGAACCTAGAAGAAGGAATGAAATGGATAGTCAATGGTCAATCAATTTAATGTTGACATCAGAAAAATACTAGAGAATGATAAAAGAAGAATAAGTATCATAATTTCATAATTAAATGATATGTGTGGCTGACATGAGGATGGAAAAGAAGAAGAAGAATTAATTGGTGGTCAAATGAGTCAAATGAGTCAAAGGGATGTTAGTGGCTGAGATAAATGATGAGATTAACATGCATTTAATGCAATTTTACAAAGTCATCATCTTCATCTCATCACCCATACGCCAGCTTCCTTCCAGCCCTTCTCCCTCTCGTTTCCTCTCCAAATTTCTCTAAGTGTTCATTTTTCTGACCTTGACAAACCACCATCTCACGTCACCAAATCGTTAAGCTACTTTGATGAAAAATGATCCTTGTCACTAGCTCAAGCTAAGCCTTTAATATGAAAGGCTGAAACAAAGTCTTTGAGGAGATCAGAAATTCTGTAAATTTGGCTATTGACAAAGGTAAGAAAAGAAATTGATTCATTTAATTTCATCCATAATTTGGAGTCATGTGTTGTTGGTATAGTATACTTATGGTGTTGAAATGAAAGAAAGTTAAAGGTTTCAATTTATATGAATTATGCAGTTTTGAAGAAATGAAGGAAAGAATCGGTGCAACCAAGGGATTTCGTGTTATTTGGCTGTTTGAGGTAAGGAATATATGTAACGGACATAGGGTGACTATGTCCACATGTTTTAAATGTTTTGGGATGAAACAAAAGCTGGTGTAAGTGCAGGAAATGTAAAAATTCACAGTTTTCGCCCAGTTACGATTTGGCTCGGGGCAGCCGATTGCTCAGAGACAGTCGTGACGTAACTTTTTTTGAAACCGACTTAGAGCAGCCGACTGCCCTATATAGCAATCGACTGCTATTTTTCCAGAAGCTTTCTGTTTGCAAACCAGTCGACCGCTAAAGAGCCAATCGACTGCATTTTTTCGAGAAACATTCTGTTTGCGGGCCGGTCGACTGCCCTATTTTAGCAGTCAACTGCTCTACTTGCATCCGAAAATTAAATATTTTAAATTCAAAAAGAAAATAAAATTTATTGAATATTTTTTACTATAGCAGTCGACTGCCCTAAAAGAGCAGTGAACTGCCCCCTTTGAAAAATAGTAATTTTTAATTTATTTATATAAATGTATTTGGATTATCATTAAAGTCTATAAAAAGGGTTATGAATATTCATGGTTTTGCAAGAATGAGTTTTACTATCCAATATTTTGAGATTAACGACTCCATTGGTGATCATGCATATTACTTGCTTATTTGTATTTGGCTGGGGGACTCTAGTCAAGCCCTCAGTACCACGGGTGTCACCTGACTAGTGCACACTGTGGAATATTGACAATGGCCATTAGTCCTTTATATGTGTTTGGCTTAAGGGAGGATCCCTGCCCATACGTGGGTACACCACTTTATTTGGTGCATGATTCTATTAGATGTTGACGATCTCCCCCTATTTGAAGACTATTTGTATATGTAATTTCAAGTTATTTGACATATCTATGTGAAAGTATTTGAGTTATTTGAGTATGTGCAAGTGACTTCATATGATTTTGTCATGTGTTATATGGTATTTGATGAACTTATATGTTATATGTTTTTACAAGAATATTACATTACATTATAGAGCCAAGCAGGAAAACTGCATATAGTGTCATAGTACGCTCTTTTATGTATATTTCTTACTGAGCGTAAACTCACCCCTTTACAATATTTTTCATCCAGATTATTTGCAGTGAAGTCCGCTCTAGGTAGAGGAGCATATATTTGGACTATACGATATTCCTTCGAGGCTAAATTCCAATCCCTTGAAGCTAGATACATTTTGGTTATGTAATTCAGACTATAGTACAGTGATGTATATTGGACACATTGGGGATGTAAATTGTTAAAAAGATTAGTATGTAATTTATATTAGAGTTTTAGACTTATGTGAAAGACGATCCTGTATATGCATGAGAGATATTGATGGAGATCCACTTGCTCGTGATGTTCGTGATGCTAAGGATACATTGGTCATCCAAGGAGGTCCAATTACCCGAGCTCGAGCTAAGAAGATGCAACAAGCCTTGGTGATATGGACCTCACCGAAAGAAGATGAGGTTCATATGAAGAAGACGAAGAACACTTGAAAAAAAAAAACAATAACAAGTTAAAAACGCAGCAAAAGAAAATAAAAATTAGAAGTAAAACCAAGACCCGTTGTGTAGAAACACAAGAACCTATGGTATTGGACCAAGACCCGTTGCCTAGAAGAACGCCACAAGGAAGACCTTGATAAGTTCAAGAGTTCTCAAGAGAACCAAAGAGAAGAAGTCTCTCAATTTTATTGCTAAAATCAATTGTGTTCTCCCCAAAGGGTTACATAACTATTTATAGGCAAATAGATAACTTGCAGCACAAGTAATAGGAATCCTACTTTCCTAACTTGCAGAATAGGAAATAGCAAACTTGCAGAACAAGCAATAGGAATCCTACTCTCCTAACTTGCAGAACAAGTAATAGAAGTCTTACAAAATCTATTATTTAAAAAGGAATTGGGCTTAAATTAAATTAAGACAATGTTCAGCCCAATAATACTTAACTAAATAAAATATGCATCTAGCCTAATTTGCATTTCGGCCCAATACTTGTGTGTCTTCAAGAAGGTTGAACTTGGGCTTGGATCATGTTGTAGAAGACTTTATCATCCTCCATGCTCAAGCTTTGTTGGGCTTTCTCTCTAGCAATATCAATGAAACCAGCCAAGGCTTGTTGCATCATCTTTGATTTATCTCTTGTAATTGGACCTCCATGGATACTCAAAGGATCACGATCATCACGAACATGACTTGAGCTTTGTGAGCTTGAATCTCCATCATTCCCCCTCTCCTCGAAAGGATTTGTCCTCAAATCAGAATCACCTACATCAATATCAAAGGGAGAAAGATCAGAAACATTAAATGTAGCACTAACATTATACTCACCTGGAAGATCTAACTTATAAGCATTGTCATTGATCTTCTTAATCACTTGGAATGGTCCATCTCCTCGAGGTTGCAACTTGGAGCGACGCTGAGCAGGAAATCTCTCTTTACGCATATGTACCCAAACCCAATCACCAGGTTCAAAGACAACTTTCTTGCGATGCTTGTTGGCTTGAGTAGCATATTGCTCAGTCCTCTTTTTAATGTTTTGACGTACCTTCTCATGTAGTTGCTTAACAAAATCAGCTTTCTTTTCCCCATCCAAACTAGCTCTCTCCTCAATAGGTAGTGGTAAAAGATCCAATGGAGTGAGTGGATTAAAACCATAGACAACTTCAAATGGAGAATAACTAGTAGTGGAATGCACACTTCTATTGTAAGCAAACTCCACATGAGGCAAACAATCTTCCCAATTCTTCAAATTCTTTTGAATAATGGACCTCAACAAAGTAGACAAAGTACGATTGACTACTTCAGTTTGACCATCGGTTTGTGGATGACAAGTAGTTGAAAACAATAGCTTTGTTCCTAACTTTCCCCATAATGTTTTCCAAAAATAGCTAAGGAACTTCACATCACGGTCAGAAACAATGGTCCTCGGAACCCCATGTAGACGAACAATTTCCTTGAAGAATAAATCGGCAATGTTACTTGCATCATCTGTCTTGTGACAAGCAATGAAGTGAGCCATCTTAGAGAACCTATCAACAACAACAAAAACAGAATCTCTACCTCTCTTTGTTCTTGGTAACCCCAAAACAAAGTCCATAGAAATGTCAGTCCAAGGAGCAGTAGGAATAGGCAATGGAGTATAAAGACCATGATTCATAACTCTAGACTTAGCTTGTTTACAAGTGACACATCTCTCACACAATTTTTCAACATCTCTTTTCATGTTAGGCCAAAAGAAGTGATCATGCAATATATCTAAAGTTTTCTTTACTCCAAAATGTCCCATTAACCCACCACTATGGGCTTCTCTAACAAGTAATTCTCTTAAAGAACTCCTAGGCACACATAATCTATTTTCCCTAAATAAGAATCCATCATGCCTATAAAACTTTCCAAAACCAGTTTTCTCACATGCAATGAACACATTTTCAAAATCTTCATCAGTAGCATACAAGTCTTTAATATACTCAAATCCAAGTAGTTTTGCATTAAGAGTAGTGATTAGAGTATACCTTCGAGATAATGCATCAGCCACGACATTTTCTTTACCTTGTTTATATTTGATCACATATGGAAATGTTTCAATGAACTCCATCCACTTGGCATGACGCTTGTTCAACTTGCTTTGTCCTTTCAAGTGCTTCAAGGACTCATGATCAGTGTGGATGACAAATTCCTTGGGCCATAAATAGTGTTGCCATGTTTCCAAGGCCCTCACTAATGCATACATCTCTTTATCATATGTGGGATAGTTAAGGGCAGCTCCACTTAACTTCTCACTGAAAAAAGCAATGGGGCGCTTCTCCTGCATTAAAACAGCTCCAATACCTATACTTGAAGCATCACACTCAATCTCAAAAGTTTTAGAAAAGTCAGGTAAGGATAATAAAGCTGCAGAACAAAGCTTCTCTTTAAGCAAGTTAAAAGCATGATCTTGCTCAAGACCCCATTTAAATCCAACATTCTTTTTAACAACATCAGTTAGAGGTGCAGCTATTGTACTGAAGTCTCTAACAAACCTACGATAGAAACTAGCTAATCCATGAAAACTACGCACCTCAGAGATATTCTTAGGTATAGGCCAATCTTTAATTGCCTTGACCTTTTCATCTTCTACTGCTATACCCTTAGAAGAAATAACATATCCAAGAAATGTAATCTTATCAGTGCAAAAGGAACATTTCTTAAGGTTAGCATACAACTTTTCCTTTCTCAAGACATTAAGCACATTCTTTAAATGTTCAATATGTTCATGCAAACTTCTACTATAGATCAAGATATCATCAAAATAGACAACTACAAATTTTCCAATGAAAGCACGCAAGACATGGTTCATTAATCTCATGAAAGTGCTAGGTGCATTAGTTAATCCAAAAGGCATAACTAACCATTCATACAAACCATGCTTAGTCTTAAATGCAGTTTTCCATTCATCACCTTCTCTCATGCGAATTTGATGATAACCACTTTTCAAATCAATTTTAGAAAAGATGCAAGAACCATGTAACTCATCAAGCATATCATCTAATCTAGGAATGGGATAGCGATACTTTACAGTGATTTTGTTGATGGCACGACAATCAACACACATCCTCCACGTCCCATCCTTCTTAGGAACAAGTAACACAGGAACAGCACATGGACTCATGCTCTCTCTAACGTAGCCTTTCTTCATGAGCTCGTCAACTTGCCTTTGAAGCTCCTTTGTCTCCTCGGGATTACTTCTATAGGCAGGTCTGTTGGGAATGGCAGCTCCAGGAACAAGGTCTATTTGATGCTCAATTCCCCTAATAGGTGGCAAACCATTTGGAATCTCCTCGGGGAATATATCTCCAAATTCCTTCAAAAGAGACACAACATTAGTAGGCAAAGAAGATTTAAGATCATTAGAACTAAAACAAGATTCTTTATATAAAAACAAAAGGATTGGGCACTTAGCTAAAAAAGCAGCCTTTACATCACTTTGCTTTGCATAGAAGCTCACGTCCTTTCTTTCTTTCTTTGCAATATCTTTGCCTTTATCTAGATTCTTCGACCTTTGTTGTGATTCATTCTGCTCTTTCAACCTCAATTGATCCTCATAAATCTCCGTAGGACTCAAGGGTGCAAGTGTGAATTTCTTACCAGCCATGGTAAATGAATAACGGTTTGTAAATCCATCATGTATGACATGTCTATCAAATTGCCATGGTCTTCCTAAAAGCAAATGACCAGCATGCATAGGCACAACATCACACAACACTTTATCATTGTACCTTCCAATTGAAAATAGCACCAATACTTGCTTGGTCACATTTACTTCTCCACAATTATTGAGCCATTGAAGTTTGTATGGTTTGGGATGTTTTGTAGTGGGCAAACTCAATTTGTCAACCAAATAAGTGCTAGCAACATTAGTGCAACTACCACCATCAATAATCAAAGAGCATACCTTATTGTTGACGTGGCATCTAGTATGAAAAATATTTTCTCGTTGCACTTCATCTTCATCCTTAACTTGGGCACTTAATGCACGACGAGCTACAAGTGCTTCACCATGTGCAGCAAACTCAACATAGTCATCATCCTCATTAATGTCCTCCAATGGTGGCATCTCATCATCAACATCAGAATCTTCACTTACAACATCACCATCATCACGCATAATCATGACTCGTTTGTTTGGGCATTGTGATGCAATGTGTCCTCTTCCCAAACATCTAAAACACTTAATGTCTCTACTCTTACCTTGGGATGCTTGGATAGCCTCGGGTTTGGGCTTTTGGACACTCTCACCCTTAGGCTTGAATGAGGATTCAGTCTTAAGTTTGAATGTAGTCTTATCATCCCTTCGAAAGGTGTTCGGTTTCCAAGAAGAAGATGAACTAGAACCTTGCATAAAACGAGATGAATAACCTTTTCTCTTGAGTTGCCTTTCAACCTTGATAGCCATATGCAACATATCATCAAACTCCACATAGTGATGTAACTCCACTACATTAGCAATCTCACGATTCAATCCTTGTAAGAATCGAGCCATAGTAGCTTCACTATCCTCTTCAACATTAGCTCTGATCATGATAATTTCCATTTCTTTATGATAATCCTCAACACTCTTAGAACCTTGAGTGAGACCTTGTAACCTTTGATAAAGCTCTCTATAGTAATGATTAGAAACAAACCTTTTTCTCATAACACGTTTCATTTCATTCCATGTAACTATAGGTGGCTCTCTATTCCTACGTCTACCAAGCATGAGTTGGTCCCACCAAATGATTGCATAATCCGTGAACTCTACAGCAGCAAGTTTCACCTTTTTTTCTTCGGAATAGTTATGGCAATCAAAGACCATCTCCACTTTCTTTTCCCATTCTAAGTAAGCCTCAGGATCATTCTTACCTTGAAAGGAAGGAATCTTCAATTTGATACTTCCTAAATTTCCATCTATCCTATCATAATACCTATCTCCTTTATACCTATCTCCACGACCTCCTTTATTACCATGGTTACCTTTAACACTTCTACTAAACTCATCATCATCAAACTCATCATCAACTTTATCATCAAAGTCATTATTCACAACATTGCCATTCTCATGAGAAGTATCACTTGGCTTTACCTTGGCTAGGACAGCTTCATGTTCCTCCAACTTATCATGAATATTATTAAACCTCAACTCTATCCTTGAAAATTGTTGTTGCATAGCTTGGAACATGAACTCGATCTTACTCAAATCAGGCTTTTCACTATTAGAAGACATGATTTTATCCTGCAAGAAACGTTAGTAAAAGAAAAGGACCTCACAAGTATGACCTCACGTGTTTACACTCAATACACACAAGACTGTAACACACACTCGTGTTTCACACAATTTTAATATGGCTTTTCTCTACTAATGTTACTCACACACTCTTGCCTTTTTCCCTCACACAACTTTTCTCTATAGGTTCTATATTGAACTCAAGACTTAATCAAAAATCAGCTTATGGAATTCAACTATCAACCAACAATAAACAAGATGAGCACAAGATTTTAATCAAGGGAAAACAAAACAATGAATACTCAACAAGACTTAGCAAGACTCAGCAAGACTCAATAAGACTTAAGAAGACTCCAATGAAACTAAACCTTGAAGGAAATTTGTGTATTTTGGGGTGTTTAATTAAGGTAGGGTTTAGCCAAAGGTGGGGTAGTTTTGTCCTTTTATGTGGTAGGGTCAAAAAGGTAATTTTAGACAGTAGGGTAAAATGGCAGTAATGAATTTTCAAATTAGGCAAATAAGAAATCTCAAAGCTCAAGAAAGAATGACTACCTCAAGATTTTGACGAAGCACACCTCCACAAATTACCTTTGATGTTGCACTTGCTACACACGATGTAATAAATCCCTTCTTGAATTGATTTTTCTTTTCTCTTTTTTTTTCTTTTCTTTTTTTCTCTTTTTTTCTCTTTTTTTTTATATTTTACTAAAGTAACCGAACAATGAAGAAAAAAAAAAGTCTAAATAATAAGAAGAGGTTTACTTGGGGAACAAGGCAACTTTTTGACAAAAACAAGCTAGTTTTGGTAGCAGCTTGTGTGGCAAGGAATGAGAGGGAACGGTGGCTTGTGAAACAAGTAGTCTTTATGTGATGTAGAGCTTTTGAAGGTTTCTTGGTGAGCAAGAAAACCTTTGGGATTTGGTTGCTTGGAGAACAAGATAGGGTTTACTTGGTGGCTAAGTAAAGACAATAGGTTTGAGGGATAAACAATATTAGTGGTGGCTTGGAAAAGGATTCAAGATCAAGGTTTATCCAAGACAAGAAGACAAAGAAAAAAAACAAAAACGAGACTCCCACAAATTGAACCTAAGCTCTGATGCCAAATGATATGGACCTCACCGAAAGAAGATGAGGTTCATATGAAGAAGACGAAGAACACTTGAAAAAAAAAAACAATAACAAGTTAAAAACGCAGCAAAAGAAAATAAAAATTAGAAGTAAAACCAAGACCCGTTGTGTAGAAACACAAGAACCTATGGTATTGGACCAAGACCCGTTGCCTAGAAAAGCAAGAACCTATGGTATATATTGGTGGAAGGTAGAAGAACGCCACAAGGAAGACCTTGATAAGTTCAAGAGTTCTCAAGAGAACCAAAGAGAAGAAGTCTCTCAATTTTATTGCTAAAATCAATTGTGTTCTCCCCAAAGGGTTACATAACTATTTATAGGCAAATAGATAACTTGCAGCACAAGTAATAGGAATCCTACTTTCCTAACTTGCAGAATAGGAAATAGCAAACTTGCAGAACAAGCAATAGGAATCCTACTCTCCTAACTTGCAGAACAAGTAATAGAAGTCTTACAAAATCTATTATTTAAAAAGGAATTGGGCTTAAATTAAATTAAGACAATGTTCAGCCCAATAATACTTAACTAAATAAAATATGCATCTAGCCTAATTTGCATTTCGGCCCAATACTTGTGTGTCTTCAAGAAGGTTGAACTTGGGCTTGGATCATGTTGTAGAAGACTTTATCATCCTCCATGCTCAAGCTTTGTTGGGCTTTCTCTCTAGCAATATCAATGAAACCAGCCAAGGCTTGTTGCATCATCTTTGATTTAGCTCTTGTAATTGGACCTCCATGGATACTCAAAGGATCACGATCATCACGAACATGACTTGAGCTTTGTGAGCTTGAATCTCCATCACTTGGCCTCATTAATGCAACAAGCTCTGGCATCATTGAAGTGTCAAGGAAGCTTCCATGAAGAGTCCCAAGACATCTATACTTACTTGGAAGCCCAAACGACATGAGCATGGTTTACTGTCTTATTTTAGCTTAACAATAAGATGGGCTAAGTGTTTGGATAGCCTACGATTGAGTCTTGTTATGTTTTGGACTATTTATTTTATGTAACTAGGTTTAGGCATGAATTTGGGTTTAGTCTTATTTTCTATTGGTGTTAATTCCAGCCCACTTGTTTATGGGCTTAAGTGCTAGGTATTATTATAAATACCTTGTAAACGCTATTGATGAACAGATCAGTTAATTGAATTTTCAGAAATTGAGTGTGCCTTTCTCTTGGGTTCCCTCTCAACTAGGCTTATCAAGGTCTTTCTCCTTGTGGCGCCTCCTTCTTCACCACCCACCATTGTTATACCTTAGGTTCTCGAATTCTTATTCGTAGGGTCAAAGTCCAATACCTTTGGGTTCGAGTCTCTTTAGGCTTCGGGTCTAGGTTTTTAGAAGTTGACATTCATCAACTTTGCTTCTGTCTTCTTGCGTGTCAGCTTCTTCAAATTCCAAGCTACGTTTCCTCTTGTCCGTACGCATCAGATATTTTGTCATCGTAAATAGCAGCTATGCTAAATAATAGAATATAAGATATGAGAAAGAAAGAGGATACACTGTCAAACAGCCTAACCAAATCTTATGGGAAAGAAATAGTTAGTTGGTATTTGGGAGTGACGAGGATGTCACAGATTAGTATCAGAGCAAGGTTAGTCTGACGTTTGACAGTGTCATTAGGCTAGAAATAGTGTACATCCCCATGTACTGTACTTGTCTAAATACATCTATGTGGTGTTACTACTGAAAGTTATACTAAATGTTTGATTTTGTGCTGATATTGACAGAATGAGTAATCGTAGAAGGGATACTGGTAGAGGAAGAGGACGAGGCAGAGTAGAACCTTCCCCAACACAATCTCCTCCTCCATCTCCATCGGGTAGCCCTAACACCCGACTATCGAGAGTGGAGCGAAGTATTGAGACTATGGACACTCTATTTAATTAGTTCATGCCTAATTTTCCAAACATGGCCACTAATGCATCAACAGCACCACCTATAGTACCTCCTATTCCATCTGGGAATGCTCCTCCTACTCCTCCAGTACAGCCTCCACCCGCATAGCCTGAGTTTCCCCCACCTGCTCAAGTTAATGAGAGGCGAGATCCTAAGGCCTACTGCAGTGTGGTCTCAATTAAAGAATTTAAGAAGTTGGATCCGTCGAAGTTTAAGGGGGATAGAGATCTGTTGACCGCCGAGAACTGGGTGAAGGCAGTCACTAAATCTTTTGAGTACATGACTTGTTCAGAGAAAGAGAAAGTGGGTTTGGCGGCTTATTTGTTAGTAGACGATGCCGAGCATTGGTGGCAGTCTACTCGGGCCATTTTGGAGACTCAACACACTGAGGTTACGTGCGATAGATTTTTAGAGGCCTTTAATGAACAGTACATCCCACGCACTGAACAGACCAGGTTGAAGATCGAGTTTTTGAGCTTCACTCAGGGGACTATGACGGCTAATCAATATGAGTTGAAGTTCATTTCTTTAAGCAGATTTGACCCTGAAGTCCTAAGGAGTGAAGGACATAAGATCTACCGATTTATAGAGGGATTGAGGTCTACTATCAGATCGAAGTTATATCCTATGGATATCACTACTTATGAAGATGAGGTTCAATGAAGAAGACAAAGAACACTTGAAGAAAAACAATAACAAGTTAAAAACGCAGTAAAGGAAAACAAAAATTAGAAGTAAAACCAAGACTTGTTGTGTAGAAACACAAGAACCTATGGTATTGGACCAAGGCCCGTTGCCTAGAAAAGCAAGAACCTATGGTATATATTGGTGGAAGGTAGAAGAACGCCACAAGGAAGACCTTGATAAGTTCAAGAGTTCTCAAGAGAACCAAAGAGAAGAAGTCTCTCAATTTTATTACTTAAATCAATTGTGTTCTCCCCAAAGAGTTACATAAATATTTATCGGCAAATAGATAACTTGCAGGACAAGTAATAGGAATCCTACTTTTCCAACTTGCAGAATAGGAAATAGCAAACTTGCAGAACAAGCAATAAGAATCCTACTCTCCTAACTTGCAGAACAAGTAATAGAAGTCTTACAAAAAATATTATTTAAAAAGGAATTGAGCTTAAATTAAATTAAGACAATGTTCAACCCAATAATACTTAACTAAATAAAATATGCATCTAGCCTAATTTGCATTTCGGCCCAATACTTCTGTGTCTTCAAGAAGGTTGAACTTGGGCTTGAATCATATTGTAGAAGACTTTATCATCCTCCATGCTCAAGCTTTGTTGGGCTTTCTCTCTAGCAATATCAATGAAACCAGCCAAGGCTTGTTGCGTTATCTTTGATTTAGCTCTTGTAATTGGACCTCCATGGATACTCAGAGGATCACGATCATCACGAACATGACTTGAGCTTTGTGAGCATGGATCTCCATCATTCCCCCTCTCCTCGAAATGATTTGTCCTCAAATCAAAATCACCTGCATCAATATCAAAGGGAGAATGATGGAGATCCAAGCTCACAAAGCTCAAGTCATGTTCGTGATGATCGTGATCCTTTGAGTATAAATCAAAGATAATGCAATAAGACTTGGCTGGTTTCATTCATATTGCTAGAGAGAAAGCCCAACAAAGCTTGAGCATGGAGGATGATAAAGTCTTCTACAACATGATCCAAGCCCAAGTTCAACCTTCTTGAAGACACACAAGTATTGGGCCAAAATGCAAATTAGGCTAGATGCATATTTTATTTAGTTAAGTATTATTGGGCTGAACATTGTCTTAATTTAATTTAAGCCCAATTCCTTTTAAAATAATATATTTTGTAGGACTTCTATTACTTGTTCTGCAAGTTAGGAGAGTAGGATTCCTATTACTTGTTCTGCAAGTTTGCTATTTCCTATTCTGCAAGTTAGGAAAGTAGGATTCCTATTACTTGTGCTGCAGGTTAGCTAATTGCCTATAAATAGCTATGTAACCCTTTGGGGAGAACACAATTGATTTTAGTAATAAAATTTAGAGACTTATTCTCTTTGGTTCTCTTGAGAACTCTTGAACTTATCAAGGTCTTCCTTGTGGCGTTCTTCTACCTTCCACCAATATATACCATAGGTTCTTGCTTTTCTAAGCAACGGGTCTTGGTCCAATACCATAGGTTCTTGTGTATCTACACAATGGGTCTTGGTGTTATCTCTACTTTTTGTTTTCTTTTGCTGCGTTTTTAACTTGTTCTTGTTTTTTTCTTCAAGTGTTCTTTGTGTTCTTCATTGAACTTCATCTTCTTTTGCTAAGGTTCATATCATTTGGCATCAGAGCTTAGGTTTAATTCATGGGAGTTTCGTTTTTGTTTTTTTTCTTTGTCTTCTTGTCGTGGACAAACCTTGATCTTGAATCCTTTTCCAAGCCACCACTAATATTGTTTGTCCCTTAAACCTATTGTCTTTACTTAGCCACCAAGTAAACCCTATCATGTTCTCCAAGCAACCAAATCCCAAAGGTTTTCTTGCTCACCAAGAAACCTTCAAAAGCTCTACATCACATAAAGACTACTTGTTTCACAAGCCATCGTTCCCTCTCATTCCTTGCCACACAAGCTGCTACCAAAACTAGCTTGTTTTTGTCAAAAAGTTGCCTTGTTCCCCAAGTAAACCTCTTCTTATTATTTAGACTTTTTGTTTTTTTTCTTCATTGTTCGTTTACTTTAGTAAAATATAAAAAAAAGAAAAAAAAGAGAAAAAAAAGAAAAAAAAAGTGAAAAGAAAAATCAATTCAAGAGTTGATTTATTACATCGTGTGTAGCAAGTGCAACATTAAAGGTAATTCGTGGAGGTGTGCTTCATCAAAATCTTGAGGTAGTCATTCTTTCTTGAGCTTTGAGATTTCTTATTTGCCTAATTTGAAAATTCATTGCTACCATTCTACCCTACTGCCTAAAATTACCTTTTTGATCCTACCACATAAAAGGACAAAACTACCCCACCTTTGGCTAAACCCTACCCTAATTAAACACCCCAAAACATGCATATTTCCTTCAAGGTTTAGTTTCATTAGTCTTCTTAAGCCCTATTGAGTCTTGCAAAGCCTTGTTGAGTCTTCATTGTTTTGTCTTCCCTTGATTAAAATCTTGTGCTCAGCTTGTTTATTGTTGGTTGATAGTTGAATTCCATAAGCTGATTTTTGATTTAGTCTTGAGTTCAATATAGAACCTATAGAGAAAAGTTGTGTGAGGAAAAAAAAGGCAAGAGTGTGTGAATAACATTAGTAGAGAAAAGCCATATTAAAATTGTGTGAAACACGAGTGTGAGTGTTACATTCTTGTGTGTATTGAGTGTAAACACGTGAGGTCATACTTGTGAGGTCTGTTTCTTTTACTAACGTTTCTTGCAGGTTACAATTATGTCTTCTAATAGTGAAAAGCTTGCTTTGAGTAACATTGAGATCATGTTCCTAGACATGCAACGACAACTTTCGAGGATAGAGTCGAAGTTGATTAAATATGATAAGTTGGAGCAACATGACGTTGCCCTAGCTAAGGTAAACCAAGATAAAGCTTCTTATGCATGTGATAATGTAGCTCATAATAAGTTGGATAGCAATTATGAAGAAGAT
Organism: Heritiera fomes; assembly: GCA_032173925.1. NCBI lineage: Eukaryota > Viridiplantae > Streptophyta > Magnoliopsida > Malvales > Malvaceae > Heritiera > Heritiera fomes. The sequence continues at coordinate 16,152,228 of JAPDPM010000020.1, read as the reverse complement.
TTTGATGATGATTCTATGCTGCCATTAGAGGATGATTAGGATAGTATGGAATTACCCATGGATGGAAAGGAATCTATATCATGTCAAACTTTAAGTGTGCTACTGAAAGATGAGGATCAATTGGGATTAAAAGAGAGTGAGAAAAGAATAGTGAGTGAAGCCGAGGCTAAGCAAAAAGAGAAAATAATTGAGATTCAGTGTGATGCTTTAAGCATAGGTATCGAAGCTGTTTTAATGCAGGAGAAGCGCTGTTGCGTACGGACAAGAGGAAACGTAGCTTGGAAATTGAAGTGGCTGAAAACGCAAAGGACAGAAACAAAGTTGATGAATGACAACTTCTGAAACCTAGACCCGAAGCCTAAAGAGACTCGAACCGAAAGGTATTGGACCTTGACCTTACGAATAAGAATTCGAGAACCTAAGGTATAGCAATGGTGGATAGTGAAGAAGGAGGCACCACAAGGAAGAAGACCTTGATAAGCCTAGTAGAGAGGGAACTCAAGAGAAAGGCACACTCAAATTCTGAAATTCAAAACTGATCTATTCATCAATAGCGTTTACAAGGTATTTGTAATAATACCTAGCACTTAAGCCCATAAACAAGTGGGCTGGAATTAACACCAATAGAAAATAAGACTAAACCCAAATTCATACCTAAACCTAATTACATAAAATAAATAGTCCAAAACACAGCAAGACTTAAACGTGGGCTATCCAAACACTTAGTGATGCGTACGGACAAGAGGAAACATAGCTTGGAATTTGAAGGAGCTGACACACAAGAAGACAGAAGCAATGTTGATGAATGACAACTTCTGAAACCTAGACCCGAAGCCTAAAGAGACTCGAACCCAAAGGTATTGGACCTTGACCCTATGAATAAGAATTCGAGAACCTAAGGTATAGCAATGGTGGATGGTGAAGAAGGAGGCGCCACAAGTAAGAAGACCTTGATGAGCCTAGTAGAGAGGGAACCCAAGAGAAAGGCACACTCAATATCTGAAAATTCACTTAACTGACCTCGTCATCAATAACGTTTACAAGGTATTTATAATAATACCTAGCACTTAAGCCCATAAACAAGTGGGCTGGAATTAACACCAATAGAAAATAAGACTAAACCCAAATTCATGCCTAAACCTAGTTACATAAAATAAATAGTCCAAAACACAACAAGACTCAATCGTGGGCTATCCAAACACTTAGCCCATCTTATTGTTAAGCTAAAATAAGACAGTAAACCATGCTCATGTCGTTTGGGCTTCCAAGTAAGTATAGAAGTCTTGGGACTCTTAATGGAAGCTTCCTTGACACTTCAGTGATGCCAGAGCTTGTTGCATTAATGAGGCCAAGGCTTGTTGCATCTTCTTAGCTCGAGCTCGGGTAATTGGACCTCCTTGGATAACCAATGGATCCTTAGCATCACGAACATCACGAGCAAGTGGATCTCCATCATTCCCCCTCTCCTCAAAAGGATTTGTCCTCAAATCGCATATACCTTCATCAAAAGAAAAGGGAGAAAGATCAGAAACATTAAAAGTAGGAGATACACCATACTCACCAGGAAGATCCAATTTGTAGGCATTATCGTTGATCTTCTCTATGACTTGGAATGGTCCATCTCCTCGGGGATGCAGCTTGGTTCGTCGCTGAACAGGAAACCTCTCCTTTCTCATATGCACCCAAACCCAATCACCAGGCTCAAAGACTACTTTCTTTCGATGCTTATTTGCTTGGGTGGTATACTGCTCAGTCTTCTTTTCAATAGCTTGACGAACTCTCTCATGGAGTTGCTTCACAAACTTAGCCTTCTGTTCTCCATCCAAGTTACTTTGCTCCGCACTCGGTAATGGCACAAATCCAAAGGAGTAAGAGGATTGAAGCCATAAACAACTTCGAATGGAGAGCAACTAGTAGTGGAGTGAACACTGCGGTTATATGCAAACTCCACATGGGGCAAGCAATCTTCCCAATTCTTCAAATTCTTTTGGATAATGGACCTCAATAAGGTAGATAGGGTTCGATTGACAACCTCAGTCTGTCCATCAGTCTGGGGGTGACAAGTGGTGGAGAATAACAATTTCGTTCCCAACTTTCCCCTTAACGTCTTCCAAAAGTAACTAAGGAACTTGACATCACGATCGGAAACAATAGTCCTCGGTACACCATGTAGACGTACTATCTCTTTGAAGAAAAGGTCAGCAACATTGCTCGCGTCATCCGTCTTGTGGCAGGCGATGAAATGAACCATCTTAGAGAACCTGTCAACCACAACAAAAACAGAATCTCTACCGCGTTTTGTTCGAGGCAAGCCCAAAACAAAATCCATAGAGATATCAGTCCACGGAGTAGTAGGAATGGGTAAAGGAGTATATAAACCATGATTATGAACTCTAGATTTAGCTTGCCTACATGAAATGCATCGAGCACATAACCTCTCTACATCTCTCCTCATGTTAGGCCAAAAGAAATGTTCTTGCAAAACATCTAGAGTTTTCCTAACTCCAAAGTGACCCATTAATCCGCCACTATGGGCCTCTCTAACTAACAGCTCGCGCAATGAACTCCTAGGCACACATAATTTATTTTCTCTAAATAAGAACCAATCGTGCCTAAAGAACTTGCCAAAACCAGATGTAGCACATGCATCATAAACATTACCAAAATCAACATCATCAGCATACTGTTCTTTGATATACTCAAATCCTAAAAGTTTAGCATCAAGAGTAGTGATAAGAGTATACCTACGAGATAACGCATCAGCTACGACGTTCTCTTTACCTTGTTTGTACTTGATCACGTACGGGAACATCTCAATTAACTCTATCCACTTGGCATGACGCTTATGCAGCTTACTCTGTCCTTTCAAATGCTTCAAGGACTCATGATCAGTGTGGATGACAAATTCTTTGGGCCACAAGTAATGTTGCCATGTCTCCAACGCCCTCACTAACGCGTACATCTCCTTGTCATATGTGGGATAGTTAAGTGCTGCTCCACTTAACTTCTCACTAAAGAAAGCAATTGGGCATTTTTCCTGCATAAGCACAGCTCCAATACCTACACCTGAGGCATCGCACTCAATCTCAAAAATTTTAGTAAAGTCAGGCAGAGATAACAAAGGAGCAGAACAAAGTTTATCCTTAAGCAAATTAAAAGCATGCTCTTGTGCAGGACCCCAATGAAATGCAACATTCTTTTTGACAACTTCAATCAAAGGTGCAGCTATAGTGCTAAAATCTCTAACGAATCGACGATAGAAACTAGCTAAACCATGGAAACTACGCACCTCAGAAACAGACTTAGGTACAGGCCAATCTTTAATTGCCTTTACCTTCTCAATATCAACAGAAATGCCATGTGAAGAAACGATATACCCAAGAAAAACAATCTTATCAGTGCAGAATGTACATTTCTTAAAATTGGCATACAAACTTGCATTCCTCAAAACAGTAAGAACGTTCCTAAGATGCTCAACATGCTCATGCAGACTCTTACTGTAGATCAAAATGTCATCAAAATAGACAACCACATACTTACCAATGAAATCATGTAAAACATGGTTCATTAATCTCATGAGTGTACTGGGTGCATTAGTCAAGCCAAAAGGCATAACTAACCACTCGTAGAGACCATGTTTAGTCTTAAATGCGGTTTTCCATTCATCACCTTCTTTCATACGAATTTGGTGATATCCGCTCTTTAAATCGATTTTAGAAAACATGCATGCACCATGCAATTCATCAAGCATATCATCTAGCCTAGGAATAGGACAGCGGTATTTTACAGTGATTTTGTTGACGGCTCGGCAGTCAATGCACATCCTCCACGTCCCATCTTTTTTTGGCACAAGCAGTACGGGCACGGCGCATGGACTCATGCTCTCTCTCACATAACCTTTCCTCATGAGCTCCTCAACTTGCCGTTGAAGCTCCTTCGTCTCCTCGGGATTACTTCTGTAGGCTGGACGGTTAGGAATGGTAGCTCCGGGGACAAGGTCAATCATGTGCTCGATCCCACGAATCGGTGGTAATCCACTTGGGATCTCCTCAGGGAATACATCCTCGAACTCCTGCAACAATGAGACAACATCAATAGGCAAGTATCATGGAGTTCAGCATCAATAAAATAAGAATCTTTAAATAAGAGTAAAAGGATAGGAGACTTAGCAAGAAATGCAGTCTTCACATCTCGGGGTTTGGCATAGCAGCTCACTGTTTTGCTTTCCTTGTTTTCCTTCTTTTCTTTCTGTTCTTTTGCTTGCTTCCTTTGCTCATCATGTTGCTCCTTTAGCCTTAATTGGTCCTCATAAATCTCCTTGGGGCTAAGGGGAGCAAGAGCGATCTTCTTGCCATCCATAGTAAAGGAGTAACGGTTAGTGTAACCGTCGTGGATGACTCTCCGATCATACTGCCACGGTCTGCCCAACAACATGTGGCTGGCTTGCATGGGCACCAAGTCACACAACACCTCATCGTGATACCTTCCAATACGAAAAGGAACCAAGACTTGCTTCACCACATTGACTTCACCACAGTCATTAATCCACTGCAACTTATATGGGTGGTGATGCTTGGTAGTGGGCAACTTTAACTTATCAACAACGTATGTGCTAGCAACATTAGTACAACTCCCACCATCAATGATTACAGTACATACCTTGTCACGAATATGGCATCTCGTATGGAAGATGTTCTCGCGCTGTGCCTCATCCTCAAACTTCTTCTTCATCAACATTTTCTAACGCAGGCATCTCATCTTCTACACCGATTTCAGAACCTTCACTCTCAACATCTCCATTCCCATGCATGATCATCACTCTACGGTTGGGACACTGTGAGGCAATATGTCCACGACCTAAACACTTGAAACACTTAATGTCACGTGTCCTGCTTTGGGATGCTTGGGCAGGTTCAGTCTTGGGCTTTGGAGGGCCCTCAAGCTTGGGCTTAGCATGGCTCTCTGACTTAGGCGTAGACACAGGCGTATCATCCCTACGAAAGGTGTTAGATTTCCAAACAGGAACTGAACTAGGAGTGAAACGGGATGTACCTTTCCATTGGAGTTGCCTTTCGACTTTGATGGCCACATGCATCATCTCCTCTAAGTCCATGTAATGCTGCAACTCTACAACATTGGAAATATCACGATTTAAGCCTTGGAGAAAACGAGCCATAGTAGCTTCTGCATCCTCCTGGATATTGGCTCGGATCATGGTTATTTCCATCTCTTTGTAATAATCCTCAACACTCTTTGAACCCTGGGTAAGACCTTGGAGCTTCTGGTATAACTCTCTGTAGTAATGAGTAGGAACAAATCTCTTCCTCATGATGCGCTTCATCTCATCCCATGTAGACACTGGAGGATCACCATATCTTCTTCTATTAGTGACTAACTGATCCCACCAAACCATAGCATACTCTGTGAACTCAATTGCTGCAAGTTTGACCTTCTTTTCCTCAGAGTAGTGGTGGCAGTCAAACACCATTTTAATCTTCCTTTCCCACTCCAAATATGCCTCAGGATCATTCTTGCCTTGGAAAGGAGGAATCTTCAATTTTATACTGCCAAGGTTTCCATCCATCTTCTCCTTGCCTCTATCACAGGCTCTATCAACTCGATCACTATACCCATGGTACCTTCTATGATGTCTATCAATCCCAGACTCTTCGTTCGAATCATACCCAACATTACCATCATACTCGTCATTGGCAACAACCTTACTCTTTAGACGAGAAGTATCACCTTGCTGGATCTTTGCAAACCGAGCGTCATGTTGGTTCAACTTATCATGAATGTCATTGAATTTCACGTCCATCCGTTGGAACTGTTGTTGCATTGCCTGAAGCATGAATTCAATTTTTTTAAAGTCGGACTTATCACCTTCAGAAGACATTTTCACAAAGATATCCTCACGTGTTTACACTCGTGTTTCACTCAAGTAATTTGGCTTTTCTCTACTAATGTTTCTCACACACTCCTGCCTTTTTCCCTTACTCTACCTTAACTCTACAGGTTCACAATCGCACTAGAGACTCAGTCAAAGAATCAACCTCACAAAATCAACTAATTCACCAGGTATTTTCACCAAGTATTTTTTTTTGATTTTTTTTTTCGAATTCTCTTTTTTTTTGAATTCCCTTTTTTTTTCACAGAAAGGTACGGCTAGGGCTAGGGTGACTCAAAGAAAGAAAGACAGAATAAAAAAAATAATCAGAAAAAATAAAAAAAAATCACTAGAAGGACCAAAAAAAATGAAAAATAGCCTAAAACTATAGGAAAACAATGGAATTTGGCCAAGATAGGGTATGGCCAGTGAAGCAAGGCTTCACTGGTTCGGTTTCTTTCGTCGTTTTCTTTAAAACGGGTACTCGCACACCTCCTAACTCAACCAAAATTTTCAGTTTGAACAGTACCACAACAATTTTTTTTTTCGAATTCTTTTTTTTTGAATTCTTTTCTTTCTTTTTTTTTCCTCTTCTTTTTTTTTTTAATCTGAGTTTTGCGGTTTCCTTGAGAAGAGTAGGGGTGCAGCAAGGTGTTTTTTTTTTTGAAGTGGTGCGATTAGGGTTTTTTTGAGAAATTGCGGCTAGGGTTTTTTTTTTTGGAGGGATGCGGCTAGGGTTCTGGAGAGATGCGGCTAGGGTTGTGAGGAAGTGCGGCTAGGGTTTTGAGGAATTGCGGCTAGGGTTTTTTTTGATTGAAGGGGTGCGGCTAGGGTTATGAAAAAAAAAGTGGCGGCTAGGGTTTAGGGTTATGAAATAAGTGGCGGCTAGGGGGTTATGAAATAAGTGGCGGCTAGGGTTCTAACGAAAGTGAGAGACGCACAAAAAAAAAACCAGAAATCGAAACCAACAAAAGACAAAAAAAATCGAAACCAACAAACCAAAAATCGAAAAGTGAGTGACGCAAAAACAAACCAGAAAATCGAAACTTAAGCTCTGATTACCAACTGATGCGTACGGACAAGAGGAAACGTAGCTTGGAATTTGAAGGAGCTGACACACAAGAAGACAGAAGCAAAGTTGATGAATGACAACTTCTGAAACCTAGACCCGAAGCCTAAAGAGACTCGAACCCAAAGGTATTGGACCTTGACCCTACGAATAAGAATTCGAGAACCTAAGGTATAGCAATGGTGGATGGTGAAGAAGGAGGCGCCACAAGTAAGAAGACCTTGATGAGCCTAGTAGAGAGGGAACCCAAGAGAAAGGCACACTCAATATCTGAAAATTCACTTAACTGACCTCGTCATCAATAACGTTTACAAGGTATTTATAATAATACCTAGCACTTAAGCCCATAAACAAGTGGGCTGGAATTAACACCAATAGAAAATAAGACTAAACCCAAATTCATGCCTAAACCTAGTTACATAAAATAAATAGTCCAAAACACAACAAGACTCAATCGTGGGCTATCCAAACACTTAGCCCATCTTATTGTTAAGCTAAAATAAGACAGTAAACCATGCTCATGTCGTTTGGGCTTCCAAGTAAGTATAGATGTCTTGGGACTCTTCATGGAAGCTTCCTTGACACTTCAGTGATGCCAGAGCTTGTTGCATTAATGAGGCCAAGGCTTGTTGCATCTTCTTAGCTCGAGCTCGGGTAATTGGACCTCCTTGGATGACCAATGGATCCTTAGCATCACGAACATCACGAGCAAGTGGATCTCCATCACTTAGCCCATCTTATTGTTAAGCTAAAATAAGACAGTAAACCATGCTTATGTCGTTTGGCCTTCCAAGTAAGTATAGATGTCTTGGGACTCTTCATGGAAGCTTCCTTGACACTTCAATGATGCCAGAGCTTGTTGCATTAATGAGGCCAAGGCTTGTTGCATCTTCTTAGCTTGAGCTTGTGTAATTGGACCTCCTTGAATGACCAATGGATCCTTAGCATCACGAACATCACGAATAGGTGGATCTCCATCATGCGCCCCATTGCTTTTTTTAGTGAGAAGTTAAGTGGAGATGCCCTTAACTATCCCACATATGATAAAGAGATGTATGCATTAGTGAGGGCCTTGGAAACATGGCAACACTATTTATGGCCCAAGGAATTTGTCATCCACACTGATCATGAGTCCTTGAAGCACTTGAAAGGACAAAGCAAGTTGAACAAGCGTCATGCCAAGTGGATGGAGTTCATTGAAACATTCCATACGTGATCAAATATAAACAAGGTAAAGAAAATGTCGTGGCTGATGCATTATCTCAAAGGTATACTCTAATCACTACTCTTAGTGCAAAACTACTTGGATTTGAGTATATTAAAGACTTGTATGCTACTGATGAGGATTTTGAAAATGTGTTCATTGCATGTGAGAAAACTGGTTTTGGAAAGTTTTATAGGCATGATGGATTCTTATTTAGGGAAAATAGATTATGTGTACCTAGGAGTTCTTTAAGAGAATTACTTGTTAGAGAAGCCCATAGTGGTGGATTAATGGGACATTTTGGAGTAAAGAAAACTTTAGATATATTGCATGATCACTTCTTTTGGCCTAACATGAAAAGAGATGTTGAAAAATTGTGTGAAAGATGTGTCACTTGTAAACAAGCTAAGTCTCGGGTTATGAATCATGGTCTTTATACTCCATTACCTATTCCTACTGCTCCTTGGACTGACATTTCTATGGACTTTGTTTTGGGGTTACCAAGAACAAAGAGAGGTAGAGATTTTGTTTTTGTTGTTGTTGACAGGTTCTCTAAGATGGCTCACTTCATTGCTTGTCACGAGACAGATGATGCAAGTAACATTGCCGATTTATTCTTCAAGGAAATTGTTCGTCTACGTGGGGTTCCGAGGACCATTGTTTCTGACCATGATGTGAAGTTCCTTAGCTACTTTTGGAAAACATTATGGGGAAAGTTAGGAACAAAGCTATTGTTTTGAACTACTTGTCATCCACAAACCGATGGTCAAACTGAAGTAGTCAATCGTACTTTGTCCACTTTGTTGAGGTCCATTATTCAAAAGAATTTGAAGAATTGGGAAGATTGTTTGCCTCATGTGGAGTTTGCTTACAATAGAAGTGTGCATTCTACTACTAGTTATTCTCCATTTGAAGTTGTCTATGGTTTTAATCCACTCACTCCATTGGATCTTTTACCACTACCTATTGAGGAGAGAGCTAGTTTGGATGGGGGAAAAGAAAGCTGATTTTGTTAAGCAACTACATGAGAAGGTACATCAAAACATTAAGAAGAGGACTTAGCAATATGCTACTCAAGCCAACAAGCATCGCAAGAAAGTTGTCTTTGAACCTGGTGATTGGGTTTGGGTACATATGCATAAAGAGAGATTTCCTGCTCAACGTCGCTCCAAGTTGCAAGCTCGAGGAGATGGACCATTCCAAGTGATTGAGAAGATCAAGGACAATGCTTATAGATTGGATCTTCCAGGTGAGTATAATGTTAGTGTTACATTTAATGTTTCTGATCTTTCTCCCTTTGATATTGATATAGGTGATTATGATTTGAGGACAAATCCTTTCGAGGAGAGGGGGAATGATGGAGATCCAAGCTCACAAAGCTCAAGTCATGTTCGTGATGATCGTGATCCTTTGAGTATAAATCAAAGATAATGCAACAAGCCTTGGCTGGTTTCATTGATATTGCTAGAGAGAAAGCCCAACAAAGCTTGAGCATGGAGGATGATAAAGTCTTCTATAACATGATCCAAGCCCAAGTTCAACCTTCTTGAAGACACACAAGTATTGGGCCGAAATGCAAATTAGGCAAGACGCATATTTTATTTAGTTAAGTATTATTGGGCTGAACATTGTCTTAATTTAATTTAAGCCTAATTCCTTTTTAAATAATATATTTTGTAAGACTTCTATTACTTATTCTGCAAGTTAGGAGAGTAGGATTCCTATTACTTGTTCTGCAAGTTTGCTATTTCCTATTCTGCAAGTTAGGAAAGCAGGATTCCTATTACTTGTGCTGCAAGTTAGCTAATTGCCTATAAATAGTTATGTAACCCTTTGAGAGAATTCTTCTCTTTGGTTCTCTTGAGAACTTTTGAACTTATCAAGGTCTTCCTTGTGGCGTTCTTCTACCTTCCACCAATATATACCATAGGTTCTTGCTTTTCTAAGCAATGGGTCTTGGTCCAATACCATAGGTTCTTGTGTATCTACACAACGGGTCTTGGTTTTATCTCTACTTTTTGTTTTCTTTTGCTGCGTTTTTAACTTGTTCTTGTTTTTTTCTTCAAGTGTTCTTTGTGTTCTTCATTGAACTTCATCTTCTTTTGGTGAGGTTCATATCAGAGAAAGATCAGAAACATTAAATGTAGCACTAACATTATACTCACCTGGAAGATCTAACTTATAAGCATTGTCATTGATCTTCTTAATCACTTGGAATGGTTCATCTCCTCGAGGATGCAACTTAGAGCGACGCTGAGCAGAAAATCTCTCTTTACGCATATGTACCCAAACCCAATCACCAGGTTCAAAGACAACTTTCTTGCGATGCTTCTTGGCTTAAGTAGCATATTGCTCAGTCCTCTTCTTAATGTTTTGATGTACCTTCTCATGTAGTTGCTTAACAAAATCAGCTTTCTTTTCCCCATCCAAACTAGCTCTCTCCTCAATAGGTAGTGGTAAAAGATCCAATCGAGTCAGTGGATTAAAACCATAGACAACTTCAAATGGAGAATAACTAGTAGTAGAATGCACACTTCTATTGTAAGCAAACTCCACATGAGGCAAACAATCTTCCCAATTCTTCAAATTATTTTGAATAATGGACCTCAACAAAGTAGACTAAGTACGATTGACTACTTCAGTTTGACCATCGATTTGTGGATGACAAGTAGTTAAAAACAATAGCTTTGTTCCTAACTTTCCCCATAATGTTTTCCAAAAGTAGCTAAGGAACTTCACATCACGGTCAGAAACAATGGTCCTCGGAACCCCATGTAGACGAACAATTTCCTTGAAGAATAAATCGGCAATGTTACTTGCATCATCTGTCTTGTGACAAGTATTGAAGTGAGCCATCTTAGAGAACCTGTCAATAGCAACAAAAACAGAATCTCTACCTCTCATTGTTCTTGGTAACCCCAAAAGAAAGTCTATAGAAATGTCAATCCAAAGAGCAGTAGGAATAGGCAATGGAGTATAAAGACCATGATTCATAACTCTAGACTTAGCTTGTTTACAAGTGACACATCTTTCACACAATTTTTCAACATCTCTTTTCATGTTAGGCCAAAAGAAGTGATCATGCAATATATCTAAAGTTTTCTTTACTCCAAAATGTTCCATTAATCCACCACTATGGGCTTCTCTAAAGAGTAATTCTCTTAAAGAACTCCTAGGCACATGATGAGTGTCGTCAGTTACCAAAAATAAAATTTCCTAACTCTACTATGTAGATAGCGGAGTAAGGGTCGAACCCACAGAGACTGAATTTTTTAAGTTAATTATTAAATTAAAAATCTAATCTTAGGGTTTAGGAAAAGAAGAAGTTTGGGGGTTTTGTAAACTATTCCAAAATAAAGAAAACAAGAATTATTAAATATAAAAAAACAAATAGCAAAAAGCTTCAGTTACGAGGCAATCAATCATTCTTGGATTTTGATGTTGATCATTGATTACAAAATATCACTGTCAATTAAATAGTCAACCGTAGCATAACAACAAGCTCTGTTACACCATCTTTCCTTACTGAGTCGTTAGTTAAAACAAGCTCTTTAACTAATCTCTAACTACTTAACCTACCTAGAACAAGCTCTCTAGATATAAGTTGTAGCAGCATTAACAACAAGAAAGATATGGGTTGACATTAGATAACAAACACATAAGCTCGGTTCATTTAATCTAAACCTTAATTCTCCTCCATCCCTAGTGATTAACTCCACAAGCAATTACGGACTTATGTTTTTAATTTGGCGGTAGATTATTTAATTTAACTAAATAGTGTGCACCCTATCTAACCAAACAAACAATCATTATAATGTGCTCAGAGAATCTTGGATACTTAATCAACAATTATATAATAGGTTCAAGAATCTCACAACATTCTTTTCCCAAGAATAATCAATTTACCTCATAACTGAATAAGAAAACTACTCACTAGTCATATTCAAGATCATAAAATTCAAGTTTAATATTATAAAGATTACAAATATCATGCAAGAAACAATCAAAGAAGCAATCTTTAATAATATAAAATCAGAATTACTAATCAAGATTATAAACTAGCAAGCAAGAACACACAAATAATTTTAATTTAAATAAAGAAAACAAAATCAGAATTAAAAATAATAAAGAAATCAGCAACTAATTAAAAATAAAGAAAAAAAATAAAATTTTATTAAAAACCCTAAAGAAAATCCTACAAGACTAAAAGAGAAGAGGGATAAGAGGGATTTGAAGGATTTGAGGGCTAAGAGGGATGCTGTTTATGAGAGCCTTGTGCTCTTTATATAAGCCTAAGGAAGAGTTTAAAAGACTTTCCTAAGCAATGTGGGATTCAGATAAGAGTTTACTTGAGAAACAAGTAATTTTACTAGTCAAACTCTTACCTTTATCTCATCATCTTTTTACAATTATTTTCTAAGTAAAATTCCTAAGGCCTATTTTTATTAATTAATTACAGATCTAAGACAAAATAAAATTAAGAAATTATCTTCTCTCAACAAAATCTGGTCTTTGAACTTGCTTTGTTGGAATTTCTTCTCAATCTCGTTTTTCTGCCCAGAATTTTGTACTGATTTTGTCCATACGTTTGACCCACCAAATGAACTCCGATTTTTGCGATCTTGTGCATTCTAGAAAGCTTGAGAAGTCATCTACAACTTTCATGAAGGCCACTTCTTGAGATCAGGTCGTTAAATTGGTCAAAAAAGTCAATCTTTCAAGCTGGATAGAAAATACTGCACTTTGCTCTTTTTAGCTTCTTTTTATTCCAACTTTGATATTTAATACCTAAAACATAAAATAAACATTAGTAAGCTCTTTTAGGCATAAAACATCAATAAAGCAAATATATTAGCACATATAAAATTCCAAAATATCATCCTATCAAATTCCCCCACACTTAGCTTTTGCTAGTCCTCTAGCAAACCTAAACTAACTTCCTAAAGAACTAAATCCTAAAGTCCTAATCTTAAAATCCTTTTCCTAAAACCTAACTCACTTTCGTAGGAATCACGATTGCATTTAGCTTATGCAATAAGCCTTTAAACCCCTAGGTCACCCCTAGTGGACGAGTTGTGTCTCGTGAGGGCTTTCAGAAGATATACCCACAAAATCTTTTACTCAAGACTCAATCCTAAAAATTCAAAATAAGACTCAAAAATTAAAAATTAAGACTCAAAACAAGATTAAGATCATGAACATATTTTCAAATCTTTCAAATTCTTAACTCATAACTTCAACAAGAGTCAAATAATCAAGTCAATCATATTCTAATCATTACTTCTCATATTCATGCATGCTTCTAAATAAATTCATGCAAAATTCAGAATCAACACAATTGAAACATATAATATCAACTTTGCATTTATCCACTTTACATTACTACAAACAAAGTCAATAGATCAAGAACTTTTTTTTCTTTTTCTGTTTTCTCTTCCTTCTTTTTCTTTTTCTTTTTCTTTTTCTTTTTCTTTTTCTTTTTCTTTTTCTTTTTCTTTTTCTTTTTCTTTTTCTTTTGAGGTTTCAACAATGGTTTCCCTAAGTACTTACTTGCCTTTTTATGCGAATGTTAATATTGGTGATACCAACACTCGGTTACTCAACGAGTAAGCTCTCTTTTAGAGTGCTTTGCATACTCATATTTTAAGTCACTTCAAGAATTTAATCAACAAGATCGAGTAACTCAAAACATTGGAGTAGAATTTAAAGCTTTCAACCTCTATTTTTCTTCTCTTTTTATGTTTTTTTTTGTTCTTGTCTATTTATCCTTTGCTTATACCAACTTCAATGAACTAATCACATTATCAATATCATATGAGCAATCATATTTAATCATGAACTCACATAAATTCTTTAGAAAGTATTCACTTCAACAATAATAACAATCAAAATACTCTCAACTTTCTTATAAAACTTTGTTTTAGTTTAGAATCAATCTTTAAAAGGAAGAAAACATATCATGATCTTTTAAAACTCTTAAAAATTTTGACCCCTTTTTTTTTCAAAAAAAATTTCCAGTTCCTAAAAAAAAATTCTATAGACTCATAAACCAATATTCCCCCCACACTTAAATCTTACTTTGTCCTCAAAGTAAGTCTAGCATGCAAAGAAGAACAATAAAAACTCAAAAATTAAATGGTAATACAAGAAAAGGAAAGAAATACTCCCTCGTTTTACATCCTTGGGTTGCCTCCCAAGTAGCGCTTTTGTTTAATGTCGTTAGCTCGACCGCTCCACCTTCCATCATCCAATCCCAAATCTCAACTTTTTTATCGGTCTCTCGAGTTCCTCATTCTCAAGATTTTTACTTGTGGCTATTTCTAGCTCATCTTTAAGAACCTGCTTTTCATCACCTGTTAATTTCCTCTTAGAAGTGCATAGTTCCTTTAAAAACTTGGCATTACAAAGCACTTGATCATTAATTTCATCAAGGAGAGGAATATTAACTTCCATTTTCCTAAATGTCTTCAAGGTCTCCTTGTCTTGCTCTTCATTTGTAGCTCTTGCAAACCTACCAAGAAAAGGAGAAGGGTAAGTAGAAGCATTAAAAGGAATTTGTTTATCACTTACCTCAGCTTTGAATTCCTTGATTTCAACATCCTCATAGTGCTTTATAAAATTGTCGAAATTCTCCCTCCCTTTTACATTGTGGATGTCAACATCTCCTCCTTCAATATCGAAATCAGTTTCATCCTCCCTTTCTATAAAGTTGTCGACAACTTCATGTGCACTTTCCTTAAATTCAATTTCCCTATCACTTTTCAAGGTGATGTTAGTAACATTATCTCTTGGATTCTCCATAGGTTGAGAGGTCATAGCTTCAATGTTACTTATTGAATTCATTATTTGACTCACATGGTGATCAATTTTCTTAATATAAACATCAGCCTCTTGTGAAAATTGTAAGGTTTTAATCTCAAGAGTCTTAACAATATCTTCAAGAGACATACCTGATTCTTGAGGTGGAGGCATACCTGAGTCTTGAGATGGAGCTTGATATGTATCTTGGAATGGCATATTGTAAACCTCATATTGATTCCCATAACTAAAATTAGAATGATCCCACCATCCTTGATAGTAGGTATCGTAGTGTGGTTCATAATTATAGTATGGGTCATGATCATAGTATGGTTCATAAGCTTGCTCCATGGAGTCCTCTCACTTCTCGTCTTGGGAGGTAGTGGTGGTGGATGTTGTAGTGCTTGTGCCACTGCGCTTTGGGTTGCTTGTATATAGTCCCTAATCTTTGGAAGTTTGTGACTAGAATCCTTGTCAGACAAGCAATCCCTGAAAAACAAAAGAAAAAGAAAAGAAAAAAAATTAGACTTTAAATTAAAATAATTAACCTAAACAAAATTTCAGTCCCCGGCAACGGCGCCAAAATTTGATGAGTGTCGTCAGTCACCAAAAATAAAATTTCCTAACTCTATTATGTAGATAGCGGAGTAAGGGTCGAACCCACAGAGACTGAATTTTTTAAGTTAATTATTAAATTAAAAATCTAATCTTAGGGTTTAGGGAAAGAAGAAGTTTGGGGGTTTTGTAAACTATTCCAAAATAAAGAAAACAAGAATTATTAAATATAAAAAAACAAATAGCAAAAAGCTTCAGTTACGAGGCAATCAATCATTCTTGGATTTTGATGTTGATCATTGATTACAAATATCACTGTCAATTAAATAGTCAACCGTAGCATAACAACAAGCTCTGTTACACCATCTTTCCTTACTGAGTCGTTAGTTAAAACAAGCTCTTTAACTAATCTCTAACTACTTAACCTACCTAGAACAAGCTCTTTAGATATAAGTTGTAGCAGCATTAACAACAAGAAAGATATGGGTTGACATTAGATAACAAACACATAAGCTTGGTTCATTTAATCTAAACCTTAATTCTCCTCCATCCCTAGTGATTAACTCCACAAGCAATTACGGACTTATGTTTTTAATCTGGCGGTAGATTATTTAATTTAACTAAATAGTGTGCACCCTATCTAACCAAACAAACAATCATTATAATGTGCTCAGAGAATCTTGGATACTTAATCAACAATTATATAATAGGTTCAAGAATCTCACAACATTCTTTTCCCAAGAATAATCAATTTACCTCATAACTGAATAAGAAAACTACTCACTAGTCATATTCAAGATCATAAAATTCAAGTTTAATATTATAAAGATTACAAATATCATGCAAGAAACAATCAAAGAAGCAATCTTTAATAATATAAAATCAGAATTACTAATCAAGATTATAAACTAGCAAGCAAGAACACACAAATAATTTTAATTTAAATAAAGAAAACAAAATCAGAATTAAAAATAATAAAGAAATCAGCAACTAATTAAAAATAAAGAAAAAAATAAAATTTTATTAAAAACCCTAAAGAAAATCCTACAAGACTAAAAGAGAAGAGGGATAAGAGGGATTTGAAGGATTTGAGGGCTAAGAGGGATGCTGTTTATGAGAGCCTTGTGCTCTTTATATAAGCCTAAGGAAGAGTTTAAAAGACTTTCCTAAGCAATGTGGGATTCAGATAAGAGTTTACTTGAGAAACAAGTAATTTGACTAGTCAAACTCTTACCTTTATCTCATCATCTTTTTACAATTATTTTCTAAGTAAAATTCCTAAGGCCTATTTTTATTAATTAATTACAGATCTAAGACAAAATAAAATTAAGAAATTATCTTCTCTCAACAAAATCTGGTCTTTGAACTTGCTTTGTTGGAATTTCTTCTCAATCTCGTTTTTCTGCCCAGAATTTTGTACTGATTTTGTCCAGACGTTTGAGCCACCAAATGAATTCCGATTTTTGCGATCGTGTGCATTCTGGAAAGCTTGAGAAGTCATCTACAACTTTCATGAAGGCCACTTCTTGAGATCAGGTCGTTAAATTGGTCAAAAAAGTCAATCTTTCAAGCTGGACAGAAAATACTGCACTTTGCTCTTTTTAGCTTCTTTTTATTCCAACTTTGATATTTAATACCTAAAACATAAAATAAACATTAGTAAGCTCTTTTAGGCATAAAACATCAATAAAGCAAATATATTAGCACATATAAAATTCCCAAAATATCATTTATCAGCACACATAATCTATTTTCCCTAAATAAGAATCCATCATGCCTATAAAACTTTTCAAAACCAGTTTTCTCACATGCAATTAACACATTTTCAAAATCCTCATCAGTAGCATACAAGTCTTTAATATACTCAAATCCAAGTAGTTTTGCATTAAGAGTAGTGATTAGAGTATACCTTCGAGACAATGCATCAGCCATGACATTTTCTTTACCTTGTTTATATTTGATCACAAATGGAAATGTATCAATGAACTCCATCCACTTGGCATGATGCTTGTTCAACTTGCTTTGTCCTTTCAAGTGCTTCAAGGACTCATGATCAGTGTGGATGAAAAATTCCTTGGGCCATAAATAGTGTTGCCATGTTTCCAAGGCCCTCACTAATGCATGCATCTCTTTATCATATGTGGGATAGTTAAAGGCAGCTCCACTTAACTTCTCACTAAAAAAAGCAATGGGGTGCTTCTCCTTCATTAAAACAGCTCGAATACCTATGCTTAAAGCATCACACTCAATCTTGATTGTTTTCTCTTTTTGCTTAACCTCATCTTCACTCACTATTTTTTTCTCACTCTCTTTTAATCTCAATTGATCCTCATCTTTCATTAGCACACTTAAAGTTTGACATGCTATATATTCCTTTCCATCCATGGGTAATTCCATACTATCATCATCATCCTCTAATTGCAACATAGAATCATCATCAAAATCTTCTTCATAATTGCTATCCAACTTATTATGAGCAATATTATCACATGCATAAGAAGTATTATCTTGGTTTACCTTAGCTAGGGCAACATCATGTTGCTCCAACTTATCATATTTAATCAACTTCGACTCTATCCTCGAAAGTTGTTGTTGCATGTTTAGGAACATGATCTCAATGTTACTCAAAGCAAGCTTTTCACTATTAGAAGACATAATTGCAACCTGCAAGAAACGTTAGTAAAAGAAACAGGCCTCACAAGTATGACCTCACGTGTTTACACTCAATACACTCAAGAATGTAACACTCACACTCGTGTTTCATAGAATTTTAATATGGCTTTTCTCTACTAATGTTACTCACAGACTCTTGCTTTTTTTTTCCTCACACAACTTTTCTCTATAGGTTCTATATTGAACTCAAGACTAAATCAAAAATCAGCTAATGGAATTCAACTATCAACCAACAATAAACAAGCTGAGCACAAGATTTTATTCAAGGGAAAACAAAACAATGAAGACTCAACAAGATTTTGCAAGACTCAATAAGGCTTAAGAAGACTCTAATGAAACTAAACCTTGAAGGAAATATGCGTGTTTTAGTGTTTAATTAGGGTAGGGTTTATTCAAAGGTGAGGTAGTTTTGTCCTTTTATGTAGTAGGGTCAAAAAGGTAATTTTAGGTAGCAGGGTAGAATGGTAACAATGAATTTTCAAATTAGGTAAATAAGAAATCTCAAAGCTCAAGAAAGAATGACTATCTCAAGATTTTGATGAAGCACACCTCCACAAATTGCCTTTGATGTTGCACTTGCTACACACGATATAATAAATCCCCTCTTGAATTGATTTTTCTTTTCTCCTTTTTTTTCTTTTCTTTTCTTTTTTTTTATATTTTACTAAAATAAACGAACAATGAAGAAAAAAACAAAAAGTCTAAATAATAAGAAGAGGTTTACTTGGGGAACAAGGCAACTTTTTGACAAAAACAAGCTAGTTTTGCTTGCAGCTTGTGTGGCAAGGAATGAGAGGGAACAGTGGCTTGTGAAACAAGTATTCTTTATGTAATATAGAACTTTTGAAAGTTTCTTGGTGAGCAAGAAAACCTCTGGGATTTGGTTGCTTGGAGAACAAGATAGGGTTTACTTGGTGGCTAAGTAAAGAAAATAAGTTTGAGGGACAAACAATATTAGTGGCGGCTTGGAAAAGGATTCAAGATCAAAGTTTGTCCAAGACAAGAAGACAAAAAAAACAAAAACGAGACTCCCACGAATTGAACCTAAACTCTGATACTAAATGATATGGACCTCACCGAAAAAAGATGAGGTTCAATGAAAAAGACAAAGAACACTTGAAGAAAAACAATAACAAGTTAAAAACGCAGCAAAGGAAAACAAAAATTAGAAGTAAAACCAAGACCCGTTGTATAGAAACACAAGAACCTATGGTATTAGACCAAGACCCGATGTTTAGAAAAGCAAGAACCTATGGTATATATTGGTGGAAGGTAGAAGAACGCCACAAGAAAGAACTTGATAAGTTCAAGAGTTCTAAAGAGAACCAAAGAGAAAAAGTCTCTTAATTTTATTACTTAAATCAATTGTGTTCTCCCCAAAGGGTTACATAACTATTTATAGGCAAATAGATAACTTGCAGGACAAGTAATAGGAATCCTACTTTCCTAACTTGCAGAATAGGAAATAGCAAACTTGCAGAACAAGCAATAGGAATCTTACTCTTCTAACTTGCAGAACAAGTAATAGAAGTCTTACAAAATATATTATTTAAAACGGAAATGGGCTTAAATTAAATTAAGACAATGTTCAGCCCAATAATACTTAACTAAATAAAATATGCATCTAGCCTAATTTGCATTTTGGCCCAATACTTCTGTGTCTTCAAGAAGGTTGAACTTGGGCTAGGATCATATTGTAGAAGACTTTATCATCCTCCATGCTCAAGCTTTGTTGGGCTTTCTCTCTTGCAATATCAATGAAACCAGCCAAGGCTTGTTGCATTATCTTTGATTTAGCTCTTGTAATTGGACCTCCATGGATACTCAAAGGATCACGATCATCGCGAACTTGACTTGAGCTTTGTGAGCTTGGATTTCCATCAGCAGGACTATAATTTTCACCATGCTGATTTCCGAGCCAAGGGTAAAGGTAAAGAACAGATGAAGCGGAAGTCAGATGAGAGAGCCTCTAGTGACAGATACCCATTTAGGAAAAGTAGACCATATGAAAGAGCTTCGACAGGTAAGAAGATAAATTATAAGGGAATGACTTGTATCTTAGTTTAATGGTTATATGGAAATATACTAAATTTTGAAGTTTTTTGATAATTATGGCACAGGGACTCCTAGATCTACCGGGATTAAGATAAATGATGAAAGATCCCGATATTCAGCTGGTAGTACCGCGAGCTCGCCGAAGGGTGTGACACAGAAATCCGAACATTGCGGGAGATTCCATGGGTCACAGCCATGTCGTATGGTGAGCGGGGCTTGTTTTTGGTGTGGCGAGAGGGGACACATGATTAAAGATTGTCCCAAGATTTCTAAGAGAGTGTTTGAAGAATTGGAAAGGACCACCCAACCACAGCCTAAGGCCATAGCTACTGAGAAGGGAAAGAAAGCTGTGACTCAAGGACGAGTATTTGCTATAGATGAGGAGTCTGCTGATGCTTCGTCCAAGGTGATTAAGGGTAAGATTCACCTCTTTGATATAAGTGTTACTGCATTATTTGATCCAGGCTCCACACACTCCTTTGTTTCTCCCATAATTGCTATGAGATTACTTGTTGAACTAGAGCCTATAGGACATTTGTTACAAATAAGCACACTATTCAGGGAATCCCAGATGACAGACATAGTGTATCGTAATTGTAAGCTACGGGTAGGAGAGAGAATCGATAGCTGACTTAATCCTACTGAATATGTATGGATTTGATGTCATATTAGGAATGGATTGGTTAGCTAAGAATCATGTGATATTGGATTGTTATGCTAAAAGTGTGATCTTCTCTTCTCCCGTTAGCTATGTTGTAAATTTTGCAAATGTTTAATACAAAAAAAAGAGTATGTTTATGAATTGATTTATTTGTAAACGAAATTAATAGAGAATATATTTCTTATGTGAAGGATTTATAGCATATGTGGTGGATGTAGAAAGGAAACGTCCCGAACTTCATGAAATTCCAATAGCCAACGAGTTTCCATATGTGTTTTCGGACGAGCATCCAGGACTTCCTCCGGATAGGGAAATCGAGTTTACTATCGATTTGGTGCCAGGAACTGAGCCCATTTCGAGACCACCCTATTGGATGGCCTTAGTGGAGTTGGAAGAACTTAAGAAACAGCTTCAGGAGTTACTAGATAAAGGGTTTATACGGCCAAGTTGATGGACACCCATTAAGCTCACATAGCTCAAGTCATGTTCGTGATGTTCGTGATCCTTTGAGCATCCATGGAGGTCCAATTACAAGAGCTAAACCAAAGATATTGCAACAAGCCTTAGCTGGTTTCATTAATACGGCTAGAGAGAAAGCCCAACAAAGCTTGAGCATGGAGGATGATAAAGTCTTCTACAACATGATCCAAGCCCCAGTTCAAACTTCTTGAAGACACACACAAGTATTGGGCTGAAATGCAATTAGGCTGGATGCATATTTTATTTAGTTAAGTATTATTGGGCTGAACGTTGTCTTAATTTAATTTAAGCCCAATTCTTTTTTAAATAATATATTTTGTAGGACTTCTATTACTTGTTCTGCAAGTTAGGAGAGTAGGATTCCTATTACTTGTTCTGCAAGTTTGCTATTTCCTATTTTGCAAGTTAGGAAAGTAGGATTCCTATTACTTGTGCTGCAAGTTAGCTAGTTGCCTATAAATAGTTATGTAACCCTTTGGGGAGAACACAATTGATTTTAGTAAAAAAATTGAGACACTTCTTCTCTTTGGTTCTCTTGAGAACTCTTGAACTTATCAAGGTCTTCCTTGTGGCGTTCTTCTACCTTCCACCAATATATACCATAGGTTCTTGCTTTTCTAAGCAATGGGTCTTGGTCCAATACCATAGGTTCTTGTGTTTCTACACAACGGGTCTTGGTTTTACTTCTAATTTTTATTTTCCTTTGCTGCGTTTTTAACTTGTTATTGTTTTTCTTCAAGTGTTCTTTGTCTTCTTCATTGAACCTCATCTTCTTTTGGTGAGGTCCGTATCACAAGTGTATCCCCATGGGGTGCTCCTGTGTTATTTGTCTGGAAGAAGGATGGCAGCTTGAGGCTTTGTATTGATTATCGATGGTTGAATAAGGTGACAATCAAGAACAAGTACCCTCTTCCCAGGATTGACGATCTCTTTGATCAGCTTCGGGGTGCACAAGTCTTCTCCAAGATAGACTTGAGATCGGGATATCATCAATTGAAGATCAGAAGTGAAGATATCCCTAAGACTGCATTCAGGACACGGTATGGTCACTATGAATTTCTAGTGATGCCGTTTGGTTTAACCAATGCACCCGCGGCTTTTATGAACTTGATCAATGATGTGTTCAAACAGTATTTAGACCAGTTTGTCATTTTTTTATCGATGAAATATTGGTGTATTCAAGATCATGGGAAGAGCATGAGCAGCATTTGAGGATAGTTCTACAAACCCTCAAGCATCGGGGATTATATGCCAAGCTAAGTAAGTGTGAGTTTTGGCTAGAGCAAATATCCTTTTCGGGTCACATAATCAATAAAGATGGAGTTTCGGTCGATCCATCGAAGATTGAAGCTGTGGTGTAATGGGAGAGACCTAAAACAGTGACGGAGATTAGGAGTTTCTTGGGTCTAGCTGACTATTATCGACGATTTGTAGAGGGTTTTTCGAGGTTAGCTGCTCCCTTGACGCGCTTAACGCGCAAAGAGGTGAAGTTTGAATGGAATGCTGCCTGCGAGCGCAGTTTCTACGAGTTGAAGCGCAGGTTAACTACTGCACCCATTCTCACCATTCCTAGTAGTTCTGGAGGATTTTCCGTATATAGTGATGCCTCTGCACAACGTCTAGGTTGTGTGCTAATGCAACATGGTAAGGTAGTTGCATATGGTTTTCGTCAATTAAAGGACCATGAGAAGAACTACCCGACTCATGATTTGGAGTTAGCGGCAGTGATGTTTGCTCTAAAGATTTGGAGGCATTACTTGTATGGTGAGAAATTTCAAATTTTTACAGATCATAAAAGTTTGAAGTACTTGTTCTCTCAGAGGGAATTGAATATGAGACAGAGGAGATGGCTCGAGCTTCTGAAGGATTATGATTGTGAGATCCTATACCACCCGGGAAAAGCCAATGTGGTGGTAGATGCTCTGAGTAGGAAGCATATAGGGATAGTATCATACATGATGGTAAGAGAATATGAGCTACTTGAGCAGTTTGCAAACCTCAATCTTAATGTTGTACCTTATGAGCATTTTGGAATGATAGCTAGTTTGATAATTGAGCCGGAGTTGATGGATAGGATTCGGCTTGCTTAGAGGGAAGATGATCGGTGTATTGAGGCTGGGGATGGGATCCAATCAGGTATGCTCTCAAAGTTTGATGTTGGTAGTGATGGAATTTTGAGATATAATAATCGTATATGTGTTCCTGATAATAAGGAGTTGAAGAAGTTAATTTTGACTGAGGCACACTCCACCAAGTACACATTACATCCGGGAAATACGAAGATGTATCATAATCTTCGCAAGGTATATTGGTGGACTGGCATGAAAAGAGACATAGCAGAGTTTGTGGCAAAGTGTCTTACGTGCCAGCAGGTTAAGGTAAAGCACCAAAGACCAGCAGGTTTACTACGTCCTCTACCTATACCTATGTGGAAGTGGGAGCACATTACGATGGATTTTGTCATGGGACTACCTCGAACGAGGAATCATGATGGTATTTGGGTCATTGTGGATCGGTTAACTAAGTCAGCTCACTTCCTGCCTATGAAGTCTACAGATACACTTAGTGCTTTGGCAGATTTGTATGTGAAAGAAGTTGTCAAACTACATGGAGTTCCAGTGAGCATTACATCTGACAGAGATTCTAGGTTCACTTCTCATTTCTGGGAACATTTCCAAGAGGCCATGGGATCTCAGTTAAATTTTAGCACGACTTTTCATCCACAGACTAATGGTCAGTCCGAGCGCACCATTCAAACACTCGAGGATATGTTGAGAGCTTGTGCTTTGGACTTTAAAGGCTCCTGGGATGATCATTTGCCATTGGCTAAGTTTGCATACAATAATAGTTACCATGCAAGTATCGGGATGGCACCATATGAAGCTCTATATGGTAGAAGGTGTCGATCTCCGATTGGGTGGGAAGAAGTGGGCGAGCGTAAGTTATTAGCTCCAGACTTAGTCGAACAAGCCTCTGAGGATGTTAAGTTAATTTGCCAAAAACTTAAGACAGCTCAGAGCCGACAAAAGAGTTATTCAGATACTCGACGGAGACCACTCGAGTTTTTAGTTGGGGATTCGGTATTTTTGAAAGTTTCTCCATCCAAACGTATCATGAGATTTGGTCGAAAAGGTAAACTTAGTCCTCGTTACATAGGGCCATTCGATGTCCTAGATTGAGTCGGAGATGTTGCATATAGGTTGGCACTACCTCCGGAGCTATCGGGAGTACATAATGTTTTCCATGTGTCGATGCTTCGGAAGTATAATCCGGATCCATCTCATGTCATTGAATATGAGCCCTTAGAGATTCGGGAAGACATGAGTTATGTGGAGAAGCCAGTTCGGATTTTGGATAGAAAGGAGAAAGTGTTAAGGTCTAAGATGATTCCCCTAGTCAAAATTCTCTGGCAATACCATACCATGGAAGAAGCTACATGGGAGCTAGAGAGCTTAATGAAGGAAAGGTATTCGGAGCTATTTGAGTAGTAACCCGATTTAAATTTGGAGGACCAAATTTCTAAAGGTAGGGAGAATGTGAAATCCCCAATTTCATGTAAAGTCCTCTTATTTGTAAAGTACTATAGGCAGAAATGATTTATATGAATATGAGAATTACTGTACAAATGGTGTAAGGAACCTAGAAGAAGGAATGAAATGGATAGTCAATGGTCAATGAATTTAATGTTGACATCAGAAAAATACTAGAGAATGATAAAAGAAGAATAAATATCATAATTTCATAATGAAAGGATATGTGTGGCTGACATGAGGAAGGAAAAGAAGAAGAAGAATTAATTGGTGGTCAAATGAGTCAAATGAGTCAAAGGGATGTTAGTGGCTGAGATAAATGATGAGATTAACATGCATTTAATGCAATTTTACAAAGTCATCATCTTCATCTCATCACCCATACGCCAGCTTCCTTCCAGCCCTTCTCCCTTTCGTTTCCTCTCCAAATTTCTCTAAGTGTTCATTTTTCTGACCTTGACAAACCACCATCTCACATCACCAAATCGTTAAGCTACTTTGACGAAAAATGATCCTTGTTGCTAGCTCAAGCTAAGCCTTTAATATGAAAGGCTGAAACAAAGTCTTTGAGGAGATCAGAAATTCTGTAAATTTGGCTATTGACAAAGGTAAGAAAAGAAATTGATTCATTTAATTTCATCCATAATTTGGAGTCATGTGATGTTGGTATAGTATACTTATGGTGTTGAAATGAAAGAAAGTTAAAGGTTTCAATTTATATGAATTATGCAGTTTTGAAGAAGTGAAGGAAAGAATCGGTGCAACCAAGGGATTTCGTGTTATTTGGCTATTTGAGGTAAGGAATATATGTAACGGACGTAGGGTGACTATGTTCGCATGTTTTAAATGTTTTGGGATGAAACAAAGCTGGTGTAAGTGCAGGAAATGTAAAAATTCACGGTTTTCGCCTAGTTGCGATTGGCTCGAGGCAGCCGACTGCTATTTTTCCAGAAGCTTTCTGTTTGCAAACCAGTCGACCACTAAAGAGCCAATCGACTGCATTTTTTCGAGAAACATTCTGTTTGCGGGCCAGTCGACTGCCCTATTTTAGCAGTCAACTGCCCTACTTGCATCAGAAAATTAAATATTTTAAATTCAAAAAGAAAATAAAATTTATTGAATATTTTTATACTATAGCAGTCGACTGCCCTAAAAGAGCAGTCAACTGCCCCCTTTGAAAAATAGTAATTTTTAATTATTTATATAAATGTATTTGGATTATCATTAAAGTCTATAAGGAGGGTTATGAATATTCATGGTTTTGCAAGAATGAGTTTTACTATCCAATATTTCGAGATTAACGACTCCATTGGTGATCATGCATATTACTTGCTTATTTGTATTTGGCTGGGGGACCCTAGTCAAGCCCTCAGTACCACGGGTGTCACCTGACTAGTGCATACTGTGGAATATTGACAATGGCCATTAGTCCTTTATATGTGTTTGGCTTAAGGGAGGATCTCTGGCCCATACGTGGGTACGCCACTTTATTTGGTGCATGATTCTATTGGATGTTGAAGGTCTCCCCCTATTTGAAGACTATTTATATATGTAATTTCAAGTTATTTGACATATCTATGTGAAAGTATTTGAGTTATTTGAGTACGTGCAAGTGACTTCATATGATTTTGTCATGTGTTATATGGTATTTGATGAACTTATTGATAGGATGATATTTTGGGAATTTTATATGTGCTAATATATTTGCTTTATTGATGTTTTATGCCTAAAAGAGCTTACTAATGTTTATTTTATGTTTTAGGTATTAAATATCAAAGTTGGGATAAAAAGAAGCTAAAAAGAGCAAAGTGCAGTATTTTCTGTCCAGCTGGAAAGATTGACATTTTTGACCAATTTAACGACCTGATCTCAAGAAGTGGCCTTCATGAAAGTTGTAGAGGACTTCTCAAGGTTTCCAGAATGCACAAGATCGCAAAAATCGGAGTTCATTTGGTGAGTCAAACGTCTGGACAAAATCAGTACGAAATTCTGGGCAGAAAAACGAGATTGAGAAGAAATTCCAACAAAGCAAGTTCAAGACCAGATTTTGTTGAGAGAAGATAATTTCTTAATTTTATTATGTCTTAGATCTGTAATTAATTAATAAGAATAGGCCTTAGGAATTTGACTTAGAAAATAATTGTAAAAAGATGATGAGATAAAGGTAAGAGTTTGACTAGTCAAATTACTTGTTTCCCAAGTAAACTCTTATCTGAATCCCACATTGCTTAGGAAAGTCTTTTAAACTCTTCCTTAGGCCTATATAAAGAGCACAAGGCTCTCATAAACAGCATCCCTCTTAGCCCTCAAATCCCTCTCTTCCCTCTTCTCTTTTAGTCTTGTAGGATTTTCTTTAGGGTTTTTAATAAAATTTTATTTTTTTCTTTATTTTTAATTAGTTGCTGATTTCTTTATTATTTTTAATTCTGATTTTGTTTTCTTTATTTAAATTAAAATTATTTGTGTGTTCTTGCTTGCTAGTTTATAATCTTGATTAGTAATTCTGATTTTATATTATTAAAGATTGCTTCTTTGATTGTTTCTTGCATGATATTTGTAATCTTTATAATATTAAACTTGAATTTTATGATCTTGAATATGTCTAGTGAGTAGTTTTCTTATTCAGTTATGAGGTAAATTGATTATTCTTGGGAAAAGCATGTTGTGAGATTCTTGAACCTATAATATAATTGTTGATTAAATATCCAAGATTCTCTGAGCACATTATAATGATTGTTTGTTTGGTTAGATAGGGTGCACACTATTTAGTTAAATTAAATAATCTACCGCCAGATTAAAAACATAAGTCCGTAATTGCTTGTGGAATTAATCACTAGGGATGGAGGAGAATTAAGGTTTAGATTAAATGAACCGAGCTTATGTGTTTGTTATCTAATGTCAACCCATATCTTTCTTGTTGTTAATGCTGCTACAACTTATATCTAGAGAGCTTGTTCTAGGTAGGTTAAGTAGTTAGAGATTAGTTAAAGAGGTTGTTTTAACTAACGACTCAGTAAGGAAAGATGGTGTAACAGAGCTTGTTGTTATGCTACGGTTGACTATTTAATTGACAGTGATATTTTGTAATCAATGATCAACATCAAAATCCAAGAATGATTGATTGCCTCGTAACTGAAGCTTTTTGCTATTTGTCTTTGATACTTAATAATTCTTGTTTTCTTTATTTTAGAATAGTCTCCAAAACCCCCAAACTTCTTCTTTTCCTAAACCCTAAGATTAGATTTTTAATATAATAATTAACTTAAAAAATTCAGTCTCTGTGGGTTCGACCCTTACTCCGCTATCTACATAGTAGAGTTAGGAAATTTTATTTTTGGTGACTGACGACACTCATCAAATTTTGGCGCCGTTGCCGGGGATTGAATTTTTGTTTAAGTTAATTATTTTAAATTAAAGTCTGATTTTTTTTCTTTTCCTTTTCAGGGATTGCAAGATTGTCAAGGATTCTAGTCACAAATTTCAAAAGATTAAGGACTACATACAAGCAATCCAAAGCGCAGTGCCACAAGCACCACAACATCCACCATCACTACCACCTAAGACAAGAAGAGGACTCCATGGAGCAAGCTTATGAACCATACTATGATAATGACCCATACTATAATTATGAACCACACTATGATACCTACTATCAAGGATGGTGGGATCATTCTAATTTTAGTTATGGGAATCAATATGAGGTTTACAATGCGCCATTCCAAGATACATATCAAGCTCCACCTCAAGACCCAGGTATGCCTCCACCTCAAGACTCAGGTATGCCTCTACCTCAAGAATCAGGTATGTCTCTTGAAGATATTGTTAAGACTCTTGAGATTAAAACTTTACAATTGTCACAAGAGGCTGATGTTTATATTAAGAATATTGATCACCATGTGAGTCAAATATTGAATTCTTTAAGTAACATTGAAGCTATGACCTCTCAACCTGTGGAGAATCCAAGAGATAATGTTACTAACATCACCTTGAAAAGTGAAAGGGAAATTGATTCCAAGGAAAGTGCACATGAAGATGTCGATGACTTTATAGAAAGGGAGGATGAAACCGATTTCAATATTAAAGGTGGAGTTGTTGACATGCACAATGTAAAAGGGAGAGAGAATTTCGACAATTTTATAAAGCACTATGAGGATTTTGAAATCAAGGAATTCAAAGCTGAGGTAAGTGATAAACAAATTCCTTTTAATTCTTCTACTTACCCTCCTCCTTTTCCCAGTAGGTTTGCAAGAGCTACAAACGAAGAGCAAGACAAGGAGACCTTGAAGACATTTAGGAAAATGGAAGATAATATTCCTCTGCTTGATGAAATTAATGATCAAGTGCCTTGCGATGCCAAGTTTTTAAGGGAACTATGCACTTCCAAGAGGAAACTAAAAGGTGATGAAAAGCAAGTTCTTAAAGATGAGCTAGAAATAGCCATGAGCAAAAATCTTGAGAATGAGGAACTCGAGAGACCGATAAAAAGGTTGAGGTTTGGGATTGGATGATGGAAGGTGGAGCAGTCGAGCTAACGACATTAAACAAAAGCGCTACTTGGGAGGCAACCCAAGGATGTAAAACGAGGGAGTATTTCTTTCCTTGTATTACCATTTAATTTTTGAGTTTTTTATTGTTCTTCTTTGCATGCTAGACTTACTTTGAGGACAAAGTAAGATTTAAGTGTGGGGGGGAATATTGGTTTATGAGTCTATAGAGTTTTTTTTTTGGAACTGGAATTTTTTTTTGAAAAAAAAAGGTCAAATTTTTTAGAGTTTTGAAGATCATGATATGTTTTCTTCCTTTTAAGGATTGATTCTAAACTAAAACAAGGTTTTATAAGAAAGTTGAGAGTATTTTGATTGTTATTATTTTTGAAGTGAATACTTTCTAAAGAATTTATGTGAGTTCATGATTAAATATGATTGATCATATGATATTGATAATGTGATTAGTTCATTGAAGTTGGTATAAGCAAAGGATAAATAGACAAGAACATAAAAATAGAAGAAAAATAGAAGTTGAAAGCTTTAAATTCTACTCCAATGTTTTGAGTTACTCGATCTTGTTGATTAAATTCTTGAAGTGACTTAAAATATGAGTATGCAAAGCACTCTAAAAGAGGGCTTACTTGTTGAGTAACCGGGTGTTGGTATCACCAATATTAACATTCGCGTAAAAAGGCAAGTAAGTACTTAGGGAAACCATTATTGAAACCTCAAAAGAAAAAAAAAGAAAAAGAAGGAACAGAAAAAGAAAAAAAAGTTCTTGATCTATTGACTTTGTTTGTAGTAATGTAAATTGGATAATTGCAAAGTTGATATTATATGTTTCAATTGTATTGATTGTGAATTTTGCATGAATTTATTTAGAAGTATGCAAGAATATGAGAAGTAATGATTAGAATATGATTAACTTGATTATTTGACTCTTGTTGAAGTTATGAGTTAAGAATTGAAAGATTTGAAAATATGTTCATGATCTTAATCTTGTTTTGAGTCTTAATTTTTAATTTTTGAGTCTTATTTTGAATTTTTAGGATTGAGTCTTAAGTAAAAGATTTTGTGGGTATATCTTCTAAAAGCCCTCATGAGACACAACTCGTCCACTAGGGGTGACCTAGGGGTTTAAAGGCTTATTGCATATGCTAAATGCAATCGTGATTCCTACGAAAGTGAGTTAGGTTTTAGGAAAAGGATTTTAAGATTTGGATTTTAGGATTTAGTTCTTTAGGAAGTTAGTTTAGGGTTGCTAGAGGACTAGCAAAAGCTAAGTGTGGGGGAATTTAATAGGATGATATTTTGGGAATTTTATATGTGCTAATATATTTGCTTTATTGATGTTTTATGCCTAAAAGAGCTTACTAATGTTTATTTTATGTTTTAGGTATTAAATATCAAAGTTGAGATAAAAAGAAGCTAAAAAGAGCAAAGTGCAGTATTTTCTGTCCAGCTGGAAAGATTGACATTTTTGACCAATTTAACGACCTGATCTCAAGAAGTGGCCTTCATGAAAGTTGTAGAGGACTTCTCAAGGTTTCTAAAATGCACAAGATCGCAAAAATCGGAGTTCATTTGGTGAGTCAAACCCCTCTGGACAAAATCAGTACGAAATTCTGGGCAGAAAAACGAGATTGAGAAGAAATTCCAACAAAGCAAGTTCAAGACCAGATTTTGTTGAGAGAAGATAATTTCTTAATTTTATTATGTCTTAGATCTGTAATTAATTAATAAGAATAGGCCTTAGGAATTTGACTTAGAAAATAATTGTAAAAAGATGATGAGATAAAGGTAAGAGTTTGACTAGTCAAATTACTTGTTTCCCAAGTAAACTCTTATCTGAATCCCACATTGCTTAGGAAAGTCTTTTAAACTCTTCCTTAGGCCTATATAAAGAGCACAAGGCTCTCATAAACAGCATCCCTCTTAGCCCTCAAATCCCTCTCTTCCCTCTTCTCTTTTAGTCTTGTAGGATTTTCTTTAGGGTTTTTAATAAAATTTTATTTTTTTCTTTATTTTTAATTAGTTGCTGATTTCTTTATTATTTTTAATTCTGATTTTGTTTTCTTTATTTAAATTAAAATTATTTGTGTGTTCTTGCTTGCTAGTTTATAATCTTGATTAGTAATTCTGATTTTATATTATTAAAGATTGCTTCTTTGATTGTTTCTTGCATGATATTTGTAATCTTTATAATATTAAACTTGAATTTTATGATCTTGAATATGTCTAGTGAGTAGTTTTCTTATTCAGTTATGAGGTAAATTGATTATTCTTGGGAAAAGCATGTTGTGAGATTCTTGAACCTATAATATAATTGTTGATTAAATATCCAAGATTCTCTGAGCACATTATAATGATTGTTTGTTTGGTTAGATAGGGTGCACACTATTTAGTTAAATTAAATAATCTACCGCCAGATTAAAAACATAAGTCCGTAATTGCTTGTGGAATTAATCACTAGGGATGGAGGAGAATTAAGGTTTAGATTAAATGAACCGAGCTTATGTGTTTGTTATCTAATGTCAACCCATATCTTTCTTGTTGTTAATGCTGCTACAACTTATATCTAGAGAGCTTGTTCTAGGTAGGTTAAGTAGTTAGAGATTAGTTAAAGAGGTTGTTTTAACTAACGACTCAGTAAGGAAAGATGGTGTAACAGAGCTTGTTGTTATGCTACGGTTGACTATTTAATTGACAGTGATATTTTGTAATCAATGATCAACATCAAAATCCAAGAATGATTGATTGCCTCGTAACTGAAGCTTTTTGCTATTTGTCTTTGATACTTAATAATTCTTGTTTTCTTTATTTTAGAATAGTCTCCAAAACCCCCAAACTTCTTCTTTTCCTAAACCCTAAGATTAGATTTTTAATATAATAATTAACTTAAAAAATTCAGTCTCTGTGGGTTCGACCCTTACTCCGCTATCTACATAGTAGAGTTAGGAAATTTTATTTTTGGTGACTGACGACACTCATCACTTATATGTTATATGTTTTTACAAGAATATTACATGACATTATAGAGCCAAGCAGGAAAACTTCATATAGTGGCATAGTACGCTGTTTTATGTATATTTTTTACTGAGCGTAAACTCACCCCTTTACAATATTTTTCATCTAGATTATTTGCAGTGAAGTCCGCTCTTGGTAGAGGAGCATATATTTGGACTATACATTTTAGTAGATACATTTTGGTTATGTAATTCAGACTATAGTACATTGGGGATGTAAATTGTTAAAAAGATTAGTATGTAATTTATATTCGAGTTTTAGACTTATGTGAAAGACGATCCTGTATATGCATGAGAGATATCTTGTCATCGTAAATAGCAGCACTATGCTAAATAATAGAATATAAGATATGAGAAAGAAAGAGGATACACTGTCAAACAGCCTAACCAAATCTTATGGGAAAGAAAAAGTTAGTTGGTATTTGGGAGTGACGAGGATGTCACATTTACTTTCACTTAAAAGATTTCGATTCATCTCTTTGAAGACGATGTTTCTGTTTTAAAAACAATAAGAGATCCCAGAGGTTCAAGATCATATGCTATGCTTGAATGAACATAAGTACACCAATATATAATTCAACCTTTATTCAGTATGATATTCTGCATGCTTAGGTAAATAAAGTAGGGTATATCTGTAGTAGCCTTAATTTCTCCTTCACACACAATCATGGCACAAGTATCGTTCATCAATCGTTATACAATTACACAAGTTCATGAAGCCCTCAATAACATCAATAAGATCAAATGATACATTTGTATAAATATACATTCAAATATATTCCAACTATAGGTTACTAAGATTGTACTCCTCTTATTGGGGTTACAATATCATGTAAATACACATTCTCATATCCAAATATCATCCCTGCAATTTAATCAACAATTATTCCAAGTTAAATCTCATGTCTATCCCTCAATTTCACTTTTCCACAACAACCAATATACCCGGGTTTATTTGCATGTTTCACCTAACAATATATCATTAATTAACAATACCTCAGAAGGCATTAATGTCACCTTATCAAAATCAAGAATTACTGCATGCTACATATTACGTCTCATTCAAAACACTAATGGTAAATCTCAATTTCTACATAATCATCTCGTTTAGATATTTATCACTCCCTTATCCATGAAACATTACATTCACATTATGACATAATCATGCATAATAATTCTTGGAAGCTCCCAATTCCTATATATTCTTATAATACTTCTATATCAATACTTACATATACCATCACAACTACAAAGATCAATTCTCAACTCACTTTTTCAACTTTTTAACAATATTGCACCTTTCTCAATGCATAATTTAATATTCACTCCAATATAAAATCATATTTCAAACCTATTCCGCTAGTCTTCCATTTATTTTCTATCAATATCTTACTAAAATCCATAACAATTCCAACAATATATCCTATCATTACTTCAATAATATATATATATATATAAACACACATCAATTGCCTTACTGCAATTCAACATCCAATCATAATCCACATTGCATATCACATTTATCAAACATATTTGTCTATGAGAACAACCAAGTTTTGTTAAGTACCACAGGCTAAAAATTTATTTTTCTCATCATTTCAATCACATTATCATAGTGAACCTTAAACCATATCTATATTTCATAGGTCTCACATGTCAATAATCAATTTCCAACTTCAGTTAATATATATAAGGTGATTCATACCAAGATCAAATTCCTTTCCAAGCATATTTTATCAACAATCCATCGCGTTTAAATGACATTTCATCAAAAATCCAAAATCTCTCTATCGATATACTTTCAATATATTGATGTTATTTTCTAATACTCCATTCTCATATCACCCTACATACCCTTCACTCTAACTTGTATATTCCAACAAAATCATTTTATTCAACACTTTATATAGTCAAAATTTTTAATTCATACCTATCGATTTACACATCATCAACTCATAATTTCCACCACTAAACCTTGTTATTTAACACATGCAACATCCAAATTTATATTCTATCGATAGCCCCGTGTAACTCACAAAGTTTAATCATCATTTAAATATCATTTCACCCATCCTCCACGATTATTCATCATTTTAAACACTTCTAATACCAACTTATACAATATAATACTAACACAATCTTATAAGAGCAACTTACCGAGCGTCAAAGCTTAGGGCTTTGACGAACACCAAGCTTCACTGAATTCCAAATCGCACTTTCTACGCTTACTCTACAATTCAAATGATACGCATCCACATTTAGAAAATTTCATAAAATTATCCAACAATTTTATTAAATGAAATTAGAGTTTCTTTACCCATTTCTACTTGTATATATTAATTTATTTATACATATATATTTTATTTATTTTTATTTTTTATATATTTTATTTATATTTTTTTCTTACTGAACTGGTCAGCCCAGTTCAGCCCTAATCCACCCATCTCACCTTCATTGGTGGTGGTCAGAGTCGGTGTGATATGGACCTCACCGAAAGAAGATGAGGTTTAATTAAGAAGATGAAGAACACTTGAAGAAAAACAATAACAAGTTAAAAATGCAGCAAAAGAAAACAAAAATTAGAAGTAAAACCAATACCCGTTGTGTAGAAGTAAAACCTATGGTATTGGACCAAGACCCGTTGCTTAGAAAAGCAAGAACCTATGGTATATATTAGTGGAAGGTAGAAGAATGCCACAAGGAAGACCTTGATAAGTTCAAGAGTTCTCAAGAGAACCAAAGAGAAGAAGTCTCTCAATTTTATTACTAAAATCAATTGTGTTCTCCCCAAAGGGTTACATGACTATTTATAGACAACTAGCTAACTTGCAACACAAGTAATAGGAATCCTACTTTCCTAACTTGCAGAATAGGAAATAGCAAACTTGCAGAACAAGTAATAGGAATCCTATTCTCCTAACTTGCAGAACAAGTAATAGAAGTCCTACAAAATATGTTATTTAAAAAGGACTTGGGCTTAAATTAAATTAAGATAACGTTCAGCCCAATAATACTTAACTAAATAAAATATGCATCCAGCCTAATTGCATTTCAGCCCAATACTTGTGTGTGTGTCTTCAAGAAGGTTGAACTTGGGCTTGGATCATGTTGTAGAAGACTTTATCATCCTACATGCTCAAGCTTTGTTGGGCTTTCTCTCTAGCAATATTAATGAAACCAGCCAAGGCTTGTTGCATTATCTTTGATTTAGCTCTTGTAATTGGATCTCCATGGATGCTCAAAGGATCACGAACATCACGAACATGACTTGAGCTATGTGAGCTTGATGGGTCTCCATCATTCCCCCTCTCCTCGAAAGGATTTGTCCTCAAATCAGAATCACCTATAACAATATCAAAGGGAGAAAGATCAGAAACATTAAATGTAACACTAACATTATACTCACCTGGAAGATCCAATTTATAAGCATTGTCATTGATCTTCTCAATCACTTGGAATGGTCCATCTCCTCGAGGTTGCAACTTGGAGTGAAGTTGAGCAGGAAATCTCTCTTTACACATATGTACCCAAACCCAATCACCAGGTTCCAAGACAACTTTCTTGCGATGCTTGTTGGCTTGAGTAGCATATTGCTCAGTCCTCTTCTTAATATTTTGACGTACCTTCTCATGTAGTTCCTTAACAAAATCAGCTTTCTTTTCCCCATCCAAACTAGCTCTCTCCTCAATAGGTAGTGGTAAAAGATCCAATGGAGTTAGTGGATTAAAACCATAGACAACTTTAAATGGAGAATAACTAGTAGTAGAATGCACACTTCTATTGATGCGCACGGACAAGACAAAACGCAGCTTGGAATTTGAAGGAGCTGAAACGCAACAGGACAACTTCTGAAAACCTAGACCCGAAGCCTAAAGAGACTCGAACCCAAAGGTATTGGACCTTGACCCTACGAATAAGAATTCGTGAACCTAAGGTATAACAATGGTGGATGGTGAAGAAGGAGGCGCCACAAGGAAGAAGACCTTGATAAGCCTAGTTGAGAGGGAACCCAAGAGAAAGGCACACTCAATTTCTGAAAATTCAATTAACTGTTATGTTGATCAATAGCGTTTACAAGGTATTTATAATAATACCTAGCACTTAAGCCCATAAACAAGTGGGCTGGAATTAACACCAATAGAAAATAAGACTAAACCCAAATTCATGCCTAAACCTAGTTACATAAAATAAATAGTCCAAAACACAACAAGACTCAATCGTGGGCTTTCCAAACACTTAGCCCATCTTATTGTTAAGCTAAAATAAGACAGTAAACCATGCTCATGTCGTTTGGGCTTCCAAGTAAGTATAGATGTCTTGGGACTCTTCATGGAAGCTTCCTTGACACTTCAATGATGCCAGAGCTTGTTGCATTAATGAGGCCAAGGCTTGTTGCATCTTCTTAGCTCGAGCTCGGGTAATTGGACCTCCTTGGATGACCAATGGATCCTTAGCATCACGAACATCACGAGCAAGTGGATCTCCATCATTCCCCCTCTCCTCAAAAGGATTTGTCCTCAAATCGCATATACCTTCATCAAAAGAAAAGGGAGAAAGATCAGAAACATTAAAAGTAGCAGATACACCATACTCACCAGGAAGATCCAATTTGTAGGCATTATCGTTGATCTTCTCTATGACTTGGAATGGTCCATCTCCTCGGGGATGCAGCTTGGTTCGTCGCTGAACAGGAAACCTCTCCTTTCTCATATGCACCCAAACCCAATCACCAGGCTCAAAGACTACTTTCTTTCGATGCTTATTTGCTTGGTTGGTATACTGCTCAATCTTCTTTTCAATAGCTTGACGAACTCTCTCATGGAGTTGCTTCACAAACTTAGCCTTCTGTTCTCCATCCAAGTTACTTTGCTCCGCACTCGGTAATGGCAACAAATCCAAAGGAGTAAGAGGATTGAATCCATAAACAACTTCGAATGGAGAGCAACTAGTAGTGGAGTGAACACTGCGGTTATATGCAAACTCCACATGGGGCAAGCAATCTTCCCAATTCTTCAAATTCTTTTGGATAATGGACCTCAATAAGGTAGATAGGGTTCGATTGACAACCTCAGTCTGTCCATCAGTCTGGGGGTGACAAGTGGTGGAGAATAACAATTTCGTTCCCAACTTTCCCCATAACGTCTTCCAAAAGTAACTAAGGAACTTGACATCACGATCGGAAACAATAGTCCTCGGTACACCATGTAGACGTACTATCTCTTTGAAGAAAAAGTCAGCAACATTGCTCACGTCATCCGTCTTGTGGCAGGCGATGAAATGAGCCATCTTAGAGAACCTGTCAACCACAACAAAAACAGAATCTCTACCGCGTTTTGTTCGAGGCAAGCCCAAAACAAAATCCATAGAGATATCAGTCCACGGAGTAGTAGGAATGGGTAAAGGAGTATATAAACCATGATTATGAACTCTAGATTTAGCTTGCCTACATTAAATGCATCGAGCACATAACCTCTCTACATCTCTCCTCATGTTAGGCCAAAAGAAATGTTCTTGCAAAACATCTAGAGTTTTCCTAACTCCAAAGTGACCCATTAATCCGCCACTATGGGCCTCTCTAACTAACAGCTCGCGCAATGAACTCCTAGGCACACATAATTTATTTTCTCTAAATAAGAACCCATCCTGCCTAAAGAACTTGCCAAAACCAGATGTAGCACATGCATCATAAACATTACCAAAATCAACATCATCAGCATACTGTTCTTTGATATACTCAAATCCTAAAAGTTTAGCATCAAGAGTAGTGATAAGAGTATACCTACGAGATAACGCATCAGCTACGACGTTCTCTTTACCTTGTTTGTACTTGATCACGTACGGGAACATCTCAATGAACTTTATCCACTTGGCATGACGCTTATGCAGCTTACTCTGTCCTTTCAAATGCTTCAAGGACTCATGATCAGTGTGGATGACAAATTCTTTGGGCCACAAGTAATGTTGCCATGTCTCCAACGCCCTCACTAACGCGTACATCTCCTTGTCATATGTGGGATAGTTAAGTGCTGCTCCACTTAACTTCTCACTAAAGAAAGCAATTGGGCGTTTTTCCTGCATAAGCACAGCTCCAATACCTACACCTGAGGCATCGCACTCAATCTCAAAAGTTTTAGTAAAGTCAGGCAGAGATAACAAAGGAGCAGAACAAAGTTAATCCTTAAGCAAATTAAAAGCATGCTCTTGTGCAGGACCCCAATGAAATGCAACATTCTTTTTGACAACTTCAATCAAAGGTGCAGCTATAGTGCTAAAATCTCTAACGAATCGACGATAGAAACTAGCTAAACCATGGAAACTACGCACCTCAGAAACAGACTTAGGTACAGGCCAATCTTTAATTGCCTTTACCTTCTCAATATCAACAGAAATGCCATGTGAAGAAACGACATACCCAAGAAAAACAATCTTATCAGTGCAGAATGTACATTTCTTAAAATTGGCATACAAACTTGCATTCCTCAAAACAGTAAGAACGTTCCTAAGATGCTCAACATGCTCATGCAGACTCTTACTGTAGATCAAAATGTCATCAAAATAGACAAGCACATGCTTACCAATGAAATCACGTAAAACATGGTTCATTAATCTCATGAATGTACTGGGTGCATTAGTCAAGCCAAAAGGCATAACTAACCACTCGTAGAGACCATGTTTAGTCTTAAATGCGGTTTTCCATTCATCACCTTCTTTCATACGAATTTGGTGATATCCGCTCTTTAAATCGATTTTAGAAAACATGCATGCACCATGCAATTCATCAAGCATATCATCTAGCCTAGGAATAGGATAGCGGTACTTTACAGTGATTTTGTTGACGGCTCGGCAGTCAATGCACATCCTCCACGTCCCATCTTTTTTTGGCACAAGCAGTACGGGCACGGCGCATGGACTCATGCTCTCTCTCACATAACCTTTCCTCATGAGCTCCTCAACTTGCCGTTGAAGCTCCTTCGTCTCCTCGGGATTACTTCTGTAGGCTAGACGGTTAGGAATGGTAGCTCCGGGGACAAGGTCAATCATGTGCTCGATCCCACGAATCGGTGGTAATCCACTTGGGATCTCCTCAGGGAATACATCCTCGAACTCCTGCAACAATGAGACAACATCAGTAGGCAAAGTATCATGGAGTTCAGCATCAATAAAATAAGAATCTTTAAATAAGAGTAAAAGGATAGGAGACTTAGCAAGAAATGCAGTCTTCACATCTCGGGGTTTGGCATAGCAGCTCACTGTTTTGCTTTCCTTGTTTTCCTTCTTTTCTTTCTGTTCTTTTGCTTTCTTCCTTTGCTCATCATGTTGCTGCTTTAGCCTTAATTGGTCCTCATAAATCTCCTTGGGGCTAAGGGGAGCAAGAGCGATCTTCTTGCCATCCATAGTAAAGGAGTAACGGTTAGTGTAACCGTCGTGGATGACTCTCCGATCATACTGCCACGGTCTGCCCAACAACATGTGGCTAGCTTGCATGGGCACCACATCACACAACACCTCATCGTGATACCTTCCAATACGAAAAGGAACCAAGACTTGCTTCACCACGTTGACTTCACCACAGTCATTAATCCACTGCAACTTATATGGGTGGTGATGCTTGGTAGTGGGCAACTTTAACTTATCAACAAGGTATGTGCTAGCAACATTAGTACAACTCCCACCATCAATGATTACAGTACATACCTTGTCACGAATATGGCATATCGTATGGAAGATGTTCTCGCGCTGTGCCTCATCCTCAAACTTCACATGAGTAGTAAGAGCACGCCTAGCAACAAGTGCTTCACCATGAGCAGCATACTCAACAACTTCTTCTTCATCA
Organism: Heritiera fomes; assembly: GCA_032173925.1. Classification (NCBI taxonomy): domain Eukaryota; kingdom Viridiplantae; phylum Streptophyta; class Magnoliopsida; order Malvales; family Malvaceae; genus Heritiera; species Heritiera fomes. Next base: position 16,111,969 of record JAPDPM010000020.1, on the reverse strand, counting down.
ACATTTTCTAACGTAGGCATCTCATCTTCTACACCGATTTCAGAACCTTCACTCTCAACATCTCCATTCCCATGCATGATCATCACTCTACGGTTGGGACATTGTGAGGCAATATGTCCACGACCTAAACACTTGAAACACTTAATGTCACGTGTCCTGCTTTGGGATACTTGGGCAGGTTCAGTCTTGGGCTTTGGAGGGCCCTCAAGCTTGGGCTTAGCATGGCTCTCTGACTTAGGCGTAGACACAGGCGTATCATCCCTACGAAAGGTGTTAGATTTCCAAACAGGAACTGAACTAGGAGTGAAACGGGATGTACCTTTCCATTGGAGTTGCCTTTCGACTTTGATGGCCACATGCATCATCTCCTCTAAGTCCATGTAATGCTGCAACTCTACTACATTGGCAATATCACGATTTAAGCCTTGGAGAAAACGAGCCATAGTAGCTTCTGCATCCTCTTGGATATTGGCTCGGATCATGGTTATTTCCATCTCTTTGTAATAATCCTCAACACTCTTTGAACCCTGGGTAAGACCTTGGAGCTTCTGGTATAACTCTCTGTAGTAATGAGTAGGAACAAATCTCTTCCGCATGATGCGCTTCATCTCATCCCATGTAGACACTGGAGGATCACCATATCTTCTTCTACTAGTGACTAACTGATCCCACCAAACCATAGCATACTCTGTGAACTCAATTGCTGCAAGTTTGACCTTCTTTTCCTCAGAGTAGTGGTGGCAGTCAAACACCATTTCAATCTTCCTTTCCCACTCCAAATATGCCTCAGGATCATTCTTGCCTTGGAAAGGAGGAATCTTCAATTTTATACTGCCAAGGTTTCCATCCATCTTCTCCTTGCCTCTATCACAGGCTCTATCAACTCGATCTCTATACCCATGGTACCTTCTATGATGTCTATCAATCCCAGACTCTTCGTTCGAATCATACCCAACATTACCATCATACTCGTCATTGGCAACAACCTTACTCTTTAGACGAGAAGTATCACCTTGCTGGATCTTTGCAAACCGAGCGTCATGTTGGTTCAACTTATCATGAATGTCATTGAATTTCACGTCCATCCGTTGGAACTGTTGTTGCATTGCCTGAAGCATGAATTCAATTTTTTTAAAGTCGGACTTATCACCTTCAGAAGACATTTTCAACAAAGATATCCTCACGTGTTTACACTCGTGTTTCACTCAAGTAATTTGGCTTTTCTCTACTAATGTTTCTCACACACTCCTGCCTTTTTCCCTTACTCTACCTTAACTCTACAGGTTCACAATCGCACTAGAGACTCAGTCAAAGAATCAACCTCACAAAATCAACTAATTCACCAGGTATTTTCACAAAGTATTTTTTTTTTGATTTTTTTTTCGAATTCTCTTTTTTTTTTGAATTCCCTTTTTTTTTTCACAGAAAGGTACGGCTAGGGCTAGGGTGACTCAAAGAAAGAAAGACAGAATAAAAAAAATAATCAGAAAAATAAAAAAATCACTAGAAGGACCAAAAAAATGAAAAATAGCCTAAAACTATAGGAAAACAATGGAATTTGGCCAAGATAGGTATGGCCAGTGAAGATAGGTATGGCCAGTGCAGCTAGGTTTTTTTTGTGAGGGGGCGGCTAGGGTTTTTTTTTTGAGGGGTACGGCTAGGTTTTTTTTTTTTGTGAGGGGTGCGGCTAGAAATCAAAACCAACAAGAGAGGAGGAAAAAAATCGAAACCAGCAAACCAAAAATTGAAAAGCGAGTAACGCACAGACAAACCAGAATCGAAACTTGAGCTCTGAATACCAACTGATGCGCACGGACAAGACAAAACGCAGCTTGGAATTTGAAGGAGCTGAAACGCAACAGGACAACTTCTGAAAACCTAGACCCGAAGCCTAAAGAGACTCGAACCCAAAGGTATTGGACCTTGACCCTACGAATAAGAATTCGAGAACCTAAGGTATAACAATAGTGGATGGTGAAGAAGGAGGCGCCACAAGGAAGAAGGCCTTGATAAGCCTAGTTGAGAGGGAACCCAAGAGAAAGGCACACTCAATTTCTGAAAATTCAATTAACTGTTATGTTGATCAATAGCGTTTACAAGGTATTTATAATAATACCTAGCACTTAAGCCCATAAACAAGTGGGCTGGAATTAACACCAATAGAAAATAAGACTAAACCCAAATTCATGCCTAAACCTAGTTACATAAAATAAATAGTCCAAAACACAACAAGACTCAATCGTGGGCTATCCAAACACTTAGCCCATCTTATTGCTAAGCTAAAATAAGACAGTAAACCATGCTCATGTCGTTTGGGCTTCCAAGTAAGTATAGATGTCTTGGGACTCTTCATGGAAGCTTCCTTGACACTTCAATGATGCCAGAGCTTGTTGCATTAATGAGGCCAAGGCTTGTTGCATCTTCTTAGCTCGAGCTCGGGTAATTGGACCTCCTTGGATGACCAATGGATCCTTAGCATCACGAGCAAGTGAATCTCCATCATCTATTGTAAGCAAACTCTACATGAGGCAAACAATCTTCCCAATTCTTCAAATTCTTTTGAATAATGGACCTCAACAAAGTAGACAAAGTAAGATTGACTACTTCAGTTTGACCATCGGTTTGTGGATGACAAGTAGTGGAAAACAATAGCTTTATTCCTAACTTTCCCCATAATGTTTTCCAAAAGTAGCTAAGGAACTTCACATCACGGTCAAAAACAATGGTCCTCGGAACACCATGTAGATGAACAATTTCCTTGAAGAATAAATTAATTGGCAATGTTGCTTGCATCATTTGTCTTGTGACAAGCAATGAAGTGAGCCATCTTAGAGAACCTGTCAACAACAACAAAAACAGAATCTCTACCTCTCTTTGTTCTTTGAAACCCCAAAACAAAGTCCATACAAATGTCAGTCCAAGGAGCAGTAGGAATAGGCAATGGAGTATAAAGACCATGATTCATAACTCTAGACTTAGCTTGTTTACAAGTGACACATCTTTCACACAATTTTTCAACATCTCTTTTCATGTTAGGCCAAAAGAAGTGATCATGCAATATATCTAAAGTTTTCTTTACTCCAAAATGTCCAATTAACCCACCACTATGGGCTTCTCTAACAAGTAATTCTCTTAAAGAACTCCTAGGCACACATAATCTATTTTCCCTAAATAAGAATCCATCATGCCTATAAAACTTTCCAAAACCAGTTTTCTCACATACAATGAACACATTTTCAAAATCCTCATCAGTAGTATAGAAGTCTTTAATATACTCAAATCCAAGTAGTTTTGCATTAAGAGTAGTGATTAGAGTATACCTTTAAGACAATGCATCAGCCACGACATTTTTTTTACCTTGTTTATATTTGATCACATATGGAAATGTCTCAATGAACTCCATCCACTTGGCATGACGCTTGTTCAACTTGCTTTGTCCTTTCAAGTGCTTCAAGGACTCATGATCAGTGTGGATGACAAATTCCTTAGGCCATAAATAGTGTTGCCATGTTTCCAAGGTCCTCACTAATGCATACATCTCTTTATTGTACATGGGATAGTTAAGGTCAGCTCCACTTAACTTCTCACTGAAGAAAGCAATGGGGGGCTTCTCTTGCATTAAAACAACTTCGATACCTATGCTTGAAGCATCACACTCAATCTTGATTGTTTTCTCTTTTTGCTTAACCTCATCTTCACTCACTATTTTTTTCTCACTCTTTTAATCTCAATTGATTCTCATCTTTCAGTAGCACACTTGAAGTTTGACATGCTATATATTCCTTTCCATCCATGGGTAATTCCATACTATCCTCATCATTCTCTAATTGCAGCATAGAATCATCATCAAAATCTTCTTCATAATTGCTATCTAACTTATTATGAGCAACATTATCACATGCATAAGAAGTATTATCTTGGTTTACCTTAGCTAGGGCAACATCATGTTGCTCCAACTTATCATATTTAATCAACTTTAACTCTATCCTCGAAAGTTGTTGTTGCATGGCTAGGAACATGATCTCAATCTTACTCAAATCAAGCTTTTCACTATTAGAAGACATGATTGTAACCTGCAAGAAACGTTAGTAAAAGAAAAGGACCTCACAAGTATGACCTCCCGTGTTTACACTCAATACACATAAGAATGTAACACTCACACTCGTGTTTCACACAATTTTAATATGCTTTTCTCTACTAATGTTACTCACATACTCTTGCCTTTTTTTTCCCTCACACAACTTTTCTCTATAGGTTCTATATTGAACTCAAGACTCAATCAAAAATCAGCTTATGAAATTCAATTATCAACCAAGAATAAACAAGGTGAGAAAAAGATTTTAATCAACGGAAAACAAAACAATGATGACTCAACAAGACTTTGCAAGACTCAAAAAGGCTTAAGAAGACTCCAATGAAACTAAACTTTGAAGGAAATATGCGTGTTTTGGGGTGTTTAATTAGGGTAGAGTTTAGCCAAAGGTGGGGTAGTTTTGTCCTTTTATGTGGTAGGGTCAAAAAGGTAATTTTAGGCAGTAAGGTAGAATGGTAACAATGAATTTTCAAATTAGGCAAATAAGAAATCTCAAAGCTCAAGAAAGAATGACTACCTCAAAATTTTGATGAAGCACACCTCCACGAATTGCCTTTGATATTGCACTTGCTACACACGATGTAATAAATCCCCTCTTGAATTGATTTTTTCTCTTTTTTTTTCTTTTTTTTCTCTTTTTTTCTTTTTTTTTTATATTTTACTAAAGTAAACGAACAATGAAGAAAAAAAAAGTCTAAATAATAAGAAGAGGTTTACTTGGGGAACAAGGCAACTTTTTGACTAAAACAAGCTAGTTTTGGTAGCAGCTTGTGTGGCAAGGAATGAGAGGGAATGGTGGCTTGTGAAACAAGTAGTCTTTATGTGATGTAGAGCTTTTGAAGGTTTCCTGGTGAGCAAGAAAACCTTTGTGATTTGGTTGCTTGGAGAACAAGATAGGGTTTACTTGGTGGCTAAGTAAAGAAAATAGGTTTGAGGGAGAAGCAATGTTAGTGGTGGCTTTGGAAAAGGATTCAAGATCAACGTTTGTCCAAGACAAGAAGACAAAGAAAGAAAAAAACAAAAACGAGACTCCCACGAATTGAACCTAAGCTCTAATGCCAAATGATATGGACCTCACCGAAAGAAGATAAGGTTCAACGAAGAAGATGAAGAACACTTGAAGAAAAACAATAACAAGTTAAAAATGCAGCAAAAGAAAACAAAAATTAGAAGTAAAACCAAGACCAGTTGTGCAGAAACACAAGAACCTATGGTATTGGACTAAGACCCGTTACTTAAAAAAGCAAGAACCTATGGTATATATTAGTGGAAGGTAGAAGAACGCCACAAAGAAGACCTTGATAAGTTCAAGAGTTCTCAAGAGAACCAAAGAGAAGAAGTCTCTCAATTTTATTACTAAAATCAATTGTGTTCTCCCCAAAGGGTTACATAACTATTTATAGGCAACTAGCTAACTTGCAGCACAAGTAATAGGAATCCTACTTTCCTAACTTGCAGAATAGGAAATAGCAAACTTGCAGAACAAGTAATAGGAATCCTACTCTCCTAACTTGCAGAACAAGTAATAGAAGTCCTACAAAATATATTATTTAAAAAGGAATTGGGCTTAAATTAAATTAAGACAACGTTCAGCCCAATAATACTTAACTAAATAAAATATGCATCCAGCCTAATTGCATTTCAGCCCAATACTTGTGTGTGTGTCTTCAAGATGGTTGAACTTGGGCTTGGATCATGTTGTAGAAGACTTTATCATCCTCCATGCTCAAGCTTTGTTGGGCTTTCTTTCTAGCAATATTAATGAAACCAGCCAAGGCTTGTTGCATTATCTTTGATTTAGCTCTTGTAATTGGACCTCCATGGATGCTCAAAGGATCACGAACATCACGAACATGATTTGAGCTATGTGAGCTTGATGGGTCTCCATCACGATGGTTGTGGCGACACTACAGGAGGCGACGGGCAAGGCATGCGGTTCTCCTTTCTCCCTTCTCTTTTCCTTTTCTTCTTTTTTTTCTCTTCCCTTTTCTTTTCTTTGGTTGCGATCTCTTTCCCTTCGCCGACGCTTCCCTCCCCTCCCTTCCTCTTCGTTTCGTTTCGTTTCGTTTCCTTTCTCTCTTTTTTTTTTATGGGTGTCGCTTTTGGTAATCGACCCCCTTATGCCAAAAGCTTCCTTTGGAAGCTTGGCAAGGCTTTCAACGGAAGTCTTGACTTTTATTTTTTATTATTATTTTTTATTTGTCTGCTTCAGCAAACGTTAATTTGCTGAAGCAAACCGTGTGGTCTGCTCTTTAAAGCAAACAGTGGTCTTCTCAGCAAACTACTTTATATATATTGTAATATAATATATAAATATTTTTATTTTTTTATAATAAATATTTATAAGACATATTTCATATTAGTAATATATATTTATACATATATTAAATATACCTATCTTATATAAAAATTTGTACTCACTAAATAGTCAATGTACATTAAAAATATTTTATATAATATATATCACAAATATATTTGTTATAAATATATTTATACTGGATAAATATATATTATTAAATATACTCACTTTTTATTTAATTAATGTATAACATGTTTTACACATCAATTTGATTTATTTTCCGTATTATGTACTTTTATATATACTTGTTATATGCACATAAAATTAATTCATTAAATTTCTATTGACATTTCTATTTATTTCTTTATAGTTCTCTTGATTCTCTTTAAAAATTCCTTAATAATCCATTTACTCCAAATCACTATATTGATTTATATTTATTATGAGTCAAAATTTAGGGTTATCACAGTATATATACACACCATATACTTTAGTGTACCTTTATTTATCCATGGTATACTTATTTAAATTCATTATTCTTTCTAACATGTTTTATTTATATGTTTTTTATTTATATCTATACTTATACTTACATATTTACATTTAAATTTATTTGTGTAGTCATCAATTTATACTTGTATAAATGTAATTATATATATATATTCATTCTCATACGTATTTACTCATACGTATATTAAATTATTTTCACCTTTGTATATACATATATATTTATTTATATATGTATATATATTTGTGCATACGTACATTGCATGCATGCACTTTGCATGCTATGTTGCTTGCTACGTTGCGTGTTTTTATTTTAGCTTATGCTTGTACGAACATATATAAATATATATATATATATAAATATAATTACAACTCCTTCTATACCCATTTGACGAATGTTACATATACTATATTAGTATACATTCATGTTCTTCTTGAAGACTTCATTTCTATGAATATGAACCATAATCTTATAATTGAAATCCCAAAATTACGTTTTTTTCTTAACATTTTCTTAAATTACACATGGAGTACACATTTGGTTAGGAAAAAATTTTAGTTCTCACAATAATAATAATAATAATAATAATAATAATAATAATAATAATAATAATAATAATAATAATAATAATAATAACAACAACAACAACAACAACATTTTGAATTTGGGTCTTTAAGGTCAAACCTATCAGACTTCATATTTATTCAAATTGAGCTTTCAAGCCCATGGATTCTTACTTGATTGGCTGTCAGAATTTTCGAAAATAACAGTCAAACCAAAAGGACTTTTGACCCATTGTCTATCCTAAATAATTTCTCATGAAATATAGTTTTAGAACATCTTGACAAATGGAATAAACTAAATGTAAAAACAGAAATTTACACAATTTTACAGTTAAGGGTATTTCGGTAATTTCACCCAAATCAGTAACCAAATCTCAACAAAAGCTTCACAAACATTAAAGCAAGTTAAATAGAGTTTATTTATCATTAAATTAAATTTTTGGTGGTTGGATGGACTATTTTCAGCTAAGTTAAACTTTAGGGGTAAATTAGAAGAAACTTTAAGTATAAGGGTAAAATGGTAAATTGGCCATTAAAATATCAATTTAATAGAAATTTCCAGCTTCTTCTTGGTCCATTTTTGGTAGGCAACCAGCAGCAACAATTCTTCCGTAGCCAAGCTTGGTAGAAGAGAGAGAAAGTGAGAAAACTAAGCTAAAATCAACTTAAAACCAAAAATTTTATTCACCAAATTTATTCCCCTCAACTTCCGCTATCTTCCTACACCAAAATCATTAGCTAAAACAGCCAAAAGAGAGGTGTGGGAATCCTTGAAGGTTTCGATCAGGGTGAGAATGCTAAGAACCTTACACAATTTCATGGATTTCTAGTTATTCACCATGTGTATAAGTTGTCTACATGCTTCTTTTAGTTTAAATCAAACTAAAAACATGAAGTGGGATCTTCAACGGTTTCGGTCACCATCTATATTGCATGCATGAGTCGTGTTTTGATGAGTAGTTGATGTAGGAATTATGTAAAAATTATGAAAAGAATGAAAACAAGCTTGATTTAGCTTAAATGGAAGAAAATCAATATGTTAGGCTAAGAGAGAGGTTCACCCAACATAAGGGGAGTATGATTTTGATGCCAATCAATGTGATTTTCATATAGAAATGGTGTAGAAATTTAGTAGAATAAGAATTAAACAAATAATGTAGTTAAATTTGGAAGAATTTAAGGTATGGCATAAAAGGGAGTTTCGGCATTGAGAAGGGGAGGCTGGATTCATGCTCATTTCAATGTAATTTAGGTCCTAAAAAAATGTATGAATTATTCAGAGACTATAGGCACGATCGGAATCGAAAACGGAGTTATGTAGCAAAAGTTATAATTTTGCACAGGTAGAAATTAGACTGCATTTAGAGAATTTTACAGACAATGTGCTCATATTTAGATAGTTAAATATTCTTTTGATTAAAATAAAGTGAATTTATCGAGTTCGAATAATGAATTTGAAGCCACAAGATCGGGAGGTGCTACCGGTGCTGACGAAGCGAACATCGATAAATTGAAAGGTAAGGGATATTTATATGAAGTGTAAGGATACTTTGTTTGCATGATTTTGATCAAAACTGTCCTCTGGTGTGATTGAAATTGATGTTTGGATTGAAATTGAGATATGAAAATTGTGGGTTTTGAAGTTGTTTTTCGTGTAGGGGTTAGGCTAAAATATACCGTTATGCTGTCGAAATTTTTCTAAAATAGCCTAAACCCCTTTAAAATACTAATAGCATGACACACCCCTTGACCACATTTTCACGTATTTCTATACAACTTATACAGTTGGGCTGTCTGTGATACTTCACTTTTCATATTCATTTAACTATTAAATATAAAATTCGTAATATCAATTACATTCCCTATTTTAATTCTCAAGAAAGTAGTACTGAAAGTAAGTCTAAATACAGAAAATAAATGATCATACCTCATTTTATAAATCAAGCTATCGCAGTGTCTCCAAATGCGCAGCTCGAAATCCTCAGATGTCAGATCTCTTAGTCCTCGAAAATCTGAAATGTTAATATTAAGGGGTGAGCAAACCACGGCTCAGTAAGAGAGTTATATGCAACACTTTATATTCAGCTACCTATATGCTGAAAATAATTTTTCAGTTTCTTTAAATCTACCTAGAGGCTCTAGGCTCATATGTAGGAAGGATACTACAGTCGGCTAGGGATTCGGATGGAGTAAGACAGGTATTTTGAAATATTTGTCTTGTCCCGGAACCTAGAAGCAACTGTAAAGAATACGGTATTCCTTGTTTTCAAAACGATATAATTTTCGTTTTCACAGAGTAAACCACTTATTTCTTTTCACTTCCGTATAATTTAAAACACGTGACAGTTTAGTAATAAAACAGTGGTTTCCTTCAGTACAGTTAAAACACATGACAGTATAGTAGCAAAACTTGTAGTTTACTTTTTTTCTCATCAGTACAGTAACCGTATCTTACAGTTCAGTAAAACAGTATTTTGCAAATCAGTAAAGTAATATCTTGATACGGTTCAGTCAGTAAACAGTAAACAGTAGCTACCAATTCAGTAAACAATATACGGTAGCTTTCAGTTCAGTATCATGGAGACCAGGCAAAACCCTAAATATATCATGCTATAATAATATCATCCCTAATAGGGGAAACACATGAGATCTATGGCTATAGTCTATAGGGTCCTCAGTGAGCACTGATCAGGTGTCCACTCGGACGCTGATAATAGGATCAGTATCTATCAACACAACACGTGACACGTGAGCATGATATGGGGCCTAACAGTCTCTGATGAGTGTCGTCAGTCACCAAAAATAAAATTTTCTAACTCTACTATGTAGATAGCGGAGGAAGGGTCGAACCCACAGAGACTGAATTATTTAAGTTAATTATTAAATTAAAAATCTAATCTTAGGGTTTAGGGAAAGAAGAAATTTGGGGGTTTTGGAGACTATTCTAAAATAAAAAATTATTAAATATCAAAAACAAATAGCAAAAAGATTCAGTTACGAGGCAATCAATCATTCTTGGATTTTGATGTTGATCATTGATTACAAAATATTATTGTCAATTAAATAGTCAACTGTAGCATAACAACAAGCTCTGTTACACCATCTTTCCTTACTGAGTCGTTAGTTAAAACAAGCTCTTTAACTAATCTCTAACTACTTAACCTACCTAGAATAAGCTCTCTAGATATCAGTTGTAGCAGCATTAACATCAAGAAAGATATGGGTTGACATTAGATAACAAACACATAAGCTCGGTTTATTTAATCTAAACCTTAATTCTCCTCCATCCCTAGTGATTAACTCCACAAGCAATTACGGACTTATGTTTTTAATCTGGCAGTAGATTATTTAATTTAACTAAATAGTGTGCACCCTATCTAATCAAACAAACAATCATTATAATGTGCTCAGAGAATCTTGGATATTTAATCAACAATTATATTATAGGTTCAAGAATCTCAGAACATGCTTTTCCTAAGAATAATTAATTTACCTCATAACTGAATAAGAAAACTACTCACTAGACATATTCAAGATCATAAAATTCAAGTTATATATTATAAAGATTACAAATATCATGCAAGAAACAATCAAAGAAGCAATCTTTAATAATATAAAATCAGAATTAATAATCAAGATTATAAACTAGCAAGCAAGAACACACAAACAATATTAATTTAAATAAAGAAAACAAAATCAGAATTAAAAATAATAAAGAAATCAGCAACTAATTAAAAATAAAAAATAAAATTTTATTAAAAACACTAAAGAAAATCCTACAAGACTAAAAGAGAAGAGGGAGGAGAGGGGTTTGAAAGAATTGAGGGCTAAGAGGGATAAGAGGGATCTGTTTATGAGAGCCTTGTGCTCTTTATATAGGCCTAAGGAAGAGTTTAAAAGACTTTCCTAAGCAATGTGGAATTCAGATAAGAGTTTACTTGGGAAACAAGTAATTTGACTGGTCAAACTCTTACCTTTATCTTATCATCTTTTTACAATTATTTTCTAAGTAAAATTCCTAAGGCCTATTCTTATCAATTAATTACAGATCTAAGACATAATAAAATTAAGAAATTATCTTCTTTCAACAAAATCTGGTCTTGAACTTGCTTTGTTGGAATTTCTTCTCAATCTCGTTTTTCTGCCCAGAATTTCGTACTGATTTTATCCAGATGTTTGACCCACCAAATGAACTTCGATTTTCACGATCTTGTGCATTCTGGAAACCTTAAGAAGTCCTCTACAACTTTCATGAAGGACACTTCTCGAGATCAGGTCGTTAAATTGGTCAAAAATGTCAATCTTTCAAGCTGGACAGAAAATACTGCACTTTGTTCCTTTTAGCTCCTTTTTATTCCAACTTTGATATTTAATACCTAAAACATAAAATAAACATTAGTAAGCTCTTTTAGTTATAAAACATCAATAAAGCAAATATATTAGCACATATAAAATTCTCAAAATATCATCCTATCAGTCTCAAAATAGTAAACACGTGATATAAACCCCATTTATGAAATCAATTTCACTGAATATAAGTTCAATCAATCCACAAATATTCATAAGGAAAATATTTGATTTTATGAAGAACAATTTATAAAATATTCATACTGGGGTCATCATTCTCGAAAATGTTCTAAACATTATAGAACAATATAAATCACATTTTCCATACAGTGAAAACAGTTTATCAAATAATCACTGTAAAATATAAAAGGTCATAACTGTCTTTTTTCATCGTAAAACATAAACACACGCTTTTCCGTGCTTTCTATCAAAACATGATTTTCAAAGTTATCGGGATTCAAATCAATTTTTTTTATGATTTATGGAAATTAAAATATTTATTTTCCAAATCAACACTCCTGTCTCGTGTTTTCTCTGTAAACACATGCAGAGACCTTTTAGTCTCAAAACACTATTTTCCACCTTTAATCACCTTTATGAAATTTTCTATAAACACTTATTTTCATAACTGAACCCATAAAGGTTATTTATAAAATCAAGTAAATATTTGAAGAAATATTATTAAAATATTCACTTTGGTCCTTTTCATTTTTCACCTCGTTTCAAGTGAAATATCACCTATCAGGATAAATTTAGGTGATTTCCTTTTTCACCATTTTCAAAAACATGAATATTTTAAAATTAATTATCAATATATTCATGTTTTATGAAAACTAATCGATTTCTCGATTTTCGTGGTTGGAAATCATTTCTCGTAATGAAAAATCATTTATTATGATTTTCGGTACTTTTTTCCAATAATTTTCGACAGTATAACGGCTGCCGATTGGGTAGCCTCCTACACAAAAAATACAGTTTAAATCTCAACCAGTAAATCATCACAATTTTTCCAACCAATCATTATTAATAGCATTTATAAAAATTAAATGCATAATTTAAAACATGTGTGCCAAATATCCTTATAGGCTACACATGTCTCCCTTACCTGTCTCGGGTCGGTGACTGCCTCTCGAAGGTCTCTCCCATGTTCACCTCAACCGATTTTATCAGCTCAGTCATCGAGGGAATTTTCTAGAATTTAAATTCTAAAAATTAGAATTTTTTCATAATTTATTCAAATTAATTACTCGAAAATAATTCCATAATTCCTTACCGAATTTCTCAGATTTCTGAGTTTCCCCGGATTTCCCGTAATTTTCGAATTCTCGGGAATTTTCCAAATTCCCTGAATTCCTTTTCTCTTCCTCTTTCTTCTTTTTCCTCTTTTCTTTCTTTTTCTCTTTTCTTTTCTTTTTCTTTTCTTTTTCTTTTTCTTTTTCTTTTTCCTTTTTCCTTTTTCTTTTTCCTTTTTCTTTTTTTTTCTTTTCTTTCTTTCCTGGTTCAGATCGGTTCTAGACCGATCAGCCTCCTCCATGGCCGGTTCTTCTCCGGCGGTCGGTTCTCCAACAGTTCAGCCTTCCCTTAGCTGGCCGCATCAAGGCGAAGTTGCCAATGGCCTCAGCTCGGCCTGGATCGATGGCACGATAGCGGATCTACTTGGTTTTGCCTCGGTTTCTTCTCCTCCTCCGTCGGCCTTCCTCCGCAGTCGGTGGCCTCACCGGTGGCCTTCTTTTCCTTCCTCTCACCTCCGCCGAGGTTCGAGTGGTGGTGGTAGTGCCTGGACCGGCCGGCACCGCCGATTTCTCTTCTCCTTTCCTTCGATTTTCTCCGTCGATTTCGCCTCTGTTTTCCGACTCTGTTTCTCCCTTTTTCGTCGCCGGTCGCCCCCTCTTCCAGCTTTCGGCTCGCTGGTGACGTCGATCCTCCCTCGTCCCTCTTTCTTTCTCCGGCAACAGGGCCGGTCGCCCTTTAGGGAGGAAGAATCGGGAGGCTTCACGATTCTTTCCTTTCCTTTTCTGTTTTTATCTTTTTTTTATTTATTTCCCTTTTTAGTATATATAATATACTATACTATATAGTATATTTATATAATATATATACATACATAATATAATAATATATCTAATACACAAAATCTTATTATTAGCATATATATAATATAGTCTTATATATTATATAAATAAAATATATATTTTGTGCATTAAAATTATAGATCTAGTATAGATATATATATATATATATGTATATATTTATATACTTAAAATAAACAATCTTTACATATATATATATATATGTATATATATGTTATGAGGTAATATATATTGTATTTACAATATATATTTTTCAAACTTTAATATAATTTAATATTTGCCTTTCTCAAATATGTATATACTTATATATACATACAATGTTATATTTAATACATATGTATTATTTAACTTTATGAAATAGTATATATATACAGATATATATACTAATGAATAATGATATATACTATCTAGCTTTTAAATACATATGTATTTGTATAAAAACACATTTATATAATATCTAATTATATAAATATATTGCATATTCTTTTCTCATTTTCTTATTTAATTTGGATTTCTTATTATCCAAATTAAATTTCCTCCTTCATTGTTTTCCATAATTTCTCATCTTATACTTTTATTTATTTCCGCTTATTTATTTTCTCTAATATTTATTTCTAATATTACTAATTTCCAAAATTGAAAAATTTGCGGTTATCACATTCTCCCCACCTTAAAAAATTCGGTCCTCCGAATTTAACTTAAGTCCAAAGGTGGTATATGCCGTATACTTATGACTTCTGACCTCTAAGTCATCCTCCAAGTAATACTGCCAGTACACTTTCAACATCAAGAGTATTTTAGACCACTACATGCTGTCTTTCATCATATATTTCTATACTCCCGTAAGTTCATTTCTCAAATCAGAAGTTATTCATTTCCACTCTTTTCACATAAGAGTCTATACACAGTATTTTTCATATCATAGCTGATCTATGTTGTTCATCATCCATTCTTCTCACTTAGTGCCAAGTCGATATAGTTTAAAACTATCAATTACACCTGTCAATCAATTATATGTACGTGTTCGAGTAGCTTTCACATCTCATGCATTTGCTCTCTCAATGTATCTTCAAGCGTTTCTATACCACGCTAAGATATTTACATCATTACGGAGCGATGCTATCAGTACACTTGGGATCTCAAAGCCTTTTGCTATTTCTCATTAAGCATATGGCAACTCAGAGACTCCCATCATATGTCATGCTCACTGGAACTATACATATACATTTACACCATTTCATGCTCATACTTGGACTATAGCACTAGAGAATCTAGGATTCTGAAAATGGAAAAGTGATATCATTAGACCATCAGTCATTGATCACTTCCATATCCTCATATTCCTCTTGGACTCTTTATTGTCCACAGTAGTCATTTTCTCTTTTATTTCATCAAGGCTGCATCTCACTTGTAGACTTTAAAAAATCATCACTTTCATCACCACTTTATCTATACAATTCCACCATTCACCATTTCAAGGTGGTTATGTGTATGTATAACACTTTTTTTTAGATACTGGCAGCAAACATATCAATTATCTTACTCCTTGGAGTATAATTAATTTCGCTTATCAAATTTGGCTTGATTTTACATCTTGCCACTGTTATGTGACAACCAACACGAGTCACTTTTCAGTCTTACATTCGGGAACTATTTCATGTTCCCTACTCATCATGCAACTTATCTTCTTATTTCATTTTTGTTTTCATATTTTCATCAATTTAGTCGGTTTTCTCAAGTGGTATGATATTCTACAGTAAAATTTCTTAACATTTTGCATACCATCTTTTCTTCTCACTTATCCATTTACCGACTTTTATTTCTCTAATTATGTCTCACTAGTAGAGCAGCTAGTTCCATCACTCTTTTATAGATTGGTAGTAGTATCTAGCTAGACTCATTAATCTTATATCTCAATCATTATCTCACTATCATAGACAGATTCACTGTCATTCTGTCATCTTGAGATCATATATCCCAGAAAGAGATACTGTCTAGCCAAGTCTCTTATTCGCCAATCTTAACATAATTCCACAGTCTTTAAGAGTTTAAGGGATCATACTAAAATGCTGCTCATTTTCCATTTGTACTTTAGGCTCTATTAATATCTCCTCAATTTATTCATGTACGGATGCCTCATTTCTTAGGCTTATATACCTCACAAGGCAATTCATTAACCTTGTAACCTCAATAGGAACTCGTAAAAATTCACTCCGAGTTCTAATCATCATCTTATGGACATCAATCTCCAATCTTTTATTTAATGACGCTTTATACTGAGGCTAGTCTTATAACTCCTCATATATCTTTGATTAGATCAATAAAGCGTCCATTTTCATGTAGATGATCACTTGTTTTTCACAAGAACTTTATTAAATATTCAAAGTTTAATATACCATTTTAATCCATCTACATATCACGGTCATCTGTGCTTCTCTCATTTGCACTTATACAGATACTTCATTAACCTCAAATCACACTATCTGTATTTTCATTAATCACACTTTTACACGTGCATTTCGTTATTCTCACATTTTCTAGAGTGGATTTCTTAAGCTTTCAAATTCTTCTATGTTCTCCGATATAAGCTTAGAATTAGATTTCATATCATCAACCGAGCCCATGTTAGCTCGATTTCTCCAATCTATACAACTCTGAAAGTTTTATCGAGAATTACATCTGATACTTTCCTTAATCACACTTCTCTTATCATCTTGGACATTTCATCCTCATGTCCTATCATTTTCACTATATATCCTCAAGGTAAAAACATTTATGTGACATCCTCGTCACTCTCAAATACCAACTAACTTTTTCTTTCCCATAAGATTTGGTTAGGCTGTTCAACTGTGCATCCTTCTTCTTTAATATAGCTAACACTATATTATTTACATGATGATATATTTCTCATACATATACAGGATCGTCATACACATAAGTTGTAAAACTTTCATATATCTACATACTAATCTTTTTCTCAATTTACATTCCCAATATACATCGTTGTACCATACCAGTCTGAATTACATTACAAAAGGTATATACCTTCAAGGGATTTGAAGCGTGCCTCGAAGGAGATACTGTATAACCCAAAATGTACACTCCTCTATCATGAGTAGACTTCACTGCAAATAGTCTGGATGAAAAATAATGTAAAGGGGTGAGTTTACACTCAGTACGAAATATACATAAAAGAGCGTACTATGCCACTATATGTAGTTTTCCTGCTTGGCTCTATAATGTCAGGTAATATTCTTGTAAAAACATATAACATATAAGTTCATCAAATACCATATAACACATGACAAAATCATACGAAGTCACTTGCACGTACTCAAATACTTTCACATAGATATGTCAAATAACTTGAAATTACATATACAAATAGTCTTCAAATAGGGGGAGACCGTCAACATCCAATAGAATCATGCACCAAATAAAGTGGCGTACCCACGTATGGGCCAGGGATCCTGCCTTAAGCCAAACACATATAAAGGACTAATGGCCATTGTCAATATTCCACAGTGTGCACTAGTCAGGTAACACCCGTGGTACTGAGGGCTTGGCTAGAGTCCCCCAGCCAAATACAAATAAGCAAGTAATATGCATGATCACTAATGGAGTCGTTAATCTCAAAATATTGGGTAGTAAAATTTATTCTTGTAAAACCATGGATATTCATAACCCTTCTTATATACTTTAATGATAATCCAAATACATTTATATAAATAAATTAAAAATTATTATTTTTCAAAGGGGGCAGTTGACTGCTCTTTTAGGGCAGTCAACTGCTATAGTATAAAAATATTCAATAAATTTTATTTTCTTTTTGAATTTAAAATATTTAATTTTTTGGATGCAAGTAGGGCAGTTGACTGCTAAAATAGGGCAGTCGATTGGCCCGCAAAGAGAATGTTTCTCAAAAAAATGCAGTCGACTGGCTCTTTAGCGGTCGACTGGTTTGCAAACAGAAAGCTTCTAGAAAAATGGCAGTCGACTGCTATATAGGGCAGTTGGTTGCTCTAAGTCAGTTTTGAAAAAATTTACGTCACGACTGTCTCTGAGCAGTCGGCTGCCCCGAGCCAAATCGTAACTGGGCGAAAACCGTGAATTTTTACATTTTCTGCACTTACACCAGCTTTTGTTTCATCCCAAAACATTTAAAACATGAGGACATAGTCACCCTACGTTCATTACATATATTCCTTACCTCAATTCACTTCGGAGACGTAAATCACTTGGTTGCACCGATTCTTTTCCTTCACTTCTTCAAAACTGCATAATTCATATAAATTGAAACCTTTAGCTTTCTTTCATTTCGACACCATAAGTATACTATACCAACATCACATGACTCCAAATTATGGACGAAATCAAATGAATCAATTTCTTTTCTTACCTTTGTTAATAGCCAAATTTACAGGATTTCTGATCTCCTTAAAGACTTTGTTTCAGCCTTTCATCTTACAGGTATGAGTAGAGCTATTGATAAGGAACGTTTTTCGTTTAAGGAGTTTGTTGATTCGTTGGAGGAATAAGGCAGTTCTACAAGGTGAATATGGAAGAAAACCTTAGAGAATTTTAGAGTAAGAGCTATGGCTGCCGGCCCTCTTTGCTGGAAAAGATGATAATTGCATTAAATGCATAATTAATGTGTATTTATCCCTTACTTCATGTCAGCCAACTTCCTTGACCCTTTGACAATTTGACCACCTTAATTTTTCTTCTTTTTCATGTGACAAATGTCCTTTAAACAAGTAAACTCTGATCTTAATGTCTCATTTAATTTATCTCAGCCATTGACCATTAAATTCTTTGACAATGTGATTATTGACTATTCTATTGCTTTAATTCCATTCATGTCCCATATATCCTTTATATATCATAATTTCACATTTATTTACATCATTTAAGCTGGAAGACTACACAAATATGAGGGATTTACATGAATTTGGGGTTTTCACAATTTAATATTCAAATCATTTTGAAATATTATCCATCTTGATTTTATTATTTGTACTATTCACTTTCTCAGTCATTTTCTGTATTCATTTCAATTTTCATAATATTTAACGATCCCGTAATAATTCAATACACTCTGAATTTCAGCCATTACAGTCTATAACCGGGCCAATCATCTTATGACATTCCACTATACACTCATTAGATCGCACCGTGTAAGGGCTCGGCTCGTCCGCCGTCTGCCTATACATATCTATACCGTCCTTTTTTTGTGAGCACACTGGTCCCCTCAAGGATCTATTGTGAGGCCCAGTCTTTTCACTAGGTCACTCACCATTCGTGTCCATAATCTACGTGTAACTGGAATCAGTAATAGGGATCGTTATTGTGAGATCCCCAATTTCCATGTAATTCCTCCATGTTTGTAAAGTATTTCAATCAAGACGATTAAATAAATATGAAGTTTAATGTATAAATGATGCATGAATGATGTATGTAATATAGGAGAAATAATGAAGTTGAATGTCAATAGGTCAAATGAAGTATGTTGATATCAGAAAATGAATAAAACAGGAGAAAAGAATTAAAATCAGAATTTTGATTGGAGATTAAGTGGATGAGTCATGTGGAAGAGGAATAAATTGATGGTCAATAATCTTGAGTCAAAGGGATGCTAATGGCTGAGATAGAGGATGAGATGAGCATGCATTTAATGAAATGGCATGACTCATCACCCTCACTATCATCACCAACGTCAGCCACCCTTCCAGCCCTTTCCCTCTCGTGCCATCTCCAATCTTCCAAGTTTCCATCTCTAGCTACCTTGCTAAACCACCTTACTCTTCCATCGATCCATTAAGTTCGTAGAACGAGAAATAATCCTTGTCACTATACTAAGTGATATCCAAAGTTTGGAGGATTGAATCCAAGAGTATTGGAGGAGATCTCAACAATTGAAATTTTGGTCTCTTGTGAAGGTAAGAGAAGAAAATGATTTAGTCAATTTCGTTCATGGATTTGAGTTGTGTTAAGTTAGTATGATATGTGTATGTAGTTTAAATTAAGGTTTGATGTGGTATGATGATTTTAGGTTGAAGAAGTGAAAAGCTAAGGTGACGCATCAAGTGATCTTGCGTTCTCGAAGGAATCGAGGTAAGAAATTTATGTAACGGACGTAAGGCGGCTATGTCCGCATGTTTTAATATGATTTTGAACTGCTTTGGGGAGAAATACTAGTTGTCTTTGGCAGGAAAAGATGCATTTTCGGACTTGTCTCCTAGTACCAATTAGGCTAGGGGCAGCCGACTGCCATAAAGGAAGTCGACTGCCTAGAGACAAACAAAACGCCGTTTTCTGAAAATCGATGCAAACCAATCGACTGCTATGTAAGCCAGTCGACTGCTATTTTCCCAGAAGCATTCTGTTTGAAAACCAGTCGACTGCTATATGGGACAGTCGACTGCTATTTGCCAAATTGCATTCTGTTTCAAAAACAGTCGACTGCCCTATATGACCAGTCGACTGCTATTTCTTAAAAAGCATTCTATTTGAAAACCAGTCGACTGCTATATGGACCAGTCGACTGCCCCCATGTATTTTCAAAGATGAAAATAATTTCGAGAAATGAAGTTATGAAGCAGCAGTCGACTGCCCTATAAGACCAGTCGACTGCCATGTATGAAAGGATGTTTTCAAAGCTTAATTGATTTAAACACAAAGGTGTTTTCTGAAAAGTATATTATAAATGTTTTGAGACTATGGACTGCGTAATGATTATGCATTTCTGATGGCTGAGAGACTCTGATCAAGTCCTCAGTAATATGTATGTTAAGTGAGGAACCCTAGTCCGATCCTCAAGACCATCAGTGACACCTGACTAGTGCTCACTATGGTATTATTAAGGCAGGAGAGAATCCCTGACCTCTACATGGTATACCAATGTACTAATGCATGATTAGAGTCATATGAGTCATATGAATGGGAATGAACGGTTCATATGACGACTCAATCACTTAAACATTGTACATAGTCTCCATCTATTTCAAAGTACAAGATGTATGTATGAAGAAGTATATGAAGTATGATGTTTTAAAGAAAGAAGTATGATGCATGTTTTATATGTATGCTATATTTTAACAGAAGCATACAAAGTATGATTGCCATGTCATTTGAAATGAATATGCATGGTTGCAAACAATGCATGAAAGAGGTTTATGATGCATGCTTTATAATGCTTCACATGACATTATAGAGGCAAGTAGGAAAAATGCATATAGAGGCATAGCACGCTCTTTTACATACTTTTCTTACTGAGCGTAAACTCACCCTTTTACGACCATTTTTCCTATAGATTACCTGAAGTGAATCCCGCTCCGACTAGAGGAGCTTCTTTTTGAAGAATCAAGGTGTACCTTCTTGATACGCTTCCCAGTTAGCATAAAAGGTATACCTATATGTTCATATGTAAAGTTAATTTGTAATTCAGCTACAGTACAGTACAAGTAGAGAATATATATATATATATATAAGATGTCGGGGATGTAAGTTAAGATGATGTATGAGATCCTGTGGAAACGGAATGATATTTATATATATCATTTTTATGTTTATGGAAATTGAACAATATTTCATGAGCTATTAAATGATTAGCTTAAGATTAAGGGAAGAACGACACTGGATAAACTAAATCTAAATAAAGAAGGAAAAAGATAAGTGATAAGATGAAGTGACGGGGACATCTCAGTTATATTCATATCATCTCCTCTATGCCATTAATAACTCCATTACTATCAATGGATTCCAATTCAGCTTGGTTTTATCACTGTTCTGAACATCGCCTAACATAGGGGTATTTTCATCATTTTGACATTTAGTTTTTTTTTTCTCCTCAATATACCTTTAAATCAAGGATTTTAATATCTTTGTGCTGATAGTACCTTTTCTCATACTAATATCAGCAATTTGAGATCTCATTCGATTTCAACATAATAATCCACTAGAATCCATAATTAGATTAGTTTGCATGTAATGCAACTTTATATCAACAATTTTTCTATCAGATCAATCAATTTCAACCTCTGTTGGTTTATTTTAACTCCTTGTAAAATTTTGGAGGCAGGGTATTTTGGTCATTTTTGGCTAAAAATTTTCTCTCTCTTAAAATTACCCTTAATCGGTGATCTTAAAGTCTATTTAATGATGTGATAACCGCAAATTTTCCATTTATTGAAAATTATTAATATTAGAAATTAATATTAAAGAAAACAGATAAGTGGAAATAAGTATAAGATGAGAAATCATAAAAAAAATGAAGAGAGGAAATTTAATTTGGATAATGGAAATCCAAATTAAATAGGAAATAAAAAGGAGAAATAAATGGATATTAAGAAAATCCAAATTAAATGAAATAAAATGCATATATTATATATTTATATGATTAGATTATATAAATATATTTTGATATGTTTTTATATAAATACATATGTATATATGAAATATAGTATATATTATAAAATGATATATATACTATTTTATGTTAAATAAATACATATGTATGTTATTATAATACATTTTTGTATATAAATATATAATATATAAATATATATAGTATTTGATTTTAAATGTATAGATATATATATATATGGTATTATATGAAATATATATCATAAAATAATTATATATAATTATTTAAATATAATTATATATATTATTTATAAAAAAAAAAAAGAGAAAAAGGGAATCGGGATATACCCGATTCCCATGTTATTTTCTCCTCTGTTAAAAACAGAGGAGAAAACGTAAACAAAACAGAGGAAGCCGGCCACCGTCGGTCGGCCGATCGAGGGAGAAAGGAGAGGAGCGCGACGTCGCCGGCGAGAGGAGAAGCGAACGACGGTGACCCGAGGCGGAAGAAGAAAGAAAACAGAAACGGAAACGAAGGAAAAACCGGCGGAAAATCGGAAGAGAAAAGAAAATGGAAACCGGCGGTACCGGAGGAATTGGTTGCCGCCACTACCACCGAAGCATCGCCGGGGAAAGAGGAAGAGGATGGAGGCCACGGTTTAGGCGGTGAACGGCGGAGGAACGCCGACGGAGGAGGAGAAATGACCGAAGGTAAACCGAGTAGATCCGCCGCCGTGCCGCCGATCCAGGCTGAGCTGAGGCCACCGACAGCTTCGTCTCAACGCCGGCCAGCTGCTGAGCCACCGAACCGCCGGAGAATCAGCCGCCGGAGGAGAACCGGCAGTGGAGGAAGGTTGACCGGTCTGACTGGTCTGAACCGGTCAGACCAAGAAAAAAAAAGAAAAAGAAAAAAAAAAGAAAAGAAAAAGGAAAAAGAAAAAGAAAAGAAAAGAGAAAAAGAAGAAAAGGAAGAAAGAGGAGAGAGAAAAAGGGAATTCCGGGAATTTAGAAAATTCTCGAGAATTCGGAGATTACGGGAAATCTCGAGAAATTCGAGAATCGGTAAGAAATCCCGAAAAGTACTAAATTATTTAAATAATTTATTTATTTAAATAATTGTAGAAAAATTCTAAATTTTAGAATTTAAATTCCAGAAAAATTCTCTCGATGATCGAGATGAGGAATCGGAACAGATGGAGTACGGGCGCGACTGGTAAGAGGCAGTCGCCAACCCGAAACAGGTAAGGGAGACATGTGCCGCCTGTAAGGATATTCGGCCATGTTTTTAAATTGCATTTAATTTTATAAATGCTATTGATAACTATCGGTTTTATAGTGTGATGGTTTATCGGATGAAATTGTGATGAAACACCGGTTGAAAATATAAACTGTATTTTCGTGCAGGAGGCTAACCAAATCGGTAGCCGTTATAATGCCGAAAAATTATCGAAAAAATTACTGAAATTTACCGAAAATCACCGAAAACCAAAATAAAAGATTTGATTTCACGTGAAACGATTTCTAACATGAAAATCGAGAAATCGATTAGTTTTCATAAAACATGAATATATTGATAATTAATTTTAAAATATTCATGTTTTGAAAATGGTGAAAAAGGAAATCACCTAAATTTATTCTGATAGGTGATATTTCACGTGAAACGAAATGAAAATGAAAAAGAGACTGAAGTGAATATTTTTACAAATATTCTTAAATATTCACTTGATTTTACAGAAAACCTTTGTGGTTTAATTATGGAAATAATTAATTATGAATAGTCCATAAAGGTTAAGAAAGGATGAATAATTATGATTTCGAGACTAAAGGTCCCTACACTTGTTTTTAAAAGAAAACATTGAGATGAGAATTTAAAGTTAGAAAATAAATATTTTATTTTCATAAAGTATAAAAATAATTTATTTGAATTCCGATAATTATAAAATCATGTTTCAATTTAATGCATGGAAAAACGTGCATATATGTTTTATGGTGAAAAAAAGACAATTTTACCCTTTTACATGTTCAGTGATGATTTTTCAAACTGTCTTCATCGCAATTTATAAAGAAATGTTTGAAGCATGAATTTCGTTCTGAAATTAAATTCCATAGTCTTTTGATAATTAGCTAAACGAATTTATGATTTCTATGTATATTTTTCAATAATGCTATAAGTATGTTTTCTGAAAAAGGTATCGGAGTGGCACCCCCCAGGCTAACTTAGACCCTGGCACGCCCGATCCTTACTATTTTATATCAGTTGTATGATTTAAGTATATGTTTTCCGAAAAAGGTATCGGAGTGGCACCCCCCAGGTTAACTTAGACCCTGGCACGCCCGATCCTTACTATTTTATATCAATTGTATGTAAGTAAGTTTTGAGACTAAGGCCTTCCTATAGTTTATATTATTGCCTGTCATGTCTGCCACATTGTGGCATAAGTTTAACCACGTCGTGCATGTTCTCGCCCACATTGTGTATGATTACATTCTTTGTGGGTATGTTGGTCCTTCGTGGTGTATGTATATGTTTGCTGTACGACTCTGATCAGGTCTACAGCCCATACCATGGCCATAGGTATTATGTTCCCTCTTCGGAGGAAGAAGTAAGTGTCATGACCGCATACTGGCTATATGATTTTGCCTAGTCTCCAAGAATTGTATGAAAAGTTTTATTAATTATGATGTTAAGTTTCTAAAGTATGATGCATGTTTGAAGCAAGTATGAATTTTAGATATATGCATTAAAGAATTCATACAATGATTTAAAGTATGAAATGCATTATTATGGCATTTGTTTTCTGCATATATCGATACTATGACTATTTTAAATGCATTTCTTATGAGGCTTTAGTACGATACGGTTATTGATTTGAAAAGAGAAATAAATGTTTATTCTAAAAGAGTAACATAAGAATTATTTCTAAGATAAAGAAAATCGAAGAAGTAATTATCCAATGATTTGATATTTGCAAATCACTGTACTGTACTGTTTTTACTGTACTGAAGAGAAGAGAAGAGAAGTAAACCACTGTTTTTATTACTGAACTGTCAAGTGTTTTAAAGTATACTGAAGTGGAAAGGAACAAGTGGTTTACTCTGTGGAAAAACGAAAATTATATCGTTTTGAAACAACAAAATTAATATTCTCTACAGTTGCTTCTAGGTTCCGGGACAAGTATGGTATTCTAAAATATCTACCTTATTCTATCTGGATCCCTAGCCGACTGTAGTATCCTTCCTACATGTGTGCCTAGAGCCAGCTAGGAAGATTTTAAAGAAAGTGAAGAAAAAAAAAATATTTTCAGCATATAGATAGCTAAATATCAAGTGTGACATATAACTCTCTTACTGAGCCGTGGTTTGCTCACCCCTTAATTTTAAACATTTCAGGTTTTAATGATTGTGAGATCAACTGATTGTCGATCACGGCTGTACACAAAGGACAATGTGACAGGCCGACTGATTTATATGAGGTATGATCATTTATTTTCTGTATTTAGACATATCTGCAGTACTACTTATCTGATTAATTAAGATAGGGGATGTGTATAATATAAACAATGTACTGTACATTTGCTTAACAGTTAGTAAAAGTGAAGTATCACAGACAGCCCAACGGAAGGAATCGTGTAAAATAAGGTGAAAAATACGGTAACGGGATGTGACAAATGATGATATATCATTCCCCTCCTTTATATCATCACTTTCAGGTCTCAGTTCGATTCGAACCGAAAAGTACTGGTGGGGCCCTCACCGAGTCCTTTCGGTTCCTTACCGAATAGGCCTTCATTTAGATTATAAGATCACCAACATTCTGGTAATTTTTGAGCCTATTTTTCTCTTCAACATTCTCAATTTACACTTTCTCACTTCCTTTAATTTATTTTACTCAATTCGCAATCATTTATTTTCTCTATGTATTTAGACTACATAGTACTACAAGGGATGTTTAACGTTTCTCAACATATTTATTTCCAAAAGTATCAATAGACATCAGGCCAACCCTACTCTGATACCATTAAATCTGTCACATCCTGTGACCACATTTTTCACGTATTTCTATACAACGTATATGGTTGGGCTGTTTCTGATACTTCACTTTTCATATTCATTTAACTATTAAATATAAAATTCATAATATCAATTACATCCCCTATTTTAATTCTCAAGAAAGTAGTACTGAAAGTAAGTCTAAATATAGAAAATAAATGATCATACCTCATATTATAAATCAAGCTGTCGCAGTGTCTTCAAATGCGCAGCTCGAAATCCTCAGATGTCAGATCTCTTAGTCCTCGAAAATTCGAAATGTTAATATTAAGCGGTGAGCAAACCACGGCTCAGTAAGAGAGTTATATGCAACACTTGATATTTAGCTATCAATATGCTGAAAAAAATTTTTCAGTTTCTTTAAATCTTCCTAAAGGCTCTAGGCTCATATGTAGGAAGGATACTACAGTCGGCTAGGGATCCGGATGGAGTAAGGCAGGTATTTTGAAATACCTGTCTTGTCCCGAAACCTAGAAGCAACTGTAGAGAATACTATATTCCTTGTTTTCAAAACGATATAATTTTCGTTTTCACAGAGTAAAACCACTTATTTCTTTTCACTTTCCTATAATTTAAAACACGTGACAGTTTAGTAATAAAACAGTGGTTTCCTTCAGTACAGTTAAAACACATGACAGTATAGTAGCAAAACTTGTAGTTTACTTTTTTTCTCATCAATACAGTAACCGTATCTTACAGTTCAGTAAAACAGTATTTTGCAAATCAGTAAAACAATATCTTGATACGGTTCAGTCAGTAAACAGTAAACAATAGCTACCAATTCAGTAAACAGTATATGATAGCTTTCAGTTCTGTATCATAGAGACCAGGCAACACCATAAATATATCATGCTATAATAATATCATCCATAATAGGGGAAACACATGAGATCTATGGCCATAGTACTCAGTGTGCACTGATCAAGTGTCCACTGGGACGCTGATAATAGGATCAGTATCTATCAGCACTAACATGTGACACGTGAGAATGATTCGAGGCCTAACAGTCTCAAAATAGTAAACACGTGATATAAACCCCATTTATGAAATCAATTTCACTGAATATAAGTTCAATCAATCCACAAATATTCATAAGGAAAATATTTTCATCTATGAATAACAATTTATAAAATATTCATACTGGGGTCATCATTCCCGAAAATGTTCTAAACATTATAGAACAGTATAAATCACATTTTACATACAGTGAAAACAGTTTATCAAATAATCACTGTAAAATATAAAAGGTCATAACTGTCCTTTTTCATCGCAAAACATAAACGCACATTTTTCCGTGCTTTCTATCAAAACATGATTTTCAAAGTTATCGGGATTCAAATCAATTATTTTTATGATTTATGGAAAATTAAAATATTTATTTTTCAAATCAACACTCCTGTCCCGTGTTTTCTCTGTAAACACATGCGGAGACCTTTTAGTCTCAAAACACTGTTTTCCACCTTTAATCACCTTTATGAAATTTTCTATAAACACTTATTTTCACAATTGAACCCATAAAGGTTATTTATAAAATCAAGTGAATATTTGGAGAAATATTATTAAAATATTCACTTTGGTCCTTTTCATTTTTCACCTCGTTTCAAGTGAAATATCACCTATCAAGATAAATTTAGGTGATTTCCTTTTTCACCATTTTCAAAAACATGAATATTTTAAAATTAATTATCAGTAATATCATGTTTTATGAAAACTAATCGATTTCTCGATTTTCGTGGTTGGAAATCGTTTCTCGTAATGAAAAATCATTTATTATGATTTTCGGTACTTTTTTTCAATAATTTTCGACAGTATAACGGTTGCCGATTGGCTAGCCTCCTGCATGAAAAATACAGTTTAAATCTCAACCGGTAAATCACCACAATTTTTCCAACCAATCATTATTAATAGCATTTATAAAAATTAAATGCATAATTTAAAACATGTGTGCCAAATATCCTTACAGGCTGTACATGTCTCCCTTACCTGTCTCGGGTCAGCGACTGCCTCTCGAAGGTCGCTCCCGTGTTCATCTCGCCCGATTTTATCAGCTCGGTCATCGAGGGAATTTTCTGCAATTTAAATTCTAAAAATTAGAATTTTTCCATAATTTATTCAAATTAATTACTCGAAAATAATTTTCGAATTTCTTACTGAATTTCACGGATTTCTGAGTTTTCCGGGATTTTCCGTAATTTTCGAATTCTCGGGAATTTTCCAAATTCTCAGAATTCCTTTTCCCTTCCTCTTTCTTCTTTTTCCTCTTTTCTTTCTTTCTTTTTCTCTTTTCTTTTCTTTTTCTTTTTCCTTTTTCTTTTTTTTTTCTTTTCTTTCTTTTCTGGTTCAGACCGGTTCCAGACCGATCAGCCTCCTCCATGGCCGGTTCTTCTCCAGCGGCCTGTTCTTCGGCGGTTCAACCTTCCCTCAGCTGGCCGACGTCAAGGCGAAGCTGTCGGTGGCCTCAGCTCGGCCTGGATCGACGGTACGATGGCGGATCTACTCGGTTTTGCCTTGGTTTCTTCTCCTCCTCCGTCGGCCTTCCACCGCCATCGGTGGCCTCACTGGTTTATTTAATTTAAGGCATGATTTATTTAATTTATATCCGTAAACAACTTTGAAAATAATTATGAAATGTTTTAAGACTGTAGGCTCTATAGCTACCTCCGGGTACATGCATTTCTGTTCCGTTCTGATTCTATTGACTCTAACCTAGTCTTTAGCTCCTATAGCTCACACTTGGCTAGTGCTCATACTGTGGCCCTCTTAACTATGGTCATACGTCTATTATAGTGCATGTGTCTATTGGGTGTAGCTTAGTCTTGATGCGTACGGACAAGAGGAAACGTAGCTTGGAAATTGAAGGGGTTGAAAACGCAAAGGACAGAAACAAAGTTGATGAATGACAACTTCTGAAACCTAGACCCGAAGCCTAAAGAGACTCGAACCCGAAGGTATTGGACCTTGACCCTACGAATAAGAATTCGAGAACCTAAGGTATAGCAATGGTGGATGGTGAAGAAGGAGGCGCCACAAGGAAGAAGACCTTGATAAGCCTAGTAGAGAGGGAACCCAAGAGAAAGGCACACTCAAATTCTGAAATTCAAAACTGATCTATGCATCAATAGCGTTTACAAGGTATTTATAATAATACCTAGCACTTAAGCTCATAAACAAGTGGGCTGGAATTAACACCAATAGAAAATAAGACTAAACCCAAATTCATGCCTAAACCTAATTACATAAAATAAATAGTCCAAAACACAGCAAGACTCAAACGTGGGCTATCCAAACACTTAGCCCATCTTATTGTTAAGCTAAAATAAGACAGTAAACCATGCTCATGTCGTTTGGGCTTCCAAGTAAGTATAGATGTCTTGGGACTCTTCATGGAAGCTTCCTTGACACTTCAATGATGCCAGAGCTTGTTGCATTAATGAGGCCAAGGCTTGTTGCATCTTCTTAGCTCGAGCTCGGGTAATTGGACCTCCTTGGATGACCAATGTATCCTTAGCATCACGAACATCACGAGCAAGTGGATCTGCATCATTCCCCCTCTCCTCAAAAGGATTTGTCCTTAAATCGCATATACCTTCATCAAAAGAAAAGGGAGAAAGATCAGAAACATTAAAAGTAGCAGATACACCATATTCACCAGGAAGATCCAATTTGTAGGCATTATCGTTGATCTTCTCTATCACTTGGAATGGTCCATCTCCTCAGGGATGCAGCTTGGTTCGTCGCTAAACAGGAAACCTCTCCTTTCTCATATGCACCCAAACCCAATCACCAGGCTCAAAGACTACTTTCTTTCGATGCTTATTTGCTTGGGTGGTATACTGTTCAGTCTTCTTTTCAATAGCTTGACGAACTCCCTCATAGAGTTGCTTCACAAACTTAGCCTTATGTTCTCCATCCAAGTTACTCTGCTCCGCACTAGGTAATGGCAACAAATCCAAAGGAGTAAGAGGATTGAAGCAATAAACAACTTCGAATGGAGAGCAACTAGTAGTGGAGTGAACACTGCAGTTATATGCAAACTCCACATGGGGCAAGCAATCTTCCCAATTCTTCAAATTCTGTTGGATAATGGACCTCAATAAGGTAGATAAGGTTCGATTGACAACCTCAGTCTGTCCATCAGTCTGGGGGTGACAAGTGGTGGAGAATAACAATTTTGTTCCCAACTTTCCCCATAACATCTTCCAAAAGTAACTAAGGAACTTGACATCACGATCGGAAACAATAGTCCTCGGTACACCATGTAGACGTACTATCTCTTTGAAGAAAAGGTCAGCAACATTGCTCGCGTCATCCGTCTTGTGGCAAGCGATGAAATGAGCCATCTTAGAGAACCTGTCAACCACAACAAAAACAGAATCTCTACTGCGTTTTGTTCAAGGCAAGCCCAAAACAAAATCCATAGAGATATCAGTCCACGGAGTAGTAGGAATGGGTAAAGGAGTATATAAACCATGATTATGAACTCTAGATTTAGCTTGCCTACATGAAATGCATCTAGCACATAACCTCTCTACATCCCTCCTCATGTTAGGCCAAAAGAAATGTTCATGCAAAACATCTAGAGTTTTCCTAACTCCAAAGTGACCCATTAATCCTCCACTATGGGCTTCTCTAACTAATAGCTCGCGCAATGAACTCCTAGACACACATAATTTATTTTCTCTAAATAAGAACCCATCGTGCCTAAAGAACTTGCCAAAGCCAGATGTAGCACATGCATCATAAACATTACCAAAATCAACATCATCAGCATACTGTTCTTTGATATACTAAGAATTGAAAGATTTGAAAATATGTTCATGATCTTAATCTTGTTTTGAGTCTTAATTTTTAATTTTTGAGTTTTATTTTGAATTTTTAGGATTGAGTCTTAAGTAAAAGATTTTGTGGGTATATCTTCTGAAAGCCCTCATGAGACACAACTCGTCCACTAGGGGTGACCTAGGGGTTTAAAGGCTTATTGCATAAGCTAAATGCAATCGTGATTCCTACGAAAGTGAGTTAGGATTTTAGGATTTAGCTCTTTAGGAATTAGTTACCTAAGGTTTGCTAGAGGACTAGCAAAAGCTAAGTGTGGGGGAATTTGATAGGATGATATTTTGGGAATTTTATATGTGCTAATATATTTGCTTTATTGATGTTTTATGCCTAAAAGAGCTTACTAATGTTTATTTTATGTTTTAGGTATTAAATATCAAAGTTGGAATAAAAAGAAGCTAAAAAGAGCAAAGTGCAGTATTTTCTGTCCAGCTTGAAAGATTGACATTTTTGACCAATTTAACGACATGATCTCAAGAAGTGGCCTTCATAAAAGTTGTAGAGGACTTCTTAAGGTTTCCAGAATGCACAAGATCGCAAAAATCAGAGTTCATTTATTTGGTCAAACATCTGGACAAAATCAGTACGAAATTCTGGGCAGAAAAACGAGATTGAGAAGAAATTCCAACAAAGCAAGTTCAAGACCAGATTTTGTTGAGAGAAGACAATTTCTTAATTTTATTTTTTCTTAGATCTGTAATTAATTAATAAAAATAGGCCTTAGGAATTTTACTTAGAAAATAATTGTAAAAAGATGATGAGATAAAGGTAAGAGTTTGACTAGTCAAATTACTTGTTTTCCAAGTAAACTCTTATCTGAATCCCACATTGCTTAGGAAAGTCTTTTAAACTCTTCCTTAGGCCTATATAAAGAGCAGAAGGCTCTCATAAACAACATCCCTCTTATCCCTCAAACCCCTCTCCTCCCTCTTCTCTTTTAGTCTTGTAGGATTTTCTTTAGGGTTTTTAATAAAATTTTATTTTTTTATTTTTAATTAGTTGCTGATTTCTTTATTATTTTTATTTCTGAATTTGTTTTCTTTATTTAAATTTATATTGTTTGTGTGTTCTTGCTTGCTAGTTTATAATCTTGATTATTAATTCTGATTTTATATTATTAAAGATTGCTTCTTTGATTGTTTCTTGCATGATATTTGTAATCTTTATAATATTAAACTTGAATTTTATGATCTTGAATATGACTAGTGAGTAGTTTTCTTATTCAGTTATGAGGTAAATTGATTATTCTTGGGAAAAGCATGTTGTGAGATTCTTGAACCTATTATATAATTGTTGATTAAGTATCCAAGATTCTCTGAGCACATTATAATGATTGTTTGTTTGATTAGATAGGGTGCACACTATTTAGTTAAATTAAATAATCTACCACCAGATTAAAAACATAAGTCCGTAATTGCTTGTGGAGTTAATCACTGGGGATGGAGGAGAATTAAGGTTTAGATTAAACGAATCGAGCTTATATGTTTGTTATCTAATGTCAACCCATATCTTTCTTGTTGTTCTAGGTAGGTTAAGTAGTTAGAGATTAGTTAAAGAGCTTGTTTTAACTAATGACTCAGTAAGGAAAGATGGTGTAACAGAGCTTCTTGTTATGCTACGGTTGACTATTTAATTGATAGTGATATTTTGTAATCAATGATCAACATCAAAATCCAAGAATGATTGATTGCCTCGTAACTGAAGTTTTTTGCTATTTGTTTTTTATATTTAATAATTCTTGTTTTCTTTATTTTGGAATAGTTTACAAAACCCCCAAACTTCTTCTTTCCCTAAACCCTAAGATTAGATTTTTAATTTAATTAACTTAAAAAATTCAGTCTTTGTGGGTTCGACCCTTGCTCCGCTATCTACATAGTAGAGTTAGGAAATTTTATTTTTGGTGACTGATGACACTCATCATTTATAATGTTATGGAGAAATTGTCTAATTTATGATGTAAGTATGTATTGTTTCTCAAAATATTAGATGTATATTTGAATTTTTTTGATTTAATTAAATTTGTTAAATTCCTTATAGTGGTCTTGGATATCGAAACACGTAAGGTGCTTCAAAGTACCTCCCATACTCATCTGGTTATCTAATCCACTATAGTATCCTTCCTGTTAGATCGTGCCTATTTAATTTTAAGATTTTTAATTCATAGTTTTGTATGAAATTCCGTTTATTAAATTTGCATATAGAATACATTTGTATCAGCTTTCGTATAGGTATTCCTTACTGAGAAAATTAGCTCACCTCTTTATTTTTCACTCCCAGATTATTTACAGTAGCTCAAGTTTGCTTTTCTGGAGGACCTGATTTTTGGTATCCCTTAGGCGACTTTCCTAATTTGTCGAGGTATACTAGATTTATTTTTATGTATTCAAACTTTTTGCACAGTACTACTTTTATGTACATTATACTTGGGATGTAAATATTAATATTTTGTTTATTAAATTATATTTTGAATCCTGGGATGTGTAAAAATAAATAAAATTCTTTTTTATATAAGTTGACACTGCAGACAGCCCAACCGCATGTGAAGTATTTATGAGAAATTAGAAAAATATATGATAATTTCGGACTGTGACAAATCTAATGAAATCCAAATGCCATAAGGCAAAGGTCCAACTTA
The DNA here is from genome assembly GCA_032173925.1 of Heritiera fomes. Classification (NCBI taxonomy): domain Eukaryota; kingdom Viridiplantae; phylum Streptophyta; class Magnoliopsida; order Malvales; family Malvaceae; genus Heritiera; species Heritiera fomes. The sequence goes on along the minus strand of JAPDPM010000020.1, from coordinate 16,078,184 downwards.
AATTGAGACTCTTTATTTAATCTAAAAAAAAGACCCGGACTAAAAATGGTGTCTACAATATCAATTAACAATAATTGAACTTCTATTTGATTCAACATAACTCAACTGTACAAAATACTCATTTTCACCAAAAGAAGAAATTCCAATTTTCATTAGTTCATCACAATTTCACGCAACCCAATCAAATTCAAGCCTCAATCATCAATTAATTACATCAATGAACTAAAATTTAACTTCAATTGTATGAAATTTCACCTACCTAACAAAATTCCCAATTCTCCTTCTTTGGCTGAAACCCTAGGTTCCCAATCCTTAAACAATTACTCAAATTGAAAGCATATTAGCACTTAGAATTTGTTAATGATTAACATACTAAAAATTCAAGGCAAACAAACATGTATTTCTTAACAAATCTTGAAAAAACAAATTCCCTTACCTATTCGTAAATTCGATATTCTCCCTTTAAGAACACACAAAACCACAACACCATGAAGAAAAAGAGGTGCGATTTGGCATACGGAAAGGAAGAATTGAATAAAGTATAGATGTAAATGGAGTGAGTACCAGCTAATTTTGAGGTACAAGAAGAATTGAATAAAGTATAGATGTAAATGGAGTGAGTACCAGCTAATTTTGAGGTACAAAAACCCGAACCCAATTAAATACTCAAATATTTTGATTTTTACTACCTAAACCCTACCCATATAATATAAGAACAACCTGTTTAACTACTCGAACCCGTTAAATACCTATTTATTAAGTCAAAGTTTAACTTTTAAATTTAAATTTAAAATTAATTTTAGTCCATATTATTATGAAAAATTAAATTAATAAATTTAAATTAACTAATAAAAATAAATTAATGTAAATCATAATTAAAATAGTTAATGAATTAATATAATTAAGTATTATATTAATAATGAATATTTTATAAACGAAAATGTATATAATAATTTTTAAAAATTATTAGTTGTAATCGAGTTCAGATAATAGGGGTAACCTAAAATCACTACCCGAACCCATAACGGGTAGTAAACTTATTACCGGAACCTAATTATTAACTACCCTAATCATACTTAATCAAGTCGGGTGGGTATCCATTTATAGGGTACCTATTTACATCCCTAGAATTGAAGTAATTTTTCTTGGCTAGCTTAAATTTCAAATTTAGATGAAGAATTATCAAGAAAAAGTGAAGAAGACAATGGAAGAGGGAAGCTTATGATTTGGCTCTAAAGGAAGAAGAGTGTCACATTATTTTCAAAGCCAAATTGGCTTGTTTTGTCTAAACTTTGCATTATTTACCAAGATGCCATTAATGAAACCTTTTTAGTGCATGTCAATATCCTTTTAGACTTAGCTTTTCTCATTTTCTTCTAAATTCATAAACTCGAGTAAGGTAACTTGAATTTTATGATTGTATGGGATAAAATATTTAATTCAAATACTTTTAATGCGTTAAATTAGGATTTTACGTGTTAAATTACTGTTTTACTCTTTTTATCCAAGTAAGCCCAATTTCACACGATAAGCCAAAATCGACTTTAATTTAGTTAAATTAATTCAAAAGGGCTTATCTGGGCCTAAATATGATCAATTTATGATGATTTGGGTATGTTTCAGTGGTTGCGCGCTTCTATGAGGCCTTTAGTCTTGCCCATATGAAGTTTACTTTTTTGTACCAAAATCGATAATTCACTATTTTATTGGCCAATTTGATTTATTTGATCAGAAAATAATTTAATATATTTAAAATATGGGTTCTCACAACCTATCCCAATGACCAATGGACAAAACCATCATTTCTTGGCTTGTTGCACTTTTACTGATAAAGACCAAAATTGTAATTTAAATGGGTAGGATAGCTTACTAGAGGCTAGATATCATTATTATTTGTTGATTCAGATATATTTGGGTAGGTGTGTGCTCCCGTGAGGCCCACATTAAAATGTCCCGATTACCCTAAATTAAAGCTAAATTTTTCCTTTTTAATCAATAGGTTGGGTTGTGTTTTACCATTCGAAATATCTTATTATCTCCAATTTTCATATTTAAATTTATTTAATTTAAATTTAATTAATTTAGGTCAATTCTGGTCAATTTTGACCAATTGACTAGCCCCTATGTAAATGATCATTTTACCATTGTATATTTTCATTATTTCCATTTATATCCTATCACTAATTTAATAATTTTAATTCCAGATTTAATATTTTATTTTTATTATTTTCTATATATTTAGTCAAACATAATCAATTATTGACTCCCCAAATGGTTTGACCAGTCATCGGTAGTGAAATTACCAAACTACCCCTATACAAGTACTTTTAATTTTGTTCTTGTTATTTTTGGGGCTGATTTTTATATATTAAAATAATATAAATTAAAGACAAACTCAGCTAAATTCATCTTCTTCCACCGATTTCATGTAACATTCTGTTTTCACTAAAATACCAATTAACTTTTACCTTTTTCTACAATTGGTTAGGCTGTTTGTCAATGTCATTTTTCTTTCTTTTCGATGGTTTAATTCATTTTCATTTACTTACCTTTCATATAATTATAATCAATATTCATATAACCAAAAATTATTAAACATATGAGATATATTTGTTGGAAACAAATTCCAAAATTCACAATTTCACTTAATTTATTGTACTTAGAATATTTCTTGATATTTTAGAAGATTTCTGACTAAATTTCGACAGCATAACTACTGCAAATATCCTAACCTCCTGCATTTCAGACACAATTTATATACCAGCTAAAAATCCCAATTTTTGCATGATTCAAATGCAATTAAATACCAAATAACTTCATGTAATTAAGTCCACAAAAATCACGCATTCAATATATCCTTTATAAGAGTTCAGGTCTCTAGACACGTATAGAATTTCTTTCTTTTAAATTTACATCCCCTTAGCCTTTACAACATATTAAGTACTGTACTATTCAAATATGAAATATATAGAAAATACAATATACCTTCACTGGTTAAATAGCCAGCCTCGAAGGAAATACTGTAAGGTCCAAAAATCGTGCTCTTCTCGTATGAGCGGAATCTACTACAAATAGTCTGAGTGAAAAAATAAGGGGTGAGTTTACGCTCAGTAAGGAAGAGCATATAAAAGAGTGGTACCATGCCACTATATGCAGTTTAAAAATCAATAATCAAAATTATTTTCATAAAATCAAACTCGTGAAATCATTTAATTATTAGCATATAAAACTCATTCATCTTTCGTTACTTTTTCGTTGAAATCATATACTCTTTTTGCAATTCATTTCATTCAAGTAGATCATTAAAATAAAATAACGGTATTCGTATCATGAAATCATATGCTTTAAAACTCATTCACTTTTTCTCGTAACCTTTCGGTCAAATCATATACTCTTCGTATAGATCAAATCAATTAATCATCAATTATATATCATATAGCAACAAGGAGATAAATCTCCAAGAGATTCATGCACAAATCTCGTATCCCATAAGGGACCTCGTATAGGAATTAGGTGTACCCACAAGGGGCCGGGATCCATCCCTAAGCCGTTCCTACCTCGTAACAATGGCCATTGTCAATAAGGTACTGGGGACTTGATCAAGGTCTCCCAGTCCTAGTCATATAATGCTCGTATGCATGATCATCAAGGAGTGATCAATCTCATAAGAATCATTTTTCATATATCAATAAAATCATATTAAAATCAATTTCATATTAGCTTTCTTCAATAAATCTATAATCGTATAAACAAATAAACATTTCTTTTACTATAAATAAATCTCTATAAAATATCTCTTATTTCGTAAAATAATCTTATGAATTAATTAAAATAATTCTTATGCAAAACCATATTTCTTAAAACATATTTTAAACTCATAAATAAATTTCTTTAATATTAACTTACGGAAAATTGGGCATGGATGCAATTTAGGACAGATGTTTCTAAAAATTTCGATAACACTTTGGTAAATTTCTATTATATCCCCTTTTCATAAAGTCACATGTTCAGTAATTCAAATCACCCAATTCTCCCACATGCAAGCATAGTATTTCCTACACTACTTCTATATATTATTCCTTACCTTGATTTGCAGTCTAAAATGAAATCCAATGGCACCACCGATCCACTTAATTCTCCAAATTATTCGCTGCACAAACAACATCAAATAATTAACACTTATTGCTCATATTCATAGAATTTTCTTTACTTTCCTAACTTCCATTTTTATATTATTTTCACTTAAGAAAATAATATAGAACTTCTCATAACTTTCATTTGGCCAAATATGGCTAATTCATTATGCTCATCTTTTTCTTCTCATTTTCATTTCATAAATAATTTTTATTTATTCCCTACTTCAATCCTACATCCTTATCGTATTAAAATTAAATTAGTTATTTCTAATTACTATTTTTATCTAAATCGAAATTTCCTCTAACCCTTGTACTTGTTACTTTCAATTCTTTAGATCACCAATAATTTTCTTTCATCTCTGTATTAATTCCACCATATCCTTATTCTCAAAATTAAGCCATCTACACCTTTTCTTTTTTTTTTTTCATAGCCGAATGGTCTGTACCAATTTAGACTCAATGATTTACTTGATCATAAATTTAACTTTACTTCTATATTACATATCATTTATTTTTCATGTTATATATCTATATCTATATATATATATATATATATATATACATATATTGGAAACCTTTTAATTCCCTCAAAACAGCCCATGACTGACCCCCTTAAGGCACCCTACATTCATCCTCATCAAATTATCATCAAAACCATTTGCATTACATTACATATCGTCAATTTACACAATTTATCTGTCAAAGTCAGCATCATTTTTCCATCATTTCTGCTGTAACCGAACACCACCAGCTCACCATAAATTCATATATTTAATCAATTTAATTCCATGGTTGTGTTTAACTTTCAACAGCTTTCATGATCATATTTTTTTTTCAGCTATTCACCTCTGCTATTTATGCCACTTACAGTCAAACTTCAGCCCCTTGATCAGGCCATTCACGCCACTACATACCACGCTTATCCCCTTTTTAATCATCATGGCCGAATACACCAAATCTATGTCTTAAATAAATTAAAATCTATGTTTATACTTATTTTCCTGATCCGCCCTTATTTTTCTGTTATTAACGCCACAACAGCCAACATTTAAATCCCTCAAACACCATAACCAAATAGCCTAGAGAGCTATCTACATTTTTTTGTCCTAAACTATAATCATATTTGTCATTCATACCACAAATTAAACCCCAAACAAGAGGAAAAAGTAAACAAAATGAAGGCTGGAATTTTACCTGTGCAAACCCGTTGCTGTCCAGCAGCAGGGGAGATTGGTTTTGACGATTTTTGGCTGAGCTTTTTGGGGGATTTTGAAGCTCTTGATGTGGGGAATATTTCTTGTAAAGGGACCTAGGTGATTAAGTGAAGAGAAGAGGGTGTTCTACTATAGGAAACATGAAGAACTTAGAGGAAAAAGAGGAGTAACGAGAAGTAGAAAAATGCAGGAGCAGTGAGGCGGTGGAAATGGTTGAAGAAATGTGTAGAAATTTATGTGTTGTCATCACTTTATTGGTGAGCAATTTTATTTTTATTTTTATTAAATTTACATGGCCCTAAAGGTCCAAAATACCATCATAAAAATCACTTATTTACCAAAATATGCCACTGCACAATACATTTGTCCAGGTCAGAATTTTCCATTAAATTTTTATTTATTTCATTTATTTTCTAAGTCAACTTAGTCAAAAGTTGACTCATTATGACCAGCCCTTGAGAATTTACCAATTTGCCTTTATTCAACTTCAATAACTTCATTTCAACATCTTCAATAGATATAAAGAGAATAGAGAATTTTGGGTTCTCACATTTCACCTTGCTGTTTATTCTGCTGCACGGTTTCCTTTTTGTTCTTCCATGGTTCCCTCTTGCTTTGTCTAGAAACCTTGCTTCCTCTTCATCAATTCATCTAGCTCCCTTTATCAACCTTATTCGTCATCACCATGGCTATCTAAAGCTGGAAGTGACTGAACAAAAAACAACGTATGGAGGCTACCATGGCTACTGTCTAGTTCGGGTTGGAGGAATGTATGAAATGGTGATGATTCTTGTTATGCCAACCATGGTTATGAGTTGTTTTATGCTAGGATTACATGTTTATATCATTAGAATGAGATAAAATCAGATTTTGGAGTCTTGTGTTGATTCGGTTATGGATGGGAAATGATGAAATTATTGTGATTTTAATGGAATTTAGGTAAGATTTAGTAAGAAATGTTGAATGGAACTTGATTAGAACATAAGTGTAGGGATAAATTGCAAAACAATAGAAGTGGCTTGATGATTGTTCAAAACAGGGGAGAAATGGCATGAAGAAGAGGCTGCCGGCCATGTGTGAGCTATGTGAAAGTGATGAGATTTTAGTGAATTAAAGATGTTTGATATAAGTCTTAAATGAGATAGGCAATGCTTATAAGTTGGGTAAAGAAGGAATGCATGAAAAAAATGAACAAAGTGAGGCCATGGGACTCCGGCTATGGCCATTGAATGAAGAAAATGGGCCAATTTTAAATACAAAATAAATATATGACAAATAAACTAAGAAAGTAGAATTTAATTCCTACATTGATTGAGAAAAGGATGGATGAAAAATAATGAGAATTAGACCTTGGGAGCACTTGATCATGTAAGAACTGTAGATATTACTAATGTAATTTTAATATGTAGAAACTATAGTATTTATATAAAATTTAAAGAAGAATATTAGTTTAATTGGAGTCATGTGTTAATATTTAATAGAAGATAAAATGAATTAATTGTGAGAATTAATAACTAAGAAATAGAAATTAGTAAAATATTCATTATAGTTAACACATGTAATTTTAAACATAATTTGGAATGATTGGTGAAATTAAAATTTGGGGAAAATTATAATTTAAATATAATGGTGTGATAGAATTTGCTAGGAAATAAATTAAATTAATTATAGAACTGGATAAAAAGGGGAATAGAAATTAAAAGAATATGTATCGTAATTACAATATGGGATTTTAAATATATTTGGCAATTATTGTGCAATGTTAAGAGTTGAAGGATAAGGAGACGTAAATGGCTTTATCGGATTTTATATTGAGCGGAATAGAGGTAAGGAACATGTATAGGAGTCGTATAGGAAATGCTTTATTTATATTTGAATATTTTCATAAACCAAATTGTAATTGTTTGCACCCATAATCTCCCCTAAACAAAAATATAGAAATTTATTTTACATTCATACAAGTTAAATATGACTTTATTCCCATGAAAAAATATTTTTATAATATTTGTTTGATATGAAATGATTTACATATATTGATTTACGTGGAATGATTTACATGGAATGATTTACATGCATTGATTTACATGAAATGATTTAGATGAATTGGTTACATGAAATGATTTACATTAATTGATTCACATGAGATTATTTATATGAAATGTTTAAATTGTATAAAATGAAATTCTATTACTGATTTACATGATTTGCGACTGATTGAAGATAATTGCTATTTGAAATGATTTCCACTGTTAAATAAAATGATTTATGAAATGTTTTGAGACAGTCGTACCTTAGTGATCATGCATACTATTATATGACTGCGAAACCTGATCAGTCTGTAGGTTTACTATTTGCTGTATACGACTATGGGATTGTGGTCAAACCCACAGGTTTCCACAATGAGCACTTGACCAGTGCAACTGTGACTGTTTCGACAATGGCCATTCGTTTTTGTTTCGTCCCTTCAAGGATACTATTTATTGTTTTGTCCCTACGAGGATACTGTATCCTGCATGATTCTATTGGATGTGACTATCTCCACTATATTGTACTGTTTTACCGAATTGAATTGTTTATTAGTACTGAATTGTTACTGAAGCTGAAATTGTTTACGGATACTGAATTGTTGATCGATACCAAACTGTTTACTGCATTGTTTATTGAATTGTTTATTGATATTGAACTGTTTACCAATATTGAACTGTATACTGTAGTGTTTTCAATTAATTGTTTTTAAACTGTTTATATACTAAAATATTTCAGGAGATGATTTTTATAGCATTATTTAAATAAATTGTTTATATATATATATATATATTGATATTGAATTTGAAATTGCTTTGCATAAATTACTACATGATTCATATTGATTTCATCATCAACTACTTACTCCCCATAGTTGTATCTAGGGACTAGGACAAAACAGATATTTCAAAGTACCTCCCATACTCTACACAGTTACCTAGCCGACTATAGTATCCTTCCTATAATGTCCATTAGTAAGTTATTAGGAAATAAATGTTATATATATTTTAATATTTATATTTAATGTGCCTTTTCATAATTAGTAAAATAAATGATTTTTATTCATCTGCATATAGTATGCGCTTTTATATATGTTTCTTACTGAACTTTCCCCAAAGCTCACCCCCTTACTCACTATCCCAAATAACATTGTTAGAGTGCGCGTCGACCACTGCAATAAGTTAGTCGAAGAAAATTACTAGAAGTTTAAAGTACCCAGTGACCAGGTACATGTAAGGTTTTATATTTATATTCATACTTACTGATGGAGATCCACTTGCTCGTGATGTTCGTGATGCTAAGGATCCATTGGTCATCCAAGGAGGTCCAATTACCCGAGCTCGAGCTAAGAAGATGCAACAAGCCTTTTCCTCATTAATGCAACAAGCTCTGGCATCATTGAAGTGTCAAGGAAGCTTCCATGAAGAGTCCCAAGACATCTATACTTACTTGGAAGCCCAAACGACATGAGCATGGTTTACTGTCTTATTTTAGCTTAACAATAAGATGGGCTAAGTGTTTGGATAGCCCACGTTTGAGTCTTGCTATGTTTCGGACTATTTATTTTATGTAATTAGGTTTAGGCATGAATTTGGGTTTAGTCTTATTTTCTACTGGTGTTAATTCCAGCCCACTTGTTTATGGGCTTGAGTGCTAGGTATTATTATAAATACCTTGTAAACGCTATTGATGCACAGATCAGTTTTGAATTTCAGAATTTGAGTGTGCCTTTCTCTTGGGTTCCCTCTCTACTAGGCTTATCAAGGTCTTCTTCCTTGTGGCGCCTCCTTCTTCACCATCCACCATTGCTATACCTTAGGTTCTCGAATTCTTATTCATAGGGTCAAGGTCCAATACCTTTGGGTTCGAGTCTCTTTAGGCTTCGGGTCTAGGTTTCAGAAATTGTCAGTCATCAACTTTGTTTCTGTCCTTTGCGTTTTCAGCCCCTTCAATTTCCAAGCTACGTTTCCTCTTGTCCGTATGCATCAGTTGGTATTCAGAGCTCAAGTTTCGATTCTGGTTTGTCTGTGCATCACTCACTTTTCAATTTTTGGTTTCCTAGTTTCGATTTTTTTTCCTCCTCTCTTGTTGGTTTTGATTTCTAGCCGCACCCTATCTTGGCCAAATTCCATCGTCTTCTTATAGTTTTAGGCCATTTTTTGTTTTTTTTTGTCATTCTAGTGATTTTTTTATATTTTTTTTATTCTGTCTTTCTTTCTTTGAGTCACCCTAGCCCTAGCCATACCTTTCTGTGCAAAAAAAAAAAAGAATTCGAAAGAAAAATCAGGAAAAAAAAAGAAGAATATAAAAAAAAATCTTGGTGACAATACTTGGTGAATTAGTTGATTCTGTTAGGTTGATTCTTTGACTGAGTCTCTAGTGCGATTGTGAACCTGTAGAGTTAAGGTAGAGTAAGGGAAAAAGGCAGGAGTGTGTGAGAAACATTAGTAGAGAAAAGCCAAATTACTTGAGTGAAACACGAGTGTAAACACGTGAGGATATCTTTGTTGAAAATGTCTTCTGAAGGTGATAAGTCCGACTTTAAAAAGATTGAATTCATGCTTTAGGCAATGCAACAACAGTTCCAACGGATGGACGTGAAATTCAATGACATTCATGATAAGTTGAACCAACATGAAGCTCGGTTTGCAAAGATCCAGCAAGGTGATACTTCTCGTCTAAAAAGTAAGGTTGTTGCCAATGACGAGTATGATGATAATGTTGGGTATGATTAAAACGAAGAGTCTGGGATCGATAGACATCATAGAAGGTACCATGGGTATAGAGATCGAGTTGATAGAGCCTGTGATAGAGGCAAGGAGAAGATGGATGGAAACCTTGGCAGTATAAAATTAAAGATTCCTCCTTTCCAAGGCAAGAATGATCCTGAGGCATATTTGGAGTCGGAACGGAAGATTGAAATGGTGTTTTACTGCCACCACTACTCTGAGGAAAAGAAGGTCAAACTTGCAGCAATTGAGTTCACAGAGTATGCTATGGTTTGGTGGGATCAATTAATCACTAGTAGAAGATATGGTGATCCTCCAGTGTCTACATGGGATGAGATGAAGCGCATCATGAGGAAGAGATTTGTTCCTACTCATTACTACAGAGAGTTATACCAGAAGCTCCAATGTCTTACCCAGGGTTTAAAGAGTGTTGAGGATTACTATAAAGAGATGGAAATAACCATGATCCGAGCCAATATCCAGGAGGATGCAGAAGCTACTATGGCTCGTTTTCTCCAAGGCTTAAATCATGAGATTGCCAATGCAGTAGAGTTGCAGCATTACATGGACTTACAGGAGATGCTGCATGTGGCCATCAAAGTCGAAAGGCAACTCCAACGGAAAGGTACATCCCGTTTCACTCCTAGTTCAGTTCCTGTTTGGAAATCTAACACCTTTCGTAGGGATGATAAGCCTGTGTCTACGCCTAAGTCAGAGAGCCATAGCACATACCTTGTTGGTCATCCACGACGGTTACACTAACCGTTACTCCTTTACTATGGATGGCAAGAAGATCGCTCTTGCTCCCCTTAGCCCAAAGGAGATTTATGAGGACCAATTAAGGCTAAAGGAGCAACATGATGAGCAAAGGAAGCAAGCTAAAGAACAGAAAGAAAAGAAGGAAAACAAGGAAAGCAAAACAGTGAACTGCTATGCCAAACCCCGAGATGTGAAGATTGCATTTCTTGCTAAATCTCCTATCCTTTTACTCTTATTTAAAGATTCTTATTTTATTGATGCTGAACTCCATGATACTTTGCCTACTGATGTTGTCTCATTGTTGCAGGAGTTCGAGGATGTATTCCTTGAGGAGATCCCAAGTGGATTGCCACCGATTCGTGGGATCGAGCACATGATTGACCTTGTCCCCGGAGCTACCATTCCTAACCGTCCAGCCTACAGAAGTAATCCCGAGGAGACGAAGGAGCTTCAAAGGCAAGTTGAGGAGCTCATGAGGAAAGGTTATGTGAGAGGGAGCATGAGTCCATGCGCCGTGCCCGCACTGCTTGTGCCAAAAAAAGATGGGACGTGGAGGATGTGCGTTGACTGCCGAGCCGTCAACAAAATCACTGTAAAGTACTGCTATCCTATTCCTAGGCTAGATGATATGCTTGATGAATTGCATGGTGCATGCATGTTTTCTAAAATCGATTTACAGAGCGGATATCACCAAATTCGTATGAAAGAAGGTGATGAATGGAAAACCGCATTCAAGACTAAACATGGTCTCTACGAGTGGTTAGTTATGCCTTTTGGCTTGACTAATGCACCCAGTACATTCATGAGATTAATGAACCATGTTTTACGTGATTTCATTGGTAAGTATGTGGTTGTCTATTTTGATGACATTTTGATCTATAGTAAGAGTCTGCATGAGCATGTTGAGCATCTTAGGAATGTTCTTACTGTCTTGAGGAATGCAAGTTTGTATGCCAATTTTAAGAAATGTACATTCTGCACTGATAAGATTGTCTTTCTTGGGTATGTCGTTTCTTCACATGGCATTTCTGTTGATATTGAGAAGGTAAAGGCAATTAAAGATTGGCCTGTACCTAAGTCTGTTTCTGAGGTGCGTAGTTTCCATGGTTTAGCTAGCTTCTATCATCGATTCGTTAGAGATTTTAGCACTATAGCTGCACCTTTGATCGAAGTGGTGATGGAGATCCACTTGCTCGTGATGTTCGTGATGCTAAGGATCCATTAGTCATCCAAGGAGGTCCAATTACCCGAGCTCGAGCTAAGAAGATGCAACAAGCCTTGGCCTCATTAATGCAACAAGCTCTGGCATCATTGAAGTGTCAAGGAAGCTTCCATGAAGAGTCCCAAGACATCTATACTTACTTGGAAGCCCAAACGACATGAGCATGGTTTGCTGTCTTATTTTAGCTTAACAATAAGATGGGCTAAGTGTTTGGATAGCCCACGATTGAGTCTTGTTGTGTTTTGGACTATTTATTTTATGTAACTAGGTTTAGGCATGAATTTGGGTTTAGTCTTATTTTCTATTGGTGTTAATTCCAGCCCACTTGTTTATGGGCTTAAGTGCTAGGTATTATTATAAATACCTTGTAAACGCTATTGATGAACAGATCAGTTAATTGAATTTTCAGAAATTGAGTGTGCCTTTCTCTTGGGTTCCCTCTCAACTAGGCTTATCAAGGTCTTCTTCCTTGTGGCGCCTCCTTCCTCACCATCCACCATTGTTACACCTTAGGTTCTCGAATTCTTATTCGTAGGGTCAAGGTCCAATACCTTTGGGTTCGAGTCTCTTTAGGCTTCGGGTCTAGGTTTTCAGAAGTTGTCCTATTGCGTTTCAGCTCCTTCAAATTCCAAGCTACGTTTTGTCTTGTCCGTGCGCATCAAGTGGTCAAAAAGAATGTTGCATTTCATTGGGGTCCTGCACAAGAGCATGCTTTTAATTTGCTTAAAGATAAACTTTGTTCTGCTCCTTTGTTATCTCTGCCTGACTTTACTAAAACTTTTGAGATTGAGTGCGATGCCTCAGGTGCAGGTATTGGAGCTGTGCTTATGCAGGAAAAACGCCCAATTGCTTTCTTTAGTGAGAAGTTAAGTGGAGCAGCACTTAACTATCCCGCATATGACAAGGAGATGTACGCGTTAGTGAGGGCCTTGGAGACGTGGCAACATTACTTGTGGCCCAAAGAATTTGTCATCCACACTAATCATGAGTCCTTGAAGCATTTGAAAGGACAGAGTAAGCTGCATAAGCGTCATGCCAAGTGGATAGAGTTCATTGAGATGTTCCCGTACGTGATCAAGTACAAACAAGGTAAAGAGAACGTCGTAGCTGATGCGTTATCTCGTAGGTATACTCTTATCACTACTCTTGATGCTAAACTTTTAGGATTTGAGTATATCAAAGAACAGTATGATGATGATGTTGATTTTGCTAATGTTTATGATGCATATGCTACATCTGGCTTTGGCAAGTTCTTTAGGCACGATGGGTTCTTATTTAGAGAAAATAAATTATGTGTGCCTAGGTGTTCATTGCGCGAGCTATTAGTTAGAGAAGCCCATAGTGGAGGATTAATGGGTCACTTTGGAGTTAGGAAAACTCTTGATGTTTTGCACGAACATTTCTTTTGGCCTAACATGAGGAGGGATGTAGAGAGGTTATGTGCTAGATGCATTTCATGTAGGCAAGCTAAATCTAGAGTTCATAATCATGGTTTATATACTCCTTTACCCATTCCTACTACTCCGTGGACTGATATCTTTATGGATTTTGTTTTGGGCTTGCCTCAAACAAAACGCGGTAGAGATTCTGTTTTTGTTGTGGTTGACAGGTTCTCTAAGATGGCTCATTTCATCGCTTGCCACAAGACGGATGACGCGAGCAATGTTGCTGACCTTTTCTTCAAAGAGATAGTACGTCTACATGGTGTACCGAGGACTATTGTTTCCGATCGTGATGTCAAGTTCCTTAGTTACTTTTGGAAGACGTTGTGGGGAAAGTTGGGAACAAAATTGTTATTCTCCACCACTTGTCACCCCCAGACTGATGGACAGACTGAGGTTGTCAATCGAACCTTATCTACCTTATTGAGGTCCATTATCCAAAAGAATCTGAAGAATTGGGAAGATTGCTTGCCCCATGTGGAGTTTGCATATAACCGCAGTGTTCACTCCACTACTAGTTGCTCTCCATTCGAAGTTGTTTATGGCTTCAATCCTCTTACTCCTTTGGATTTGTTGCCATTACCTAGTGCAGAGCAGAGTAACTTGGATGGAGAACAGAAGGCTAAGTTTGTGAAGCAACTCCATGAGACAGTTCGTCAGGCTATTGAAAAGAAGACTGAACAGTATACCACCCAAGCAAATAAGCATCGAAAGAAAGTAGTCTTTGAGCCTAGTGATTGGGTTTCGGTGCATATGAGAAAGAAGAGGTTTCCTGTTAAGCGACGAACCAAGCTGCATCCCCGAGGAGATGGACCATTCCAAGTGATAGAGAAGATCAATGATAATGCCTACAAATTGGATCTTCCTGGTGAGTATGATGTATCTGCTACTTTTAATGTTTCTGATCTTTCTCCCTTTTCTTTTGATGAAGGTATATGCGATTTGAGGACAAATCCTTTTGAGGAGAGGGGGAATAATGGAGATCCACTTGCTCATGATGTTCGTGATGCTAAGGATCCATTGGTCATCCAAGGAGGTCCAATTACCCGAGCTCGAGCTAAGAAGATGCAACAAGCCTTTTCCTCATTAATGCAACAAGCTCTGGCATCATGAAGTGTCAAGGAAGCTTCCATGAAGAGTCCCAAGACATCTATACTTACTTAGAAGCCCAAACGACATGAGCATGGTTTACTGTCTTATTTTAGCTTAACAATAAGATGGGCTAAGTGTTTGGATAGCCCACGTTTGAGTCTTGCTGTGTTTTGGACTATTTATTTTATGTAATTAGGTTTAGGCATGAATTTGGGTTTAGTCTTATTTTCTATTGGTGTTAATTCCAGCCCACTTGTTTATGGGCTTAAGTGCTAGGTATTATTATAAATACCTTGTAAACACTATTGATGCACAGATCAATTTTGAATTTCAGAATTTGAGTGTGCTTTTCTCTTGGGTTCCCTCTCTACTAGGCTTATCAAGGTCTTCTTCCTTGTGGCGCCTCTTTCTTCACCATCCACCATTGCTATACCTTAGGTTCTCGAATTCTTATTCGTAGGGTCAAGGTCCAATACCTTTGGGTTCGAGTCTCTTTAGGCTTCGGGTCTAGGTTCCAGAAATTGTCATTCATCAACTTTGTTTCTGTCCTTTTCAGCCCCTTCAATTTCCAAGCTACGTTTCCTCTTGTCCGTACGCATCACTTACAAATGCACAACAAATGTATTTGTGATAGGATGTAAATACTGTAATTGTGAAATTTGTGAAAGTACTTGAAATAGTGAGATGTAAATTACTCTTAGATTTATAAATATTATTTAATAGATTTTATTTTGATTTCTTAATTATTATTTATAGTTTAATAAATTTAATGATATAAGAGTTAATTGTAATGGAAATGGAAAAAGGAACTTTCGACATCGAACGTAAATCGACTGATACCGAATAATTGAATAAGAAAGATAGAAGTCAAAGGGAAAAAAAATTTAAGCTCAAAATTTCCTAATTCCGGACGTTACAGAAGTGATATCAAAGCAAGGTTTGCTTAGTATGTGTTGGTGTAAGTAAGTTAGAATTGATTTACATCCCACACTACTGTGCATTATCTGAATATAAATTGTGAAGAATGGTTAGAAAATGGAACGAAAGGTCGATCGAAAGTGATGTCAAAACCAATTTTATGGTACTGTACATGTGAAAATAACTAATTATTAATTTAATTTTAAAATATTTTGGTAAATTTCAAGTAAATAGGGATGTGGGCCTTACATGGATTTTCAAGCCCAGATGTATATACGACTAAGGAAACGGTGTATGGATGTTGTAATAATGATATTATGGAAATTTGGGGGCCAAAATACCTCATTTGCACTATTTTTGGAAATATAGTAAACAAATTGGGAAATGACAGTTACGTCCCAAAGGTATTTTCGTAAATTGCATCCAAACTAAAATGAATTGGGATGAACTAAAAATACCATGTTATTCTACATGAAGAGTAGTTTAAGACAGTGTTAATGGATTTATCAAATTAGTGGTGAAATTGGAGAAATTAGTCGGCGGGTTGCGAGGTTAAAATCGTAATTTCTCACTATCTTCCACCGCGCGTCGATGAAACCACTTCTAATCATCAAGACACATTAAATAGGATTATTTGGTGCTGAAATTCGAAATTTTGGAACACAATTACATAGTTTTTAAGACAACGAAACTTACATAACTAGGGGCATTTTGGTCATTTTCCCACTTCCAGAATTTTCTTCATAAACCCATCAGTAGCTGAATGGAACTATTCATCATCCTC
Organism: Heritiera fomes; assembly: GCA_032173925.1. Lineage (NCBI taxonomy): Eukaryota > Viridiplantae > Streptophyta > Magnoliopsida > Malvales > Malvaceae > Heritiera > Heritiera fomes. The sequence continues at coordinate 16,061,863 of JAPDPM010000020.1, read as the reverse complement.
CCCAACAAGCCTCCATGCCATTTTAGAAGAAAGAAGGGAGAAAAGAAAAAAAAACAACCAAAAACTCTACTAAAACTACAAAATTTCAACAAAATTTTAACTAGAGAATTGTTCTATTTTCTCTCCTCTACCTACCCATGCTCTTAAATCATTATATAAGCCACTATATAAGGAGAAAGAGAACTCCAAAGATTTGGCCAAACAAGGTACATTAACATCCATCATGCTTTCTTTAATTCTACAAGTGTAGATTTGTTCATTTAGGCATGATAAGCATGTTTCTACCATTAGATTCAATTTAAAGTTGCAAAATAAAATTTGGCCATTAAAGGGACATTCAGCCAAGCTTGGTACCTATGGAATTTATGATGTTTCCTGCACAAAATAAATGCCAAATTGATGATTAAACAAGGTAGAACATAGCAATGCCATTAGATTGTTGAAAATTAATAAGGTTAGGATGATGGTGATTTCGGTCTCATGAAGGAGTGCATTATCCATGGCTGGTTTTGATGGTTTAAGGGTAGATTTAGACTGTAGAAATCACAAGGAGTCTTTCGGTATACTTAGATTTAAAATCCAATGCAAAACGGAGAAGCTATGTTCTGCTACCGATAGAATTTATATTGCAAAAATATTTGCAGTGTACAAAGTGGCTGCATGTAGACATGAATAATAACTCAAAAATAAGTATTTAATGAGCTAATAATTTTGGTGAAATTATCTGCAGCCTGAGAGTAATAGTTTACATGTGGTATGCTTAGAAGAATCGAATATGATAGAGAGGTAAGAGATGCGTATGTGAACTGTAAAGATATTTTGAATGTATGAGAATGTTTTATGAGAATGTTTTGAAAGTGAATTGCCTTGGAAAATGTGAATAATTTTATGAGAATGTTTTGAAAGTGAATTGCCTTGGAAAATGTGAAATATGTGGCTGTTGGTTGGAAATTTACTATGTTTGAATTGTAGGAAGGCTAGGGTATAAGCAGTGGTTATGATATAAAATTTCTTAGAAAATTCTTTGAAAATGTCATGAAATAATTTAGTGCATATTTGGATGATTCCCTAGCCTTGAAAATGATGAAATCAATATTTTTCATAAAACATGAATATACCGAAAAATATTATTTAAATATTCATGTTACCGAATCTAATGAAAGGGAGGTTACTGAAAATTCCTCCTATATGTTTTACAATATATAAAGTGGTTTATAAAGTGAAAAAGGGAAAGGTGAATATTTTATAAATTATTTTCCATAAATATTCACCATATGATTTAATAAAATCATTATGGACTAACTAAGATTTTACTCATTTTACTGATTTCCATTAAGGTGATATTATCGTGTGATTATTGTTTTAAGACTGGAATGTTTCTAAATGTGTTCCATAGTGAAATAATGTGTTTATGGAACTACTATTAATTTTGAAAAATAAATATTATGAAATTACCAGAAAAATGATTTCCAGAAATCTTAACATTGAAAGTTTGAAAGGAAAGTGTGGAAATACGAGTATATATGTTTATGGTGAAATGGAACATTTATGAAATTTTATTACTACAGTGTAAATATTTTATAACACTGTTTTCACCGTACGAGACATTGTGATTTATACCTTTATGGATTTTCTGAAAGATATTATCGATTTTATTTAATTACATAAAGGTGATGAGATTTCATATATACTGTTTTGAGACTATTAGGCCCCATATCATGCTCACGTGTTTATGTGTTACTGTTATTATGTGAAGCTGTTGACACCGATCCTATCTTCAGCGTCTCAATTGACACCTGATCAGTGTACGACCAAGGACATATATAGACTATGGCCATAGATCTCACGTGTTTACTATTACTGTTCCCTACAAGGATTCTCGCATGATATATTGAGGGTGTTGCCTTATCTCCATTCACATGTTACTGCTACTGTTAAGGCTTTTAGTGAATTATTATTGTTACAGAAGTGTTTTCTGTTACCGAACGGTTTTCAATACTGTTTACTGTATTGCTTACTAGGTTTTATTGAAGAGTGTAAAACAAGTATAAAGTGATTTGATAAAATACCGATTAGAGTATTTTATTTAAAAGGATTTATAAACCATTCATGAAATTATTTATTTACTTAATGGTTACCATTTAACTAATAGTTTACCGTATAAATTACTGAAAAATTATCATCACTAATTGGTTATCATACTGAACCGTATACTGTGGGTTATTTAAGTATGAAAGTGATATTTTAATATGGAAATTAAATTATTTCCTAAATGTTTTATTTGATGGTTATTATACCATAGTTATGTACATTTTTAAATGTGAATAGTTATGTACATTTTTAAATGTGAATTTATATTAAATTCAATTTCCACTCCCTATAGTCACCTCTAGGTTTCGAGACAAGACAAGTATCTCAAAATACCTTGCTGACTCCATTCAGATCCCTAGCTAACTATAGTATCCTTCCTATTTCGGACCCTAGTGCACCTATAGGAAAATAAAGGATTTTATTGCATATAGATTTCGGAATATGAAGATTTACATACAATTCCTTTACTAAGCCGTGGTTTGCTCACTCCTTTACTTTCATCATCCATAGATTAGATGTATCGGTTAACTGAAGTATCAATCCATGGATTAGTTGCACTTGAAGTAGCTCGAGGTAGCGCATAATGAATTTCGAAGGTATCGTGCTTACATTTGGATGTTCAGACATTTTATACAGTACTACTTGTTGTAAATTTTAATTTCAGGGGATGTAAACTGATTCATACAACTGTGAATATTATTTATTAATAAAAAAATATTGTCTAAATTTTTTTATTGTTGTAGATGAAGAAGGCATCACAAATAGCCTAACCAGTACAGTATGTAATGAAAAGTATGTAAAAGTGCAAAATACTGTATATACAGACTGTGACAATGGATGATTCCTGTGTAAATGAAAATGATGGAAGGCTCGTAGTGGAGAGGAATGAAAATGAAGGTATGAGTATGAATGAATAAGATAGACATTCAAATGATAAGTATTCAGGTACCGAATTGTCGGAGTACTTGTATTGAATTCGGAAGACCAAATTCCTTAAAGGTGGGGAGGATGTGAGGACCCCAATTTTCTTATATTCGATATAAGCTATAGGGTATAGGAATTCAAAAAGAGAAATTTATTTTTAAATATTTAATGAAGGGTCTTTTCGATAAGGTTCCGGAAAGTACTCGGTAAGGGCCCCACCAGAACTTTCTCTGTCCAGATCAGAGTGAGACCCTAGAATAATGATAAAGAAAGTGAAATATGAATATAGCAAGAATATGCACCTCAAAATCAGCTCGTTTGAGTGTATTTTGAAAAGTAAGAAACAAATTCGAAAATAACGATCGTGTCCATACCTTGGAATAACTTTCCTAAATAGTAGTTAAACCAAATTGGTTTTGAACCCACAGGCTGTTATGGGATGATCCTCGCGTAAAGAAGTTTCACGTGGATCCAGCCCGTGAACTGAATTACGCGAAAATGTTAAAAATAACAAGAATGAAATTAAAAGTACTCATATAGGGGTAGTTTGGTAATTTCACTACCCATGATCGGTCAAACCATTTGAGGAGTTAATAATTGATTATGTTTGACCCAAATATATATAAAATAATAAAAATAAAATATTAAATCTGGAATTAAAATTATTAAATTAGTGATAAGATATAAATGGAAATAATGAAAATATACAAGGGTAAAATGGTCATTTAACATGAGGGGCTAGTCAATTTGTCAAAGTTGACCAGAATAGACCTAAATTAATTAAATTTAAATTAAATAAATTTAAATCTGAAAATTGGAAATAGTAAGATATTTAAAATGGTAAAAGTGTAAATGTTAGAAAATTTCAAGGATAAACTTGTTAATTCAATGGGCCGATTTTTATATATTAAAATAATATAAATTAAAGACAAAAACAAAGCTAAATTCATCTTCTTCCACCAACTTCACCTAGCTGTTTATTCTGTTGCACATTTTCCTTTTTGTTCTTCCATGGTTCCCTCTCGTTTTATCTAGAAACCTTGCTTCCTCTTCATCAATTCATCTAGCTCCCTTTATCAACCTTATTCCCCATCACCATGGCTGTTTAAAGCTAGAAGTGGCTGAACAGAAAACAACGTATGAAGGCTGCCATGGCTGCTGTCCAATTTGGGTTGGAGGAAGGTATGAAATGGTGATGATTCTTGTTATGCCAACCATGGTTATGAGTTGTTTTATGCTAGGATTACATGTTTATATCATTAGAATGAGATAAAATCAGATTTTGGAGTCTTGTGTTGATTTGGTTGTGGATGGGAAATGATGAAATTATTGTGATTTTAATGGAGTTTAGGTAGGATTTAGTAAGAAATGATGAATGGAGCTTGATTAGAATATAGGTGTAGGGATAAATTGCAAAACCATATAAGTGGCTTGATGATTGTTCAAAACATGGGAGAAATGGCGTGAAGAGGAGGCTGCCGGCCATGTGCGGGTTATGTGAAAGTGATGAGATTTTAGTGAATTAAAGATGTTTGATATAAGTCCTAAATGAGATAGGCAATGCTTATAAGTTGGGTAAAGAAAGAATGCATGAAAAAAAAAACAACAAAGTGAGGCCATGCGACTCTTAGCCATGGCTGTTGAATGAAGAAAATAGGCCAATTTTAAATACAAAATAAATATATGACAAATAAACTAAGAAAGTAGAATTTAATTCCTAAATTGATTGAGAAAAAGATGGATTAAAAATAATGAGGAATTAGATCTTAGGAGCACTTGATCATGTAAGAAGTGTAGATATTACTAATGCAATTTTAATATGTGGAAGCTATACTATATATATAAGTAATGAATAATGAGTAATTATGAAATTAAAAATGAAAAATAATAAGTATTGTATGAGTATGAGCAGTTGGTCATAAGGGGAATAGGAGATTTAATTAGATATTGAAACATGAAAGAAGAGTAAATTAAAAATAAAAACATGAATAAATGAACAAATGATCTTTATGAAATAAGAAATGGGAAAATGACAAATACTAAACAAATGTGAAATTTGGCTAAGGCCTAATGTATAAGTTAATTATGTTAAATTTAATAAAGTAATAGATAAGAAATAATATATATATATATATATATATATATATATATATACACACACATATATGTTAATTAAATTGTACATGAGATTGAATTTGGAAAATATATATACGATTTATTGTAATTATATTTTAGTATTTAATAAGAAATGAAATTAATTAATTAATTATTAAAACTAACAAAATGAATTGAATTTATAGGAAATTTGTTATACTTATAATAGAAGATAAGAAATTAAAAGAAAAATACATATTAAAAGTCTTAATATGGAATTAAATTATGAAAAGAATTCAATTTAAGTATATGTAATAAGAAATAAAAATAAAATAATTCCAAGAAAAGTGATGAAATAGAAAATAAGGATTAATAAAATAATTATTAGAGTTGAAATATGAATTATTAGTGAAGTAAGATTGAGGAAAAGAATGTGATTTAATTGTAATTAGGATTTGGCAATTGGTAAGAAATAAATTAGGTTAAATTAATTGTTGGAACTAATAAAGTAAAAGATAAGAAATTAAGAAAAAATTTATTAAAAGTCATATTAGGAAATAAAATTTAGAGTTAGTTTAATTGGAGTCATGTGTTAATATTTAATAGAAGATAAAATGAATTAATTGTGAGAATTAATAACTAAGAAATAGAAATTAGTAAAATATTCATTATAGTTAATACATGTAATTTTAAACATAATTTGGAATGATTGGTGAAATTAAAATTTAGGAAAAATTATAATTTAAATATAGTGGTGTGATAGAATTTGCTAGGAAATAAATTAAATTAATTATAGAAATAGATAAAAAGGGGAATAGAAATTATCAGAATATGTATCATAATTACAATATGGGATTTTAAATATATATGGGAATTATTGTGCAATGCTAAGAGTTTGTTGGCTCTATAACTAAACTGAGAGGGGGGTGAATAAGTTTTTAGCTAACCTTTAGTTCGTTTTTCAGTTCTTCTAAATTCACTAGCCTACATTAATGTTTTCTAAGTTCTCTAGGCAATGCAAGCATGCAATCCAAATTTAATACAATAAACACAACATAAATGCAAATAAGTAAAGGGAGAAGGGAAAGAGAAATGTACACAATCGATCCCATATGGTAAGGAATCGATCTCTTTTTACGTAAACAATGTCCAACAGCTAGTTTTTGAGAGTTTCAACGGGAGGATTAGCATTAAATACTTCACCAACCATTCCAATCAGTTAGGGGACTATAAATAGAGGTATTTATGAAGATTGGAGGAAGAATAAGCACTCAGAAATTCTCCAAGATTCAAGAGACAAAATCAAATCTGAAAATTCATTCTTTGTAACTCCATTTGTGTGAATTCTCATTGTACATCACCCATTCACTCAAACCTCTGATATTCAAGGGGTGTGTTAGCCTTGTAAGAATTGTTATTGTAGGAGTGTGGGTAGTATTACAAGGGGAGAGGCTTAAAAAATTATTTCTAAGTCTTCAAGAGAAATTGTAAGAGGTCTCACCACACTTTGAAGTGGTTTGTAAGAATTTCAAAGGAAGAGTGGAATCAATACTTGACAAGAGGATCGAGGAGAGAGCACATAGGCAAGAGATTGATCGAACCTCTATAAATCTTTGTTTGCTTCTCTTTCCTTTACTTATTTACTGCATTTATTTCATTATTTCTTTATTAGTTCTATTTGTGCATTAAGCTTTAGAAAAATAAAAAATTAATAGAAAAACCGATTCACCCCCCCTCTCGATAGAGCCAACAAAAACCTTACACCTTCTTTTTCCGGCTCAAGAAGGAAACCTTACAACTTCTCCCTTTTATGGCTCAAGGAGAAAACCTTCTACCCAATCCTCACTTACAATGAAGCACTCAAGAGTTCACTCCCTTTCACAAATTGTGAATGGGTTTTCTAGTTTGTGTAATCAAGGAGATACCTCTAGTTAGGAAAATGATTACAAAGGTTAAGCTCAAAATAAAACCTATAAAATATTTGTGCTATTTTATACAAAGAAGATGAGAATGCTAGAATATGAAGAATTTTTAGCACTTGAAATGTTGTTGAGACTTAAAGAAGATGGAGAAGATGAAGGATATTATTGCTTTGCTATTCCTCTTGCTTTCTTAAGCTTCCAAGCCTCTTTTTATAGTCACTTGGACGTGTTCTTGACGTTGGGTGGAGCCAAAACTGAAAGTTACTGTTGTATCTCACAAAAACTGGCCTTTAGAGTACTTTTTTCATGCTAAGGGATCGATCCTGTGAGACCCGATTTTATAGTACTGTACACCATATTTTTGTAAATCCTTGACAGTAGAAATAAGTTAATTAGTGAAATTCAATAAAGATTGAATGCGAATTTCCACTTTGAATTTTGAAATTTTCGGATTTATGAATTGTAATATGGTGTATAAGAGGTAAAGTAAATATTAAAGGATGAAATGAAAGTGTAGAATAAATAAAGGAAGTGAATCTGAAAATTATATATGGAAGTGATAATTCCATATTATAATATGCAAATAAATGATGTATAAGAGAGGGGATTTCTTATTTGGATGTATGGTATTTTGGCATTGAATGGAATACATATAAGAAGTTGAATCAAGGCCAAAACATGCAGAAAATTTAGAGTGCACGTTAGTTCTCGCTACTGTATGTCGCACGTTTCATCCATTTATAAGGCAACTGAAATGTAAATTTTTATGGTGTAAAAAAATAAAAAAAATACAAATAAATCATATTTAAAGGAAGGAAGAAGATTAACTTGACATGTGATTAATCTTATTAGCTGGAAACTATAAAAAGAAGAGGAAATCAAGTCAAAGAAACGTGCAGCAAAATCTATCAGTGCCACAATTTTTTCTGCTACCGTTTGCTACCCATTTTAATGCAGTATGAGATATGAAATGATGAGAAGAGATAAGTAGCTAAGTGGCAACATATTATTGGAGGACATGAATGAATAGAAAATTAAATGGAACTAAAACTCCAACAATTTTCATCCTCCTTTGCCGACTTCCCCTGATGTTTGGCTTTCGTTCATCCAAGGAAACTTAGCAAATTTATGTACCTTTGATACTTAACCACTTAAGCCTTCCTATCCACCTTTCCTCCTTACTTTGGAATAGCTTGGAATCACCAAGAAGGGCTGACATGAGGTAGAACAATTCTGTTTTGGAGTGGACAATTCGGTTAAGGTGAGCTACTACAAGTCCATGGTTTCCTTGATATCAAATATGGATTTATAGGTTTCTTAACATGAGAAGCATGGTTCTAGTATTATTTTTTAGTTAAGCTTTATTAGATCATGGAATTAGCACAAGTTGAGATCTTGATATAGATTGAGAACAATCAAGAAATCATGCCAGAAATTGTATGAAAATGATGAGAAATAATTGATGGAATATGATGGAGATCCACTTGCTCGTGATGTTCGTGATGCTAAGGATCCATTGGTCATCCACGGAGGTCCAATAACCTGAGCTCGAGCTAAGAAGACGAAACAAGCCCTGGCCTCATTAATGCAACAAGCTCTGGCATTGAAGTGTCAAGGAAGCTTCCATGAAGAGTCCCAAGATATTTATACTTGCTTGGAAGCCCAAACGACATGAGCATGGTTTACTGTCTTATTTTAGCTTAACAATAAGATGGGCTAAGTGTTTGGATAGCCCACGTTTGAGTCTTGTTGTGTCTTGGACTATTTATTTTATGTAACTAGGTTTGGGCATGAATTTGGGTTTAGTCTTATTTTCTGTTGGTGTTAATTTCAGCCCACTTGTTTATGAGCTTAAGCGCTAGGTATTATTATAAATACCTTGTAAACGCTATTGATTATCAGATTAGTAAATTAAATTTTCAGAATTTGAGTGTGCCTTTCTCTAGGGTTCACTCTTTACTAGGCTTATCAAGGTCTTCTTCCTTGTGGCGCCTCCTTTTTCACCATCCATCATTGCTATACCTTAGGTTCTCGAATTCTTGTTCGTAGGGTCAAGGTCCAATACTTTGGGTTCAAGTCTCTTTCGGCTTCGGGTCTAGGTTTTCAAACGTTGTCATTCATCAACTTCTGTTGCGTTTCACCTCCTTCAAACTCCGATCTACGTTTCCTCTTGTCCGTACACATCAGTTGGTATTCAGAGCTCAAGTTTCGATTCTGGTTTGTCTGTCCGTCACTCACTTTTCAATTTTTGGTTTGTTGGTTTCAATTTTTTTCCTCTCTTGTTGGTTTTGATTTCTAGCCGCACCCCTCACAAAAAAAACCCTAGCCGTACCCCTAAAAAAAAACCCTAGCTGCACCCCTCACAAAAAACCCTAGCCGCACCCTTCAAAAAAAACCCTAGCCGCACCCCTCACAAAAAAAACCCTAGCTGCACCCCTCACAAAAAAAACCCTAGCCGCACCCCTCACAAAAAAAACCCTAGCCGCACCCCTCAAAGAAAAACCTAGTCACACCCTCCTCTCTTTAAGGAAACCGCAACACTCAGATTAAAAAAAAGCGAAAGAAAAAAAAAGAAAAGAAGAAGATTTCAAAAAAAAAGCAGAAATCGAAAAAAAAAATTGTTGCGGTACTGTTTAAACAGGAAAATTTGGTTGAGTTAGGAGGCGTGCGAGTAACCGTTTTAAAGAAAACGACGAAAGAAAATGAACCCGTGGAATAAATTCCACGAGCCCGACCCTATCTTGGCCAAATTTCATCGTTTTCCTATAGTTTTAGGCCATTTTTCATTTTTTTTGTCATTCTAGTAATTTTTTTATTTTTTTTATTCTGTCTTTCTTTCTTTGAGTCACCCTAGCCCTAGCCACACCTTTCTGTGCAAAAAAAAAAAAGAATTGAAAAAACAAGAATTCGAAAAAAAAATCTTGGTGACAATACTTGGTGAATTAGTTGATTCTACGAGGTTGAATCTTTGACTGAGTCTCTAGTGCGATTGTGAACCTATAGAGTTAAGGTAGAGTAAGGGAAAAAGGCATGAGTGTGTGAGAAACATTCATAGAGAAAAGCCAAATTCCTTGAGTGAAACACGGGTGTAAACACGTGAGGATATCTTTGTTGAAAATGTCTTCTGAAGGTGATAAGTCCGACTTCAAAAAGATTGAATTCATGCTTCAGGCAATGCAACAACAGTTCCAACGGATGGACGTGAAATTTAATGACATTCATGATAAGTTGAACCAACATGAAGTTCGGTTTGCAAAGATCCAGCAAGGTGATACTTCTCGTCTACACAGTAAAGTTGTTGCCAATGACGAGTATGATGATAATGTTGGGTATGATTCGATCGAAGAGCCTGGGATAGATAGACATCATAGAAGGTACCATGGGTATAGAGATCGAGTTGATAGAGCCCATGATAGAGGCAAGGAGAAGATGGATGGAAACCTTGGCAGTATAAAATTGAAGATTCCTCCTTTCCAATGCAAGAATGATCCTGAGGCATATTTGGAGTGGGAAAGGAAGATTGAAATGGTGTTTGACTGCCACAACTACTCTGAGGAAAAGAAGGTCAAACTTGCAGCAATTGAGTTCACAGAGTATGCTATGGTTTGGTGGGATCAGTTAGTCACTAGTAGAAGAAGATATGGTGATCCTCCAGTGTCTAATGGGATGAGATGAAGCGCATCATGAGGAAGAGATTTGTTCCTACTCATTACTACAGAGAGTTATACCAGAAGCTCCAGGGTCTTACCCAGGGCTCAAAGAGCATTGAGGATAACTACAAAGAGATGGAAATAACCATGATCCGAGCCAATATCCAGGAGGATGCCAAAGCTACTATGGCTTGTTTTCTCCAAGGCTTAAAACGTGAGATTGCCAATGTAGTAGAGTTGCAGCATTACATGGATCTAGAGGAGATGCTTCATGTGGCCATCAAAGTTGAACGGCAACTCCAAAGGAAAGGTACATCCCGTTTCACTCCTGGTTCAGTTCCTGTTTGGAAATCTAACACCTTTCGTAGGGATGATAAGCTTGTGTCTAAGCCTAACTCAGAGAGCTTTGCTAAGCCCAAGCCGGAGGGCGCTCCAAAGCCCAAGCCTGAATCTGCCCCAGCATCCCAAAGCAGGACACGTGACATTAAGTGTTTCAACTGTTTAGGTCGTGGACATATTGCCTCACAGTGTCCCAATCGTAGGGTGATAATCATGCTTGGGAATGGAGATGTTGAGAGTGAAGGTTCTGAAGTCGGGGTTGAAGATAAGATGTCTGTGTTAGAAGATGTTGACGAAGAAGAAGTTGTTGAGTATATTGCTCATGGTGAAGCACTTGTTGCTAGGCGTGCTCTTAATACCCATGTGAAGTTTGAAGATGAGGCACATCGCGAGAACATCTTCCATACGAGATGCCATATTAGTGACAAGGTATGTACTGTAATCATTGATGGTGGGAGTTGTACGAATGTTGCTAGCACATACCTTGTTGATAAGTTAAAGTTGCCCACTACCAAGCATCACCACCCATATAAGTTGCAGTGGATTAATTACTGTGGTGAAGTCAACGTGGTGAAGCAAGTCTTGGTTCCTTTCTGTATTGGAAGGTATCACGATGAGGTGTTGTGTGATGTGGTGCCCATGTAAGCTAGCCACCTATTGCAGGGAAGACCGTGGCAGTATGATCGGAGAGTCATCCACGACGGTTACACTAACCATTACTCCTTTACTATGGATGGCAAGAAGATTGCTCTTGCTCCCCTTAGCCCCAAGGAGATTTATGAGGACCAATTACGGCTAAAAGAGCAACATGACGAGCAAAAGAAGCAAGCTAAAGAAAAGAAGGAAAACAAGGAAAGCAAAACAGTGAGCTGTTATGCCAAACCCCGAGATGTGAAGATTGCATTTCTTGCTAAGTCTCCTATCCTTTTGCTCTTATTTAAATATTCTTATTTTATTGATGCTGAACTCCATGATACTTTGCCTACTGATGTTGTCTCATTGTTGCAGGAGTTCGAGGATATATTCCCTGAGGAGATCCCAAGTGGATTACCACCGTTTCGTGGGATCGAGCGCATAATTGACCTTGTCCCCGAAGCTGCCATTCCTAACCGTCCATCCTACAGAAGTAATCCCGAGGAGACGAAGGAGCTTCAAAGGCAAGTTGAGGACCTCATGAGGAAAGGTTATGTGAGAGAGAGCATGAGTCCATGCGCCGTGCTTGTATTGCTTGTGCCAAAGAAAGATGGGACGTGGAGGATGTGCGTTGACTGCCGAGCCATCAACAAAATCACTGTAAAGTATCGCTATCCTATTCCTAGGCTAGATGACATGCTTGATGAGTTGCATGGTGCATGCATGTTTTCTAAAATTGATTTAAAGAGCGGATATCACCAAATTTGTATGAGAGAAGGTGTTGAATGGAAAACCGCATTCAAGACTAAACATGGTCTTTACGAGTGGTTAGTTATGCCTTTTAGCTTGACTAATGCACCCAGTACATTCATGCGCTTAATGAACCATGTTTTGCGTGATTTCATTGGTAAGTATGTGGTTGTCTATTTTGATGATATTTTGATATACAGCAAAAGCCAGCATGATCATGTTGAGCATCTCAGGATTGTTCTTACTGTTTTAAGGAATGCCAGTTTGTATGCCACTTTTAAGAAATGTACATTCTGCACTGATAAGATTGTTTTTCTTGGGTATGTCGTTTCTTCATGATGGAGATCCAGATGGAGATCCACTTGCTCGTGATGTTCGTGATGCTAAGGATCCATTGGTCATCCAAGGAGGTCCAATTACCCGAGCTCGAGCTAAGAAAATGCAACAAGCCCTGGCCTCATTCATGCAACAAGCTCTGGCATCATTGAAGTGTCAAGGAAGCTTCCATGAAGAGTCCCAAGACATCTATACTTGCTTGGAAGCCCAAACGACATGAGCATGGTTTACTATCTTATTTTAGCTTAACAATAAGATGGGCTAAGTGTTTGGATAGCCCACGTTTGAGTCTTGTTGTGTCTTGGACTATTTATTTTATGTAACTAGGTTTAGGCATGAATTTGGGTTTAGTTTTATTTTTCTATTGGTGTTAATTCCAGCCCACTTGTTTATGGGCTTAAGTGCTAGGTATTATTATAAATACCTTGTAAACGCTATTGATGGAGATCAGTTAAGTGAATTTTCAGATATTGAGTGTGCCTTTCTCTTGGGTTCCCTCTCTACTAGGCTTATCAAGGTCTTCTTCCTTGTGGCGCCTCCTTCTTCACCATCCACCATTGCTATACCTTAGGTTCTCGAATTCTTATTCGTAGGGTCAAGGTCCAATACCTTGGGTTCGAGTCTCTTTAGGCTTTGGGTCTAGGTTTCATAAGGTATCCTTCATCGTCTTTTGCTTCTATCCAGTTGCGTTTCAGTTCCTTCAAACTCCAACCTACGAGTTCTTCTGTCCGTGCGCATCAGTTGGTATTCAGAGCTCCAGTTCCGATTTTCTGGTTTGTTTGTGCGTCACTCACTTTTCGATTTTTTTTTTTGTTTCAATTTTTTTTCTTTTGTTCGTTCCACTTTCTGGTTTGTTTGTGTGTTCCTAGCCGCCACTTATTTCTTAACCCTAAAACCCTAGCCACCACTTATTTCATTACACAAAAAACCCTAGCCGCACCCCTTAAAAATAAAACCCTAGCCGCACCCCTCAAAATAAAACCCTAGCCGCACCCCTTAAAAATAAAACCCTAGCCGCACCCCTCAAAAAAAAAAAAAAAAACCCTAGCCGCACCCCTCAAAAAAAAAACCCTAGCCCCACCCCTCAAAAAAAAAAAAAAAAACCCTAGCCTCACCCCTCAAAAAAAAAACCTAGCCGCACCCCTCCTCTTTCAAGGAAACCGCAACACTCAGAGTTAAAAAAAAAAAAAAAGAAGAAGAAGAAAAGAATTCAAAAAAAAAAAAGAAGAAGAAAAGAATTCGAAAAAAAAAAAGAAGAAGAAAAGAATTCGAAAAAAAAAAAAAAAGAAAAAAAAAAGAAAAAAAAAAAAATTTTCTTTTGCGGTACTGTTCAAACAGAAGTTTTGGTTGAGTTAGGAGGTGTGTGAGTACTCGTTTTAAAGAAAACGACGAAAGAAAACGACCTAGTTGAGCTTTGCTCCACTAGCCCCACCCTATCTTGGCCAAATTCCAACGTTTTCCTATAGTTTTAGGCCATTTTTCATTTTTTTTGGTCATTCTAGTGCTTTTTTTTTTATTTTTTATTTTTTTCTTTCTTATTTTTTTTTTTCTTCTTTCTCTCTTTCTTTGAGTCACCCTAGCCCTTGCCACACCTTTCTGTGAAAAAAAAAAAAAAAAAATTCTTGGTGACAATACTTGGTGAATTAGTTGACTTTACGAGGTTGAATCTTTGACTGGGTCTCTAGTGTGATTGTGAACCTATAGAGTTAAGGTAGAGTAAGGGAAAAAGGCACGAGTGTGTGAGAGACATTAGTAGAGAAAAGCCAAATTACTTGAGTGAAACAGGAGTGTAAACACGTGAGGATATTACTTGTTGACAATGTCTTCTGAAGGTGATAAGTCAGACTTTAAAAAGATTGAATTCCTGCTTCAGGCAATGCAACAACAGTTCCAACGGATGGATGTGAAATTCAATGACATTCATGATAAGTTGAACCAACATGAAGCTCGGTTTGCAAAGATCCAACAAGGTGATACTTCTCGTAAAAAAAGTAAGGTTGTTGCCAATGATGAGTATGATGATAATGTTGGGTATGATTCGAATGAAGAGTCTGGGATAGATAGACATCATAGAAGGTACCATGGGTATAAAGATCGAGTTGATAGAGCCCGTGATAGAGGTAAGGAGAAGCTGGATGGAAACCTTAGCAGTATAAAATTAAAGATTCCTCCTTTCCAAGGCAAGAATGATCCTGAGGCATATTTGGAGTGGGAAAGGAAGCTTGAAATGGTGTTTGACTGCCACCACTACTCTGAAGAAAAGAAGGTCAAACTTGCAGCAATTGAGTTCACAGAGTATGCTATGGTTTGGTGGGATCAGTTAGTCAGTAGTCGAAGAAGATATGGTGATCCTCCAGTGTCTACATGGGATGAGATGAAGCGCATCATGAGGAAGAGATTTGTTCCTACTCATTACTACAGGGAGTTATACCAGAAGCTCCAAGGTCTTACCCAGGGCTCAAAGAGTGTTGAGGATTACTACAAAGAGATGGAAATAACCATGATCCGAGCCAATATCCAGGAGGATGCAGAAGCTACTATGGCTCGTTTTCTTCAAGGCTTAAACCGTGAGATTGCCAATGTAGTCGAGTTGCAGCATTACATGGATTTAGAGGAGATGTTGCATGTGGCCATCAAAGTGGAAAGGCAACTCAAAAGGAAAGGTACATCCCGTTTTACTTCTAGTTCAGTTCCTGTTTGGAAATCTAACACCTTTCATAGGGATGATAAGCCTGTGCCTACGCATAAGTCCGAGAGCTTTGCTAAGCCCAAGCCTGAGGGCCCTCCAAAGCCCAAGACTGAACCTGCCCAAGCATCCCAGAGCAGGACACGTGACATTAAGTGTTTCAAGTGCTTAGGTCGTGGACATGTTGCCTCACAGTGTCCCAACCGTAGAGTGATGATCATGCATGGGAATGGAGATGTTGAGAGTGAAGGTTCCGAACTCGGTGTAGAAGATGAGATGCCTGCATTAGAAGATGTCGACGAAGAAGAAGTTGTTGAGTATGCTGCTCATGGTGAGGCACTTGTTGCTAGGCGTGCTCTTACTACTCATGTGAAGTTTGAGGATGAGGCACAGCGCGAGAACATCTTCCATACGAGATGCCATATTAGTGACAAGGTATGTACTGTAATCATTGATGGTGGGAGTTGTACTAATGTTGCTAGCACATACCTTGTTGATAAATTAAAGTTGCCCACTACCAAGCATCACCACCCATATAAGTTGCAGTGGATTAATGACTGTGGTGAAGTCAACGTGGTGAAGCAAGTCTTGGTTCCTTTTCGTATTGGAAGGTATCACGATGAGGTGTTGTGTGACGTAGTGCCCATGCAAGCTAGCCACCTATTGCTGGGTAGACCATGGCAGTATGATCGGAGAGTCATCCACGACGGTTACACTAACCGTTATTCCTTTACTATGGATGGCAAGAAGATCGCTCTTGCTCCCCTTAGCCCCAAGGAGATTTATGAGGACCAATTAAGGCTAAAGGAGCAACATGACGAGCAAAGGAAGCAAGCTAAAGAAAAGAAGGAAAACAAGGACAGCAAAACAGTGAGCTGCTATGCCAAACCCCGAGATGTGAAGACTGCATTTCTTGCTAAGTCTCCTATCCTTTTACTCTTATTTAAAGATTCTTATTTTCTTGATGCTGAACTCCATGATACTTTGCCTACTGATGTTGTCTCATTGTTGCAGGAGTTCGAGGATGTATTCCCTGAGGAGATCCCAAGTGGATTACCACCGATTCGTGGGATCGAGCACATGATTGACCTTGTCCCCGGAGCTACCATTCCTAACCGTCCAGCCTACAGAAGTAATCCCGAGGAGACGAAGGAGCTTCAAAGGCAAGTTGAGGAGCTCATGAGGAAAGGTTATGTGAGAGAGAGCATGAGTCCTTGCGCCGTGCCCGTACTGCTTGTGCCAAAAAAAGATGGGACGTGGAGGATGTGCGTTGACTGCCGAGCCGTCAACAAAATCACTGTAAAGTACCGCTATCCTATTCCTAGGCTAGATGACATGCTTGATGAGTTGCATGGTGCATGCATGTTTTCTAAAATTGATTTAAAGAGCGGATATCACCAAATTCGTATGAGAGAAGGTGATGAATGGAAAACCGCATTCAAGACTAAACATGGTCTCTACGAGTGGTTAGTTATGCCTTTTGGCTTGACTAATGCACCTAGTACATTCATGCGTTTAATGAACCATGTTTTACGTGATTTCATTGGTAAGTATGTGGTTGTCTATTTTGATGATATTTTGATATACAGTAAGAGCCAGCATGAGCATGTTGAGCATCTTAGGAATGTTCTTACTATTTTGAGGAATGCAAGTTTGTATGCCAATTTTAGGAAATGTACATTCTGCACTGATAAGATTGTTTTTCTTGGGTATGTCGTTTCTTCACATGGCATTTCTGTTGATAATGAGAAGGTAAAGGCAATTAAAGATTGGCCTGTACCTAAGTCTGTTTCTGAGGTGCGTAGTTTCCATGGTTTAGCTAGTTTCTATCGTCGATTCGTTAGAGATTTTAGCACTATAGCTGCACCTTTGATCGAAGTGGTCAAAAAGAATGTTGCATTTCATTGGGGTCCTGCACAAGAGCATGCTTTTAATTTGCTTAAAGATAAACTTTGTTCTGCTCCTTTGTTATCTCTGCCTGACTTTACAAAAACTTTTGAGATTGAGTGCGATGCCTCAGGTGTAGGTATTGGAGCTGTGCTTATGCAGGAAAAACGCCCAATTGCTTTCTTTAGTGAGAAGTTAAGTGGAGCAGCACTTAACTATCCCACATATGACAAGGAGATGTACGCGTTAGTGAGGGCCTTGGAGACATGGCAACATTACTTGTGGCCCAAAGAATTTGTCATCCACACTGATCATGAGTCCTTGAAGCATTTGAAAGGACAGAGTAAGCTGCATAAGCGTCATGCCAAGTGGATAGAGTTCATTGAGATGTTCCCGTACGTG
The DNA here is from genome assembly GCA_032173925.1 of Heritiera fomes. NCBI lineage: Eukaryota > Viridiplantae > Streptophyta > Magnoliopsida > Malvales > Malvaceae > Heritiera > Heritiera fomes. The sequence continues at coordinate 16,044,149 of JAPDPM010000020.1, read as the reverse complement.
ATCAAGTACAAACAAGGTAAAGAGAACGTCGTAGCTGATGCGTTATCTCGTAGGTATACTCTTATCACTACTCTTGATGCTAAACTTTTAGGATTTGAGTATATCAAAGAACAATATGCTGATGATGTTGATTTTGGTAATGTTTATGATGCATGTGCTACATCTGGTTTTGGCAAGTTCTTTAGGCATGATGGGTTCTTATTTAGAGAAAATAAATTATGTGTGCCTAGGAGTTCATTGCGCGAGCTGTTAGTTAGAGAAGCCCATAGTGGAGGATTAATGGGTCACTTTGGAGTTAGGAAAACTCTAGATGTTTTGCAAGCACATTTCTTTTGGCCTAACATGAGGAGGGATGTAGAGAGGTTATGTGCTAGATGCATTTCATGTAGGCAAGCTAAATCTAGAGTTCATAATCATGGTTTATATACTCCTTTACCCATTCCTACTACTCCGTGGACTGATATCTCTATGGATTTTGTTTTGGGCTTGCCTCGAACAAAACGCGGTAGAGATTCTGTTTTTGTTGTGGTTGACAGGTTCTCTAAGATGGCTCATTTCATTGCTTGCCACAAGACGGATGATGCGAGCAACGTTGCTGACCTTTTCTTCAAAGAGATAGTACGTCTACATGGTGTACCAAGGACCATTGTTTCTGATCGAGATGCAAAGTTCCTTAGTTACTTTTGGAAGACGTTATGGGGAAAGTTGGGAACTAAATTGTTATTCTCCACCACTTGTCACCCCCAGACTGATGGACAGACTGAGGTCGTCAACCGAACCCTGTCTACGTTATTGAGGTCCATTATTCAGAAAAATTTGAAGAATTGGGAAGATTGCTTGCCCCATGTGGAGTTTGCATATAACCGCAGTGTCCACTCCACTACTAGTTGCTCTCCATTCGAAGTTGTTTATGGCTTCAATCCTCTTACTCCTTTGGATTTGTTGCCATTACCTAGTGCGGAGCAGAGTAACTTGGATGGAGAACAGAAGGCTAAGTTTGTGAAGCAACTCCATGAGAGAGTTCGTCAAGCTATTGAAAAGAAGACTGAGCAGTATACCACCCAAGCAAATAAGCATCGAAAGAAAGTAGTCTTTGAGCCCGGTGATTGGGTTTGGGTGCATATGAGAAAAGAGAGGTTTCCTGTTCAGCGACGAACCAAGCTGCATCCCCGAGGAGATGGACCATTCCAAGTCATAGCGAAGATCAACGATAATGCCTACAAATTGGATCTTCCTGGTGAGTATGGTGTATCTGCTACTTTTAATGTTTCTGATCTTTCTCCCTTTTCTTTTGATGAAGGTATATGCGATTTGAGGACAAATCCTTTTGAGGAGAGGGGGAATGATGGAGATCCAGATGGAGATCCACTTGCTCGTGATGTTCGTGATGCTAAGGATCCATTGGTCATCCAAGGAGGTCCAATTACCCGAGCTCGAGCTAAGAAAATGCAACAAGCCCTGGCCTCATTCATGCAACAAGCTCTGGCATCATTGAAGTGTCAAGGAAGCTTCCATGAAGAGTCCCAAGACATCTATACTTGCTTGGAAGCCCAAACGACATGAGCATGGTTTACTATCTTATTTTAGCTTAACAATAAGATGGGCTAAGTGTTTGGATAGCCCACGTTTGAGTCTTGTTGTGTCTTGGACTATTTATTTTATGTAACTAGGTTTAGGCATGAATTTGGGTTTAGTTTTATTTTTCTATTGGTGTTAATTCCAGCCCACTTGTTTATGGGCTTAAGTGCTAGGTATTATTATAAATACCTTGTAAACGCTATTGATGGAGATCAGTTAAGTGAATTTTCAGATATTGAGTGTGCCTTTCTCTTGGGTTCCCTCTCTACTAGGCTTATCAAGGTCTTCTTCCTTGTGGCGCCTCCTTCTTCACCATCCACCATTGCTATACCTTAGGTTCTCGAATTCTTATTCGTAGGGTCAAGGTCCAATACCTTGGGTTCGAGTCTCTTTAGGCTTTGGGTCTAGGTTTCATAAGGTATCCTTCATCGTCTTTTGCTTCTATCCAGTTGCGTTTCAGTTCCTTCAAACTCCAACCTACGAGTTCTTCTGTCCGTGCGCATCACTTCACATAGCATTTCTGTTGATAATGAGAAGGTAAAGGCAATTAAAGATTGGCCTGTACCTAAGTCCGTTTCTGAGGTGCGTAGTTTCCATGGTTTAGCTAGTTTCTATCATCGATTCGTTAGAGATTTTAGCACTGTAGCTGCACCTTTGATCGAAGTGGTCAAAAAGAATGTTGCATTTCATTGGGGTCCTGCATAACAGCAGGCTTTTAATTTGCTTAAAGATAAACTTTGTTCTGCTCCTTTGTTATCTCTGCCTGACTTTACTAAAACTTTTGAGATTGAGTGCGATGCCTCAGGTGCAGGTATTGGAGCTGTGCTTATGCAGGAAAAACGCCCAATTGCTTTTTTTAGTGAGAAGTTAAGTGGAGCAGCACTTAACTATCCCACATATGACAAGGAGATGTACGCGTTAGTGAGGGCCTTGCAGACATGGCAACATTACTTGTGGCCCAAAGAATTTGTCGTCCACACTGATCATGAGTCCTTGAAGCATTTGAAAGGACAGAGTAAGCTGCATAAGCATCATGCCAAGTGGATAAAGTTCATTGAGATGTTCCCGTACGTGATCAAGTACAAACAAGGTAAAGAGAATGTCGTAGCTGATGCGTTATCTCGTAGGTATACTCTTATCACTACTCTTGATACTAAACTTTTAGGATTTGAGTATATCAAAGAACAATATGTTGATGATGTTGATTTTGGTAATGTTTATGATGCATGTGCTACATCTGGCTTTGGCAAGTTCTTTTGGCACAATGGGTTCTTATTTAGAGAAAATAAATTTTGTGTGCCTAGGAGTTCATTGCGTGAGCTATTAGTTAGAGAAGCCCATAGTGGAGGATTAATGGGTCACTTTGGAGTTAGGAAAACTCCAGATGTTTTGCACGAACATTTCTTTTGGCCTAACATGAGGAGGGATGTAGAGAGGTTATGTGCTAGATGCATTTCATGTAGGCAAGTGATGAGTGTCGTCAGTCACCAAAAATAAAATTTCCTAACTCTACTATGTAGATAGCGGAGCAAGGGTCGAACCCACAGAGACTGAATTTTTTAAGTTAATTATTAAATTAAAAATCTAATCTTAGGGTTTATGGAAAGAAGAAGTTTGGGGGTTTTGGAGACTATTCTAAAATAAAGAAAATAAGAAATATTAAGTAAGTATCAAAGACAAATAGCAAAAAGCTTCAGTGACGAGGCAATCAATCATTCTTTGGATTTTGATGCTTATCATTGATTACAAAATATCACTGTCAATTAAATAGTCAACCGTAGCATAACAACAAGCTCTGTTACACCATCTTTCCTTACTGAGTTGTTAGTTAAAACAAGCTCTTTAACTAATCTCTAACTACTTAACCTACCTAGAACAAGCTCTCTAGATATAAGTTGTAGCAGCATTAACAACAAGAAAGATATGGGTTGACATTAGATAACAAACACATAAGCTCGGTTCATTTAATCTAAACCTTAATTCTCTTCCATCCCTAGTGATTAACTCCACAAGTAATTACGGACTTATGTTTTTAATCTGGCGGTAGATTATTTAATTTAACTAAATAGTGTGCGCCCTATCTAATCAAACAAACAATCATTATAATGTGCTCAGAGAATCTTGGATACTTAATCAACAATTATATAATAGGTTCAAGAATCTCACAACATGCTTTTCTCAAAAATAATCAATTTACCTCATAACTGAATAAGAAAACTACTCACTAGACATATTCAAGATCATAAAATTCAAGTTATATATTATAAAGATTACAAATATCATGCAAGAAACAATCAAAGAAGAAATCTTTAATAATATAAAATCAGAATTACTAATCAAGATTATAAACTAGCAAGCAAGAACGCACAAACAATATTAATTTAAATAAAGTAAACAAAATCAGAATTAAAAATAATAAAGAGATCAGCAACTAATTAAAAATAAAGAAAAATAAAATTTTATTAAAAACCTTAAAGAAAATCCTACAAGACTAAAAGAGAGAAGAGGGAGGAGAGGGATGTGAGAGATGTAAAGGGATGTTGTTTATGAGAGCCTTGTGCTTTTTATATAGGCCTAAGGAAGAGTTTAAAAGACTTTCCTAAGCAATGTGGGATTCAGATAAGAGTTTACTTGGGAAACAAGTAATTTGACTAGTCAAACTCTTACCTTTATCCCATCATCTTTTTACAATTATTTTCTAAGTAAATTCCTAAGGCCTATTTTTATTAATTAATTACAGATCTAAGACAAAATAAAATTAAGAAATTATCTTCTCTCAACAAAATCTGGTCTTGAACTTGCTTTGTTGGAATTTCTTCTCACTCTTGTTTTTCTGCCCAGAATTTCGTACTGATTTTGTCCAGATGTTTGACCCACCAAGTGAACTCCGATTTTTGCGATCTTGTGCATTCTAGAAACCTTGAGAAGTCCTCTACAACTTTCATGAAGGCAACTTCTTGAGATCAGGTCGTTAAATTGGTCAAAAATGTCAATCGTTCTAGCTGGACAGAAAATACTGCACTTTGCTCCTTTTAGCTCCTTTTTATTCCAACTTTGATATTTAATACCTAAAACATAAGATAAACATTAGTAAGCTCTTTTAGGCATAAAACATCAATAAAGCAAATATATTAGCATATATAAAATTCCCAAAATATCATCCTATCAAATTCCCCCACACTTAGCTTTTGCTAGTCCTCTAGCAAACCTAAACTAACTTCCTAAAGAACTAAATCCTAAAGTCCTAATCTTAAAATCTTTTTCCTAAAACCTAACTCACTTTCGTAGGAATCACAATTGCATTTAGCTTATGCAATAAGCCTTTAAACCCCTAGGTCACCCCTAGTGGACGAGTTGTGTCTCGTGAGGGCTTTCAGAAGATATACCCACAAAATCTTTTACTTAAGACTCAATCCTAAAAATTCAAAATAAGACTCAAAAATTAAAAATTAAGACTCAAAACAAGATTAAGATCATGAACATATTTTCAAATCTTTCAATTCTTAACTCATTACTTCAACAAGAGTCAAATAATCAAGTCAATCATATTCTAATCATTACTTCTCATATTCATGCATACTTCTAAATAAATTCATGCAAAATTCACAATCAACACAATTGAAACATATAACATCAACTTTGCAATTATCCATTTTACATTACCACAAACAAAGTCAATAGATCAAGATTTTTTTTTCTATTTTCTCTTCCTTCTTTTTCCTTTTTTTTTCTTTTGAGGTTTCAATAATGGTTTCCCTAAGTACTTACTCGCCTTTTTACGCGAATGTTAATATTGGTGATACCAACACCCGGTTACTCAACAAGTAAGCCCTCTTTTAGAGTGCTTTGCATACTCATATTTTAAGTCACTTCAAGAATTTAATCAACAAGATCGAGTAACTCAAAACATTGGAGTAGAATTTAAAGCTTTCAACCTCTATTTTTCTTCTCTTTTTATTTTTTTTTGTTTTTGTCTATTTATCCTTGGCTTATACCAACTTCAATAAACTAATCACATTATCAATATCATATGAGCAATCATATTTAATCATGAACTCGCATAAATTCTTTAGAAAGTATTCACTTCAACAATAATAACAATCAAAATACTCTCAACTTTCTGATAAAACTTTGTTTTAGTTTAGAATCAATCCTTAAAAGAAAGAAAACATATCATGATCTTTAAAACTCTAAAAAATTTGACCCTTTTTTTCAAAAAAAATCCGGTTCCGAAAAAAAAGCTCTATAGACTCATAAACCAATATTCCCCCCCACACTTAAATCTTACTTTGTCCTCAAAGTAAGTCTAGCATGCAAAGAAGAACAATAAAAACTCAAAAAATTAAATAGTAATACAAGAAAAGGAAAGAAATACTCCCTCGTTTTACATCCTTGGGTTGCCTCCCAAGTAGCGCTTTTGTTTAATGTCGTTAGCTCGACCACTCCACCTTCGATCATCCAATCCCCGACCTCAACTTTTTTATCGGTCTCTCGAGTTCCTCATTCTCAAGATTTTTACTTGTGGCTTTTTCTAGCTCATCTTTAAGAACCTGCGTTTCATCACCTTTTAATTTCTTCTTGGAAGTGCATAGTTGCCTTAAAAACTTGGCATCACAAGACACTTGATCATTAATTTCATCAAGGAGAGGAATATTGATTTCCATTTTCCTAAATGTCTTCAAGGTCTCCTTGTCTTGCTCTTCGTTTGTAGCTCTTGCAAACCTACTAGGAAAAGGAGAAGGGTAAGTAGAAGCATTAAAATGAATTTGTTTATCACTTACCTCAGCTTTGAATTCCTTGATTTCAACATCCTCATAGTGTTTTATAAAATTGTCGAAATTCTCTCTCCCATTGTGCATGTCAACAACTCCACCTTTAATATTGAAATCGGTTTCATCCTCCCTTTCTATAAAGTCATCGATATCTTCATGTGCACTTTCCTTGGAATCAATTTTCCTTTCACTTTTCAAGGTGATGTTAGTAACATTATCTCTTGGATTCTTCACAGGTTGAGAGGTCATAGCTTCAATGTTACTTAAAGAATTCAATATTTGACTCACATGGTGATCAATATTCTTAATATAAACATCAGCCTCTTGTGACAATTGTAAAGTTTTAATCTCAAGAGTCTTAACAATATCTTCAAGAGACATACTTGATTCTTGAGGTGGAGGCATACCTGAGTCTTGAGATGGAGCTTGATATGTATCTTGGAATGGCATATTGTAAACCTCATATTGATTCCCATAACTAAAATTAGAATAATCCCACCATCCTTGATAGTAGGTATCGTAGTGTGGTTCATAATTATAGTATGGTTCATGATCATAGTATGGTTCATAAGCTTGCTCCATGGAGTCCGCTCACTTCTCGTCTTGGGAGGTAGTGGTGGTGGATATTGTAGTGCTTGTGCCACTGCGCTTTGGGTTGCTTGTATATAGTCCCTAATCTTTGGAAGTTTGTAACTAGAATCCTTGTCAAACAAGCAATCCCTGAAAAAGAAAAGAAAAAGAAAAGAAAAAAAATTAGACTTTAAATTAAAATAATTAACCTAAACAAATTTCAGTACCCGGCAACGGCGCCAAAATTTGATGAGTGTCATCAGTCACCAAAAATAAAATTTCCTAACTCTACTATGTAGATAGCGAAGCAAGGGTTGAACCCACAGAGACTGAATTTTTTAAGTTAATTATTAAATTAAAAATCTAATCTTAGGGTTTATGGAAAGAAGAAGTTTGGTGGTTTTGGAGACTATTCTAAAATAAAGAAAATAAGAAATATTAAGTAAGTATCAAAGACAAATAGCAAAAAGCTTCAGTTACGAGGCAATCAATCATTCTTGGATTTTGATGTTGATCATTGATTACAAAATATCACTGTCAATTAAATAGTCAACCGTAGCATAACAACAAGCTCTGTTACACCATCTTTCCTTACTGAGTCGTTAGTTAAAACAAGCTCTTTAACTAATCTCTAACTACTTAACCTACCTAGAACAAGCTCTCTAGATATAAGTTGTAGCAGCATTAACAACAAGAAAGATATGGGTTGACATTAGATAACAAACACATAAGCTCGGTTCATTTAATCTAAACCTTAATTCTCCTCCATCCCTAGTGATTAACTCCACAAGTAATAACGGACTTATATTTTTAATCTGGCGGTAGATTATTTAATTTAACTAAATAGTGTGCGCCCTATCTAATCAAACAAACAATCATTATAATGTGCTCAGAGAATCTTGGATACTTAATCAACAATTATATAATAGGTTCAAGAATCTCACAACATGCTTTTCTCAAAAATAATCAATTTACCTCATAACTGAATAAGAAAACTACTCACAAGACATATTCAAGATCATAAAATTCAAGTTATATATTATAAAGATTACAAATATCATGCAAGAAACAATCAAAGAAGCAATCTTTATGATGGAGATCCAAGCTCACAAAGCTCAAGTCATGTTCGTGATGATCGTGATCCTTTGAGTATCCATGGAGGTCCAATTACAAGAGCTAAATCAAAGATGATGCAACAAGCCTTGGCTGGTTTCATTGATATTGCTAGAGAGAAAGCCCAACAAAGCTTGAGCATGGAGGATGATAAAGTCTTCTACAACATGATCCAAGCCCAAGTTCAACCTTCTTGAAGACACACAAGTATTGGGCCGAAATGCAAATTAGGCTAGATGCATATTTTATTTAGTTAAGTATTATTGGGCTGAACATTGTCTTAATTTAATTTAAGCCCAATTCCTTTTTAAATAATAGATTTTGTAAGACTTCTATTACTTGTTCTGCAAGTTAGGAGAGTAGGATTCCTATTGCTTGTTCTGCAAGTTTGCTATTTCCTATTCTGCAAGTTAGGAAAGTAGGATTCCTATTACTTGTGCTGCAAGTTATCTATTTGCCTATAAATAGTTATGTAACCCTTTGGGGAGAAGACAATTGATTTTAGCAATAAAATTGAGAGACTTCTTCTCTTTGGTTCTCTTGAGAACTCTTGAACTTATCAAGGTCTTCCTTGTGGCGTTCTTCTACCTTCCACCAATATATACCATAGGTTCTTGCTTTTCTAGGCAACGGGTCTTGGTCCAATACCATAGGTTCTTGTGTTTCTACACAACGGGTCTTGGTTTTACTTCTAATTTTTATTTTCTTTTTGCTGCGTTTTTAACTTGTTATTGTTTTTTTTTTCAAGTGTTCTTCGTCTTCTTCATATGAACCTCATCTTCTTTCGGTGAGGTCCATATCATTTGGTATCAGAGCAACCAAATCCCAAAGGTTTTCTTGCTCACCAAGAAACCTTCAAAAGCTCTACATCACATAAAGACTACTTGTTTCACAAGCCACCGTTCCCTCTCATTCCTTGGTACACAAGCTGCTACCAAAACTAGCTTGTTTTTGTCAAAAAGTTGCCTTGTTCCCAAAGTAAAACTCTTCTTATTATTTAGATTTTTTTTTTCTTCATTGTTCGTTTACTTTAGTAAAATATAAAAAAAAAAGAGAAAAAAGAGAAAAAAAAGAAAAGAAAAAAAAGAGAAAAGAAAAATCAATTCAAGAGGGGATTTATTACATCGTGTGTAGCAAGTGCAACATCAAAGGTAATTCGTGGAGGTGTGTTTCATCAAAATCTTGAGGTAGTCATTCTTTCTTGAGCTTTGAGATTTCTTATTTGCCTAATTTGAAAATTCATTGCTGCCATTTTACCCTACTGTCTAAAATTACCTTTTTGATCCTACCACATAAAAGGACAAAACTACCCCACCTTTGGCTAAACCCTACCCTAATTAAACACCCCAAAATACACATATTTCCTTCAAGGTTTAGTTTCATTGGAGTCTTCTTAAGTCTTATTGAGTCTTGCTAAGTCTTGTTGAGTCTTCATTGTTTTGTTTTCCCTTGATTAAAATCTTGTGCTCATCTTGTTTATTGTTGGTTGATAGTTGAATTCCATAAGCTGATTTTTGATTGAGTCTTGAGTTCAATATAGAACCTATAGAGAAAAGTTGTGTGAGGGAAAAAGGCAAGAGTGTGTGAGTAACATTAGTAGAGAAAAGTCATATTAAAATTGTGTGAAAACACGAGTGTGAGTGTTACATTCTTGTGTGTATTGTGTGTAAACACGTAAGGTCATACTTGTGAGGTCCTTTTTCTTTTACTAACTTTTCTTGCAGGATTAAATCATGTCTTCTAATAGTGAAAAGCTTGATTTGAGTAAGATTGAGATCATGTTCTTAGCCATGCAACAACAACTTTCAAGGATAGAGTCGAAGTTGGTTAAATATGATAAGTTGGAGCAACATGACGTTGCCCTAGCTAAGGAAAACCAAGATAATACTTCTTATGCCTGTGATAATGTTGCTCATAATAAGTTGGATAGCAACTACGAAGAAGATTTTGATGATGATTCTATGCTGCCATTAGAGGATGATGAGGATAGTATGGAATTACCCATGGATGGAAAGGAATCTATAGCATGTCAAACTTTAAGTGTGCTACTGAAAGATGAGGATCAATTGAGATTAAAAGAGAGTGAGAAAAGAATAGTGAGTGAAGCCGAGGCTAAGCAAAAAGAGAAAACATTTGAGATTGAGTGTGATGCTTTAAGCATAGGTATCGAAGTTGTTTTAATGCAGGAGAAGCGCCCCATTGCTTTTTTCAGTGAGAAGTTAAGTGGAGCTGCCCTTAACTATCCCACATATGATAAAGAGATGTATGCATTAGTGAGGGCCTTGGAAACATGGCAACACTATTTATGGCCCAAGGAATTTGTCATCCACACTGATCATGAGTCCTTGAAGCACTTGAGAGGACAAAGCAAGTTGAACAAGCGTCATGCCAAGTGGATGGAGTTCATTGAAACATTTCCATATGTGATCAAATATAAACAAGGTAAAGAAAATGTCGTGGCTGATGCATTATCTCGAAGGTATACTCTAATCACTACTCTTAATGCAAAACTACTTGGATTTGAGTATATTAAAGATTTGTATGCTACTGATGAGGATTTTGAAAATGTGTTCATTGCATGTGAGAAAACTGGTTTTGGAAAGTTTTATAGGCATGATGGATTCTTATTTAGGGAAAATAGATTATGTGTGCCTAGGAGTTCTTTAAGAGAATTACTTGTTAGAGAAGCCCATAGTGGTGGGTTAATGGGACATTTTGGAGTAAAGAAAACTTTAGATATATTGCATGATCACTTCTTTTGGCCTAACATGAAAAGAGATGTTGAAAAATTGTGTGAGAGATGTGTCACTTGTAAACAAGCTAAGTCTAGAGTTATGAATCATGGTCTTTATACTCCATTGCCTATTCCTACTGCTCCTTGGACTGACATTTCTATGGACTTTGTTTTGGGGTTACCAAGAACAAAGAGAGGTAGAGATTCTGTTTTTGTTGTTGTTGACAGGTTCTCTAAGATGGCTCACTTCATTGCTTGTCACAAGACAGATGATGCAAGTAACATTGCCGATTTATTCTTCAAGGAAATTGTTCGTCTACATGGGGTTCCGAGGACCATTGTTTCTGACCGTGATGTGAAGTTCCTTAGCTATTTTTGGAAAAACATTATGGGGAAAGTTAGGAACAAAGCTATTGTTTTCAACTACTTGTCATCCACAAACCGATAGTCAAACTGAAGTAGTCAATCGTACTTTGTCTACTTTGTTGAGGTCCATTATTCAAAAGAATTTGAAGAATTGGGAAGATTGTTTGCCTCATGTGGAGTTTGCTTACAATAGAAGTGTGCATTCCACTACTAGTTATTCTCCATTTGAAGTTGTCTATGGTTTTAATCCACTCACTCCATTGGATCTTTTACCACTACCTATTGAGGAGAGAGCTAGTTTGGATGGGGAAAAGAAAGCTGATTTTGTTAAGCAACTACATGAGAAGGTACGTCAAAACATTAAAAAGAGGACTGAGCAATATGCTACTCAAGCCAACAAGAATCGCAAGAAAGTTGTCTTTGAACCTGGTGATTGGGTTTGGGTACATATGCGTAAAGAGAGATTTCCTGCTCAGCGTCGCTCCAAGTTGCAACCTCGAGGAGATGGACCATTCCAAGTGATGGAGATCCAAGCTCACAAAGCTCAAGTCATGTTCGTGATGATCGTGATCCTTTGAGTATCCATGGAGGTCCAATTACAAGAGCTAAATCAAAGATGATGCAAAAAGCCTTGGCTAGTTTCATTGATATTGCTAGAGAGAAAGCCCAACAAAGCTTGAGCATGGAGGATGATAAAGTCTTCTACAACATGATCCAAGCCCAAGTTCAACCTTCTTGAAGACACACAAGTATTGGGCCGAAATGCAAATTAGGCTAGATGCATATTTTATTTAGTTAAGTATTATTGGGCTGAACATTGTCTTAATTTAATTTAAGCCCAATTCCTTTTTAAATAATAGATTTTGTAAGACTTCTATTACTTGTTCTGCAAGTTAGGAGAGTAGGATTCCTATTGCTTGTTCTGCAAGTTTGCTATTTCCTATTCTGCAAGTTAGGAAAGTAGGATTCCTATTACTTGTGCTGCAAGTTATCTATTTGCCTATAAATAGTTATGTAACCCTTTGGGGAGAACACAATTGATTTTAGCAATAAAATTGAGAGACTTCTTCTCTTTGGTTCTCTTGAGAACTCTTGAACTTATCAAGGTCTTCCTTGTGGCGTTCTTCTACCTTCCACCAATATATACCATAGGTTCTTGCTTTTCTAGGCAACGGGTCTTGGTCCAATACCATAGGTTCTTGTGTTTCTACACAACGGGTCTTGGTTTTACTTCTAATTTTTATTTTCTTTTGCTGCGTTTTTAACTTGTTATTGTTTTTTTTTCAAGTGTTCTTCGTCTTCTTCATATGAACCTCATCTTCTTTCGGTGAGGTCCATATCACTTTAATAATATAAAATCAGAATTACTAATCAAGATTATAAACTAGCAAGCAAGAACACACAAACAATATTAATTTAAATAAAGAAAACAAAATCAGAATTAAAAAGAATAAAGAGATCAGCAACTAATTAAAAATAAAGAAAAATAAAATTTTATTAAAAACCCTAAAAAAAATCCTACAAGACTAAAAGAGAGAAGAGGGAGGAGAGGGATGTGAGAGATGTAAAGGGATGTTGTTTATGAGAGCCTTGTGCTCTTTATATAGGCCTAAGGAAGAGTTTAAAAGACTTTCCTAAGCAATGTGGGATTCAGATAAGAGTTTACTTAGGAAACAAGTAATTTGACTAGTCAAACTCTTACCTTTATCTCATCATCTTTTTACAATTATTTTCTAAGTAAAATTCCTAAGGCCTATTTTTATTAATTAATTACAGATCTAAGACAAAATAAAATTAAGAAATTATCTTCTCTCAACAAAATCTGGTCTTGAACTTGCTTTGTTGGAATTTTTTCTCACTCTCGTTTTTCTGCCCAGAATTTCATACTGATTTTGTCCAGATGTTTGACCCACCAAATGAACTCTGATTTTTGTGATCTTGTGCATTCTAGAAACCTTGAGAAGTCCTCTACAACTTTCATGGAGCACACTTCTTGCGATCAGGTCGTCAAATTAGTCAACAATGTCAATCTTTCAAGCTGGACAGAAAATACTGCGCTTTGCTCCTTTTAGCTCCTTTTTATTCCAACATTGATATTTAATACCTAAAACATAAAATAAACATTAGTAAGCTCTTTTAGGCATAAAATATCAGTAAAGAAAATATATTAGCATATATAAAATTCCCAAAATATCATCCTATCAGCAAGCTAAATCTAGAGTTCATAATCATGGTTTATAGACTCCTTTACCCATTCCTACTACTCCGTGGACTGATATCTCTATGAATTTTGTTTTGGGCTTGCCTCGAACAAAACACGGTAGAGATTCTGTTTTTGTTGTGGTTGACAGGTTCTCTAAGATGGCTCATTTCATCGCTTGCCACAAGACGGATGACGCGAGCAATGTTGCTAACCTTTTCTTCAAAGAGATAATACGTCTACATGGTGTACAGAGGACTATTGTTTCCGATCGTGATGTCAAGTTCCTTAGTTACTTTTGGAAGACGTTATGGGGAAAGTTGGGAACAAAATTGTTATTCTCCACCACTTGTCACCCCCGGACTGATGGAAAGACTGAGGTTGTTAACTGAACCCTATCTACCTTATTGAGGTCCATTATCCAAAAGAATTTGAAGAATTGGGAAGATTGCTTGCCCCATGGGGTGTTTGCATATAACCGCAGTGTCCACTCCACTACTGGTTGCTCTCCATTCGAAGTTGTTTATGGCTTCAATCCTCTTACTCCTTTGGATTTGTTGCCATTACCTAGTGCGAAGCAGAGTAACTTGGATGGAGACCAAAAGGCTATGTTTGTGAAGCAACTCCATGAGAGAGTTCGTCAAGCTATTGAAAATAAGACTGAACAGTATACCACCCAAGCAAATAAGCATCGAAAGAAAGTAGTCTTTGAGCCTAGTGATTGGGTTTGGGTGCATATGAGAAAGGAGAGGTTTCCTGTTCAGCGACGAACCAAGTTGCATCCTCGAGGAGATGAACCTTTCCAAGTCATAGAGAAGATCAACGATAATGCCTACAAATTGGATCTTCCTGGTGAGTATGGTGTATCTGCTACTTTTAATGTTTCTGATCTTTCTCCCTTTTCTTTTGATGAAGGTATATCGATTTGAGGACAAATCCTTTTGAGGAGAGGGGGAATGATGGAGATCCACTTGCTCGTGATGTTCGTGATGCTAAGGATCCATTGGTCATCCATGGAGGTCCAATTACCCGAGCTCGAGCTAAGAAGACGCAACAAGCCCTGGCCTCATTAATGCAACAAGCTCTGGCATCATTGAAGTGTCAAGGAAGCTTCCATGAAGAGTCCCAAGATATTTATACTTGCTTGGAAGCCCAAACGACATGAGCATGGTTTACTGTCTTATTTTAGCTTAACAATAATATGGGCTAAGTGTTTGGATAGCCCACATTTGAGTCTTGTTGTGTCTTGGACTATTTATTTTATGTAACTAGGTTTAGGCATAAATTTGGGTTTTTGATGGAGATCCAGATGGAGATCCACTTGCTCGTGATGTTCGTGATGCTAAGGATCCATTGGTCATCCAAGGAGGTCCAATTACCCGAGCTCGAGCTAAGAAAATGCAACAAGCCCTGGCCTCATTCATGCAACAAGCTCTGGCATCATTGAAGTGTCAAGGAAGCTTCCATGAAGAGTCACAAGACATCTATACTTGCTTGGAAGCCCAAACGACATGAGCATGGTTTACTATCTTATTTTAGCTTAACAATAAGATGGGCTAAGTGTTTGGATAGCCCACGTTTGAGTCTTGTTGTGTCTTGGACTATTTATTTTATGTAACTAGGTTTAGGCATGAATTTGGGTTTAGTTTTATTTTTCTATTGGTGTTAATTCCAGCCCACTTGTTTATGGGCTTAAGTGCTAGGTATTATTATAAATACCTTGTAAATGCTATTGATGAGATCAGATCAGTTAAGTGAATTTTCAGATATTGAGTGTGCCTTTCTCTTGGGTTCCCTCTCTACTAGGCTTATCAAGGTCTTCTTCCTTGTGGCGCCTCCTTCTTCACCATCCACCATTGCTATACCTTAGGTTCTCGAATTCTTATTCGTAGGGTCAAGGTCCAATACCTTGGGTTCGAGTCTCTTTAGGCTTTGGGTCTAGGTTTCATAAGGTATCCTTCATCGTCTTTTGCTTCTATCCAGTTGCGTTTCAGTTCCTTCAAACTCCAACCTACGAGTTCTTCTGTCCGTGCGCATCAGTTGGTATTCAGAGCTCCAGTTCCGATTTTCTGGTTTGTTTGTGCGTCACTCACTTTTCGATTTTTTTTTGGTTTCAATTTTTTTTCTTTTGTTCGTTCCACTTTCTGGTTTGTTTGTGTGTTCCTAGCCGCCACTTATTTCTTAACCCTAAAACCCTAGCCACCACTTATTTCATTACACAAAAAAACCCTAGCCGCACCCCTTAAAAATAAAACCCTAGCCGCACCCCTCAAAATAAAACCCTAGCCGCACCCCTTAAAAATAAAACCCTAGCCGCACCCCTCAAAAAAAAAAAAAAAAACCCTAGCTGCACCCCTCAAAAAAAAAAAACCCTAGCTGCACCCCTCAAAAAAAAAAAAAAAACCCTAGCCGCACCCCTCAAAAAAAAAAACCCTAGCCCCACCCCTCAAAAAAAAACCCTAGCCTCACCCCTCAAAAAAAAAAAAACCTAGCCGCACCCCTCCTCTTTCAAGGAAACCGCAACACTCAGAGTTAAAAAAAAAAAAAAAAAAAGAAGAAGAAGAAAAGAATTCAAAAAAAAAAAAAGAAGAAGAAAAGAATTCGAAAAAAAAAAAGAAGAAGAAAAGAATTCGAAAAAAAAAAAAAAAAAAAAAGAAAAAAAAAAAAAAAGAAAAAAAAAAAATTTCTTTTGCGGTACTGTTCAAACAGAAGTTTTGGTTGAGTTAGGAGGTGTGTGAGTACTCGTTTTAAAGAAAACGACGAAAGAAAACGACCTAGTTGAGCTTTGCTCCACTAGCCCCACCCTATCTTGGCCAAATTCCAACGTTTTCTTATAGTTTTAGGCCATTTTTTATTTTTTTTGTCATTTTAGTGATTTTTCTTAATTTTTTTTTATTCTGTCTTTCTTTCTTTGAGTCATCCTAGCCCTAGCCACACCTTTCTGTGCAAAAAAAAAAAAGGGAAAAGAATTCGAAAAAAAAAAAAAAAAATTCAGAAAAAAAAAAAAAGAGAAGAATTCAAAAAAAAAAAAAAAAAAAATCTTGGTGACAATACTTGGTGAATTAGTTGATTCTGTGAGGTTGATTCTTTGATTGAGTCTCTAGTGCGATTGTGAACCTATAGAGTTAAGGTAGAGTAAGGGAAAAAGGCAGGAGTGTGTGAGAAACATTAGTAGAGAAAAGCCAAATTACTTGAGTGAAACACGAGTGTACACACGTGAGGATATCTTTGTTGAAAATGTCTTCTGAAGGTGATAAGTCCGACTTTAAAAAGATTGAATTCATGCTTCAGGCAATGCAACAACAGTTCCAACGGATGGACGTGAAATTCAATGACATTCATGATAAGTTGAACCAACATGACGCTCGGTTTGCAAAGATCCAGCAAGGTGATACTTCTCGTCTAAAGAGTAAGGTTGTTGCCACTGACGAGTATGATGATAATGCTGGGTATGATTCGAACGAAGAGTCTGGGATCGATAGACATCATAGAAGGTACCATGGATATAGAGATCGAGTTGATAGAGCCTGTGATAGAGGCAAGGAGAAGATGGATGGAAACCTTGGCAGTATAAAATTGAAGATTCCTCCTTTCCAAGGCAAGAATGATCCTGAGGCATATTTGGAATGGGAACGGAAGATTGAAATGGTGTTTGACTGCCACCACTACTCTGAGGAAAAGAAGGTCAAACTTGCAGCAATTGAGTTCACAGAGTATGCTATGGTTTGGTGGGATCAGTTAGTCACTAGTAGAAGAAGATATGGTGATCGTCCAGTGTCTACATGGGATGAGATGAAGCGCATCATGCGGAAGAGATTTGTTCCTACTCATTACTACAGGGAGTTATACCAGAAGCTCCAAGGTCTTACCCAGGGCTCAAAGAGTGTTGAGGATTACTACAAAGAGATGGAAATAACCATGATCCGAGCCAATATCCAGGAGGATGCAGAAGCTACTATGGCTCGTTTTCTTCAAGGCTTAAACCGTGAGATTGCCAATGTAGTCGAGTTGCAGCATTACATGGATTTAGAGGAGATGTTGCATGTGGCCATCAAAGTGGAAAGGCAACTCAAAAGGAAAGGTACATCCCGTTTTACTTCTAGTTCAGTTCCTGTTTGGAAATCTAACACCTTTCATAGGGATGATAAGCCTGTGCCTACGCATAAGTCAGAGAGCTTTGCTAAGCCCAAGCCTGAGGGCCCTCCAAAGCCCAAGACTGAACCTGCCCAAGCATCCCAGAGCAGGACACGTGACATTAAGTGTTTCAAGTGCTTAGGTCGTGGACATGTTGCCTCACAGTGTCCCAACCGTAGAGTGATGATCATGCATGGGAATGGAGATGTTGAGAGTGAAGGTTCCGAACTCGGTGTAGAAGATGAGATGCCTGCATTAGAAGATGTCGACGAAGAAGAAGTTGTTGAGTATGCTGCTCATGGTGAGGCACTTGTTGCTAGGCGTGCTCTTACTACTCATGTGAAGTTTGAGGATGAGGCACAGCGCGAGAACATCTTCCATACGAGATGCCATATTAGTGACAAGGTATGTACTGTAATCATTGATGGTGGGAGTTGTACTAATGTTGCTAGCACATACCTTGTTGATAAATTAAAGTTGCCCACTACCAAGCATCACCACCCATATAAGTTGCAGTGGATTAATGACTGTGGTGAAGTCAACGTGGTGAAGCAAGTCTTGGTTCCTTTTCGTATTGGAAGGTATCACGATGAGGTGTTGTGTGACGTGGTGCCCATGCAAGCTAGCCACCTATTGCTGGGTAGACCGTGGCAGTATGATCGGAGAGTCATCCACGACGGTTACACTAACCGTTACTCCTTTACTATGGATGGCAAGAAGATCGCTCTTGCTCCCCTTAGCCCTAAGGAGATTTATGAGGACCAATTAAGGCTAAAGGAGCAACATGAAGAGCAACGGAAGCAAGGTAACGAAAAGAAAGAAAAGAAGGAAAACAAGGAAAGCAAAACAGTGAGCTGCTATGCCAAATCCCGAGATGTGAAGACTGCATTTCTTGCTAAGTCTCCTATCCTTTTACTCTTATTTAAAGACTCTTATTTTATTGATGCAGAACTCCGTGATACTTTGCCTACTGATGTTGTCTCATTGTTGCAGGAGTTCGAGGATGTATTCCCTGCGGAGATCCCAAGTGGATTACCACCGATTCGTGGGATCGAGCATATGATTGACCTTGTCCCCGGAGCTACCATTCCTAACCGTCCAGCCTACAGAAGTAATCCTGAGGAGACGAAGGAGCTTCAAAGGCAAGTTGAGGAGCTCATGAGGAAAGGTTATGTGAGAGAGAGCATGAGTCCATGCGCCGTGCCAGTGCTGCTTGTGCCAAAAAAAGATGGGACGTGGAGGATGTGCGTTGACTGTCGAGCCGTCAACAAAATCACTGTAAAGTATCGCTATCCTATTCCTAGGCTAGATGACATGCTTGATGAGTTGCATGGTGCATGCCTGTTTTCTAAAATTGATTTAAAGAGCGGATATCACCAAATTCGTATGCGAGAAGGTGATGAATGGAAAACCGCATTCAAGACTAAACATGGTCTCTACGAGTGGTTAGTTATGCCTTTTGGCTTGACTAATGCACCCAGTACTTTCATGCGTTTAATGAACCATGTTTTACGTGATTTCATTGGTAAGTATGTGGTTGTCTATTTTGATGATATTTTGATATACAGTAAGAGCCAGCATGAGCATGTTGAGCATCTTAGGAATGTTCTTACTGTTTTGAGGAATGCAAGTTTGTATGCCAATTTTAAGAAATGTACATTCTGCACTGATAAGGTTGTTTTTCTTGGGTATGTCGTTTCTTCACATGGCATTTCTGTTGATATTGAGAAGGTAAAGGCAATTAAAGAATGGCCTGTACCAAAGTCTGTTTCTGAGGAAAAACGCCCAATTGCTTTCTTTAGTGAGAAGTTAAGTGGAGCAACACTTAACTATCCCACATATGACAAGGAGATGTACGCGTTAGTGAGGGCCTTGGAAACATGGCAACATTACTTGTGGCCCAAAGAATTTATCATCCACACTGATCATGAGTCCTTGAAGCATTTGAAAGGACAGAGTAAGCTGCATAAGCGTCATGCCAAGTGGATAGAGTTCATTGAGATGTTCCCGTACGTGATCAAGTACAAACAAGGTAAAGAGAACGTCGTAGCTGATGCGTTATCTCGTAGAGATTCTGTTTTTGTTGTGGTTGACAGGTTCTCTAAGATGGCTCATTTCATTGCTTGCCACAAGACGGATGACGCGAGCAACGTTGCTGACCTTTTCTTCAAAGAGATAGTACGTCTACATGGTGTACCAAGGACCATTGTTTCTGATCGAGATGCAAAGTTCCTTAGTTACTTTTGGAAGACGTTATGGGGAAAGTTGGGAACTAAATTGTTATTCTCCACCACTTGTCACCCCCAGACTGATGGACAGACTGAGGTCGTCAACCGAACCCTATCTACATTATTGAGGTCCATTATTCAGAAAAATTTGAAGAATTGGGAAGATTGCTTGCCCCATGTGGAGTTTGCATATAACCGCAGTGTCCACTCCACTACTAGTTGCTCTCCATTCGAAGTTGTTTATGGCTTCAATCCTCTTACTCCTTTGGATTTATTGCCATTACCTAGTGCGGAGCAGAGTAATTTGGATGGAGAACAGAAGGCTAAGTTTGTGAAGCAACTCCATGAGAGAGTTCGTCAAGCTATTGAAAAGAAGACTGAGCAATATACCACCCAAGCAAATAAGCATCGAAAGAAAGTAGTCTTTGAGCCTGGTGATTGGGTTTGGGTGCATATGAGAAAGGAGAGGTTTCCTGTTCAGCGACGAACCAAGCTGCATCCCCGAGGAGATGGACCATTCCAAGTCATAGCGAGGATCAACGATAATGCCTACAAATTGGATCTTCCTGGTGAGTATGGTGTATCTGCTACTTTTAATGTTTCTGATCTTTCTCCCTTTTCTTTTGATGAAGGTATATGCGATTTGAGGACAAATCCTTTTGAGGAGAGGGGGAATGATGGAGATCCAGATGGAGATCCACTTGCTCGTGATGTTCGTGATGCTAAGGATCCATTGGTCATCCAAGGAGGTCCAATTACCCGAGCTCGAGCTAAGAAAATGCAACAAGCCCTGGCCTCATTCATGCAACAAGCTCTGGCATCATTGAAGTGTCAAGGAAGCTTCCATGAAGAGTCACAAGACATCTATACTTGCTTGGAAGCCCAAACGACATGAGCATGGTTTACTATCTTATTTTAGCTTAACAATAAGATGGGCTAAGTGTTTGGATAGCCCACGTTTGAGTCTTGTTGTGTCTTGGACTATTTATTTTATGTAACTAGGTTTAGGCATGAATTTGGGTTTAGTTTTATTTTTCTATTGGTGTTAATTCCAGCCCACTTGTTTATGGGCTTAAGTGCTAGGTATTATTATAAATACCTTGTAAACGCTATTGATGAGATCAGATCAGTTAAGTGAATTTTCAGATATTGAGTGTGCCTTTCTCTTGGGTTCCCTCTCTACTAGGCTTATCAAGGTCTTCTTCCTTGTGGCGCCTCCTTCTTCACCATCCACCATTGCTATACCTTAGGTTCTCGAATTCTTATTCGTAGGGTCAAGGTCCAATACCTTGGGTTCGAGTCTCTTTAGGCTTTGGGTCTAGGTTTCATAAGGTATCCTTCATCGTCTTTTGCTTCTATCCAGTTGCGTTTCAGTTCCTTCAAACTCCAACCTACGAGTTCTTCTGTCCGTGCGCATCAGTTTTGATGCGTACGGACAAGAGGAAACGTAGCTTGGAAATTGAAGGGGCTGAAAACGCAAAGGACAGAAACAAAGTTGATGAATGACAACTTCTGAAACCTAGACCCGAAGCCTAAAGAGACTCGAACCCAAAGGTATTGGACCTTGACCCTACGAATAAGAATTCGAGAACCTAAGGTATAGCAATGGTGGATGGTGAAGAAGGAGGCACCACAAGGAAGAAGACCTTGATAAGCCTAGTAGAGAGGGAACCCAAGATAAAAGCACACTCAAATTCTGAAATTCAAAACTGATCTATTCATTAATAGCGTTTACAAGGGTATTTATAATAATACCTAGCACTTAAGCCCATAAACAAGTGGGCTGGAATTAACACCAATAGAAAATAAGACTAAACCCAAATTTATGCCTAAACCTAATTAAATAAAATAAATAGTCCAAAACACAGCAAGACTCAAACATGGGCTATCCAAACACTTAGCCCATCTTATTGTTAAGCTAAAATAAGACAGTAAACCATGCTCATTTCGTTTGGGCTTCCAAGTAAGTATAGATGTCTTGGGACTCTTCATGGAAGCTTCCTTGACACTTCAATGATGCCAGAGCTTGTTGCATTAATGAGGCCAAGGCTTGTTGCATCTTCTTAGCTCGAGCTCGGGTAATTGGACCACCTTGGATGACCAATGGATCCTTAGCATCACGAACATCACGAGCAAGTGGATCTCCATCATTCCCCCTCTCCTCAAAAGGATTTGTCCTCAAATCGCATATACCATCATCAAAAGAAAAGGGAGAAAGATCAGAAACATTAAAAGTAGCAGATACACCATACTCACCAGGAAGATCCAATTTGTAGGCATTATCGTTGATTTTCTCTATCACTTGGAATGGTCCATCTCCTCGGGGATGCAGCTTGGTTCGTCGCTGAACAGGAAACCTCTCCTTTCTCATATGCACCCAAACCCAATCACCAGGCTCAAAGACTACATTCTTTCGATGCTTATTTGCTTGGGTGGTATACTTTTCAGTCTTCTTTTCAATAGCTTGACGAACTCTCTCATGGAGTTGCTTCACAAACTTAGCCTTCTGTTCTCCATCCAAGTTACTCTGCTTCGCACTAGGTAATGGCAACAAATCTAAAGGAGTAAGAGGATTGAAGCCATAAACAACTTCGAATGGAGAGCAACTAGTAGTGGAGTGAACACTGCGGTTATATGCAAACTCCACATGGGGCAAGCAATCTTCCCAATTCTTCAAATTCTTTTGGATAATGGACCTCAATAAGGTAGATAGGGTTCGATTGACAACCTCAGTCTGTCCATCAGTCGGGGGGTGACAAGTGGTGGAGAATAACAATTTTGTTCCCAACTTTCCCCATAACGTCTTCCAAAAGTAACTAAGAAACTTGACATCACGATCGGAAACAATAGTCCTCGGTACACCATGTAGACGTACTATCTCCTTGAAGAAAAGGTCAGGAACATTGCTCGCGTCATCCGTCTTGTGGCAAGCGATGAAATGAGCCATCTTAGAGAACCTGTCAACCACAACAAAAACAGAATCTCTACCGCGTTTTGGTCGAGGCAAGCCCAAAACAAAATCCATAGAGATATCAGTCCACGGAGTAGTAGGAATGGGTAAAGGAGTATATAAACCATGATTAGGAACTCTAGATTTAGCTTGCCTACATGAAATGCATCTAGCACATAAGCTCTCTACATCCCTCCTCATGTTAGGCCAAAAGAAATGTTCGCGCAAAACATCTAGAGTTTTCCTAACTCCAAAGTGACCCATTAATCCTCCACTATGGGCTTCTCTAACTAATAGCTCGCGCAATTAACTTCTAGGCACACATAATTTATTTTCTCTAAATAAGAACCCATCGTGCCTAAAGAACTTGCCAAAGCCAGATGTAGCACATGCATCATAAACATTACCAAAATCAACATCATCAGCATACTGTTCTTTGATATACTCAAATCCTAAAAGTTTAGAATCAAGAGTAGTGATAAGAGTATCCCTACGAGATAACGCATCAGCTACGACGTTCTCATTACCTTGTTTGTACTTGATCACGTACGGGAACATCTCAATGAACTCTATCCACTTGGCATGACGCTTATGCAGCTTACTCTGTCCTTTCAAATGCTTCAAGGACTCATGATCAGTATGGATGACAAATTCTTTGGGCCACAAGTAATGTTGCCATGTCTCCAAGGCCCTCACTAACGCGTACATCTCCTTGTCATATGTGGGATAGTTAAGTGCTTCTCCACTTAACTTCTCAGTAAAGAAAGCAATTGGGCGTTTTTCCTACATAAGCACTGCTCAAATACCTACACCTGAGGCATCGCACTCAATCTCAAAAGTTTTAGTAAAGTCAGGCAGAGATAACAAAGGAGCAGAGCAAAGTTTATCCTTAAGCAAATTAAAAGCATGCTCTTGTGCAGGACCCCAATGAAATGCAACATTCTTTTTGACCACTTCGATCAAAGGTGCAGCTATAGTGCTAAAATCTCTAACGAATCGACGATAGAAACTAGCCAAACCATGGAAACTATGCACCTCAGAAACAGACTTAGGTACAAGCCAATCTTTAATTGCCTTTACCTTCTCAATATCAACAGAAATGCCATGTGAAGAAACGACAGACCCAAGAAAAACAATCTTATCAGTGCATAATGTACATTTCTTAAAATTGGCATACAAACTTGCATCCCTCAAGACAGTAAGAACATTCCTAAGATGCTCAACATGCTCATGCAGACTCTTACTGTAGATCAAAATGTCATCAAAATAGACAACCACATACTTACCAATGAAATCACGTAAAACATGGTTCATTAATCTCATGAATGTACTGGGTGCATTAGTCAAGCCAAAAGGCATAACTAACCACTCGTAGAGACCATGTTTAGTCTTGAATGTGGTTTTCCATTCATCACCTTCTTTCATACGAATTTGGTGATATCTGCTCTTTAAATCGATTTTAGAAAACATGCATGCACCATGCAATTCATCAAGCATATCATCTAGCCTAGGAATAGGATAGCGGTACTTTATAGTGATTTTGTTGACGGCTCGACAGTCAACGCACATCCTCCACGTCCCATCTTTTTTTGGCACAAGCAGTACGGGCACGGCGCATGGACTCATGCTCTCTCTCACATAACCTTTCCTCATGAGCTCCTCAACTTGCCTTTGAAGCTACTTCGTCTCCTCGGGATTACTTCTGTAGGCTGGACGGTTAGGAATGGTAGCTCCAGGGACAAGTTCAATCATGTGCTCGATCCCATGAATCGGTGGTAATCCACTTGGGATCTCCTTAGGGAATACATCCTCGAACTCCTGCAACAATGAGACAACATCAGTAGGCAAAGTATCATGGAGTTCAGCATCAATAAAATAAGAATCTTTAAATAAGAGTAAAAGGATAGGAGACTTAGCAAGAAATGCAGTCTTCACATCTCGGGGTTTGGCATAGCAGTTCACTGTTTTGCTTTCCTTGTTTTCCTTCTTTTCTTTCTATACTTTAGCTTGCTTCCTTTGCTCATCATGTTGCTCCTTTAGCCTTAATTGGTCCTCATAAATCTCCATGGGGCTAAGGGGAGCAAGTGCGATCTTCTTGCCATCCATAGTAAAGGAGCAACGGTTAGTGTAACCGTCGTGGATGACTCTCCGATCATACTGCCACGGTCTGCCCAACAACGTGTGGATAGCTTGCATGGGCACCACGTCACACAACACCTCATCGTGATACCTTCCAATACGAAAAGGAACCAAGACTTGCTTCACCACGTTGACTTCACCACAGTCATTAATCCATTGCAACTTATATGGGTGGTGATGCTTGGTAGTGGGCAACTTTAACTTATCAACAAGGTATGTGCTAGCAACATTAGTACAACTCCCACCATCAATGATTACAGTACATACCTTGTCACGAATATGGCATCTCGTATGGAAGATGTTCTCGCGCTATGCCTCATCTTCAAACTTCACATGAGTAGTAAGAGCACGCCTAGCAACAAGTGCTTCAGCATGAGCAGCATACTCAACAACTTCTTCTTCGTCAACATTTTCTAACGCAGGCATCTCATCTTCTACACCGATTTCAGAACCTTCACTCCCAACATCTCCTCCATTCCCATGCATGATCATCACTCTACGGTTGGGACACTGTGAGGCAATATGTCCGCGACCTAAACACTTGAAACACTTAATGTCACATGTCCTGCTCTGGGGTGCTAGGGCAAGTTCAGTCTTGGGCTTTGGAGGGTCCTCAGGCTTAGGCTTAGCATGGCTCTCTGACTTAGGCGTAGACACAGGCTTATCATCCCTACGAAAGGTGTTAGATTTCGAAACAGGAACTGAACTAGGAGTGAAACGAGATGTACCTTTCCGTTGGAGTTGCCTTTCGACTTTGATGGCCACATGCAGCATCTCCTCTAAGTCCATGTAATGCTGCAACTCTACTACATTGGCAATCTCACGATTTAAGCCTTGGAGAAAACGAGCCATTGTAGCTTCTGAATCCTCCTAGATATTGGCTCGGATGATGGTTATTTCCATCTCATTGTAGTAATCCTCAACACTCTTTGAACCCTGGGTAAGACCTTGGAGCTTCTAGTATAACTCTCTGTAGTAATGAGTAGGAACAAATCTCTTCCGCATGATGCGCTTCATCTCATCCCATGTAGACACTGGAGGATCACCATATCTTCTTCTACTAGTGACTAACTGATCCCACCAAACCATAGCATACTCTGTGAACTCAATTGCTGCAAGTTTGACCTTCTTTTCCTCAGAGTAGTGGTGGCAGTCAAACACCATTTCAATCTTCCTTTCCCACTGCAAATATGCCTCAGGATCATTCTTGCCTTGGAAAGGAGGAATCTTCAATTTTATACTGCCAAGGTTTCCGTCCATCTTCTACTTGCCTCTATCACAGGCTCTATCAACTCGATCTCTGTACCCATGGTACCTTCTATGATGTCTATCGATCCTAGACTCTTCGTTCGAATCATACCCAACATTACCATCATACTCGTCATTGGCAACAACCTTACTCTTTAGACGAGAAGTATCACCTTGCTGGATCTTTGCAAACCGAGCGTCATGTTGGTTCAACTTATCATGAATGTCATTGAATTTCACGTCCATCCGTTGGAACTGTTGTTGCATTGCCTAAAGCATGAATTCAATCTTTTTAAAGTCGGACTTATCACCTTCAGAAGACATTTTCAACAAAGATATCCTCACGTGTTTACACTCGTGTTTCACTCAAGTAATTTGGCTTTTCT
This sequence comes from Heritiera fomes, assembly GCA_032173925.1. NCBI lineage: Eukaryota > Viridiplantae > Streptophyta > Magnoliopsida > Malvales > Malvaceae > Heritiera > Heritiera fomes. Next base: position 16,017,731 of record JAPDPM010000020.1, on the reverse strand, counting down.
CTACTAATGTTTCTCACACACTCAAATTCTAAAATTCAAAACTGATCTATTCATCAATACCGTTTACAAAGGTATTTATAATAATACCTAGCACTTAAGCCCATAAAAAAGTGGGTTGGAATTAACACCAATAGAAAATAAGACTAAACCCAAATTCATGCCTAAACCTAATTACATAAAATAAATAGTCCAAAACATAGCAAGACTCAAACGTGGGCTATCCAAACACTTAGCCCATCTTATTGTTAAGCTAAAATAAGACAGTAAACCATGCTCATGTCGTTTGGGCTTCCAAGTAAGTATAGATGTCTTGGGACTCTTCATGGAAGCTTCCTTGACACTTCAATGATGCCAGAGCTTGTTGCATTAATGAGGCCAAGGCTTGTTGCATCTTCTTAGCTCTAGCTCGGGTAATTGGACCTCCTTGGATGACCAATGGATCCTTAGCATCACGAACATCACGAGCAAGTGGATCTCCATTAGGTTTAGTCATATTTTCTGTTGGTGTTAATTTCAGCCCACTTGTTTATGGGCTTAATGATATGAACCTCATCGAAAGAAGATGAGGTTCAATGAAGAAGACAAAGAACACTTGAAGAAAAACAATAACAAGTTAAAAACGCAGCAAAGGAAAACAAAAATTAGAAGTAAAACCAAGACCGTTGTGTAGAAACACAAGAACCTATGGTATTGGACCAAGACCCGTTGCTTAGAAAAGCAAGAACCTATGGTATATATTGGTGGAAGGTAGAAGAATGCCACAAGGAAGACCTTGATAAGTTCAAGAGTTCTCAAGAGAACCAAAGAGAAGAAGTCTCTCAATTTTATTACTAAAATCAATTGTGTTCTCCCCAAAGGGTTACATAACTATTTATAGGCAACTAGCTAACTTGCAGCACAAGTAATAAGAATCCTACTATCCTAAATTGCAGAATAGGAAATAGCAACCTGAGGCATATTTGCAGTGGGAAAGGAAGATTGAAATGGTGTTTGACTGCCACCACTACTCTGAGGAAAAGAAGGTCAAACTTGCAGCAATTGAGTTCACAGAGTATGCTATGGTTTGGTGGGATCAGTTAGTCACTAGTAGAAGAAGATATGGTGATCCTCCAGTGTCTACATGGGATGAGATGAAGCGCATCATGCGGAAGAGATTTGTTCCTACTCATTACTACAGAGAGTTATACTAGAAGCTCCAAGGTCTTACCCAGGGTTCAAAGAGTGTTGAGGATTACTACAATGAGATGGAAATAACCATCATCCGAGCCAATAAACAACTTATGGAATTCAACTATCAACCAACAATAAACAAGCCGAGCACAAGATTTTAATCAAGGGAAAACAAAACAATGAAGACTCAACAAGACTTTGCAAGACTCAATAAAGCTTAAGAAGACTATAATGAAACTAAACCTTGAAGGAAATATGCGTGTTTTGGGGTGTTTAATTAGGGTAGGGTTTAGCCAAAGGGGAGGTAGTTTTGTCCTTTTATGTGGTAGGGTCAAAAAGGTAATTTTAGGTAGCAGGGTAGAATGGTAACAATGAATTTTCAAATTAGGAAAATAAGAAATCTCAAAGCTAAAGAAAGAATGACTACCTCAAGATTTTGATGAAGCACACCTCCACAAATTGCCTTTGATGTTGCACTTGCTACACACGATATAATAAATCCCCTCTTGAATTGATTTTTTTTTTCTCCTTTTTTTTCTTTTTTTTCTTTTTTTTCTTTTTTTTTTCTTTTTTTGTATTTTACTACAGTAAACGAACAATGAAGAAAAAAAACAAAAAGTCTAAATAATAAGAAGAGGTTTACTTGGGGAACAAGTCAACTTTTGACAAAAACAAGCTAGTTTTGGTAGTAGCTTGTATGGCAAGGAACAAGAGGGAACGGTGGCTTGTGAAAGAAGTAGTCTTTATGTGATGTAGAGCTTTTGAAGGTTTCTTGGTGAGCAAGAAAACCTTTGGGATTTGGTTGCTTGGAGAACAAGATAGGGTCGTAGAGCTTTTGAAGGTTTCTTGGTGTGCAAGAAAACCTTTGGGATTTGGTTGCTTGGAGAACAAGATAGGGTTTACTTGGTGGCTAAGTAAAGATAGGTTATTTTAATGAAGACAATAGGTTTGAGGGACAAAACAATAGTAATGGTGGCTTGGAGAAGGATTCAAGATCAAGGTTTGTCCAAGACAAGAAGAAAACGAAAAAAACAAAAACGAGACTCCCACGAATTGAACCTAAGCTCTGATGCCAAATGATATGAACCTCACGGAAAGAAGATGAGGTTCAATGAAGAAGACAAAGAACACTTGAAGAAAAATAATAACAAGTTAAAAACGCAGCAAAGGAAAACAAAAATTAGAAGAAAAACCAAGACCCGTTGTGTAGAAACACAAGAACCTATGGTATTGGACCAAGACCCGTTGCTTAGAAAAGCAAGAACCTATGGTATATATTGGTGGAAGGTAGAAGAATGCCACAAGGAAGACCTTGATAAGTTCAAGAGTTCTCAAGAGAACCAAAGAGAAGAAGTCTCTCAATTTTATTACTAAAATCAATTGTGTTCTCCCCAAAGGGTTACATAATTATTTATAGGCAACTAGCTAACTTGCAGCACAAGTAATAAGAATCCTACTATCCTAACTTGCAGAATAGGAAATAGCAAACTTGCAGAACAAGTAATAGGAATCCTACTCTCCTAACTTGCAGAACAAGTAATAGAAGTCCTACAAAATATAT